>CM057383.1:132321622-133521622 GCA_030015415.1 Cynopterus sphinx
TTCTGCTCTGCTTGGTGCCCAGGGTGGACTACACTAAGCAATCATAGGCTTCTATTTTGGTTTGGTTTAACCAGTGGAGATGTATTACAATAGATACAACCAAGAAAAAGTAATAAGGTCAGGGTATTTACTTCCATGGCTTCCTCTCCTGTAGGTTTTCCTGGCTACATTTGGCTACATTTGGCTACATTTGGCTACATTTCTGTAGCCAAAGATGATCATCCCTCTCCATACATATCTGAATCTTCATGTAGCTAACTGCTCCCTCCATCCCTCAAAGGAGCAGTCATGGTAAAATGCTATCTTTCACATACCTTTGATAATAATGTCTTTAATATAAATTTTTAGTAAATTGCTTAATTTTGGTGTGCCATCTGGCTTTTGCCTTGTCTGTGCTATGACTAGTCCAACTCATTTCCATTTTCTTTGTTACTGTTTGTTTAAACCTAAAAAGTGTTCATGGTTTTACCCTTTTTCCGACACTGTTCTATTTCCTATACATCCTATCCTGATATCTATATCTATATATATATATATATATATATATATATATATATATATATATATATATCACTACACAGATGAAAAGCTGAATTATGGAAATTATCCTAGATTCCTTCCTCGCTTTTGTCCCTTACAATGATCATCTGACTACTAATGGTTTATTGAATATAACTTCACAAATGTGGTTCCTTATCTTGAAATGTTCTTTCCCTCCCTGTTTTCTTGGAAAACTATTTTTTCCTCAAGATCTCATAGTCAGATAAAACTCTTCCCATTGAGCTGCGACAAATGTATTCTGCCAACCCAAGTTCAAATAACTATACCGTCTTAGTTCAGTTCTATGTTCTTACTTATTATTTTACTCTGATCATATTGAGCTTTATTTTATTTAATTACATATTAAGTCACCCAAACCATTAAAACAGCTCCTTGAAGGCAGAACCATGACCCTTTACTTTTTATCCTAGAAGATTAGCACAGGACTTTATGTTGAGTAAATGTTCAATAAGTGTCTTCTAAATAAGATTACTGTCGAGTAATATCTGATTTATCGTTTTCTTGCCACGTTTAGATCTGTCAGGATACACAGGCTAATTCTCTAGAGAGAGAGCATCTTGGCCTGTCCTCGTTTCCAATGGCTACTGGTAGAGAGGAGAGGGCAGTTTTCAGCAAGCCAGAGTGCCCCTTCATTACTCTGAGTCAATGTTATCATAATATAAAAACATAATACATCAAAGGTAGAGGCACCTTTCTGAATAGAAGCCCACAGCTGCAGTGGCAATAATTTCACAAAAATTGTTTTGGGCTCTACCTCTTGTTTTACTTTCCTTAAATATAGAGGGTAAAGAAATGTATATTTTGACACTAGCATCATTCACTTTTTCAACAAGAACTCTTTTTTTGGTTCTAAGTTCTGACAGGATTTACTTATGGGATATACTCATAGAAAACACAACATTTTATACATAGATTTTTCTTACCAAATGAGCCTACTAATATTGTATTTCAAGTTTTAATCATTAGTTATTTTTTCTCCAGTTAAAGTCAATACATTGACTATGATTCATTGGCATTTCAGAGCCAAAGGCTTCTTTACAAATGTTCAAAAATATCTCTTTTACAATCAGGTGTCATTCACTTGTGACCTCTTTTATGCCCAATTTTCACTCAGGACTGGACATTTTAGTACCAGCTTTTACTTCTTCATTTTGTATTCAAGTTACTTAAATAGAAAGTGACAAAGGGAAAGACCCTCTACAAACTCCTTACCCTAGGGTCTTGATCTGAACATAGGTGCTTTAGAATCAAAAAGCAACCACTTCAAATTTATAACATATTTTAAATAAAATATTATAATATCAAAAAGTAACACTATTTTTATGGGATATTATTCATTGTCCTTTATGATTGAAAATACTTTTTAACCACAGAAAGACAACAGTTGTAGCCAATTTAAAATTATATTTATTTGTTTTTTTTTCCCACACTAAAACCTACACACATAGACAAAAGACTCTATCTCCTTACTGATTCAATCAATTCGAACTGAAGATGTATGTTTACTAAAAGCTTATTGTGGCAGGGAGATGATACTTAATTTCTGTTTCCCAATATACAACACCTTTATTTTCTAAGTGGAAATAAATTTTGATGGATTTTTAAATCTTTTTATGATAACTCTATATTCTTTGTTGGATAGCTACATACATTTGGCCATAAACAACTATATGTATACTCTCCTTCCCTATGCTATCAATTACTCGTGTTTTTCAAAACCTTAGTTTTCCATAAAAATGGAGTTTGGAAAAAAGTTCTAGTTAACATTCAGATTTTTTTTTCAGTAAAGAGTTTTAGTCTTTGAAGCACAAATGTCTCTTCTATTCTCCAGAAAACAAACTCAAAAATCTATCTATAGACCATCTTAAACCTATCATATGCAGCATATACCTAAAATGATAAAGAAGCATACTTTGCTTAGGTTTATGAGAAAGGCTACAGATAAAAGACTAAAACAGAAGCCAAGGACATAAGCTTTTCAAATATTTATGACAATCAAAATGAACAGTTGTGCAAAATTATGAAGGCATTCCAAAAATGTATGTGACTGATGGATGTCAAAATTAGAGCAACCGGCATACTAATATTATTATTATTTTTTTATTCAGCAGCACTTTGAATTTTGACATCAAGTTTACCATACATGTATGCACAATGTGAAGAATATCAGATTAAACCCACAAAGGTTGTTCAGTATTACATTATCAGGAACAAAATACCAATAGTAAATTCGAGCAATGTTTGTTGATGAAAATTTAATGACAAAAATTATCTAATTAAATACACCCAGATTTTGGCCTTCATTATCAGTGTTTGCAATATCTAGATACTCATTTATATGATGCTCCATTAATCTGAACATTTACAAAAGCAACTGCTAAACAAAATTGATGTTAGGTATTTATATGTCTTTGAATGTTAGCATTGTTTTTAATGTGGTTATTGTCCACTTAACTATTCCTTTCTTCAAAATGATCTCTGCACGTTATTTCTCCATATTTAAAATGATTTAGGTGTTTTATCTTGTGAATATCTTTTTGCATAATTTTAAATAAATTATTTTTCTGTCAACTACATTAATATTAGCATCATAGCTTGAAAATGTTCTCATAATATCCTCTCTCCAAGGAGAGCTATCTTTTCAATGCCTTCTGAGACTTATTTTTTGTATGACTATGTCTATTAAAAATGGCTAGACTTACAATTATTGAATTTCACACCCATCCCTAACATCAAGGATAGACTCTGAGAATAGGAAATTTTGATATTAAGTGAGATAAATGTATCAGGAGAATTAATGTATCTTGAGTTGTATTGATTTTTATGTAGGACATATTCCCAGGTGGCAGATGATTGAAAGAAAAATTCCAAAGTGCAGCTTTTAAAATCAGCATCATTGCGTTTCATAGTCAATTCCATATTATTTTTCTGTGAAGCATTTAAAATTGTATAATACTTAAGTACTTTAGCTGACAATGTTATTAAAATAAATAAGAGAAATAAAGAGTTTCTTGTTAAAACCTTTAAGCTCAAAAGCAGCTAACCTGCAGAAGGCAAATTTTGATTTGAGCTTTGGGAGACATTTCTTACTTTATGTGATCAAAGCTGAAACTAATTACCTCATAAATAACCAAGCATGAACACACAAGCAATGATCATCTTAGACCAAAATTAGAGTAGTTAAAACTGATTAAACTAAAATGAAGAAATATACCCAGGGGTTGTTATTCAAAGATGCAAACTCTCCATTTTTATTTCAGTTAATGAGCTTACTATTTTTTATAAAAATTATTATATCCATCAATTTGGTTAACTTGGGCATGTTGAAGATTTGCACATAATTTTTCTGCAGGCTTTGTAAGTTCTGATGTGAATCAGAATAGATACTCTAGTGATGGCAGCTTCTGAGCACTGGATAAATAGCTCTGTCTTCCTTAGTAGGTTACAGTTTGGGCTGAAAATTATCATACATACTTGGCACTATCCCCTGATTAAACTGAAATTTGTTAAAAATTTTGCTACCACTCAGAAAGAATACTATCTCTCAAAACCATAAGTTTACTCACATACATGAAAATTTAAATAATATTAGGGAAAAATTAAGTAAACATACATTACTAATGTCCAAAGTTTTTAATGTGTCATTTGAAACATTTATACAGTGGACCCTTGAACACAGGATTAAGCTGCGGTTCCATTTATACCTAGTTTTTTTTTTTTTTTTTCAATAAATATGCAGTCATTTTTCAATATCCCAGGGTTTTGCACCTGCATTTTCAACCAATCATGAATGGAATAGTACTTTACATCTGCAGTTCAGATTCCACAAATGTGGAGGTCCAAATGTATGCAATGTTCTACCCTGTTTACATAAAGGTCTTGAGCATCTGTGGATGTTGGTATCTATATGGATCCTGGAACCAATTTCCTTTCGATACTAAGGGATGACTGTAGCTAAATTTTGGAGGAGCCAAAAGTAATACATTGGTTTTTGACTATGCTGGGGTTGGTACTCCTAACCCTGCATTGTTCAAGGGTCAACTGTAATTACATTTTTGTTGGCACTCATGTCACCTAGAACAACAATATTGCTTGAAAAGGAATAAAAGAGAATAATGAATGTGGATGAGAAAAGGGATTTTATGGAAGTAAACTCATAGGGTGATCTGATCATAAATTCCTAAATGGAAAGGTCTTGGTAGGTGTCACACTTTAGAACTTCTTTAGTAAAGGATTTATATTGCCTTAAGCAAGCCCCATCCATTGCTAATGTGCATCTAGGTTAACACAGTTTTAAAATAATCTGTAACTACCCTCAAGAGAGCACACAATCTTGTTAACTATCCTGCAATTCAATCCCCACCTTGCTTTTTCCTGTCTCGATTTAATCTTCCTTAAATTCCCTTCTTAATTTCAAATAAAATAAAACCTCATAAAATGAGGTGCAAAATTTGCTCTCTGGAGCACCTGAGATCTTGCTCCCTGGCATATGTTGTCAGTTTGGCTCAAATAAACTCATAAAAATTCTCTACAGGTTTGGACATTTCTTACATTGGCAGATCAACACAACCTTTGCAGGTTAGCACAGAGAAGTTCAAGAAAATAAAAAGATAAAAGTAGAACTAACATAGGACAAACTTTTTAAGTTTATTTTCTATTTTTTAAGTAGCAGATGAGGGAGGATCACTGAGAGAGAACTCAATGTCTTGAACAGTTAACAGAAATGGCAATCTGTCTGGACTAGATCAAGATGCTATAAACTGAAAGTGTAGTCTACACTACGTAATTTGTAATTTGAAGAAATTTCTAGCCAACTGGTGCCTCAGTTTCTTCCTATCTAAAATAAAAAATATACATAATCCGTGCTATGAAAATCTCATTCATTTGATACTCCAAGAGAGAAAAGATAAAATATGTAAAACTGTTGTGCAAAACTAGGTAGTGCTAGATTTGTATAAAGTTTCAACACTGGAGCTTGGAGAAGACATGACAATAATTTTAAAGGTGATTTTTGCTCAGTTTTATTCAAATTACCCAATATCTCATCCTTTTGAGATTGTAGAAATATGTAACTTGAAGGAAGAAAACATGATGATCATTAATTCTATCTTTTCTGTTACACATCAGAAAATTTAGGCTCAGATATCTGCAATGTTAGTTCAGATTTACATAACTAATGGTTATCAAAACTGTGATGGTTAACTTTATGTGTCAATTTGACTGGGCCATGAGAAACCTAGATACATGGTCAAATATTATTCTGTGTGTATCTGTGACAATATTTTGGAAGCAATTATCATTAAAATTGATAGACTGAGTAAATCAGAGTGTTATTCCTAAAGTGGGTGAGCCTCATCCAGTAAGCTGAAGGCTTGAATAGAACACAAAAGCTGACTCCCTAGTGAGAGAAAATTAATTGTTTCTGCCTGGCTGACTTCAAATTAGACATTGCTTTATTCATGCCTTTAGACTCAAACTGTATTATTGCTCATGAGTCTCTAGCCTGTCAGCCTTCTGACTAGAACTACATCATTGGCTTTCCTGAGACTCTAGTTTGTTGGCTCACTCTGCGGGTCTTGAGACATATGAGCCACCTTAATCACAGGAGACAGTTTTTTATAATAAATTCTCTCTCTCTCTCTGTCTCTCTCTCTCTCTGTCTCTCTCTCTCTCTCTCTCTCTCTCTCTCTCTCTCTCTCTCTCACTCACACACACACACACACACACACACACACACACACACACACACACACGGTTCTGCTTCTCTGAAGAACATTAGCTAATACAAAAACCAAGACATACTTCAGGACTTTTGATTTTCAGAATTATTATGCTTATCATCCCACCATTCTCTTTCCATTTGCTCATATTGTAAAATGGTCAGGCATGACTCTCTTCTCTTCCATAAGGACCTTGCTGACAGGTTGACCCTAAAAAGCACCCCATGAATTCTTATTTTGTCTCAACACATGGCCAGCCTCGAAAACCTTTGGTCTCTAATGTTGACCAATCTTTTTTCTTTTGAAATCCTCACACTACTCCCTTGCTCTTGTGGCCAACCAGGATTGACTGACAGGGTACCTAAAGACCAATTAGAACATCTCCTCTGCTTTCAACACTGTCACTTTAATGTGACAATCTCATGTTTGAATCTATGCTGAGGCTTTATTTTCAAAAACTTTTTTCTACCCTATATATCTCTTATCTTCTGGGATGCTATTTACATGCATGTGATATTATGTGACATTGTAGATACATTTTAGAAGCTCTCATAATTTTTAGATTTTTTCTCCTTAAGATATAATAGTGTTCTAGCAGATAATTCAGTTGCATATTATATTTTTCTACCAAAGAGTGTTTTTTTAAAAACACTTTTATAAATTACTAATAATATAAATTCAATTTAATAAATGGTACAATATAGAAAATTTAAGTTAATCTATAATGCTTATGAAGTCAAACAAATTTTTCAAAAATATCTGTAATGGATTCCAGTTCCTTCAAATGATAACTGAATAATAAGAATTTTATATAGGCAAGTTTGAAAAAGAAAAATTGTATACCCATTATACCTCCCCTTATTCTTCCCTGCCCTCTCTGCCCTGGGCTACCTTTATGTGACATAACGTATTAAAGGCTCTGAGCAATTTATATTTAAAAAAAAAAAACTGACGAAATTTAAGCAAGGATGTTCCTAACTAACTTAATCATAGACTATCATTCTCATAGAGTATTAATTATTACCTCTATGTATTCTTTAGAAGCATAAAGAGTGGTGGCAAAGGCATTCAGTTTGGGGGCATAGCATGGAACAGATTTTTATGCCTGATTCAGAAGTCAACATTTTTCCTCACTATTTTCAAAGTCAGTTAAATTTTCTATTTGAGTAAGGTATATAATAGTTTCTGTGTACTAAAATACAGATAATAATAGTAGTAGGCATGCACTAGATGATGTATAAATATGTATAGGTTGACTGATATTAATATTACCACTTAGGACTCTTATGACTGTCTTTTGAGAATAATGTAAAATTTTCTTAACCAGCTATCAAGATCTATAATAGATTTAAAATTGTGTTTGATAAGGTGTTTTATCCTATGTGTTCCTCTTCTTACCTTTTTTTCTTTTCTTCCTATCACAACACCTTTATTTCCTCAATAGGAAACTAAAGAGTCTGGTATAATAAGAGACTGTGCATGGTATTATCTCTCACAGCTCATTTTCAATTTGCTTCCAATGCAGTAATTATCCTAGCCATGACATTTCAATGATTTGATGCAATTTTAGTGTCCAACTAGCCTATCTGACTTCCAAGAAAGAAAGGACAAAACACTGTCCCTTTCAAATGATTCTAAAGCTTGTTTATCACTCTGCAAAACTGCTCATAAGAAATGCATGTGAAACTGCTTATCAGTTAAACAGTATCTAGGCTGAAATATCTAAACTTTAAGTTTCAGAGTTTGAGAATACATGAGGAGAAGTAGGTTTGGTTTAATATATCTGAAGCTTCAGAACATAAAATTCATAGTCACATTCTTTTGGTTGATATTGCCACAAGGAAAATGGTAGGAACAGGAGAGAAAGAGGACAGTGCTTGCCCATCTACTGTATGCTATGTTAGGTTCTTTTTTCCATTACTCTCTACCTTCTAATTTTATGTTACATGTCATCTGGGATTCCTTGCATTTTTCCTCTGTGTTATAGCCAGTGGAAGACAAAGCAAAAGATTAGAAGGTTGATGGAAAGAGAGAAAGGTATTTATGTCCCTGGTTCTGTCATTTCTGGGCCATGGGTTGGCAGTGGGTGACACCCTTAACTGAAGGTCACAGCTCCTGATGGTTGGTCCTCATCTCCAGCCAGAGATACCTCACAAGTTTCTGCTATTAGGGCCCTTCACCTTCAACTTTTCCCTTCAGACCTAGTGGTGGTAGCTGCTTCTCACCGCTGTTAGGTCCAGGATGTTTCAACATCCCTCTTAGATTGTCTAAGCCTATTTCCACTTTTGTAAATAGTCTCTTCATTAAGCTCTATACCATCTTCTTTTTTAATTGTGCATCTATTTTTATGTTGAGATACTGACTAGCATAGTAATTGGCACCAAAAATTGACTTGGGAAAACAGACTAAACATAAGAATCTGGACTTGGGTTGATGATATGTTTAATGAACTCATGTGCATCTTCCCTAATAGATGAATTGAGCCATTGATAATCCAAGACTTGTAGTGATATCACAATTACTAACATTTTCCCTAAGGACAGATGGGAAGTGATAGAGGGCAAGTTGATGAAAAGGAAGTGTCTATGGCACTTGGTCACTATTAAGACAATGATGATTAAAGAAAAATGTGGCATAGGCTGTGACTTCCAGCAAATATAGATAATATACACAAAGGAGAGGATAAGTAAAAATGTTTAATAGCCAAATCAAGGCACAAGAAGAAAATCAGAAGGTCTCTACAGCAGTTTTTAAATTTTTCTTATTTTAAGTAGATAAAAAACACATGACCTGGTAGTCCCAAGGCATGAATGGAAAGGTTTTTAGGACTGCAGAAACAATTAAGTGCTCAGTACTGCCAGATCTCTTACTAAAACTGCACCAATGGTGGGGAAGGAGTTGGACTCTAATAAATGAAATGTGGCATTTTGACAAATATAGACAAGGCTAAGAAATCTGGATTCTATAATCCCCTAAACTTTCTTTGCCAAAAGAGACACATTTCTAATCATTCCTAATTATCACCAAGCGCTTAATGAGGGCTGGATCCAGGGAGCTCAGATCAAAAATGAAAAGTCTTATCTAATAACTAGACTAACAATGGAAGAGTTGTAGGACTTTGACAAATTGAATACAAAGAATGTTGAAGAACATATATGAAAGAGTGAATTCTAAGGTCGCTGGAAGGAGGACAAAAAAAAATCAAACAAGTAAAAAAGAAACCCAAAGCGACACAATTCAATTAGTCTGATTTATAAATATAGATGTACTTCCTTGAGAATTAATGAGCTGGTTCAAGTATTTGGAATAGCCTTAACAGCCTTTATATATGCCTTTATGTATCACTTTGGAGGAACTGCCTTGCTGGGACTGTGAAATGGCCTTCTAAAATCTGGAGGAAAGTACCAACTGGAAGAAAACATAATACAGGATAGGAGCACTGTCCAATGGGATATGGTACATAACTTAAATATGTAGACAATATATACCATAGTATCTCCTGTATCTGTAACACTCATGTCCAGCATTCAAGAAGTAGAGAGGAAGAAATCAACTGCAAAAAAAAAATCTGAAAGAACCACAAATACATGGAGATTAAACAACATGCTGAAGAATAACTGGGTCAAAGGAGAAATAAAAAGATCAAGAGATATATAGAAACAAATGATAATGATAGTATAACACATAAAAACTTTTGGTACATGGCAAAAGCAGTCATGAAAGGAAAGTTCATATTATTACAAGCCTATCTCCAAAAACAAGAATGAGCCCTAATAACCTAATGCTTCCTCTTTAAAAACTAGAAAAGGAAAAACAGACAAAGCCTAAAGTCAGCAGAAGGAAAGAAATCATTAAAATTAGAGCAGGAATAAATGAAACAGAAAACAGTACAACAACAACAACAACAACAACAAAAATAGAAAAAATAAATGCAAAAAATAGCTGATTTTTTTGAGAAGGCTAATGAAATTGACAAATCCCTGGCTATACTCACTAAAGAAAAAAGAGAAAGTATACAAATAAACAAAATCAAGGATGAAAGAGGGGAAATGACAACTGACATTGCAGAAATACAAAGAATCATACAAGAATACCATGAAAAAGTATATAACACCAAATTTAAACCTAGAAGAAATGGACCAGTACTTAGAAAAATACAATCTTCCTAGATTGAATCAAGAAGACCTGGAAAACCTAAATAGACTGATCAGCAGTATGAAAATTGAAACAATCATCAAAAACCCACCAAAAAGTATAAGTCCAGATGGCTTTAATAGTGAAATCTACCAAACATTTAAAGAAGATTTAATACCTACTGTCCTCAAACTCTTCCAAAAAATCAAAGAGGAGGTGATACTTCCCAATTCATTTTATGAGGTCAATATTACAATGATACAAAAACCTGGTAAAGATAACACAAAAAAGAAAATTACAGACTAATATCTCTCACGAACACAAATGCAAAAGTCCTAAATAAGATACTAGCAAACCAAATACAACAACATATTAAAAAGATTATACACCACTATCAAGTGGGATTTATCCCAGAGGCACAGGGATGGTTCAATGTATGCGAATCAATTAATGTGACACATCACATAAACAAAGTAAAAAATAAGAATCATATAATCATATCAGGAGATGCAAAAAAAGCCTTTAACAAGACATAGCACCAATTTATGATTAAAACACTTAAGAAAATTGGTATAGAAGGAAAGAACCTTAACATAATAAAGACACATATGACAGACATTTAGCTAACATTATACTTACTGGTGAAAAACTGAAAACCTTCTCTCTAAGATCAGGAACAAGCCAAGGCTGTCAACTATCACCACTCTTATTCAATAGAAGTTTGGAGGTCCTAGTAAGTTCAGTCAAAACAAGAGAAATAAAAGGCATCCAATTGGGAAATGAAGTCAAACTGTCACTATTTGCAGATGACACGATTCTCTATTTAGAAAACCCTAAAGACTCCACAAAAACACTACTAGAAACAATAAGCAAATAGAGTTAAGTTTCTGAATACAAAATCGACGTTCAAAAATTCATAGTGTTCCTATACTCTAATAATGAAGTGTCAGAAAAAGAAGTAGAAAAAATAATTCCTTTTCCAATTGCAACAAAAAGAATAAAATACCTAGGAATAAATTTAACAAACCATGCAAATGACCTATATAATGAAAACTATAAGACTCTATTAAAAGAAATCAAAGAAGATACAAATAAATGGAAAGATATTACATGTTTTTGGATTGGAAAAATCAACATAGTTAAAATGACCATATTACAGGTTTAATGCAATCCCCATCAAAATCCCATCAACATTTTTTTTAAGAAATAGAACAACAAACCATCAAATGTGTATGAAAGAACAAAAGACCCTAAATTGCCAAAGCCATCCTGAGAAAAAAGAATGAGGCTGGAGGCATCAATCTACTTGACTTCAAATTATACTACAAAGCAACAGTAATCAAAACAGCATGGTATTGGCGGAAAAACAGACACACAAACCAGTAGAACAGAATTGAGAGTCCAGACATAAACACATATTTATACGGGCAAATAATTTTCAACAAAAAGGCAAAAACATACAGTGAGGAAAGCAAAGCCTCTTCAATAAATGGTGCTGTGAAACCTGGAAAGCAACCTGCAAAAGAATGAGACTAGACTGGTGTCTATCACCACACACCAAAATTAACTCAAAATGGATAAAGGACCTGAACATAATACCTGAAACAATAAAATGTATAGAAGAAAGCAGGAACTAAGCTCAAGGACCTTGGACTTAAAGAGGATTTTATGAATCTGACCTCAAAAGCAAAGGAAGTAAAAGCTAAAATAAATGAATGGGACTATATCAAACTAAAAAGCTTCCTCTCAGCAAAAGAAAATGTCAACAAAGTAGAAAGACAATATCCAAATGGGAAAATATATTTCCCAGAAACACCTCCAATAAAGACCTAATATCCAAAATGTACAAAGAAGTCCTACAACTCAATAATAACAAAATCCAAATGATCTGATCAAAAAATGGGCAGAGGACTTGAACAGGCACTTTTCCCTAGAGGACATACAAATGGCCAACAAGTATTTGAAAAGATGTTCAACATTGCTAACTAATAGGGAAAAGCAAATCAAAACCACAATAAGATACCATCTCATACCTGTTAGAATAGCTGTAATCAACAGGACAAGTAATAACAAATGTTGGAGAGGATGTGAAGAAAAAGGAACCTTCATACACTGCTGGTGGGACAGCAAATTGGTACAACCACTGTGAAAAACAGTATGGAGGTTCCTCAAAAAACTAAGAATTGATCTACCATGTGATCCAGCAATTCTTCTACTGGATATTTACCACAAAGACTTAACAACCCATATCCAAAAAGATACTTACACACTGATGTCCATAGCAACATTATTCACAATGGCCAGGACATGGACACAACTGAAATGTCCTACAATAGACGACTGGCTAAATAAGCTGTGGTACATCTTTACAAAGGAATATTCCTCAGCTATAAGAAGAGATGAAATACTTCCATTTGCAACAACATGGATGGATCTTGAGATAATCATGCTAAGTGAAATAAGCCAGACAGAAAAAATTGAAAATCAGATGATATCACTTATATGTGGGATATAAACCTAAAAGCAACAAATGAACAGGACAGAGACTCATGGACATGGACAATGGACTAGTGGGCACCAGAGTGTAGGTGGTGGGGGATTAGGGGGGAGGTTGATGGGGTAAAGGGGTCAAATATAGAGGAGAAGGGGGTAAAGTGGGTAAAGGGGATTAAATATATGGTAGCTGAAGGAAGTTGAACTTTGGGTGTACAATAGAATATACAGATGTCAAATTATAACATACACCTGAAAATTATATAATTGTATTAACCAATGTGACCCCAATAAACTTAATTTTTAAAAAGAAATAAAAAGAGAGAATTAGAGAAGAGAGTGGCACTATCATCATTCACTTAGTAACTCACAAATAATTCTGTTTCTTGTACTTTTAAGCTCAAACTTTCTGAGTCTGGACTATCTAGCACTCTAAGCAGGAATATTTCCATGGAAGAACATACTCATGTGATGTTCCACACAGTTACTGTCAACCTAACCTGCAGAAAAAGCAGTCCTACTGATCTGAGTGATTGGTCCTTTGGTCCTTAATGCTGTATCCTAAGATATTACAATTAGTTAAACATGAATGTATAAAAGTATATAGAGCCTATGAATTATGTAAGATTAATTTTCTAAAATAGAACTTGTTAGCTCAACCAAGGAAATAATTTAAAAAGTTATCCTAGTTTTCCTATCCTATGTCATGGTAATATACATTGAAGTAGTCAATCTAGAAACCTTGATCCTTTCTTTTCCTCTTTACCTAATCCATTTCATCAATAGTACTTGCTGTTTCAACCTTAAAGAAATATTTTATAAATACAACCATTTCACATTACCTTTAGCTTCACTTTACTACCACCAAGGTCTATTCTTCACACTATATTAGGAGTAATGTTTAACAACTAAAATCATATCATGTCAATACCCTGCTCAAACCATCCGAAGTGCCAGCAAAGCCAGGTGTGATCAGGCTGCTGCCTTTTTCTCTAACTTCACATCCTACTGCTCTTCCCTTTGCTCATCCTGGTCTATCCAATACTGGTTTTCTTGCATTCCTAGAACTCAAGCTCATTTCCAACACAGAGCCTTGACCTAAAAGACCTGCTTTGGGCCTTTATATAACTTTGTTTCTTAACATCACTTAAGTAATTTTCAAATTTCACCTGTGAAACTTATGACCCGACAATCTGAAATACAGGTACTTTCTTCATCACACTTTGTTCTGTTTTGAGGCTTTATTTCACAGATATCATACTCTGAAGCATAATAGTTATATATGTTTTGTCTTCTTCATTTCCTACCTTCCTCACCAAAATATAAGCTCTGTGAATTCAAGGAATCTGTCTCATTCATTTCTGTATCTTCAGCAATTAGGGCAGTGCCAGGCAATTTTAGACATTCAATGTTGATATCATAGACAATTTACTGTCTCTTCATAGTTTAACAGGCATTAGAAACTTTAAAGCTTTTCTTCACGCTATGTTACTTCCATCAAGGCAATAAATCTTCCCTATAAAAATTATCTTACTTTGATATCTGTGTTGATACCTCTAACAGTGAATGAATAGTAAAAGTTTCACTTTCCATATTTCAGCTTTCTCAGTGGCACCCTGAATACCATGGCCTTTAATTAAATGAAAGTATTCATAGCTCCAGACCTACAATTTATTATCTAATTCACTTCTCTCAGTAACTAGGATGATTTTCACCATGGGAACCAAGCAATTTTTAGGGAAATTTCTAATCTTATTAAAATTATAAATCATCCATTAAAGTGGGAGTGTACATTGCTGCAAATAGAGTCATATTATCCTCCACAGTCTATCTCAACTCTGTCTTTTATTTTCACCTAGTCCTTATTAAAGCTTATTGTTAGGAAACAGGATTCTATTTTTTGTAGTGAATAGTTGATATTCTGTTGTTAGTGAACCATTTGATGATACAAAGATTACCAATGAGAATCAAGGCTGAATAAAATAACTGCAGATATAATCACCTATTGAGAGCAATTATAATCTTGTCTCATAGTGATTGCACCAGTGTATACAAAGAAATAGAATTGATTAAGAAATACTGGAAAGTTAATCCTGTTTCATAATATGTACAATTCATAATCAGTGAAAAATGAAATGATAATTATAGTTAAGAAAGGAGCTAGATGTAGCTTAAAGAACCGGGACTCTTCTGAGTTTATAAATCTGAACTTGAATCTTGTAGCCTCATTTACCAACCACAGTAATAGGGGGATATTGAAGATTATCTGAGATATAATTGCAAGAGAGTCCAGCACAAGTTTTGGCATAATAAATGGTAGTCATTTTTTTTTATTATTGAAGCTGAATATAATAAAGCATATAATTTAAAAACTGAAAGACTATTTCTTAGATGAGCTGGCATTTGTGATGAATGATACATATAAATAGAAATATGTTCCATACAAATATGTTGGTTGAAATAATAGCAAAGGAAATTTCTTCTTTCTATATTTTTTTTTTACAAGAAATGTGTCATGGTAATCTTATTATTAGGAAAAGATAAACACAAAGAAAGGCACAAGTAAATATACATTTTTCTTGATGGTATAAGTACTAGCCTTAGGATTAATTGTTTTCCAATATGTTTATTGTTCTTGTGAATTAAAACCTAACAAAAAAGAAAGAAAATCAGGAAATTTAATTTTACGCATCAGCTGAATGAGCCATGAGGTGCCCAGATATTTGGTCTAAGATTACTCTGTGGGAGTGTTTTAAATCAAGTTTTAACATTTAAATCTGTAGGATGAGTAAAACAGTACTTTCTAATGTGGGTAGGCCTCATCCAATCAATCGAAGGCCTGATTAGAACACAGACTGACCCTACCTCCAGTAAGAAAGAATTCTTTCTTCCTGATACTCTTCAAACTAGGACATTAGCTTCTTTCCTGCCTTTAGAGTAGAGGTGAACTTCTGCTCTTCTGATTCTAAGGACTTTAGACTCAGATTGGAACTAAACCATTTGCTTTCTTGGGGCCCTGCCTTGCTAATTCATCTTGGGATTTGCCAGCCTTCATAATTGTGTGAACCAATTCTTTATAATAAATCATATATGTATATATATGAACATACACACACACATTCATACTAAATAATAGTCTTTATTTACCTACTTTAGAAATTGAAATAACTGACACTTTGGCTTTCTAGGAACTGGGACCATCATCATCTATATGAAGTTAATAACAAAAGCTGCAATAAATCTGTTTAGAATGCCTACTACATGTGCCTATTTCAAACCTGATATAAAATATCTCTTTCAGTCTCCCTAAGAATCAGATTAGAAGGCTGTAACTACCCTCAAAATAAAGATTAGGAAGCTGTGCAATACTTGTTTTAGAATACTCTGTTATTCGGAAGGTGCATCTTATTAAGGCTGGCTTATTTAAAAATTAAAAAAAAAACATCTTTTCTTATGCAAGCATCTCTTCAGGATCTCTAGATTCTTAGTGGTAATTAAAATGTAGGCAGTATTTTTTAATCCATCTGTTTTCGGAAACAGTGCCTTATCACTCTCCTTATATACCCTGAAGACTTCTGATTATACAGGTATTTCTATCTTACTGCATACATCTAAGCACTAAATTGGCCATTGGTCACATCCCTTACATATAAAAGTTTTATTAAGCTGGGCTGTATATCACCATTCTTCAACTTTTGTTATATATTACATGACATTCTTTGCCATAAAAACATCTTTATTTGATGCTTATTTTCTACACTACCAGTATTTTATATCATGTGTCCTTATTTTATCTGAATACATCAAAATTAAAAGTCACTTATAGCATTCTTGATTTCAGTGGAATAAAGAGAGTTAACTCATGATTCTCCATGATTCCTTCAATTATTTCTTAGCAAGTCAGATAAGAAATTACCACCAAGACCTCCTGATATAAAAGCATTATACTTTCAGCTTTCATAAAGAAGGCTTGACAGTGGTTTCTTATGACAGTGCTCACCATTTTTTAATCATTTACCTTCTTTTTCTTTTTATAATTTATAAACCTTTAAAAAAACTTTTCTGAGATAGTTTATTGCCATGGATACATTTATTATGGTGAAGAGGAATAATAATATATATTTATGTACCACTTACCATTTTCAAAGTATTTTTACTAAATTATCTCATATAATTCCTGCACACTCATGTATAGAGTCAGCAACTATGTATTGGAGTTGTAATATGCCTTCCCTTAAGAATGTCAAGTTAGCAGGGAAAACAGAAAGATTAAAAGGTAATTAAAATATAGTGTGATGAGTGCTGTTAATACTGAGTTCTTTAACAATACATACAAGCATCTTCTTATCCAACTAGGAGTAGGAAAAAAAAACAGGATTTTTTGAGATCATATTTGGTTTGAAATGTGATTAGGTTTTACTTAGAGGAAGTTACAGGGAAAATTTCTCAGGCAGGAACAAAACCGTGACAAAGGCAGGGATGCGATAAGACAGATAGTATAGAAGAATATTTAAGAGATATAACCTGACACCTGTCAGAATGACTATCATCAATAATTCAAAGAACAAGTGTTGGCAAGGATGTGAAGAAAAGGGAACCCTCATACATGGTTGGTGGGATTGAAAATTGATACAGCCACTATGGAAAACAGTATGGAGGCATCTCAAAAATTAAAAATGGATACACCTTTTGACCCAGCAATTACACTTCTGGGTATTTATCCAAAGAAAATCAAAACAATAATTTGTAAAGATCTATTCAGTCCAACATTCATGACAGCACAATTTACAATAGCCATGATACCAAAGCAACCTAAATGCCCATCAGTAGACAATTGAATAAAGAAGTTATGGTTCATAGATACAATAGAATATTACTCAGCTTAAAAAAATTGAAATCTTACCATTTGCACTGATATGGATGGACCTAGAGGTTATTATGTTGAGTGAAATAAGTCAGACAGAGAGAGATAAAGACTATATGCTTTCCCTTGTATGAGGAATCTAAGAAACAAAAAGAAATAATCAAAAACAGACACAAATACAGAGGACAATTTGGTGACAGACAGAGGGAAAGGGGATAAAGGGACTGGAAAAATGGGATGAAGAATTAAAGAAGTACAAAGTAGTTGTTGATAGTTGGTCATGGGGAAGGGGAGCACAGCAGAGAAAATGCAATTAGTATTAATATGATGGGTAGGTGGGGGACCATGGGAGAGAGGGAGCAATTGAGGGGATCGTTTTATGAACTATATAGATGTCTAACCAATGTACTGTATATTTAAAACTAATAATAATAAAAACAGAAAAAGAACATAAGCACTGGAGCCAGAAAGTACAGGTGCATAACCTTGTGTTGGCTTTTACTTGTTGTCTAACTTTGCTCAAATTATTTCTCTCTGTGATGCATTTGTAAAATAGAGTGGTAGTACATATAGCTTAGGAATGATATAAGTATTTAAAGAATCAATGTGTGGAACACTTAGAAATGATGTGGCACATAGTAAGCACTCAAGAAAAGTCATTATGTCTGGAGGAAGAGGGGGAAGTTACAGTAGTGGAGAAGCAAGAAACTCCCATTAGGGCAGATTTTTTTCCCTCCATTTAATACATCAATTGTGGCTGAAAAACAAAACAAAACAAAACAAAACAAAACAAAACAAAACAAAGAAATGATTTCTAATATTTAGGGAATCCTTTCTCTTTTTGATATCAATTATTTCTTTCATTCTTATTAAAGTTACTATTTTATTAAAACATAACACAATAAGCTTTGTAACATAATTTCCTAAGAGAAAACCAATTGCTAAATATCACTGTAAGTGCAATCATTTTTAAATGCAACGCATGTCGTCTCTCTACAGCTGTTTGGCAATGAGAAAAAGAGCAGTTTGGTTTTGGTTCAGATCTGCTCTAGCAATTACAGGCTAGTTTAGACATTTGAGCATTACTGACAACATTTCACTGGTGGACATTCTGGACATCCAACCATTTACACATGATGACTTCCAAATAAGGTCCTCCAAGAAGACAGAGCTCAATTTCATGAATCACTCGTCTTCATTTAAAAACGGATGTTGCCTTACATGTAGAATTCCCACATCACCTAGAAATGCCCCTTTTGTTATAATTCTGTCACTGATAGAACTTCACCTTTAAATAAGAATATTTATTATTAAATGTTTTACTAATTTATCTAATCCTGATAAGTTCCATGCATAAAACTTGAATTTTGTGATAAATTTCTGACTCTCAGAATAATTGAAGTTGGATTAAATACATTCAAATATTAGACTCTTCAGTTTATTACATCAATATAAATCTGAGGAAGAAGTCATTAATGCTAAATTTTTGATAATATCACAAAATGACTAGAAATGTGTTAGCCATAGTGAAAACAATAAACTAAGTACACAATTTAGCTCTAGTTTTTCAATATGATGTTGATTTCTTTGTTTTGAGGGGATATATCACAGCTTTTCCTTTCTGTTGTTCAAAAGAGATATGAGGAAATATGAATGTTCAAGGTAGAAATGCATAGTAAGTTCTGTCAGGATAGTTACACTACAAGACTTCAGGGCAGCTTTCCCAATTAATGTCTACAATACATAGTGTTATGTCAGCTCCATCCACGATGACTTTATTTCAAAGAGCAACACAGCATGTTGAAAATGCTTTGGCCTAAATCACTCAGTTATGATTGCATTGTTATTATTAATGAACTTCTTAATTCAATGCTGTTTTCCAATTAGACTGAATTCCATAAGGTTAGGGGTTATAGTACTTAGACTTATTTACCTACCTTCAGTATTTAATAGTGCATGGCTCATAATTGGACAGTAAGTGTTTGTTGAATGAATAAATAAATAAGTGAACAAATGAATTAATTAACCTCTCTTAAATGTCTCAGTCCCCTACTTTTCAATGTATGGGTACAGAGCCATTGCTTAAGTTTGTTTGCTCGGTTTCCTTTATTTCTATTACAGCACCTTACAAAACATCTACCTACAGAATTTTGCCATTCATATATTTACCTTGCTATTTTTGTTATCATTCCTTGCACATCTATTTTGTTATTCTTTCTAAGCATACTTAAATTATGTGAAAACAAGATAGATAAAATAACTGGAACAGAATCTAATCTAGTATTTATTACATAGATAAAATGCTTCTAAAAGGCTTTGAGGCTTTTCACAAGGGAGGTATGTTATGATTTGAAAAATTTCCTGAGATCCTTGTAGTTGAGAGTTGGAGCTCAAGGGATGGGTTTTGAATCATAACAACCCTTATCCACTACTAAAGATTTATTCAATTAAGGTCAAAATCATACTGTTGTGAGCACATAGTATATGCATCTCCTGATCCTTGAATGGAAAACCAAATGAGTCATGGAGCATTGTGGTGAACCCAAATGAATTCTTCATTGTTGATTAAAAACAAAGGGCACAGATGTTTTAACTGCACAGAGAGAATGAGGTTTTTCAACAT
The DNA here is from genome assembly GCA_030015415.1 of Cynopterus sphinx. NCBI lineage: Eukaryota > Metazoa > Chordata > Mammalia > Chiroptera > Pteropodidae > Cynopterus > Cynopterus sphinx. The sequence goes on from CM057383.1 coordinate 132,342,018, forward strand.
AAAAGCCAAGAGGGCAGAGTCATCATTCAAAAACACAATTGTAATTGATAATACCAAAGTTTAAGAATAGCTCTGCAAGATAAGATTTGTTGGCTGGAATAGGTAAGTGTCACTGTTTCCCAGATTTTCTCTTTTGTGCTAGAAACTGAGACATGTAGTCCTGTGAAAGATATTACCAATCCTTCTGTGAATAAATGTATTCTTCAGAGGGAAACAATGTAATATATAATGTACATTATATATTAAGTACCTAAAATATATTCTACGCAATTTCCATACTTGAGAGAATGATATGCTTACAATTTACCATTAACACAAGACATAAAGTTGTCATTTGCTGTTATTCTTAGATTAAAATCAGGCTTAAACATTGTCTCTGCATGGGGCAATGTGAAATTTGCCACTGCCCTGGGGTCCTTCGTTCTTCCCCACTAACTCAGTAAAGAATAACAGATCAGCAAGGTCTAGAAAAAGTATGATTCATGAAAGCACTTTTTAAGGAAGAAGCAGGTCATGCCCAAGAAGGCTGTAACCATGCAGAAACAAAAGATATGATTAAAATAGACTCCAAGGGGGGGACAGGTTATAGCAAGGAGGGCTGTAACAGCAAAAGTAGGGAGTTCTGTATTATATTAGGGCCGTGAAGAGAGCTTAAAGAGTGATGCTAAACGATTATCACATGAGCTCATTTTGATTGATATTTGACTGTTATATAACCGTTGGCTACTGCACATGTGGTTACCCAGAGTTCTGTCTATTATAATTAATTCATGAACTTCCGGGCATAAGCAAGATATTATAATAATGGTATAATGAAGCTAGGTCATGGGGAGGTTAGTGTAGAATTGATTGTGAATGTACTTGTGGTTGGATTATACCAGCTGTTATTTCATGGCTTTTTACTTCTTTGTGACTTAGGATGCAATTTATAACTATAAAATGGGAGTTTGGGAAATGTTTTAAAAAAGGTCTTTGGGTTGGACTTTCATTCTTTTGTTCCCCCATTGTTCATGCGTACCTAACATCTTGTGATTTATGCTAGTTACTCATGTTAGAGAACACCTCATCTGCTATTTTTCTTGAGAAAAAAATTCGTGCTTGGTTTGCTACAGTATCGAATTATTTTTTCACCAAATGAGACCTATGTGCTTTATTCCCAAAATCCAGCCCACATATTTCCCACTGAGATATAGACAGAAGTGATCATCTCTAACTAATAAACAGAACTGGGGTAGGAGTTGATAGCTTTTGCTTTTCATCTGAGCAGTCTCTCTGGGCAACCTCTTCCATTTCATTATTAATGAAAAAAATTACAGGAGTATTGTTCTTACATCTATTCTTTCTTATTACCTCTATTCTTTCACAAGCTTTTTCTTAGCCTCTTTTTTTGTGAAAGGATATTAATGTGCTTTTCCAAAACATTTTTTTGAGAATTTACTTATATATGTATGTTGCTTTGTACCGTATACTGGCTCGTAACCAGTGTCCGAATTAGTAGTTGCAACTTTCAGAGGGTCTTTCCCGAGAGAACATCATTATTAATGCTCTGAACTTCATATTTTGTGAAAACTAATTCTCAGTTTTATGTTTAAAAATGGAATCAGAAGATAGAATTTTTCATTTTGCAGTTTTTTGTTATAATTAGAAAGAATATAATATAATGCAAACATTAATGCTTAGAAAAGTACTCTAAAATATTTAAATTGCTCTAAATAAAATATATCAAAGAATATTTTTATTTGAATTTTAAAGTGTGTGATATTATACTAGTGTTTGCAGCTCTTATGCTAAGAAAATAAGAGAAAAGTCAATGAAAGAGGATCTAAATAATATACTTCATTTGAGCTTTACTGGAACTTTTTAGTCAGTGTTTACACACTGATAAAAAGAGTCTGCTTCTTGATATAAAGAAGAATGAAAGTTACACAGAATATGCTGTGCTCCACTGCTAAACTAATGCATTATGTGTGAAACCCAAGCTTTTGCAATGCGGCTCCTTTTAATGCTGTTTGAGTTCCCACTTTTAGAAAATAAATTCAGTTTGGTGTAGTGTAAGCCCTGACACTTGGGTTTTCTCTTTTTTTTATAATACAAGTGCCTGACTTAAGCTTTGATTCCAGAAGCATCCACTTCAAAGATGTCTATCTCAATAAACCCATGGCCTATCACGCAAGTAGATAAAGAGCCAGGCCAGGTTCCACAGCCCTACCTCAGGCTCCTTTGTTTTAGAGATCTTTATTGATTTTATAACTGACCTTTTGGGTCCCTTGTTTTTTTCTCTTCCAGCATTTTAAATTCCTGCTCATATCTTTTAATTTTATCAATAAAGAGTGATCCTGCAAAATGCTAAGCCTCCTCTTTTGTCCCCAATAAAAGCAGAACCCCAGGCTTATGTCCTTTGTCTCTATCCATGACCACAATGTGTGGCCCCAGGTGTGCCACGTGCTTTCTAAGACCTGTGAGTAATAAACCATTTTTTTCCCAAAGTTTCCTGATGGTTATTGTTGAGGTCTTACAGTTATAATAAAAACCACAGGGCTGAACCAGTCAAAAAATTGGTTATTGAGGGGCTAAGACAACATTTTAGAAACTGCATAATCACATCTTGAACAATTTTGAAATTAAAAAAAAGCAGGACCACATTTTTGTATAAAAGTACAATAGATGTTCAAGACCCAAGGTGCTACCATACAAGCCTTTATCAGCCTAGTAATTAGTTTGAAGAGCTAGAAAATGTTTGGATTTTATATTTAGCATTAAATAAATTTGACTCTGTTTACTTATATACAAAATTTTTTCATTATAATCCCCAGCACAACAGAAGTTATCAATTTCATTGTTCCAAACTGGCCACATAATATTATAGCCAAACATAAGGAACTTTTTTTTCTTAAATTTTTAAGTTTTGATGACTATGTAACTATTACACACAGGGAACATAACTGTCTTTCATATTATCATTTAATTCCTACTTATACACAAAAATATATATCTATTTTTAATGTTTAATTTTTGATGATAATAATTTCCCTTAGTATGAATAATTTATGGTTTATTCATTTTGGTTTCCTTGGTACACATTTTTTAAAAGATCATCATACTAATCCCTTCTTTTTCACCAGTTCAATCAATATAAATATCACTGGAGAACTGATAAACCAATAATCTAAGGACTCATGAAAAGAAATAAAATAATTATCGTGAGAGACAGAAAACAAAATATATGAATAAATAAATAAGTATATTGTATGTGATTCCAGATGTGAAGACCAAACACTAAATTGATCAAGTCTCCTCGAATTCATTTATTATTTGGTTTACTACAATTCTCAACAAAATGCCAGTGAAATAGTTTTGGAAATAAAAAAAATAATTGGTTTTGAAAGTTAATCCAGAAAACAACAACAACAACAACAACAACAACAACAACAAAACATTTTATTTTTTAAAAAAGGCCTGGAAGTTAAAAGAACATTGGAGGATTGGAGGAGCAATCCTAAAATGTATCAGTTAGGATTGGCTTTAGCTGAACCTATTCGTATTCAGATTATAAAATCTTACACAAACAAGGCTCTGCCATCTTACCATGTCCTGCTTCATATACAAGCTGACTGAGACTCTGTGGGAGAAATCCCATTTCTGTTCTAGATGGCAGCATAAAGACTAAAAGTACTGCCAGCTGAGTCCATCCCAGTTTTTCAGGAAGTCCACAGCTATCCTGGAAACTCTCTCCATTCCATAGTATGTACTGTAGATTATACTTATTAGCAAGAATGAATAGAAAGTACAGGCTTGCAATTGGGCATAATACCATCTCAAATAAAAATGGAATTTCATTAGTAAAATCCTTATTCATATATATGTATATGTATGTATGTATATGCATATATCTATTAATGCTTTTCTACATGTCAATATTTTACATTTACAATAACTAAAAAAGGCATTTCTCTAAGAAGTCACAAAAAATTAAAAGTCTGCAGAAGACCTCATTTAAACATTCTTTCCAAGGAGAAAGATCATAGATAGATTGATGATAGATAGATGATAGATAGATAGATAGATAGATAGATTAGATAGATGATATATATAGATAGATAATAGATAAATAGATATAGATAGATGATGGATAATTACACTTATACTATATATTAGAATGTAAGATATTTAAATAACTATTTTATATTTTGTAGTGATGCTGTGACAAAAAAAAAAAACCCATAAACTTAGTGACTTAAAATAATACAAATTTACTAGAAAAAAAAAATTACTGAAATCAGAAGTCTTAAATGAGTCAGGGCTAAAATCAAGGTGTCAACAGGTCTCCACAGCCTACTTCAGGAGAGGATCTGTTTATTTGCATTTTTTAGTTTTAGAGGTGACTTGCATTTCTCTACTCATGGCCCCATTCTCAATTCTCAAAGCCAGCATCAGCATACCATTTTTAAATCTCTCTGACCTCTGCATCTATTATCACACCTCCTTCTCTGACTCTGACTCTCCTGCCTCTGTCTTCTAAGAACTCTTGTGATCATGTTAGTTTCACCAAGCAATTCAAGATTATCTCCTAATGTCAATATCCCTAACATAATCTCAGATGCAAAGTCCCTTCTTAAGGCAAGGTAGTAGTCATAGCTTTTGAGGATAAGGACATGGACATTTGGGGTGGGGATGGTACTCTGTCTTCCATGTATTTCAAACCAACAGAGAGTGTATGAATTGTTTAACAATAAGAATATTCCAAAACTTGTTACTTATAGAAAATTAGTCACTACCTCATACCACATACCAAAATAAATTTTAGAATGATAAAATAGTTTTATGTAAAAATTGAAGTCATAAGCATTTGGAAGAAAATATCAGTAACTCATTTTAGATAGCCTAGGACTGCAAGCACAATGACTGAATTGAAATGGTAAGTGAATAACTGCAATATTTGAATATACAAATATATAACATCTGTATAAAATAAGAAACAGTAATAAAAGTAAATGATAGAGGAAATAGCTGCAGCACATATGGCAGCTAACTTGTAAATATCCTTAACAGTCAATATCTATTTGAAAAGCAGTGAGCACCTGCAATATTCTCCACATTGTGCCTAGATTGTACCTGTTCTAATGGAACCTATCTTCTACTGGTATAAGAGCTACAAAACAAATAAAGCCTGATGAAATAAAGAGCATTTAAATAAAGGTACCTTTAGGGAAAGTGGTTTAGGAAAGTCTTATAGCAGTGATATTTAAATTGAGATTTAAAGGGAGAGATCAAGATAAGAGTGTAATACCCAGGCAAGTGCAAGTACAGTGACCTTGAGGCAAGAAATACCTTGATTTGTTGAGAAACCAAGTGTAATCCAGGGTGGCTGGAGAAGAGTGGATAGGTAGGAGTATAGTTTGAGATAAGGTTAGTTAGGGTGGTGAGCAAAAGCCAGATTGCACAGCATCCTGGATGATGTTTAAGATTGTGCATTTTATTAAGACAACTGAAATCCACTGAGAGATTTAAGCTAGAAAGTTTCCAAATGTTATTTACCTTTTATAACTATCTTTGTGGCTGCTGCATTTAAAATATAGGTCACTATGAGGTAATTTGGCAATGTTTATCCTTATAATTTAACACATTTTTATCTGTAGAGATAATAATGTTCCTTCTACAAATCTAGCCTAAAGAAACAACAGAAATGCAATTTCTTAAAGATTATCTTCCTCCAAATTTTAATTATGAAATCCAGGGTATTTAAAATGTCTTTCAATAAATGAATTAATAAGGATTTAATACATTCAAACTTGCAACGTTCTATAGCCATTAAAAGGTTTTTTTAAAGGTTTTTAAAGAATCAGTGTTACAAGGAGGAAATCAGATATGGTACTGTATGTGTGTATATGGTGAACTTATTTTCTGATTATGTTTATTTCAGGGTAATCATGCTTACACATTTGAGGGTAATTATGCTTACACACAAGCATAAATATATACTGTCAAGTCTCCGCATTATATTTAGCCAGTTTTGGCCTTCAGCAGACTGGCCCATTGTTCAGATTCTGTTAGAATCATTGGCCAGCCTTCCAAATGTAGGATATTTGCATAGTCTAAGTCTATTGAACATTTCTGCAATTATCAGAAAACACAGAAAAATAGTGAAAGCAAATGAAATATACTGACATTAAATGCTGATCAACTAAATTACCATCAGCAAAAACATAAATATAAGAAAAGGAAATACTACATTTAAAGGGCTCCTTTCCTCCCAGGGGCCAAATGTGTTTGTTGTTGTTATTCTTTTTTATCAGAATATTTCTAAAAGATAAATCTTTTGAATCCTCCATGTGATGTCACATAGTATTTTGTCTAAATTGTGTATCTGGGGGAAAAAATGAGACCCAGAAATATTCATTTGTCAGGATCCACACCACCTGGGATGGAGGTACATTTGGAGTTTGGACCTGGTACATTGAAAGTATAGATCATCTGAAAGTTCAAACAAATTCTCACAACATCAGTCTCCATTTTGCCTCAAAAATTATCACAAACAAAAAAAAAATTCTAGGACATATCACCATTTATACTCAGAACTGTTTTACCCCTCCCCCCAAAAAAAGGTATTAAAGGCACTATTTTGACAGGCCTAGTGACAGAAGAAATAAATACCCTTATCCATGTTAGATGGATGGCAAATACAGCACAGGTGGAGATGCTCTTAAAGTCCCAAGCAGCATGGCTCAGCCTCCATGCAAGAATCAGATTTTGCAGAGGCTGTTTTATCAAAGTGGACAACAACACTGCTTCTGAACCTTTCTTCAGCATGTATCCATTGTCTTTCATTACAAGCAAGAGAGAGGGTCATAATTATGTCCCAATAAAATTATATTGCAGACTATAGCCTATTCATGAGAACTCCTAGCCCAGGCATGCTATTATTCAATTACCATACAGTGTTTATCACTTTAATTGACACTATCTAGAAAAAAAAATTGAAAGGTGAAAATGAGTGGCTTATGATTTCCTTAAGAACTCAGGGATCTCTCTTTATCATTCTCATGCCATAATTACATATTCTGCTTCTTTTTATATGTCCCACCTCCTTTTGCTTGTTTCCTGATTTATGTTTTCCTGTAAACAGTGCAATCAATTACATTTTAAAGCCAACTTTCATGCTATTTACATTATGTAGTTCAGAAGAATTATAGTCTGTCTTTTAAAACGTGGTTTCAAGGGAAAGGTTATTGTTTATATCCTTGACATTGCCTTCTAAATACCCATTTATCATACTTTTTCTCTTTAATTTTATTTTGCCCGTTAGCTATTTCAAATTCACTCAATAAGGCAGCTTTAGGAAAAGAGCATTTGGCATCATTGAAGCTGTAAACATGATCTAAGGAGTTTTGTTCTACAACTGTCCCAGTCATCTATCAAATATCACTCACTATGACATGATGTGTCATTCATCCTAACGGATGTAACAGCATTGCAAATGGAAATGCCAAATAAAACTTTTTTTTCCTGTTTTAGCCTTGCAAGCAATTTATAACTCCCAAAACAAGAAAATGCCTAAATGTAAATGTCCACATATAAAAGTGTAATGGTAAAAGTTATATAAATCAAAGAGACAATTCATACAAAAAAAAAAAATGGAACAAGTAAACAAACACATGGGGAAATATTCACCCTTGTGAATAATTAAAGAAACATTAAAATAATCCTTAATTACTATTTTATACTATCAAAATAATTAGAAAAAGTAATTAAAATACATGTCTAACATAGTTTCAGTAAAACTGAAACATACATTTAGTATCATTAGCATTCAAATTGGTATAAATGTAAAAGTAACAAGGTAAAATTTCACAATGCTTATAAAGACATACTAAAGACCTTATAATCTGACCCCAGGAATTTATTCTGGGGTTATAACGCAACAGACACAACATGTTATGTTTCAAAAAGATGTTTATTAATGGTTTTCTATCATTAAAAAAGATCTCATATACTGAAATGCAAATTTATATTGAATTGGTATATTAATACCGTTGATGTTTGTTTATATACCCATAAAATGAATATTTATATAAAGACTTAGAACTATGGAGTGAAGAGATTTTGTAATGCTACATTAATCATAAAACATATTTAAAATTGTATAATTACCACATGTGCACACACTTTTCCCCAAAGCAAATGCATAGTCATCTATCAAATATCACTCACTATGACATGATGTGTCATTCATCCTAACGGATGTAACAGCATTGCAAATGGAAATAGTTTGAAGAGATAGTCACTAAAGGTTTTGGTTTAATTTATCAAAGCTCTACACAATACATGTATGTTTTAGAATCTGGGGAAAGAGTAGAACTAATTGTGTCCCTCATTTCAATTTTTAGCTCCTAAACATAACAGATTGGACTTTATTGCATAAGTATGCAAGTGAGCTTGGAAAAGACCCATGTCCAAACTATTTAGGATTTCAGCACCTTTTTCTTCAATGAACCTTTTACATGTTTAACTCTGTCTCTCTTCTAAGGTAACCAATAACCCTGATTTGTCCAAGAATTTTCTGTTAGCACTGAAAGTCCCTAGTCCCAGAAAAAGCTTCAGTCCCAGGTTAACCAAGATGAACTGGTCACCTCAATTTTTTTTTGTCTTGCTGGAATTCTACCCCCAGCCCTTTGTACTGCAGGATTCTCTAACCCTTCCTGAAGAGTAACTAGGTCTCAGCCTCTGTCACCATGTCTTAGTCTTCATCTTTGCCCATATATTGCTATTAAAATAGTGTTTGTCTATCAGTGTCTTGGACTCTGAGAGCTAGTGAAACTTGCTAGTTAAATTTGGGGTATAAGGGTCAACTTTTGAAAAAAAAATTATAAGGGTCCTTCACTCTGGCTCTGCTTATTTTTGTCAGAAACAAAGAAGCTCTTATATCTCAAATATTTATTATTTTCTAAAGTCATCCCTGACCTCACATCAAGTATAATAGGAGGAATGCACGAAGTACATTCAAGAAAATCCCATTATCTTACTGAAGAAAGTTTTACTTTATTTCAGTAAATTCACGTCCTGACCTTATTATTTCAAGAAAGCATCTACCCTGTAGACTGGCTGATTTGTTTCACAAACTTTACCTTCATTTGCAACTAGAAATAGGTTGAACTTGATAGTCTAAGGTCATGACTACCTGAATGATTCTTAAAACTTTAAATCATAAAACTTCATTAATTTACTACTGTAGATAATCATAACTACTTAAATTTACTATGTATTTCAGGACATATAGATACATTTCAAATATCACTATTATGAATTCCTTGCTAATCACATGCATGGCATCCTTATACTATTTTAAAAATTAATTACGTATTTTTTTCTTCCCTCTTACTTTCTGTCACATCTGATACTTCTCTTGACATTTCAAGTTATATAAGTATCAGAGTGGGGGCTAAGGGATGAATTATGGAGATGAATGATTTATATTATCCTTGAAGTTACACAGACATAATGAATTGCCTTTTCCCCTGAAGTCAACCTTTCAAATATCAGGTACACCCCATTCATTGCTGAGTCATTCAGATTACATTTTAAGATTACATTATAGCTAATGTGGTTCCCCAATGCATAGGAATACAGCATTTTAAATAACTATGCACTTATAACTCTCAGCCCTACAGACCAATTCTATCATGATGCCATCTATCCACACACACAATTCCATCAAACCTAATGTACAAATAAGCAAAAAGTAAACACAATTCATTCTAGAACACAGTGTCATTTCTTTTTCCCCTTGTTCCTTGGAATTAAGTTTAAAATTTTCTACCCTGGTAATAAATGTTTTATTAGTTTTCTTAAAATGTCCATCATTACAAAGAAATAGTTTAAAAACATGAATTAAGGTCCTTATGAATAAGTGTGAATGATACATATTAAGTGTAGCATTTTAATGTGTGGTTCAACTTCAAGAAAGTTTATACCTGCACATGTTTTGTTTGTTTGTTTGTTTGTTTGTTTGTCTGTCTGTTTTGCATTCTCTTGAACTCTTTCTCAGAGCAAACTCAGTATCTGAGCGCAGTATTCATATTAGCTCATATCTGAGAGAAAAAAAATCTCTTCCTCCTCATATTCCCTATGTCTCTGGATTTGTTCCATAGTGATTCTAAGTGTTGGGTCTTAAAAGTTACATTGCACTGGATTTAAATCATAAAAATGTGTCATCCATTGAGTGACTATGTTTTTTAGCTTCCTAGCTGGCTTAATCTACAAGGTTATTAACAATATTGCTTAGATTAATATTTAAGCCATCTAGCACAATGCTGTGGAAGATATCCTAGAAGCATCTCTCCACAGGACACGATGGGTTTTCCTTTTTGGGAAGTAACTCGGCAGCCATTATTCTATTTCGAGTACGTATCTGAAACTAAAATGACATTAAACAAGGCAAATGTTGAGATATAGTTGGTATTTAATAAATGCCACTAAAGCTACCATATGGTCCCGCAAATAATTAGCTCCTTTAACAGAAAAAAATATACATATTTATGTGAAAAAATAAAAATAATACATTTTCACTGCTATTTCAGAAGTTGAGAAGATCTGTACACAGTGTGGAAAAAAGGAGAAGCTGGAATCCAATGAGAATCACTAAGATTGTTACTGTATCTGACTGTGATAAACTTCTAATAGTGATGACTGCTATTTTTCTCCTCCCTTCCTAATCCAAAGCTGGTTTCTTTTTTATAAGATATAATTTGGAAATAGACCAGGAAAATGGTCCAAGCATAAGTTGATCTAATACTGCCCAGCACAATTTTCGTTTATTATAAATTAATGATGGACAAAATCAACACTGTTAATAAGGTCAGGAAAATCAGTCAGCTGTGGTTAAACATTTCCAGTCTCTGTTCACATAGGGATTTATTCACTTACATAAACAGTGGGAGAAACAGCAGAATGTGAATAATTATACTAGAATATTTATACATTGTCTCCTTTAAACTTTCTGAAAACACATACATTTAGTTACTATGACCCTCCTTCTAGATATTTGGAAAATGAGGCTTACATGATCTATACAATTTATTTCATGTTCATGTGCAGAAATTAATTTTATATTTTTCATTGCAAGATTAGATAGTAAGGGCAACATTTAAATATTTGAAATTTATATCATTAGATGTCTCAAACCCTCTTGTCCCAAAATACAGTAATAGAAATAGAACTATCGTTAACATAGCCTATTACGGAATTCAATAACCTAATATAAATTCAGTTCATGACAAAATTAACCACCAGGGATCTAGGACTCATCATCTGTCAAAATAATACACAGCTTATGGAATCAGACACATTTGAATTTGTAACTTGTTTCTGACATATACAATGCTGTGTGACTTTGATAAATTACTTTAACCTCTTTAAAGCTGTATTTCCTTGCCTATAAAAAAGGAAAAAGAAGTATATCTAGATATGTTGTGAAAATTAAAACGAGGTAGTGATGATCTGACTGTGCTCAGCAAATATTAACATAATACATTCCAATTATTATAAGAAACTTTTATATATAAAACATGCATAAGATGAAATATAGAATATATATTATATATAAATGCATATACTTTATTTAACCTAGACTTGAAAAAGTCTCAGAAATAAAGTTAATAATCAAATGCAATTAACATATGGGCCTAGTTTTCAGAGGTAACAGCTCACTTATATTCTCTGCATTCTGTTTACTTTTTATTTTATAATTCCTACTATACATGTCCTATAAATTTCCTCAACCTCTTTACTGAGAAGATTCAGTTTAAATTTTTAGTAAAGAAACATTGTATATGACATTACTATTTCTTGGTCATTTGTAACTTTTAGTATACTGGAGATATTATTTTGAAATCAAAATATTAGCTATTTTAAAAGCTTTCTGAATCACATAAAATCCAAATGAATTATTTTTTCACAAAACAAGAACAAATTTCATAAATCTTTCACTTAGCTACTTTGAATAATATTTCATCTGGCTTTCTAGATGTAATCCAGGCAAACCAACCATATTAAAATTTATGTAAATTTGCCGAGAACCTCTCTTTGAAAAAGTTCAACTTAAACCCATAAGAGATTCTTGGTCATCTGCAGTAATAGTGAGAACTGCTTTTCATTAAAGTTAATATCAGATAATATCTAGCAAATTTGGCTTAATTCACTATAATCAAAAAAATTTTTTTCTGAACTTTTCTAGTAAATTGTGCAAAGAGACCTTTTGTCTTTTAATGATGCAAGAGAGTGGAAAATCTAGTCATAAAATTTTCATGGCTGAGTTCTACAAAACTATTGTGCCTAATGGAGTATTGATTGAAGCAAGCAGAAATATGGAGAAACAGTTGGAAATATTCCCAGGACATCTGAAAATCTAAGCAGCATTACATTTAAGAATTTAGCAAAACATGCAGGCAATTCTCTTAAGGGTTGCTGTCACTTTGTTTCAAGCTGTTTCTAGGGAATAAAAATGCCGCCATATGATATGTAAAAATTGCTCCGGGGAACACAATATCCTCTCCGCTTAGCAAAGTTAAGAGAGTACCAAATGACTCTTTGGGTAATATTAGTCTTTTAGTTCTCCTTTTGTTTGTTTTCACTGCAATTCATGGATGAAATTATAAAGTTTCAGCATATGCTTTCAATTCTTTCTATGACATATACACAAAACAGCTATTCTCCTTGATCATAAACTTTCACACATCTAATTTTTTCTCATATTTCAAACATGTTTATAAAAACTACTCTATGATAGCATATTAACAATTAATTGAATAACAATTTCTTATGTAACAGTACTTAGTAGATGCTCAAGAAGTGATCACAATTGTTATTTAACTTGAATAATTTAAAAAAAAATGTTAACACCTAACTCTAGGATTATTGCTTTTCTGCAACTGGATCCATAAAAACTTAGACCAGGCCTGGAAATAAATTTATAATTTAATGATAAAGGAAAAAATTAATAATAATTTTTTCTGGGCTCTCCTCCATATTTGGTAACAATTTTGTGGTATTTATAGTTCTAACATTTTAGAGAAGGATACAAGTTAGACATACTATTTTTATAGATTTGGAGATTAAATTATTTCCTAAATCATGTAGTGACCTGGTCTGAGAAACAAAAAGAGAAGTCATTTCTTCTGATTCCAAAAGATTATATTGTATAAAAGTATAGATACGGTCCATCACAGTTTATGCATAGGATTTTAATAGATAGTTTCCTAATATCTAAAATTCTAATGCTAATGTCTCCAGTTTTCATACTCCCAAACTCACAAGCCATTGGGGACAACCATTTCATTTACTATAAACTTCTTGAGAATTATTCTTACATTCAGACCTCACAAAATCTATGTTCAGTTTCCTCTTTTTACTTTGGAAATTATTCTATCTTAACACTTGTGAATTTGAAGCTGTCTGACTGATACCAAATCAAATGTATATTTTCCTTAAGGATGCCAAATGTCATTACAACAAAGAACAAGTGGGTTGTGTATTTTATTGAGGTTTTAGATACTGCTGTAATAGGGTTTGTTTTGTAATGATTAAGTCATATGCAGCACAGCAGATAGTAATAAAAATATAAAATCAATTACACATTTTTCTCCTCAGTCTCCCATTCTAGGTATCGACAATTTTTCATTTGTTAATTCTCTCTGATAAACATTCTAAATCTCTCTCTAGTTATGTTTGTGATTTTTATATTTTCTGAATGATTTATTACAATGAAGTTTACCAATAAACATCTTTCCTTCTGTCTCACCTTTGGAAATTTATACTGTATTCACATTGGTGTATTGGTGTTAATTTTAACATGTACATATAACTATATCAGAACAATTTATTTTACATGCCATCAAAAATTATAAGATATACAAAAAATCAGGAAAATGTAAGTCATAATGCAGAAAATATAAATAAATAGGACAGAGATATAACAAATGATAGAATTAATAGAAATAATAATAAAACAGCTAATATAATTACCAACAAGATGTTCAAGAAGGTAGAAGAAAGCATGAAAATGACAAAGCGAGACAAGGAAGGTATTTAAAAAACAGTACTCATTATAACACAATGTCTAAATTTCAAAAATATACATAGAATACAATGAAAACTGATTGAATACTAAAAAATAAAATATTTTTAATTCACTTGAAGAAACAGGAAAATAAAATACAATTTTAAAAAGAGACATAAGATTTTGTATAACCATAAACAAAGCTGTTTTCCTAAGCTATAAGATATTTAAGCAGCCTAATAAACATGAAATGAGAGTCTCCAAAATAGGAGAGGGAGAAAGACAATAGAAGAAAATATTTTAAGAAATATTGGTTGAAAAATTTTTCCAACCCTGACTAAAAATATTAATTCACACATCATAGTTCAAGACAATCTCAATATCTCAGCAGTTTTTGATTTAGAAATTTATCACCTGATTATAAAATGTGAACTGCAAAGGACTTATAATAAAACAACTTAAAAAAAAAGTTGGAGGAATTACATTGTTTTCAAAACTTTTGATAAAGTAAGTAGTCTGAAATAAGATCGTTAAGAAATAAGTCCAACATAGAAAGATAAATATTGCATGGTCACACTTTACATGTGGAATCTAAAAATACTAATAGAAACAGAGAGCAGAACAGTAGATAAAAGGGACTGAGGGGATGGAGAAAGGATGGTAAAAGGGTATAAACCTTCAGTTATGAGTAACTTCTGATGATCTAATGTATAACATGGTGACTATAATTAATTATACTGTGTTGTGTAATTAAAATTTGCTAAGCATTCTCACAAAAAATAAAGAATTATGAGAGTTATAGAGTGCTAATTTACTTGATTGTTGGAATCATTTAAATATATATAATATATACACGTATATTGTATATATATGGAGACATTTTAAAATGTGTATAATTGGTCATTAAAAGTTTCATTTACATAAAAAAGAAATTATCTCTGCACAAATGGTATATAAAAAAAACTGTGAATAACACAATGGACTCAACATAATTTGAAAGAAAACTTCAGCCCAGGTAAACATAGAAGAGAGGAGACAGTGTCTTATGCAATGAATGCACTTAACATAAGTGATTTGAATAATAGAAAATGACCATGAACCTAGGAAATATTTCAAGTTATATTTGCTGAAAACCTACAGAATCTGATATAAATTGGGAATGCACAGATAATCAATAAAAATTATTAAGAAAAATAAATCCAACACATAATACATTAAAACACATTATAGTAATACTTAAGTAATCACAATGATGAAAAAAAATTCTTAAAAGCAATCAGAAAATAAATGGAGAATTTTTTCAAAGAAGCAACAAATATAGTGGTAGATGGCTTTATGAGATAATCAGAGTCCTACAGAAAATGCAATAGTATTTTTGTAACACTGAAAACAAATCTACCAATCTAGAATTTCATACATTATGCAAATGTCCTTTAAAATCAAAATACATTTTTAGAAAACAAAAAAAATACACAGATTTTATAGTCAAAACCTATACTAGGACTATTTCTCCAGCAAAAGAATATGATTTCAGATAGAAACTACAATATACAGACAATAACTACAATGAGAGGCTACATATGTGGGTAAACCTAAATAACTTGACTATGTACAATATTAACAGTAATATCTAAAATGATTTAAATGATATGGATATAAATTACATTAAAAATAACATATTTTAGGAACTGGATAATTAAAGATGATTTCCTTATTCAGGAAAAGTGGATAAGTATCACTTAACAAAGTTTATAAGATAAAGATATATATCTTAATTTTTAAGAAATCATTGTGCAAATTAGTAAATGAGTATATAACATTCAAAGAAACACAGAGAAAAAATTATATGTGTGTGGATATATATTTCAATTTTAAGTAGTAAGTCAAAAAAGATGCAAGTAAAGAGAGAAAGGTAGGACAAATAGAAAACATATAGTAAGATTTAGACCTGCATATATGAGTGATTAAATTTAGTTAAATGACCTAAATACTTCAATCAAAAATGAAGATTCTTTGAAAATACCATGTATCTAGATTTATATCTCACATACAAGGGATATCATATAATTTTCAGCTTTTCAGTCTGACTCATTTCACTTAGCATGATTATCTTGAGGTCCATCCATGTTCTCACAAATGACAGTATTTCATTTCTTCTTATGGATGAGTAATATTCCATTGTATACATGTACCACAGCTTCTTTAGCCAATCATCTATCAGACTCAGGGACATGAACACTGGACTAGTGGTTACCAGAGGCCAAGGGGTCGGGGAGGCAGAAAGAGGTAGACAGGGTAAAGGGGGTCAATTATAGGGGGGTTGGAGGAGGGTGAAGTGGGTAAAGGGGATCAAATATATGGCAGCTGAAGAAAACTGGACTCTGGGTGGTAATCACAAAATAGAATATATAGATGTCAAATTATAATTTATACCTGAAAATTATATAATTGTATTAACTAATATTACTCCAACAAATTTAAAAAATAAAAATACAAATAAATAAAAATAATAACATGTCGATCAAAAGAAACACAGGCAGCCAGCCAGCTAAAATATAAGGACAAAGACAGAAATAAATGATGAACAATTATATACCATGGAAAGGTTTATATTAATACTGTACTAATTAAGATAAAGTAGTATTATAAGATACTTAGAATATAAGATAAAATAGACATAGACTTTCTCATAGAAATCATTGCTAGAGATATGAGAACATTTATAATATTTAAAATATTTAATATACAAGGAAAATATAGCAGTTCTAAATGAGTATTCTTAAATTTGAAAATCTAAATGGTAGCAAAGTAGATTTTCATAAATGAGAACAGAGAACTGAGTCATACCTGGATATCATTCTCATACCTGTGTAATTACTAGCCCTGGTAAATCTCATCTTTGTTTCTTAACTATAATATGGAGGCAATGATTCTTTTCTTCCTAAGATATTATAATAATTAATGTAACATGTGAAACCATCTAATATGTCAAGATATAGCAGTAAACATTTCACAGCATAAAATATGTTTTAAAAACTAAAAAGTTAAGTAGCGTTGGTGATTGATCATGGAAAGAGGTCAAGACTAAGTGCCTGGGAGCTGGACTACTGTCTTGCGTGATTGAAACTTGAAAATACCACACTGGATCAGCCTATCTGCTCTAGGAGGGTCAGGTTCCTCATCCTTAAACTGATGCTTAGATGGGTTAATTATTACTTTTTATCAGTGCCTCCTTCCTGATACCTCCAACAGAAAAATGCTACAAAGATAAAATGAGACCATCACAGCACATACAGATATACTGTGCTTTTATTTGCCTTAGGAGAAGGCATCCTGTTGCCTGCTGTAGCCAATGATTACTCATGACAGCCTGTATGTGAACATCATGTGAGGCAGCTCATAGTGTGGGAGTCTCATATCAGCCCTTCAAATTTGTTTTTCTTTAGTTAGAATACCTTGTTACTGATGATTTATTTTAGTGCTACTAAAACTGACTTTTCTGAATTCTTTTCACTTGACTCTTCATGAGAAAGGCAGAAAATAAACATATGCCAGGACCTCTCTCACTAGAAAAGTTTTGCTATTTTTAGAAGCCTGGACTTCCCTCAAATCAATGACAATTATATTTGGGTTATATTTAAGCATTTTCTTAAGTCAGTGCTCTTGACAATATATCTAGAAATCTTTTCAATTTAGACATAATTTTCCACATTTGAATCTCATGAAACACATGTCGTTCTTACATACAGGATTAATAATATTTCAGAGAGATGAAAGGATAAAATACCTCTCTCCAACCTTTAGTGCTTTGCTTTGTTTTTATCTTTTAATATGTCATCACAGTACTGCATCACTGAAATAAATTCTAAATAAAGTAACATTTTTTGCATGTTGATTAAAAACTCAATTCATGTTAACATAGAGTTATTATTATTTTTTTTATGAAAATAGTGGACTGAGCAAAGACTCTAATTCTTATATAAATTTTAATCCTTATATATAAATATATATACATATATGTTATCTTTTAAATAAAGATTCTGAAGAAGCTCATTTAAATCTTAAAAGCAGTGCTACAAAACAATTACTGCATTTGCATGCATGTGATCTTTTCTTGGGATCCTTCTTCAAAGTCAGTCATAGTTGATTAATTAGTGAGTCTAGAAGGCCATAGGGCATTAAGGTGACTGTCAGATCTTGGAATATTCTGGAATAACCTCAATAGCATAATATCTTAAATTTGCATTCTTTTTTCTTTGACTTGTTAATAAAATTACAAAGAAATTAGTCTCTGGTATTCTCAAACATATGAAAACAAACTTGGTTTTAATGTGATAAGCTAGAAAATGCTTCCAAAATGCTTCATGGCAATGCTACAAAATATATTTTAAAGAAAATAAACTCATTAAAGAAAATCCTAAGTATTTCCATGAATAAAAATAACATAAATATCTATGTAGTAAAATCCACATTGGATGTTCCTTAAAGAGGTATATTCATCCTTCATTCCTACATGTGCCTCAGCCCATGACCATTTCATCCTCCATTCCATATTTGCAAATAGGATTTATTAATAAGTATATTATTAATTGATTTGAACATATGTAGAACTGTTCAACTGTTTAAATTATTATCTTGACAATTTTAAAGTGTTAGTTATCCAGGATCATAAAAAATAATAATTATTATGCTTTTCAGCATATATGGCAGTCAAACTTCTTAGTTGCATATTACTTTGGAAATTGAATGATAATTATGGATTCTCTCTTGTGAATATATGGGTGGGGTGGGGAAGTATGATGTATACAAACATACTACCACATAAACCCATACATACATCTTTGCCTGGAACAGTCTTGTGCTCTAATATTGCATGGTTGACTCTCATTCAAAAGACTCCTTCCTGACCACTTCATTTAGTAAACTTCCCTAAGTTATTTCATATACCTCTATTTTATTATAACAATTATAATTATTTAAATGTATCTTATTTATCCATATTTTATTTTATTTTTAGTATATATTCCTTCTATCCACCACCCGAATTTAAAATTTATGCAAAGAAAGACAGGATTTGTTATTTTATGATTGTAGCCCTAGTACCTCCTACCATGTCTAACAAAATCATTTCATTTTATCATATGAATTTAGAGCCATTTCAATAAGATATTAAACTAGACACATTTTCAAATTGCTTAGACAGCCATTTCAATACTAAAAGTATTATTTAGTCTTAGAGTACTTCCGTTTAAAATAAACTATTGTGATCTAGGCAGATGATGGAGATATCATGCCCATATTCGTCTTCAGGGAAGATCAACTATCAGCACTTTCAAGGCTGGCCTCAGCTGCAGAGAGTTACATTACCCAAGTTCATGCCCTTCTTAGGGCATTCCACATTTGTTAATGAAGGTATGTGTTGAGGATGCATATCCATTTTGTGACTTTATCTCTTCCCATTCCCAGAGGTTGGTCCCTAATAAAATCTTACATTCTTTTTCCTACCCCAACCTTAAGAAAAGTTGTAACAGGAAGTGTTGTAAGAGAATATATTAGAATAGGTAGAAGAAACAGTAGATGCAAAAGCCCAAATTAGTATAAATTTGGGGCATTTAATTAACATACAGTAAGGCATTGTGACAGGGTACAGTGAACATGTTAGCACATGGTTCAAAATGAGGTCCAAGATGGAAGTACCCACCAGATTATATAGAGCATCATATGTCACTAAAAAGAGTTTACTGTCTTGGAAATTTGAATTAGGTAACTAAAAAAATGGGTCCCTTTGCATGGAAGCAACTTAAAAGTGAAATTAAGAAACAAATAAATGGAATAGGTAGATGGTTGTAGTCACCACAGGAAGGAGAATATATAAACATTCAGAAAAAATGATACAAGAAGGAATGTGACCCACAAGGAGATAAATCTATACTGTGTCTTTGAGTATTTGTAGTTCCAATCCTAAATTTCATGTGTATTTATCAGAAAAATTCTCAGCTTTCTTTTGATAACATGAATGAATATGTCAAGAAGTAGAGGTTGAATCCAGAAGGGAGAATTCTAACATTTAGATGCCTGGTGGAGAAGAGGATGAGTCAGCAAAGAAGACTGAAATAGTCAGAAAGATGGAAATAATATTGGGAGAATATATTATCATAGAAGACAAAACAAAAATATTTCCTTGAAAAATAAAAGACTAAAGTTAAAGTATAAATTCTTAAAGCTTTCTAATATGAGAGAGAAAAAGTCTAAAGTCACCAGTGGAAGTAAGAGGGGTTCTTCTGTTGAAGATAAGAATTTGATAAAAGATACTAAAGAAGAAATTTATATCATAGGAAGAAAATTGAATAGCTTCAGCATCCGACTAGCAAAAAAAGTATCATGGATTATTAAAATGTGATGAAAAAACTATTACATGTATCCTAAAATTAATATCTTGTCTAGTATGTGAGTGGAGTCAATGGAAAATAGAGCACATCAAATATGCAATGATAGTGGACTCCATGCCAAGTATTTTTCATAGCACAGAGAATAAGAGAACAGAAGCCTTAACCAGGCTTCTTGGATTTGAAGCCCAGTTCTACCAGTAGCTGGTGTGTGATCCTGGAAAATTTATATTTTCTCTCAAGTTCCTTATTATAAATTGGAGATAAGAGCGATATGCACTGCATATTGCTTCATAAGTCCTTCAAAGTTAGTATTACTACATTATTTAATCTTTATAGTAATCCCCTTAAATGAGTAGTATCATCTCTATTTTAAGGATGAAGGAAATGAAGCTCAGGAAAGTGACTTAAAATCTACCATTGGTATATGGTAGAGCAAGGATTCAAATTTAGTTCTCATTGCAAAACTTGAGATTTGCATTCTAAGGAAAACATTCTTTCTCCAAGCCGTACTGGCATATGAGATAGCTATAATATCAGTTAGACGTATATGTTAACATATCCTTCATTCAAGAAAAGTTAACAAGAATTTCTCTAGAAAACAGTTCCAAATACAGTGGAATAAAATACTTTCTAAGCAACTACTATGTGCACAGTTGTACTGGGGCCTGGGTGAAGATAATGCAAGGCAACAATTAAAATGTGGTCCTTTTTTACTAAATTTCACAGCAAAACTAAAGTGTAGAGGCAAGTTGTTCATTCCAATGACATCATTTAATAAATTCATTATAATCCATGGTCTGTTTCACAGTCCTGCAAACTTTGGAAATAAACTTTTATAGCATCTCACTAATAGCTCTGGTTCTCAGGGGCAAACTGAAAGTGATAAAGACTTGGAAATATATATAAAGTATCCCCAATCCTCAAGGAAAACTGCTCTAAAACACTAAATGTATTTTCACCAAATTTCTGCTTAGGGATAGAACAAAAATGAGGAGGAGAAAATGTTAGTGTTAGAATTTTATATAACCCTCCAGCAACACCTATTTTTTAACAACAAGAAGTTATTTTCAATCTTTACTAAAAAATTAGATAACTAAGCAGGATACTTATTCTTTTGTCTTGTTTATATTTTATATATCAGGAGAATTTAAGTAAAACCCTGTTGTGATGAGGACGCTCAAGCATAAGCAAATAAATAGAAACTTGTATTTCCATGTTAGACACTGAAGAACTTGGAGCAAATTGTGGGCTGATTCTTAGTGTCCTCACCTGCACAAAACAGACTGTGAGCCTGGACTGGCTCCCTTTAAGGACAGCTAGAAGCTCTTTATGAAGATTTTCCTTAAAAAACTCAACAATATATAAATACTAAATAATAATTGTTAAAAAAAACTGCAGAAGAGATGCTACCCTTGTGAAAAGAGGAATGTTAGAAATCACATTCCTCTAATGACACTTGCTGAGAATTAAATACAGAAGGAAGCCAAAGAAAAACAAGTTAAAAAGAAATAAAACCATATATAAGCCATTATTTTTTCACAAAATGTCAATGATCTTTTATTATAAATGCAAGAACCACTGTAGAGATTTTGACATAATTCAAAAAATAAGAGTGATGTCAAAGTCTCACTAGGTATCTGTTTCTGATAAAGCAGTAAAATTAGGAGACATACACATGCATTCATGTTTCATAAATTACTATTAAAATCAAAATCACACACACACACACACACACACACACACACACACACACACACACACACATCAAATTATTTTCATCACAGCCACAAGAATTAAAGAGCTATTGAAGTCCGAATATTTTCATTTTAGGCACATGGTGTGTGATGATAACGGGGTTAAAAGAGATTGCAAATACTATGTAAAATTCTCTGTACTTCACATATATGATACCCCTCTTCATATATAAGTAATATGGTAAGTTATATAGAGAGCAAACTAAGATCTTACATATAACAGGTTCCTTTTAAAACATGTAATTAATCATGACATTATCTATTTGCACTAGAGATAAATCCATAAATTAATATCCAAGCTATTAAAAAGCATACTTTTATCCTGAAATGTTTCTCTACTGTTTTTAAGTCTTAATTAAATGACACTTTCCTGAAGAGACCAGATATCTCCCACTGTACTGAAAGTAAGAAACCCTTGGTAACTTGGAAATGGATGCCAGCAGTATTATTAAAACAACACACATCATACATTCTAGATGGGTTAACCTTTAGCTATTTCCCCAGGAGTTCATTGTTTCAGGCTGTTATTTTAGTCTATAGTTAGTAGAGAAAAAAAATCAATGCACATGGCCATTAATTCTGCATGAAACACAGAAGATCAAATTTGTATACAAGACACCTGAGAAAAGTTTGCATTTTTCCTAACTATATTTTCCAGATCTGGGTTCAAATATAGATATAGCAGTTTTTCCCTCTAGTTCTTGCCAGGCAACTGTCCAAAGGAAAATTATAGTATATACAGAGAAAGCTAATGAGTAGAAGTGTTATCAAAGCTGTTGCACTCAGGTCTGCAGGCTCTTCTGAGGTTCATTATTCCTGCAGGGCAGAGCTGGGTGTTACTTCTCATCACTTCCATATCATTAATTTATGAACCAACAGGAAAAGTGGAAAGATCATTTCCAGCAAAAACAGCCAAAAGAAAGAAACAAAAGAGAAACTTTTTATAAATTAGAATAATTCCAAAAAAATTTATAACTATTGGCAATGGTGTGATTAAAAAAAAATAGAAAAAGAGATTATAGGTTTATCTATTAATCCTCACAATTTTGCTATATTAGAAGTTGCTGACTGTACAATGTTCAGTTCACTGACAGAGAAAAATGTTCTAAAGCATAAGAGTAGCAGCAGTTAGAGTCTGCTAGGAGTCAGGAACTCCACTGTTGCTTTGAATTGTCACAAACACCCTGAAAATTATGTGCTGTTTTTCCTCAATCTGAAAATGAACATACTAAAGCTCAGACAAGGTTTTGGAGAAAAAAAATATGCATTTATTCATTCAGCATAGAAATTTTGAGTACTTAAAAAGTGCCATGCATCATTCTAGGTTCTGCGGATAAAATTGTGAACAAAATGCATAAGCATGCATTTGTGGAAATGTGCATAGAAACGGTGGTGGAGGGGCATACAATAAATTAAATAAGTAGGTAGAATTTAGTATTTAGTCGATATTAAGAGTTATGGAAAAGTAAATGCATAAGAAAATAGTTAGGAAGTGTCATGGTGGTTAGGGCAGATATTGTTTACAACTTGAGTAAGGGAATGAAGCGGGATGTGAAAGTGATAGGAGACAAAGTTAAAAAGTAATGGAGGCAGTCCATGTAGCGCCCTTTAGATGATTATGCCATTATAGTAATTTTATTTCTGAATTATAATTAGTTGATTGTTGAGTGAAATGTAAATTATATCTTTTCAATAAAAGCATATGTATTCTGGCTCAACAAAAACGTAGACAGGTGATGATGATAAAGAGAGAAAAAGATGATAAAGACAGACGGACAGATGAACAAACAGCAGCATGAGAGAAGTCACAACCTTAATATTTTAAATGTTAGCAGAAAATTACACCCATTTTCAAAAGGTTTAACTCAAAGAAGTAGCAAATTCATGAAAAAAAATGTGATTCAAAAGTGAAATAATGTACTCATTCTAATTTGATACTTTTATAGAAAAATTGTTTCACATAGAATGCAAAACATTATGTGTAGAAACGCATGGTCAGCTTCTTTAGAGTTCCATTTTGGAGTCCAAAAATTCAATTTGACATAAATTGGATTTAAAAATAGGTAGAAAATAGACTCATAGGTTAATGTAATGAGTCGTGCTTAATGTAATGTCCCTACTCTCTCAAATATGGTCAGCACAATGTTCAGGCTGCATTAATAGAGCAAGAATGTACAGAATGTTGGAGGCAACTTTTGCTCAGCTCTGCATTGATCACTGTAAGACCATATCTTCAAATTGAGAGATCACAGCTTGATTCCAAATCGTCAACATGAAGCTCATATAGAGCATTGAACACAGCTGGGGATATAACTACTTTGTAATGTGCGGACTGACTAAATGAACTGGATAAGAGAACAGTAAGCAAACAGAACAAGTGATATATTTAAGCATATAAATGCTACCCTGGCAGAAGAAACAACCTTACCTTGATTGGCCCTAGAAGAATTTGGACTAACTGGATGTTAGTAACAGAGAGGCAGATTTTTGTCTTACTATACGACATATCTTCATAGTCATTGGAGTTTCCAACAATGAAGTGGGATGCCCAGGGTATTAATGACCCAGTAACTAAAGATGTTGGATCTGAATAAGCATTTGAAAGAGATATTGTTAATCAGGATTTCCCAAACTAGCACGCACATTCACCACCTGTGGATCTTGTTGAAATAATGATTCTGAAAAAACAGGTAAGGGTAGGGGTGTGATTTTATATTGCTAGCAAGCTTCTAGATAATGCCCATGCCTCTGATCCACTGCTCATAGTTCAAGTAGCAAGCTTGTAGAGCAATTAAATGCATGGCTTTGTAGCTTGAAATAGGTGATCTAAATGTTCTCTAACCCCTTTGATTTTATTAATATTGTTGAGCATGCTATAAACAAAACTGATGTCTGGTTAGAAATTATCTCCTTTACCCTGACAAAAAGAAAGAAAATATTTTGAGGAGTCAGCCAATTGTTTTACTTAAAAGGAGGAAATCCTGAATGTAGAATATCTTAACACACATGCCACGTAATTTCTGCTTCCTATACTGAGGTTTGTGACCAAAAAAAAAAGTTAATATACACTTTTTTCCTGCTATCTTTTAGTGGCAGTCTTTCATTTTGCATTAGTCCTTCATTGTCTTCCTCAACATTGTTAGAAGTAAAACCTTATACTGAAATAGATATTTGCATTAGATACATGTTGAATTGCTATATGAATTTTGGCAACTTGTATGTGACGGCTCAAATGCTCAAACATTTTTAACATCTGAAATGTTTAGCTGGGATTTTTTTGTTTCCTTTTATGGCCCAGCTATAATAAAGACCAATTAAAGTTTTGTCTGCTTGGCTACAGATGGCAGCTGACTTGTATTAATCCTCTAAACAAGACTGAGCACAGTATGTTCTTTTAAACACAGAAGATTCTGAACATTATTTAGCTTGACCATAACTAAACCTTTCAGTTTTCTCAAAGAAGTGTTTGTTTATACTCTGCATGATTGATTTCAGTTGTTTATTTTACCTTCCCATACAAAACATCAAGAAAAAAAGAATAAACACTTTAAAATAGTTTTTCAAAACCTGTCATAGAACAGACATATCTAATTATTCTTTCTTTTTTCAGTCTGTCTTCAAATAATAGTGGGGAAAGTTCTTATTTCTACAGTACAATTTTCAACTCTTATTGCTAATATTCAAGCTAAGAATTCCAGTTATCTTTCAAGAAAAAAAAAACTATATCATTTCAGAAAGCAAAAAAAAATTTTTTTTCAAAATCTAAAACAGATTCTAATTCTAACAAAGATTTCCAGGATATCTACTAATAGCAAAAACATAAGGTACATTAATTGTCTTCCTCTCAATTACATACAAATCATAATAAATTGGAGCAAAAAATTAAGCTTCAGGCTTTGTGGTCAGGCTAGTGGAAACCATTCTACTGGTTTTGGAGTGATAAAAAAGGATATTTTACTTAGGAGAATTTAGGTGACAGTTAGACTTGATTCACCCTGTTAGTGGAAAATGAAACCGTTATTTCCTCTGGGTTCAGATGTCAATCAATGAAAATACAATCCTGGTAAATAAACAGGATTGCATTTTCTCATCTATTTCTTTGCCTGCTTCAGAAGGAGATCATCATAAAACCAGTGCAGATCAATTGTGGAGCAGGCCTGTGAATCAGCAGCACACAATGATCTCTGAAAATCAGATTCTAAATCAGATTTTTTAAAAAGGCATTTAAGGTTGAGAAAATATTTCTTAAAGAAACAAGCGTAAAAAAGTAGATATGTAAAAAAATACACAAGACTCTCTCTCCTGCTATACATATTTATGTTAAAATATGTAATTATGTACTTATATGTTAAATATACATAATTTTTGTATCTTACACATATGTATATACCTACACATAAGTACACACATTTACGGTATGTTTAGAAGCATATGTACACATACATATATGAGTCTATATACCAATGTTTGTGTACATACATTACTATGCATCACTACACACATATACATATACATATTTATATACATATGAGTATATGTAGCTATACATTATGATAGCAGGGACTTAATTTGAAAATTTTAAGCAAAAAAAAAACTTAAAAAACAGAACATAAAGAACAGACAAATGTTAGTACCAGATGCCACCAGAATCATTTAGGGGCAGCACAAATCTTGCTTTAAATCATTTGTGCTGGGATCAAAGACAACGATGAGAAACTTAAACATCGGTTTTATTCTAAAGAGTCTTCACCAACAAAAAATATGTTATCTAGAAAATGTTTCAAATTTAGCATTAATTTGTAATTAATTCATTTTATTGAAGATAACATCCATTGTACAGTATGCCTAATCTTTATTTCTACTGCTTAAGACCAACTAGAAAGGAAAAACTGGGTGTGAGTGACACCCAGAAGGCAGAATGGCTTGCTTGGAACTACCCATAGTGCTCGATATTAATAGCAAGTCCCCTTCAGACCCAGCCCTTGGGAACAGCTATGTTACTTTGATTTGGCATTGGTATCAAATACAAGCTGAAGAGTTATCCTGAAGAGCTTTAAAAATAAAATATTTTAAATTCCTCATAGGATAAAATATAGACTGATTTAAAATTCATGTGAATTTTGTTAGTTTTTTATACTCTTCTTAAAAAGCACAGAGTTGTCACGAAAATTCTAATGAGATCAGAGTACATGGTTTGTTAACTGCTTAGGCTTTTGCAATTTTTATGTTGCCAAATCCATTTATTTTTTCCTTTTTGAAGCTGGCATCTTTTTTTTTTTAAATAGGCTCTTTGCCTCAAGACTACAACTTTGTATACATTATTATCTAAGAATGTTTTAATTTGGGATATTTGATTGTTATGTGTTTGCATTTTTTATATAAATGAGATAGTTAATTCCAAATACATGTACTATAATCATTTTATTGCAGTTAATTCTCATTCATTAGTCTCAGGCAGAGACTAGTTCAATCTCCCCTTCCTGACACATTTCATTTTTAAATTTTATGTTTTATACATTTGATTAGCATTTAGATTATCTTCATATTTTTTAAAAGATGTATAACTTGGAATCTCTAGCTGTAGGTAGTGATTTTTGGTTTATTCGTTTTCTTCTTGTTCAGCACCCATTTCTTCTCTCTCTTTTAAGTGCATCTTCAGCACATTGATTTTCTTCTAAGTATCCACCTTCCCCTTCTTAACCATTAGGTTTGCATTTGGTTGTATTGCTTCTTTCAATGTCTCCATCCATCAGAAATAAATGTTACAGCCCACACAATCAGAATCTTTAACCTAGAAATTTGAATTTTCAAGTGAAATTGACTGAAAACTAAGGAGTCATTTCAATTCCACTCGTTGCACCTTGAAGATGCTCTCATTCATTATGTCTATATTTCTGAATCTGCTTCAATATATTATCTGTTACCAGGATATTTAGTTTTTCCTTTGACTGTTAGTTTGTTCTCATTTCATCTTCTTCCAAGAAATTCTGCCCCCTTTTATCAGATAAATTAGTCTTTTTCATTTGTTTGTATCTAAATAATTCTCATAGGTATGTAAGGCATGTAGGCTCTTTTTGGATTGGTAATCATGTCTTTAGTTCTTATTGTAATTTTTTTGTACATTGAGTGTGCTTGAGATCTCTATTTATTCCTTAACAACTGTTTACAATGTCTGGCTCAATAAGAGAAATATGATTCAGTTCTATTTAATAGAATGCAAGTATCGCCAATACATAAACTATAGGGAAATGTCCATAAGAGGAAGGTATTATCTGACTGAATTGCATTCCCTCCTCTCCCCCTACCACCACCCAATTTTATAACTTGAAGTCCTTATTCCTAGTATTTCAGAAAATAGGCATATTTGAAGATACAGTCTATAAAGAGGTAATTGAGATAAAATGAGGTGTTTAGTGTGGGCCCTAATCCACTACGACTAGGGTCATAAGAAGAAGAGATTAGGACACAGATATGGAGCAAGGAAAAAAAAAAAAACTGAAGGCAAAGGAAGGAGACAATCATCAACAAGTCAAGGAGAGAGGTCTCAGAATGAAATCAACCCTGCCAATACCTTGATTTTGAGTTTCTATGCTCCACAACTTGGAAAAAAAAATTTCGGTTATTTAAGTAACAACAGTCTGTGGTATTTTGTTATGTCAGCCCTGCACACTAACACAAAAGGGGTGTGTTCTTCTTTGTGACTTTCTTATTTCTATTTGCTAAAAAGTAGAAGCAATGGCTACAGCTTGTACATATACAAGTTCCACGAGGAAGAAGCTTAACAGTAAATTCACCATAACTGATCTATGTTTCTCTGTAACTTTTTTCATAATAGTGAAATAAAATGATATGTTATTCGAGATTCTGTTATTTCATTTTTCTACCCACTATTAACAAATCTTAATATTTGAATTCTCCCCAAATTCAGCACAGTACTACTCCACAAAGCTTTTATGCTGTCAAATGTTTTCAAACCACCTTACTGTTTTCCAAGGAATATTGGGAAGTTACAATGCTAATTATGACAGTAGGAAAGAAGTGTTGAGGCAGTCACAAGTAAGGTAAGTGACAGTCCCTTACATGACTAATTTATGATGAAAGTGAAAGGTCCCAAGTGCTGATCTGAGAGCATTTTCCTATGCACAACTGTACTCGACCGTGGAGGAAATGACAGACTCTCATCTTGAGTTTCATCAGAGCATGACCAATGAAGAGAAAATGTCAAACCGCAGAATCTTGTACATATTTCAACCAAACCAGAAGCTCAAATTAACAATGTACTCTGTGGAAAGAGAGCATTTATTTATCCAAATTTAGAAATCAGAATTAAGCAGTTCTAAGCTCATCTGTTTAAATGTCAACTTATTAGCAACATAGATTCAACTGATAATTGTCTTCATTTTATCCTTATGCATATACAATCACAAGTGAACAAAGTTGCTTAGTTACTGCAAAGGCAATAAATGATGGGCAGTGGCAACAGGATACAGAATGTGAACTAGGAGCTTGCATTAGTCAGTTTCTGATTTGTGGCAATTCATATCCACATTTCAGGCTCAGTTTTCTGAACTCTAATGCAATGTCTAAAGCCCCTTCCAGCTCTGGAAACTGACTTTAATTTTTATACCAGGGACGAGTCCTACAAAAGTGAACTGAGATACAAATCACATCACTGATCACAGAGGAAACAAAAATACATAGTTCTCAGCTGACGTCCTGTTTTTCTATCATTTCACAGACTTATTAAGCCTAGAAATAAAAACATTACTTAGATGAAGAAAGTTTATGATTTATAGATACACATGAAGAAATATAAATACAGCAAACAAAGCCTCCCATTGAGTGATTCAATCTGGCAGAAATACAGACATACTGCTTCCTTGCATACCAGCTTATTGACAAGCTATGTGAGAGTAACGGGAAAAAAATCATTGAATATCATTGATTTTAGAAGCATCACTGATTTCTAGGCTAGAGAAAGTTAAAAACAAGTAATTATCAAATAACCTGAGATATAATACAGATACTATTTTACAAACAATGCAAATAGCTAACTATATTGTTACAGGTGATTATCCTATTGGTCTGCCTTTCCTACTTGCATATGCCTTAGATACAACTTACCAAAAGTTATGTCCTAGTTTTTGATAGTCTTTCAGCATTTAACTGTGATATATTCTTTAAAATAAAATGTCCTCTTCCTTTCTCTTTGGGATTGCTGGATCTTTCTGCATTTCCATTTACTGCTCTTCATCGAAACAAAAGACTCAAGTATCATGTTAATATTTGATAAGAAAACTAAGAAACATGGTTTTCCCAATGAACAAACTAGAAAATCGCCATTTTTATGCTCCTATTTTCAAAGTTTTTTTGTTTCAACATAATTGGAACTCGTGATCCAGGAGGGCTTTAAGATTTATCTTTGCAGTGAGATTACTGGCAGACAGTACAAGGGATGTAAAAAAGTAGTTTCTTTTCAACTTGAGAAATGCCATCATCTCTGCAAAATAATGCCCCCTGGAACATTATGCATGTACAGTTTTCCCATAAGATCATTCTCTCAAAATGAGGGAAAACACCCTCATATTGGAGATATGGCTAACATGTTTGATATTAATAACATTATTTAATACATATTAAATGTTCAACATGTTTTGTATTATGTGTATTACCTCAAGTAATTATCACAACAATCTTGAGATAGGTACTATTATCATCATCGTGCATATACAATAAATGAGAAAAAAAGATGTTGCCCAAGGACTTGAGCCAAAGTCTTTTGACTCTAGTGTTTGTTCTTTTAACCACTGTATTATACTGACTCACTCATATGGAATATTTAATCCCACCTTTCTTTGTACCTTTTTAATCTATCTTCATGAAACTGTAAATGGAGGGATTCAAATATAGTGGCCATTAGTTGGGGCATTTTTAATAGAAACTAGCTCAAGTTAGCTTAAATATAGTAGAGGTGGTCTCTGTAAAGAAAAATATACAGTTTTACATGGAAGACAGGAAAGAAACTTCTGCAAGAAAATGGAGTTAATAACTGAAAAGCAGTGAAGAATATTTCCTTTATTCTATACAATCACATCTCATGACTAATCAGTTTTAGTTCTATTTTCTTACTCCAGGATAGATTAATTCACTCTGCTTCTCTGATCCACAGGGCAGATCATGATGTCTCATTGTTCCTGAATTTTCATTTCACCCAGAAGTTAGAATGTCACTGGCTCTATTTAAGTGTACATATTTGGTCCAATCGGTTATAGTCAGGGGAGACTTTATGAAGCAAAAATTTATCTAGAAAAGGTGATTCCTATAAATCAAGAATTTATAAAATATCTGCAGTCTAGTGGGTATGACTGAATTTGTTATCATTACAAACATATCCTTCAATTCAGAGAGTTATTTCATAGTGGAGAGCAGAATGCTACGTCATATCAATATTACAAAAAAAAAAATCTAGTTTGTAGTTTTTGACATCATACACCAACTATCCTTTCCTCAAATTTCAGTAGCTACAATCAATAATTCACTAAAACTCTAAGACACATATTGTTTTGGGTATGTCACCAGCAATCTAAGAAGTATAAAATTAGGAAGTATGTTGGATTTGACTAATGTTAATTTGGTTAAGATGGAAATCATATATTCCAGAACCAATACCTTGCTTGGGCTCAGGGTAGAAGTTGGCCAAAAGTGAAACACTGTGAAATTTTGTAGATGCAAATGAAATAGCACTGGTGAGTTTCAGGTTTTCACCTTCACATATGGTGATAGGCAGATGCAGAGGACCTGGAAGGTTATAGCTTATTCTTTCTCTCCTCTGCTTATAACCTTTTCATCTTCCCAGTTGTTTGCCTCATTCCACCATCAGACACTTGCCTGAATACCCACAGAGGTGACAGCTAACCAGGCAACAACATCCTGTACACCAATACAAAGGTTCTTTCATAGCCCCATTTCAGTAGTTTAATGTACTTGACTCCTCAGATTTCCTGGTAAACTCCAATGTGTCCATCCAAGCCAGTACTTAAGGAAGTCTGATTAATTATACTATTTTTCTTAATCTCCAACTCCCCTTTCCAGAGCTTTTTAAATAGTTCCATAAGGTCTAATTTCTACAAAAAAAAAAAAATCCATTCTTACATAATCCTCATAGTGATGCTGTAAATCCTGCTTCCCTTGACTAAAACAACTGTTTGCACCAGAAGTGATGTCCTGGAAAATAAAACCTTGATGTGAGAAACTTGGAATTGGCTACTTGATTTGATGAGATTAAAAGATAACTAATTTTGAGGGTGCTAGATCAGAGAGAACATAATACTGGATCAAGCTGATATTATTAATATGAGTGCACAAATCAGACAGTCTAACTTCAATGTGTTTGCTTAAGCAGCTGGGAGTCACCTTGATTGTTTGCCTGATATGTGGACTCAAATATAACTTATGCTTAAAGAAGCTGAGATGCCAAAACCTCTTTGCTGTACTATAAAGTGTGCCTTCCAATATGATAGCACTAGATACACTTGGTTATTATAATTAATATCACACAACAATATTACAGGTGATCTTCATGTTAAAGAACAGAAGTGAATAAATGTCATTAAAACTGAATAAAATCATGAATATTGAATAAATATTGTAACAATTATGGCAGCAATGATTATGGCATTAAACAAACTTAAATTAATACTTCATATAGCTCTATTACAAAGAGTAAACTACAGGTTTTTTTTAAATGAAGTATGTTCACTATAAACAACATAAGTTATATATAGTAATAAAATGAATTACTATCTTGTTTTATATTAGGAAATAAAAATAATTTGGTATAATAATAAGGAAAAAAAACAAAATTAAAATTAATTAGAATTAAAGTTCAGTCTCACTTATGTTCTAGCTATATCATAAGTGTTCAATAGCCAGTAGCTAGTGGCTACTATATTAGATAACACACATATAGACAATCCCCATCATTACAGGAAGTTCTATTGGACAGTCCTGCTTTAGAGGAAAGTATCCAAAGGCACATTAAGATTGGAATGTTAGAGTAGCTGTATTATATGACATCTGCTTACCCAAACTCTAACTTTGTGTCTTTGAGGAGGATAATCCTTTAATCAGTTTTAAAACATACACTGGCAGATAGAAGAACACCAGTATTCTTAATGAGTTCTGCAATGCCTAGTTTCTATAGCCCAGGGGTCACAGTAAGAATTGTTATCAAATAAATTCCTGAGATTTAATGGAGACAAATGCCAGAGCTGTAGGGGGAAAGCGGCTTACACTTAACTGCAGAACAAGCTGTATAATCCTTAATGTAATGAAAAAGAGCTTTGATTTACCATGGCCTCCCCCGGACTGAAATAGATGGTCAGCCTATTACAATTTTACTTGACAGTGCAATGTCTGTTGAACAAAAGTCCTATTTCAATGGATCAGAGTAGAGACTTCTGACTCTTCTATCATTTTTCAGGCTTGAAGCAGTTTACAAAGCCATAACCTTTAGAAAGAAAGGGAGGATGAATACCCTAGAGGAAGAAGTGCTATGCTTCCAAAAAGGTATTCTATAAATCTTCCTTCTAGTCTTTCCCCATTTAACCTGCATCGTTTATCAGGGTGGCTGTTCATTAGGGAAGGACAAATAATGAGTTTTAAGACATTATTGGGCACCGATTTTGAACTAACACTAATTTCTGAAGTCAAAAAGTGGCACTGTAGTCCACCAGTGAGCACAGGTAATACAGGAGTTGCATGATTAACAGAGTTGCTTCAGGCCCATCTCATAGTGGATGCAGTGGGACCCAACCCCATGCTATAGTTATCTTGTCAATCCTGACATTCATAGTTGAAACAGGTATACCCAACAATTAGCAAAAGCTCCACTTTAGTTACATGACTTATAGATTAAGTACTATTATGGTAGAAAAAAGACACATTGAAGCCCCAGATTTGCCTCCAAATACTAACATAAGAAACCAAAAACAATGCCATCCTCCTAGAAAGACTGGGAGATTAGTGTCACCATCACAAACTTGAAATACACAGGGTTAGTGATTCCAATCACAATCTGACTTCACTTACTTATTTTCCTGTGCCAAAGACAAGTGGATTTTGGAGGAAGAGTGGGTTATTGTAAACTTAATCAGGTGGTGACTTCAATCTCACCTCCTGCCCAGATGTAATTTCTTTGCTGGAACAAATCAACACATCCTGGCACCTGATATTCAAGTATTGATCTGGTGAATGTGTGTGTGTGTTTTTTTCCTGCCTGCTAGTAAAGACACCAGAAACAGTTTGCATATAAATAGCAGATTCAATAACACCGCTTCACTCTATTACCCCAACGCTGTAACAATTATATTATAATCTAACCACAGGGCCATTGATCCTTCTCTATTTCATATACCATGTGCATCCATTTTATTGATAATGTCAAGCAAACTGCAGTTGATGAAGCAAAGTAATACTAAGGCTAGATGCCTTGATGAGACATATGTGTACTGAAGGGTTGAAAATAAATATAGAGAAATTCAATAGCCTTTCACATCAATAAAATTTCCAAATACATATTTATATACACTTATATATTACATTATTGATATATTTCTTTAATGGTGAAGAGCAGCACAATACTTAGTAAACTTCTTTGAATTTTGCAGGACAATACACGCTTTTTGGGTATGCTCTTCCATCCATTCACGAAGTAACCTAAAAGGTTGCCACTTCTGAGTAGGACTCAAAGCACAAAAAGTCTCATTAATGGGGTTTGGTTGCTGAGAAAGCTGTTCTACTACATGAGCTACATGGACTCTGGCTATAATGATTTTTTAAAATTATTTTTATATGATGATATTTTTTGAAGTATATATATTGAACAGAGCAGTTGGTGTGCTCCTATGGAACAGTCACAGCACAGGGCTTTAGGATTTGGGGGCAATGTTATTTCTTTCTTTCTATATAACTACACTATGGAATAGCAAAAGTAGAAAGCTTTCTATGGTCCATCAAATTATCTTGTGACTTGAGATTGCCCTACCCAGGTAATGTCTGATTTACCAAGATATAATGTTGTGCAGACCCAGCAACACTCCACCTAGTGGAAGTGGTATATATGAGAACAAGCTGAAGCTGGTTCTAAATGCATCAGTAACTGGTTCCATTTCTGTGCTGCTGTTCCTGCTGTATCATATCTTCTTTTGTAATTGGATCCTATGGCACCTGTACTTCTTTCCTGTTTCCTGTTTTCTGCTGTAGCTATTGCTAGTCTAAGTTGTCAATCACATCTGAATGATAACTGTGAAAAACACACAGTTTGTTAGAGAATTACAAAGGAAGCAAAATGTATTCATCTTTCATTTATAAAGAATTATATAATTAAACAGGAGAATATACAAATACATGAATATTCTTTTACACAGAACCACTGTTCAAAATAGTTGCTATATCCTTATACTCTACTTAAAGCAAAACACCCACAAAAAATAACAGTCCTGCCTTCTTGTAGTGTCTGTCTTCTCAAAAGCCTTCAAAATTTTCTAGGTCTATATTATCTAGTAAGAACTAGTATAATGTGGGTCAAGTCTCATATTGTAGAACGAAATGTGCACATGCACGCACTCAGAGACAATGTCCAAAATATAATAGAGCTTGAAATACAAAATATGACATAATATATAATCTGTCAAAACAAAAGCAATTATTCAATCAATTCTGTGAAAATATAATATCTAATATTATTGTTCAAGATGGAAAATCTATAAACAAAGATAAGCAGTGTGCACCATCTTGTGGATGAATTTTCCATTAACACAGCTGATTATACCTCCATCCCCCACATTCTGAACAAAAGACCAGGCTATTTCTACTTAGATGCAACCTATAATCTGGATCTTACTTTCTATCTCATCCAAATGCAAGGTCACAGACCTTCAGTGGTTCAGAGTTCCCGTCTCTATTTACACTTGTGGTCAATATGATAAAGTTGTCTAGGTTAAAGAAAATGGCTCAAGAGTTTTCTTCTAAGCAATAACAATAGAGTTATTAAGATTTTTAGTACAGTCTAGGCATCAAAAACTTCATACCCATATTATAAAGTGAAGCAACATAGGTATAGGTTTGATTATAATTTGGGCTTAGAAATGCTGAGAGGAAAGTCTGTAGTAATAGTAATGATAGGATATCATAGAGGTACAAAGTTAAAAAAAAAAAACTAGGAAAAAGAATTTGGAAGTCACATAAATCCACCAAATGCAATGAATTGTTATTAATGAGTACAGGAAGCTCAAATTAAGTGGAGAATAGCTTAAAGACTACAAAACTACAGATTTTCAATGACATAAGGAGAATTCCTAAACTTCTGTATTTAATACTTTGTCCTCATAAAATTAGCCCATTTCATCCAATATAAATCTTTCAATTTACATTCTGTTTTTATTATCCCAGCTCTACCAGTTTGGAAATTAAGACACAGAGAGTCCATCCAACTTGTACAGATCATAAACTAATAAAGCCTGGAACCTGGATGTAAATGCAAAAATTTCACTCAGCTCTTTTGTTTCCTATATTTCAGTGATGTAAGTGGTATAAGGCCAATAATATTTTTGCCTCCTCTACTTGATATTACAAATCTGAAGAAAGTTTCCTGGAAGATGAAAATACTGATAAAAAATGGAAAATAGGGAACTTAAGGCCAAAAGAAGATGATGGGATGGAAAGGCTCCATAAAATCAGATACAGTCAAGAGTTTAATAGATATGTAATTGAACCTGTTTTTTCAATAATGAAATACACAAAATAGACTTGGATTCCATATCAATCTGTGTTAAAGTCATATGTAGATTTAAATACTTAATATTTTAGACACCTGACAATTTTTTTAATACCTATTTTTATTGTAGTAAATACACATCACATAAACCTAACAACACTTGAAAAATATTTTTTCTTATTTGCAAGATTAGAATAAAATCATCTACTTTGCTTATTTAAAATATACATAAATATATGGTAAATTCAATGATTTCAATAAATGATCATTTCTTTTTGATTTTCCAAGAATGTTTTAATTGAAATCACTATATAAACAAATCTAATAAGCCATGTCAACATGAATTGATATTTTTATTCACAAACCAAGAAGATGCTAATGGACACATTAAGAGGAAAATACCCCAAACTCTCACAAATCTCTCTGAAATTTCTCTATTTTAAAGAACAAGAACTGGTGAATAAAGAACTTTTTACTTGAATACTAACTTGCTTGAACTACAAAGAAACAGAGGTAATAATCACTTTGAGTCAGGTAGTCATAGGAAGATCATTGACTCAAAAACTCTATTTAGACAAATAAGGACACTGAAGCCCAGTCAGGCTGAAGAAATTGTCCCATGTCTCAAAGCTAGTTAGGGATAGAGACAGGATTTGAATACCAGTCTCAGAGATACCTGTGATGTGACTTCCCCTCCGCCTCCCACACCCCGACCTCCAATAAATATTGAGATTATACACCAGATCATAACCTCTTCAAAACAAAAGCTATAACAAAATAAGTAGAAGGCTATCAAATAAATACAATAAACACACCAAACAGGAACAAAACAAAAACTAAACTTTTTTACAACGTGGGAATATTCTGAGTAGGGAATTAGCTACATAACCTCCATGGATAGTCATTTGCTCCATGGTGTCACAAAATTGAGAGTCATTTCTATTAATGAATGCTCTCTAAGAGACTAATGTTCTTTATATAGATACATAATAACATGTGAAGTTATTCTAAGAAAATTAACTGAATATGAAGATAAGAAGACACTATGTCTCTACATTTACTTATGAGACAGAGAGAGAATTGTGAATTTTACTGAACTATTCTCAATTCCAAAATATACCTTGTGTTCTCACCTAAGTTCTTCGTACAGATTGTCTTCATTACTACTTGTCCTTGTTGGAATGAATGGTTAACAATGGCAGTATTCTTACTTGATTATCACAGACACTTAAAAGTGACTTCCTCTAGGTAGCTTTCTTCATTCCTAATCCCCAAATAACACCTGAAGTTCAGAAGTTCCTGAGCCTTATCAATTAATCTTGTCTCCTTAAAGCTAAAAGATAGCACAATATCCACCACATAGTAGATATAAAAATATTTTTATAACTGAAAAGTATTATTTATTTAAGCTGAGCTACATTTTTTTAATATCTGTGAGAAATAGCACGATTAATTAAAATGCCAAATAAGGTTCACAAGAATCAAAGATCTTCCTCGGTAGCAATATTTAGTCTAAGTTCAAAGCTACAACGAATTATGAGGCACAGGTGAAGCAAAGAATGTAGGGGATATCACGTTGTTCACACTTTATTTCTTAGCAAATTAAGACATTCTCTGATGCTTATTTAGCAAAAAATGGCTGAGAGAGAGAGGGAGAAAAGAATGTGTGTGTGCATGTGTGTGCACTCATGTGTGCGTTGTGTATGTGCATCTCACACATAAGGGAAACACATTTTGGTCATAAATTAATTAAATATGCCCATTATTACTCTGATATTTAAATAATGTCCATACCCCAGATTCCAAGGCTTTGTTTTTATTTTGTTTGTTTTTCCTTGTAGCCATAAGCAATCCTAGATGAAACAGATAGAGCTTGGTAAAAACATTTCAGAGATAGGGGCCCTTCTGGTAGTAAATACCATTTGTGTCTTTGCCAAGGGATCAGCTAATAGCAGTTACAAGTAGAATTGATAAGGTTATTTTTATTTTTTGAGCATTTCCCAATAAATGAAGGCCTACTAATTCTTTCTTGCCTGTTGTGATAAAAACCTTAGAAAGTGTTTATGTCTATGTCACTGCTTTCCTAAAGAGCAAATACTAGAGAAAATGAAAACCTCTTTTAAACTTTGCTATAGTATTAAGAAGTTTTTTAAATATGCTTTCAGCTATGCTATCATTAATTGTTAGACTAACACTGTGTAAAAAGTAGTATTATTTTACAAAACAGGAGTCTGACACCCACAGAAGTTAAGTAACTTATCTAAAAAAAGTAAATCGTTGAGATGGTTCTTAAATCCATTTCTAATTTTATATTCAATATTTCCCCTATTCATGTTGACTCCCTGCTGGGTTGTAAATTGTAAATTTAAACACTAGCTAAAGAAATGTAAATGTAACATAGCATATTTCTTTGAAGATTGATTTAGCTATATTTGAAAGAAAAAAAAACTTAAGTGCCTAGTTTTATATTATTTTAATTGCCATTTCAAGAATCAAGAACCCGTGCCTTATTTGTGCACAGAAGGACTCATTCACATTTATTTTCAACTTGCATGAAAATGGCGATGAATTTAGAACACATTATGTAGATTACTGAAAAGATGAGAAAATATAAAAATGGAACCTCATGTGCTAAAAACTACATTTGAATGTTTTTTGCTAATTATGTAATTGCCAATTCACTTGCAAAATATCTCTAAGTTTTCCGTATATCTTCTTAAGTTCCCATGTAGAGTTTTTTAAGAATAATCACTATGCATCACTCAGTAAAATCCAAATCTACAAATTTCTATGGTTTTATATAATAATTTTCTCTAATTAAAATCATTAGACCAACATAATCAGCATTAATTTTGAGAACGAAAAAGGACTTATGGAGCAATCAACAACTTCTCTGAAAGATAGATTTTGTGTTGTGTTGAGATTTGTAATATGAGTCTGAAAGAGTCAAAAGATGCTGAAACCAGTTGTCCCAAGGCCACACAGGATCAATTTAAGATTTCACTCAGCTTCATTATTCTAGTCTAGGTAGCACACACGGATTTCAAACAAGAAAGTCTCTTCAGGATACATCCCCTTTAGAGAAAAAAGCAAAGACTTCCTTCTATCTTAGAAATGTGCACATGGCATCTCGCCTGAGGACACAGACACACATGCATACACACTCCTTACCAAAAATACTTGTGGAAAGAGCATGTCTTGAATACTTTCATTATACGAACAAAGATCTAACAGCAGGATCAATTCTAAGAGACTTTTTTTTGTTTTGTGTCCTCACACTATTCTCAGGTTATGCAGCAGTTGGACATTTCCTTGAGCATTGTCCTTGCACTTCAAACTTCTGCATTGAAAATGGGAAAACATTAACATATTTCTAGTTAATTATATTTTACCTCTCAAAAGTATAATTAACATAGCAAACTAAAATGGCCATAATTAAGACTAGTAATTACTCTATTAAGTAAAAAACCAACAAAGCAAGGAAAGAAAAGCAAGAGCAGCTAACTAAACACCGCTATAACTAACTGTAAGCTGCCAATAAATCTTGAGTGTAAGGATTGTCTTATTTCTTGTTGAGAGCTGTTCCCTAAAATGAGGTTCAGAAAATGCTACCCTAAAATATGATACCTTGACATACTGGTAATTTCATGCTTAAGAAATTTGAGAAATAGCATCTGCAGGGAGGAATTTTGACCTTCCCTTGAGGCATTCATAAAAGCTACCAAGCCCTTTGCTACTGTCTCCTGAAGCAGTTGATAAAAAACACTCATAAGAGAGGTGACCTCCCTATACTTGAGGAAAGAAGTATTCTTATCTCAAAAGATAAAGGGACAAGGGAAGGAATCTGTTTAGTAAAGCCTTGCTAAGTAAATTTTTCCCAGTTTACTGCACTTAGCACATACTCTTTGATTCATATCTTTCCACAACCCTCCACTCTTCATCAAAACTGACAAAAAACACTGAGATTTAACTGTCTTTCGAGCTTCATTTCCTTATGAAGAAGCCTTCTGTGTAACATAAAACTTAGATTAAGTAAATTCATATGATTTTCTCTTGATAAACTTTCTGTTGGTGCAGGGGTCCCAGGCAAAAACTTTAAAGTATAAAAGAAAAAATATTTTTCCTCCCCTTAGCCTGCACAGTATTAAGAACAAGCCTGCTTCATTTAATAATTTTATTAGTCACCATTTATTCTAACCCTGGTTCCTACTCCTCTACCTACCTCAGAATTTATGAAAATGATTTATAAAATTTACTCTGAATCCCTTGGATTCAATTTTTTTTTCAGTCTTATTCTTAAAATGAACCATAGTAAAGAGAAGCAACAGAACTATGTAGTGATGATGGAAGAACCAGGATTTAGCTTGAAAGGTAAAGCAATTATAGGAATCCTAGACCCAACACATGATAGTTGAAGATAAAGGTGTGATAGTGAATTTAACAGAAACAGAGTTGATAAAAAAAGTAGTAACAAACAAAGGGGCCCAAAAGCCAGACAACATTAACTTTAATGGCAAATATTTAGCCAGAGAAGCAGCAGTTTACTTCACTTTCTTTGAATTTTTAAAATATAAGGTATTTCAGTTTATTAATGTTTAATAAATTCTTAGTTAACATCTGTAAGTTAATCATTTTTACTTCCTGCACTTCCATAAAATTATTATTAGATTTCTCTTCAAGCATCTCTTTATGTTCTAGCTGCCTCAAATTATGTTTGGTTTCATGTCTCATAAATAAAAAAAATAAATAAATACCCAAATTTAGAACATTCTGTTAAAATACATTTTTAAGACAGAGAAAGCAACATGAAATTAATTGACATTCTGGTAATTATCTACTTCTTAGAGCAGCAGGAAGTAACCATTGTGATAAATGGAAAGTAAACTAAAATATGGTGGTTGAATTAAGGTGATGCCAATGAGTATGGAGGAAATGTAGATGAATATAAGATCTAGTTTGTAGGTAGATTTTTTTGTCTTTTTTGAAAATGTTGCATTGTTCTTTCCAGTTACAGACTAGCAATGTTATTTTATGCATATATTATTTCCATTTAGGAATAAGTATGGGAGAAAGGAGTAGAAATGATATGTGGTTCAAGCAAAATATCTATGACACTAATGACATCTTCAAACTTTTTCCTGTGCCACTAAAAAATCTTGTTTTTTTAAAGGCATACAATTGCTCTTGAGAACTAGATAAGAATCTCACAAAGTCTATATTGGCCATTTTTTCTGTTTCTAATACTCAGAAAGTTTCTCTCCACATCAGATCATACCCCACCCCTCACTGCTTGGAACACTGTCCTAGGACTGCTCCCTTCCTAGATTAATTACTTATTATTTAGTTCCCAGCTTAAATGTTACTTTCCAAGAGAAACCTTCATCATGCAAAAGAGTATTTTGACTGTACACACTAAGGTTGAAGAAAAAAACTATACACTACAGCACTCTACTTAGAAACATGTTTTCACAGGAATATTCAATTGTAATCTTACATTCTAATATTGGGCAAATAAAATATACTGTGGGTGATGAGAGCCATGTTTCTAAGTATGGGAGAAAAGTTACAGAAAGGAAAAGACAGAAAGATAGTAAACTCCATGATGTTGTATTAGAATCGGAAATGGAAATTATAAGGTGAGCCTAGACCACTTTCTTTTGCTAGAAAGTAAGGACATTAAAAAATATTCACTGGGCATGTCAAAGTGACATAGTAGCCAACTTGGAAGAGTTCCAATGGCTCCTCTGGAATAAAATAACAATGACACACTTTCATGCTATTTTCCATAGCAGATATACCATTTAACATTCCCACAAAAGTGTACAAGATTTTCAATTTTTCCACATCTTTCCAACTTTTACTATTTCCTGAGGTTTTTAAATTTTGTTTTGTTTTTGTTGGTGGTGGTGGTTTTGCTGGTTTGTTTTTACTAACTGTCATTCTAAGAAGTGTAAGGTGTAATCTCATTGTGGTTTTGATTTGAATTTCTCTGATAATTAGTGATGTTGACATCTTTTCATATACCTGTTAACTATTTATATGTCTTCTTTGGAGAAATATCTATTCAAATATTCAGTCCATTGCTCATTTTTAATCAATTTTTTTCTATCTAGTTGAAGGGGTTCTTTATATATATTAGATATTAAGCCCTTATCAGATACATAGTTTGACAAAAGTTTTCCCAACCCATAGGTTGCCTTTTCACTCTGTTTTCTCTTTTTTCATGTGCAAAAGCACAAAACAAGTTTGATATAGTCCGATTTACCTATTTTTCTTTTATTACTTATGCTTTTGGTGTCATATCTAAGAAATCATGGTATGTACCAATGCCATAAAGTTTTCCTTAATCTTTTTCTTCTAGGTGTTTTACAGTTTCAGATCTCACACTTAATTCTTTATTCCATTTTAAATTAATTTTTCTATATCTTGTAAGGGTCCAATATCATTATTTTGCATGAGGATATATGGTGTTCCCAATGCCATTTGTTGAAAAGACTATCCTTTACCCCTTGTGTATCCTTGGCACCCTTATCAAAGACTATTTGATCATTAATGCATTGGTTTATTTCTAAGCTATCTTGTTCCATTGGTCTATTTGTCAATATGCAAGTAACACTGTTTTAATTAGTACAGATTTGTAAAATGTTTTGAAATCAGAAATTGTGATATCTCTAACTTTTTTCTTCTTTCCCAAGATTGCTTAGATTTTTGGGGTCTTTAGTGGTTCTGCATGAGTAACTACTATTTGATCTAGCAACACTGCTTCTGGATATACAAACAAAATAATTGAAATCAGGATCTTGAAGAGATATTTGCACTCCCATGTTCACTGAGCCATTATTCAATACGACCAAGAGATGAAAACAACCTAATAGAAAAATGGATAAAGACAGTGTTTTATATACTTAAAATGGTATATTATTCAGCCTTAAAAAACAAAACAAAACTGTAAATCCTGTCAAATAGAACATGGATAAACCAGGAGGACATTATCTTAAGTGAACTAAACCAGTCACAGAAGGATGAATACTTCCTAATTCCACTTAGACAAGGTATCAAAAACAGACTCACTGAAAAAGAGAGTTGAATGATGGATTCTAGGGGCTGAGTGAAGGGGAAAATAAGGAATGACTGTTCAATAGGTATAAAGTTCTAATTATGCAAGTTATAAATCCTACAGATATGTGTACACTGTTGTGCCTATATTCAATATTTTACCATGAACTTAACAGCTTGTAAGTAGGCAAATTTTATTTAAAAAGTAATAACAATGATAATAACAGATTATGATTCATAGGGGAAAATAAATAAATAATGGGAAAGAACAGAGAGCTTTTAGCATATTCGAATTAATAATGGCAGGAGAAATGAAAAAAATGTATATTTACCATTTAATAAATGTCACAGTAATGGATTCTAAAATTATCACAATAAATAAGATAATCACATATTTTTAAAGTATCATCAATAAAGTACTTTTTAATCATAAAAGGAAATCAGTTAACCTTACAATTC
This sequence comes from Cynopterus sphinx, assembly GCA_030015415.1. Lineage (NCBI taxonomy): Eukaryota > Metazoa > Chordata > Mammalia > Chiroptera > Pteropodidae > Cynopterus > Cynopterus sphinx. The sequence goes on from CM057383.1 coordinate 132,386,502, forward strand.
AAAAACCTAGAGCCACCACCTTAACCAAATGATTGAAAGTAACACCATCACTAATCAGATATATCAATATTATGTATCCCTGATAAGATGCACTAAGAAGGTACAAAATATAATTTATGTGGTATTTTGCAAAACAAGAACAAAAACAAAACCCCACATTTAAACATCAGACAAACCCAAACTTAGAGGTATTCTAAAATAACAGACCACCACTTTTCAAAAGGGTCACAGCATAATAGACAAAGATAGAAAAATTTTCCTGGGTGCAAGGGTACTAAAATGACAGGAAAATTATACTCAAGATGTGCAATCCTGGATTGTTGGCATTTATTCTATAAGTATGCAAGGTGTGATATTTAAGAAGTTGAAGGGCAGACAGAGCGCTTTGTACTATTTTTGCAACTTTTAAAAATAAGTTTGAATTATTTTAAAAGAAAAATATTTTTGTCACTTTGGTGATCTTCATAGTTCTTAGGTATAAAAGTATGGAAACAATATTATAATATATACTATTAACTTTAGCTATGAATTCAAACATTAATAGTCATGTGCATATGTACATATTTATAAGAAAATACAAAGCAAAGTAGTACAAGTACATAATTTTGGGAAAAAAATGAACAAATATATTTTTTAAAGGTTAGAATTTACTACATAATACAATATTTGTCCATTAGTAATTTAATGGACAAATTTAATTTAATTTAATGAGTCTTAAAAATATAATGAAGTCTTCTACTTGGTCATCTCTATCTCCTTCTAGCCTATGTAATCTCAAAATTTTATCTTAAGAGTAGCATCTAGATCTACAACAAATACTTCTTTGCCATTTCAAGATAGTTTCAAAAATAATATCATTTACTTTCATGGAAGAATTAAAGAAAATATATTAAATATCAAGAAAGGCAAACAAACCATGAATATATTGCCTATTACAAGAAACCTGGAACTAACATGTTCGTCAGATATACAGAGGTTATTTTAGATTAATAAGAAGTCATTTTACAACTATTTAAGAAAAATAAGCCATTGTGCTAGCAGTAGTAACTCCTGACAAATAGACTCTTTACAAGGTTTTATAGTCTTCAAGAACAATCGATATGATGCAATTTTTATTAGGATAAATTAGTTGGCACCCACAGTGATCTCTTAATTAATACAATTAAATTAAAAAATACTCATAAAAGCATTGAAGTAGAAAATTCTTTCATTTCTAAAGCGGGGCTGGATCTGACTTTTACAAGGAAAAAAAAATATTAGGCCAATAGTAATAAAAGCAACCTTAAAATCTTTTCTAATAAGATTTGCCAGAAGATAAACTACTTGTTAATAGTAATATATTAGAATGTATTAACAGATACAGCATTGCAGAGCTGAAAGCAACCTTCTTCTATGTCATCCAATTCAATTGCTTATGTAGATAAGAAACAGACTCAGAGCAGTTAACTAATTTGCCTAGCTAGACATCAGAACTTTGGACTGTCATATCATACAAAATAATATTTCTAGCTATAATAATGCTTTATAGTTATGCTTTTTGAACCTTTTCAGTGTGCCCTTGACCACACTTCCTCATTGGGAATTTAATCTGTGCATCTTGGGTCAGAACTCATTTTACATATTTTATATAACTGGTATAAAAGTGAGGTTTAAAATTAAAGGTGACAAATGCTACTATGCAATTTTTGATGTATGCAAATGAGAAAGGGCCTAAGGCTAAGAGAGGTAAAGTCTTTTTATTCATCAAGGAGAACAGTGAGGTTATCTCTCAGCATAGACCTTCTTAATAGTCTTGTATTTAAAATATCTTGTGCTATTAGAGGAGATTCATTTGTAAAATTCCAGTTACTACTGTCTGCCTAACCTGCCTGAAATCTTTACATCTGTCAACCAGTATCAAAATATATATTTTAAGGATCTATTTTCATGCTTCCAAATGTATTGATTTCTAAATTATACTAGAAAGCAATTTTAACAGGATCCCTGCTTTCTTGGAATGTATAGTCTAGTCCAGGATTATAAAATAACAAAAGGTCATTGCTACTTAGTTTTATTTGTAAACTGATATGTAAGGACATAACTGAATGTAGTTGAATGAATAAAAAGATGAATTAATATTAATATGAGACAATTTGTTATACTTTGTTATGCTGAATATTTAGACTTGGAATAAAAAATATAAAAATTCAAAAGAGAAAATAACAATAAGGATAGATCATTCTCCAATCCTCTGACCACATTAGACCACTGATGCATATAACATCTTCATGAAATGGGGCTCATCTGGCTACTGAATGTAAGGACACTGAGTTTTGTTTTTTAAAATTGAATTAATACCTGTCTAAAAAGATATTGTGATATTAAAAGATATTATGGACATGTAGTGCTCTGCAGTATGTAATGATGATACATCTTTTCAAGGCATCACCATTAAAATTATGGTTCTTATTATACATCTCTAGTACTTTATATGTAAGGAAATCACCTGGTTTCATAGCTTGATTTCTATTGGTCCTGAGGAATAATAGATTTTACATTAAGGTTTTACAAGATGTCAAAACTACTGAAGAAAAAAACTTATGAAATGTCTTTACACTCTCACCAGAGACTAAATTGTATTTGACTGATGATATTACCAAATTAACAACAATTACAGTGTTGTCACTCCCAAGTAAATCACACAGGGCATGGTCCTGTCCCACCTCATGGCATGTAAGATGTACCCTATTCTGCTTCACAGGCTAAGGTGCATTTCTGTCTTTCCTGTTTTATACTGACGTCAGGCCAAACAAAACGAGCACTACTAAAATTCACATTATTTATGTTGCTACGCATAATATCCAAAGTTTACTCAATGCAAGCAGTCAAAATTATAGGCTATAATCATTCTTAAACAATATATTATAAGTAATACAGCTTTTGATGAACAACCAAATGACTAAAAAATCCTTCACAGCTCTCAGACCTATAGCTCTTATAACAACTCAGCAATCTGAAGATTAAGAGGTCTTGTCCTTCATGCATAAGTTAGCTTTGGAGATAATAGTATTTTTTTTAAATATAGAAATGAACCACTTTCACATAAGTTTAGGGAACCCTCTCAGGTACATCTCAGAAAAAGAAAAAAACTATACAATTTTTGGGAATGAGAAATACTTTTCCACAGTTGCACAACTTTTGGAGCCAGTTTCCATGACTTTAAAATGAGTGTAAGAATCAAACGAGATCTCTGTAGAATTGTAGGTAAAACTGTAATTCTTATCAAAAAGAGAGGAGCAATAGATTATTTTTAAAAGGCAAAAAAAACAAACAAACAAAAAAGAAGTCCGGGAATTGATTGTATTAAGGCTACTGCAAAAGGTTAAGACCTCTATATCCAAAGATTGGAGCACCTGGGGAGGTGAGTTTTATAGGGAAGAATACACGGGTGGTTACAGGTGGGGTGATTTATAAGGGAAGCCTCAGTCGCAGTAAACTAGAGAGAAAATGTTTATCATTGTGTCTGGCTGGTTACAGGGTGTCAAACAGTTCAGCTAATTCTTTACAAGACAAAGAACAGGGAGTCGGAGGATCCCTGTCTGGCTTCACCGATAGAATCAGGTGAAAGGTGAGAGCTCTGTCTTACCTTGTTACAGGAGCCATCGATGGGTCTTATGGGAGTCATGAGACAGTGTGGACAGCTATTGCTGGAGGAGGTCATCAGAGAAGTTGACTGCTGGTTGACCCAAGAGCTGGATGGACCTGGGCAGTTGGTGACTCCCTACTCAGTACTCTTGTCTCTGGCATGTTCATTCAGGCCCCTTCCCTGCACTGGACCCCGCCCAAAGAAGGCAGCCTTGAGAGAGCAACGTGTTGTTGAGTCTGCCGGATGGTATAAGTCGCTGAACCGGGCTACGACCACTGTACAAGCCTTTAAAACTTTTGCAGGTGGGTGCGGAGATCTACTTCACTTACAATGCCCAAGACAAACCTCCCACGCACGGTGCTTACTAATTAAACCTGCCACCCGCCAATCCGCAACAGCGAGCTCCTCTTTTCAGTCCCTCCTTGCCCTTGGGCGTGGAGCTTGGGGTGCCTGAGCACGCGGGGTGGCGTTGGGGGCAGGGCTGGCATCAGATTTCACCTGGAAGCTCGAAGCCGCAGAGGGTAGAAAGGATCACGTATTCTTCTCTAAGACGTTTAGGGAAGCCCGGTCTTCTGCAGGAAGCCATTTCCCAGAACAAAACATTCTGGAAGATGCCTTAGTTATTGTTTTCCGGGAGCATGGGTTATGAATAAAGTTCAATATTGTCAGCTTCACAGAGACCACATTTCCCTTATATGCAAGATAAAGGGAAAAATTAATCCCTTTCGTGGGGTGTTATGATTGCACTTTGCCTAGTGCATAGAACTCACTTAATGTGATTTGTTCATTTTTACCATTTTATATTATAGCATAACTTTAGGACATTCCCTCCTGAGTTAGGTTCTCTTCTACTCATTGACAATGGAAAGAACAAACTCAGTCTACTTTGCTTGTGTGGACAGTGTTATCTCATGGACTCACTCTCGGGATTTCCATCACATGCAGTTGCCTGGCTGATTTTTATCCTCAGATACAAGTCACCAGCGAGTTGCCTATCATCCTTGTTTCTCTGGGTACCCAAAGCATTTTCATAGGTGGCGGTATCTTTTCCAGGACTTCTTTTTGTTTATTGGTGGCCTTGTAATTTATCCACACTATTTCTCTGGGTGATTCAGTGAATTAGGAAGTAGACGTGCCGTGAAACAGCTTAACTGCCTAGAATCAAGGCAATAAATAAATAAATGCAACTCACTTTATAGATGTAAATCATTGTCATGATTCTGTTTGCAGCTTGTCTTAATTTGATCAATCTAGCAATGACAGTGATTAAACCATCAGGTTGTTCTTTGATAGTCTATCAAGTGCAGGCTGAAATTACTCTGCAGAAGTCTTACTTCATCCTAAATAATATTCATTTTTACAACTTCCATTTCAAAATGGATAATGTACTATCATACCATTTTCTCAGCTACAATTAAGAAAAAAAGTGAAATCTGCAAAAATTATTCCCAAAAGGAATGACTATAATTCACAACAGATTAGTTTAAATTTTGTTTTTAAAATATAGTTTTGAATCATTACCTGGCTATTCATTGGCTCACATCTGGAATGACATTTATAATACTTCCCACTTTAGCCTCAGGTCTGGTTTTTAATCTGAAACATTAAATATAAATTTATTTTTAAAAGCTATATAAATTTTTATATGATCTAGTTCCCCTTTAGTGAGTTTTGATATTTTATAGTTTTTGAGGCTTATTTCCATTTTTATAAGCTGTTAAATTTATGTGTGTAGTGTTGTTTGTAGTATTACTGTATCCCTTAAATTATCCTTTAAATTGTGTCTCCACATCTTTTTATTTGTAAATTTTTCTAGATGTTTACCATTCTTTATCTTTACAATGAAATGCCTCTCTTGTCTCATTTTTCTTTTGTTTCTTTATGCTTTTAGTTTCATTGATTTCTACTATTATCTTTACCAATGCTTTCCTGCTTCTTGATTTCAGTTTATTTTGCTGTCCTTTTCTTTAGTTTCTTAACATAAAACTTAATTCTGGGATGATTCTAAAATCAAGTCCACTTCCTGAGCTTTGCTGATTTTCTCTCTGTGATTTCTATGTTTTACCGAGAAAGGAGTGTTGAAGTCTCTTGTTATAATTATGGATTTGTTTTTGATGCTTTGTTATCTATGTGAAGAGTACTGGTTGTAGCTTGCCTTGCAATTTAAAATCCAGTTGGAAATGTATCTAAATTGATGCCATCTGCCATAAATTTTATGGCCAGTTTTTGGGTGTTAGTTTTTTCTTAACATAAATAAGAATAGAGGCTGAGTGGAAAAGGATTTGGCTATGTTGGTATTCTCTGTCGCCCTCCAAATTAATTCGCTCCCCTGAGATCCAGGAAAGTGAACTCTGTGGCTTGCATCATCTCAGCTATCTTGCCTTTGGTTTGCAGTTGACTAAAGGGAGAATCCAGAAGAATATTAGAGAATGTGAGAGGAGAGACATTGGGATTCCTGGACTCTCTTCTAGCAGTCCTGGTAGTTATTACAATCTAAAATACTAACTTCTGTGGGGTACCTTTTCGCCCATTGTTCTCTATATTTACTCTGTTTCCTCTTTTTGTTTCTTCAGGCCTAGATGTAATCTAAACCTATCCCAAGAAGAACAGGAAAGTTGCAAGAAATGTATTAAATGAATGATTGTAAAAGCGAAGTAGCAATAAAGCTTATAGACTTAAAGTAAAAAAAAATAAAATAAAATGGTTAATCATGTAAGGCTGACATCACATGCATCACCACGTCAAAACATTACCAATCGTGGGAGAACGTTTGTAAAGGTCTAAATATTTCCTAGGATTTGAGAATGTTCTTTGGTGGTATCGTAATACTATACTGGATAATGATTAGTTTTTTTTAAAAAAAAATTTCTATTACCTTCTAAGTTTCTCTTTATCTCTGTCCCACAAAAAACAGACCATTTTTATTGTCACTGCTTATTAATTTTTTCTTACCGATGATGGTAGTTAACAGAGTCACCTGTGGTCATTCAGAGTTGCTATGATATAAGATAATTTCCCTTTTCTTTATGATTTGATATATCTCACACTCTCTGTGAACTGACCTGTGACTTTTGATGCAGAAAATATCACTCAAGAAAGGATGAAGTCATTCTAGAGGTTTTACAGTTAGAGAACTTTTTTCATATGTTAGGATGTAGAAATTTATTTTTGTAGTATGTGTGTATAAAATGTACTTGCTTGTGTGTTTTGTTTATTTTCTACATTATAAATGAAATTTCTCCATTGGAAAAATTTAAATCTACTAAAAAAGAAAAAAGAGTGGGGAAGATATTCTCAAAAATATGGCTTTTAAAGCAGATATTAAAGTAATTTTTAATTGTTCTGTAAATTTTATTTCTCCATTAAGCTTGTTTTCCATATAGTATATAATATTCTTGCAATGTAATCTTACTTGTTATGCATTAACTATTTTTAAAATACAGCCTCCTAAAGTATTAACCACATTTGAAATCTGTGAATATTCATATATGAAATATGAATATATGCAAATCTCCTCTTCCCCCATTTTCTAATCATGTTTCTTCTAAGTCTCTGAACATCCAGACCATCTATTGGCTACTACTACTCATAAATAATGTACATTTAGACCTCTGGCCATTTCTCTTTCCAAATTAAATGAATATCCAGATGCACTGATCATAGTTCTGCTCACTAGATTTTCCCTTCAAGACTGTCCTTTGGGAATGTCCCAGAAAAATCTCAAGGTTGTGTCATGAATCACCTACAGGGGTCTGCCAAAGGCTCCTAGCAATACCTTTATCTGTCATTGACACTTCATGCTCCATTAAGTCAACTAGATCAAGTGACAGAGTGGCAAACCCGCTATAGAGCCTCCTTTTGTTCTGGTTCTCATTCAAAACTAGCAGCTTTTCGGGTCACTTGTAAATGGGCCAGAGTTAGCACAGCCAGATGGGGAATATGTTTCTAAAAAACCCCACTAGTTGTTGTGCTTTGGTTTTGATTTTAAAAACAGCCAAATGTAACAACTTATCCTCACCTAATAAGAGATGCCTCACACTACTAGACCCCTAGAAATTCCATTAGGGTAGAATGTCCTTGAATTTTGTTGTTTTTTGTTGTTGTTGTTTGTTTGTTTTTTGGCCTCTGACATGAAAATATCTTACCAATAAGTCTAGGATACTTGTTACTTCTTGATCACTAGGTACAATGAACAATCAATAATTTCATCAATGTCATGGCTTAGTCTGTTCAGTGGTATTAAGTACATTAATACTGTTGTATAGCCATCACTACCATCCATCTCCCAAATTCTTTTCATCTTGCTAAACTGAAACTCTGTATCCTGTAAAAAAATAACTCCCATTACTCCTGCCACCTAGATACTGATGACCTTATTTAACTTTCTATCTCTATGAATTTGCTTATTTTATGTATCTTCTATAAATGGCATCACACAATATTTGTCCTTTTATGTTTGGCTTATTGCACTTAACATAATGTTTGCAAGATGCATCCATGAGCACGTCATAATTTCATTTTGAAGTGGAATAATATTCATTGTGTGTACTGACTACATTTTACTTACTCATTTATCTGTTGATGAACACTTGAGTGGAAACCACCCTTTACCTATTGTGAATAATGTTGTTATGAACATAGGAGTACAAATATTCTTTTGAGATCTTAATTTCATATCCCTTGGGTATATAATCAGAGGTGGAAACACTAGGCCATAAGAGTTTTATGTTTATTTTTTGAGGAACTACCAAATATTACCAGGGCAGCTGCACCATTTTACCTTCTCACCAACAGGAAAAATAAATTTCATTTTCTTCATATCCTTGTCAACATTTATGATATATTTTATTTTATTTTTAATAATAGCCATCCTAATAGGTGTGGGTGGTATCTTATTGTGATTTTGATTTGTTCAATTATCTTTTGTTTGTTTGTTTTTTTAAGTGTTGTTTTACTCCCTTCATTTCTGTCAGTCTTTGTTACATGCATTTTGGAGCTTTTGATGTTAGATGAATATATTTATCAGAAACATATATTTTCCTAGTGAACTGACTCTCATTCTAAAATGTTCTTGCCTTTGTGGAGTTTTTGTGTTCGTTTTAAAGACATTTGTCTTATATAGTATAGGAACTCCATATTTCTTATGGTTGCCTTTTGCATGAAATAATCTTTTCAGTCCTTTTGCTTTCAATCTATGTGTGTCTCTTAATTTAACTTTAAGTGTATCTCTACTGAACAACATATAGTTGAATCATAATTTATTTTATCCAGTTTTCTAATTTCTGATTTTGGAGTATTTAATCCATTTGCATTTATCGTAATTACTTATAAAGTAGGATTTATTTGTAATTTTTCAAATTGTTTTCTATATTTCTTGTTTTTTTTATTTCTCTAATACTCTGTTAGTGTCTCATTGTAAATAGATATTTTCTAGTATGCTATCTTAATTTAGGTTTCATTTCTTTTACTATTTTTTTAGTTATTTTTCTTAGATGTTTACCTGGGAAATGCAATTAACATTTTATTTTATAATAATCTAGATCAGATTAATAGCACTTTAATTTTGATAGTATATAAAGATCGCTCCTATAGAGTTCTATTGCCTCTTCCCTCGTTAATGGTATTATTGTCATGCAAATTAAATATTTATTTATTGTTTTCCCATCAATATAGATTTCTAATTTTTACTCTATGCATTTCTCTTCTAATTAGATAGAAGAAAATAGTTCCAAACAGAAATATATTTGTTGTCTTTTATATCTGCTATATAATATTCATTACTGATGCTTTAATTTCTTCAAATGGATTTGGGTTACTGCTATTGCTACTTACATTTCAGTCTAGTTATCTTCCTGTAGTATTTCTAGTAGGAAAGGATTGTTAGCAATGAGTCTCTCAGTTTTGTTTATATGTTAATCTCTTAATTTCTCCTTCTATATCTATTTTTACTAAATATAAAAGTCTTGGTTGACAGATTTATTTTCTTTCAATGCATTGAATATGTCATACATGGACTTCTTGACTTCTAAGGTTTTGATGAAAAATATATTTTTAATGCTTCTGAAAATCACTTGAAAGTGTTGAGTCACTTCTCTCTTGTTCAAGAGCATCTTTCTATCTTTGGCTTTCCACAATATGAGTATGAAGTATCTAGGTCTGAATTTTTTTGAGTTCAAATTAAACAAAGTTTATTGAACTTCTTAGATGATTTACTTAAAATATTTGTGTTTCAGTGTCCTTAAGTATAAAATAGGAAATGATATAACTTATCTCACTGGTTGTGGTAAAGATTGAGTTAAAATATATGTGATGTGGTTAGATTATTGGAACATTATAAGAACTATACAAGTATTTGCTATTATAATTAGTAGCACTATCAAAAAATTTTATAGTATGTGTTATAAGTATGTTGCCAGCCACTGTGCTGGAGAGCAGTGAAAGAATCAGTGAGTGGCAGGAAATTTGGTCAAATATGAAATAGCCAGAAGCCAAATTTTGTATGACTTTGAGGTTTTTGGTGAGAAGTTTGGACTTTAAGTTAATGTAAAAGTTGAAAATAAAGAGTGAAATGTTCTGATTTGCATTTTATTCCCATAGTTCCCATCAACTTTATTTAAATATTTAGGCTAGTTTCTTTACTGAAAGGCCACTTAAAAAAAAAAGAGTCAATTTTGTTATTTTTTCGCTTCTTGAGGGAGACAAAATAGCAACTTCACTGAATTCTGGACCAGCTATACTCCCTAGTCTTCTTTGAAGACACCATAAGGCCTGAGGCCAGCACTATAATATATTCAAAAAATGTTCGAGCTAAGGTTTCTTAATGACATAGCCACCGGCAAACTCGTTGAAAATTGTCACATTACAATCCCTTTCACAATTATCAATAGTGACCAATTTGTTATTTCACAGTTACTTCTCTGACAATGGTGGAGGCAAACTTCTAGCTAATGTAATTTATTTCTCTCTCTAATCTCCCTTTCCTTGATTATGGTTACAGTTTTTGTTCATCCACTATAAGACATCTTAAGATCCCTGTAATACCTAAAATCTATTGCCAAATACAAAAACTCCTTATCCTGAAGGGGGAAATAAAATTATAGTTCAAAATGGTTTACAATTGCATGAAAAAATAATGAAACCAGTAGCTTCCAAAAGAGGTTGTTGCTATGGAGATTCTATTACAGATATCCTATATGGTAGTCAATTAGACAATTGCTATTAGAATAATTATTAGTATTATTATCAGTAACTATATTCAATATTTCAATATGTCCAAGCAGAAAAGTGAAACAAACCATCCTCTTGCCAACTTGGTGACATTGTCTGGCATGTTTATTGTATGAGAAGTAGAACAGAAATTAGAACACATGTAACTTTGTTTTTTTACTAGCTGAAAACCTTCAGTATTTGGAAGATGGCAAGAAGAAAATTTATGAAAAACTTGTAAATATACTGCAAGGGAAAATCTCAGAAAAAATGGAAAAGTTGTATAAATAGGTAGGCCTTATAAAACAGGAAAATGGTAAAGTTCTGGGATGTAAAACATAATAAGTATAGATGACATGTCATATATACTGCAGTGGTTTAAAGTTAAGTTTTCACAGGTTCGTCTTTAGTGCAAATAAAAATACTGAGTTCTCAGCTCCAGTACACACCCCCCAAAATTTTGTTTTCATAATTCTAAAATTTAGTTTAGGACTCTGTTTGTGTAATGCTATAGTAAGGCTAAATACTATTAAATACTAGGTAGGTATAGCAACACTGACGTTCAAAGTTGGATCCTAGTTCTAGTTTCATGCGCCTTGGGCAGTCACCTAAAGTTTTCAGTGATTACATGTATAATCTGATAAGTCAATCTACTATGAAAACTTTTTCTTTCTTTCTTTCTTTCTTTCTTTCTTTCTTTCTTTCTTTCTTTCTTTCTTTCTTTCTTTTTCTTTCTTTCTTTCTTTCTTTCTTTCTTTCTTTCTTTCTTTCTATTTCTTTCATTTATTTATTGCTTAAAATTATCTATCCTTGTTTCAAATTATTTCATCATTCCATTTAGGAAAGGTACGGCTATTATTTTTCTATATTAATGTAGAGCCAAACTATTTAGTTGTGTTCATTTCTTAGTAAGTAGTTCTATCAGAGATTTTTGAGAAAATTGGGTGTGTGAGAATAAGTGCCAGTACTCATAGCTCCAGAAAATGTATATGACTAAACAATACCTCTACTTTTTTAAGTGGCTTACCCAAGGCTAATAGGCTGAATTTCCTCCAAAGGACAGAGCTATGGCTTAGCCTGAGAAATGTTTTTTTTTTTCAACTTTCAGCATGAATCTCACCTCACTGCTATGAAAGGGAAACACTGAAGACATATAAGAAAATGTGTTTTACATTTATTTATTCAACTATTGTCCATTAGATACCTAGTTGTGCCAGTCTGTGGGTGTAAGTCAATGAAGAAAACAGAAAAAGCCCTACTCTTCAGGAGATTACATTTTTAAAAACTAATTATTTTATGCTGATATTAGTTAACAAAATCCAGAAAGCTTCAGCTGTAAATTTTAACAGTAAGGCATATATATTAATTTACATTGTGTGTTCATCAGTCACAGTTAAATTCCTTTCTGTCACCATTTATTTGACCCCTTTTACCTCATGTACCTCCTCTGCTCTCCTCTCACTACCCTCTGCTAACTACTAGTCTATTTTTCACATCCGTGAGTCTGTGTTGTTTGTCCTGGTCATTTGTTGCTTTTGGATTTATAATTCACATATAAGTGATATCATGTGATTTTCTACTTTTTCTGTCTAGCTTACTTCGCTTAGCATGATTATCTGGAGGTTCATTCATGTTGTAGCAAATGGCAGTATTTTATCTCTTCTTATGGCTGAGTAGTTTTCCATTGTATATATGTACTGTAGCTTCTTTATGTAGTCATCTATATAGGACATTTCAGTTGCCTCCACATCCTAGCCACTGTGAGTAATGCTGCTATGAACATCAGTGTGCAAATATCTTTTTTTATATGAGTTTTCAAGTCTTTGGGTTAAATACCCAGAAGAAGGATTGCTGGATCATATTGTAGATCAATTCTTAGTTTTTTGAGGAAGCTCCATACTGTTTTTCATAGTGACTGTACCAATTTGCAGTCCCACCAGCAGTGTATGAGGGTTCCTTTTTTGGAGATTACATTTTTGAACTAGGAGACTGATGAAGCATATATACAAATTCATATGCATTATAATGTCATAGAGTGATGCATTTTATGCAGAGAAGACAAGCAAGTTTAGGAGATATTCAATGATAACAGCAGCATGGTAAGGAGAGTGGTACCATCCTTCTTTCACCGTAAAATTTGAGTAGAGAATAGATTAAAATGAGCTGAACAAATATTTAGAGAAAAAACATCCCATTCATAGAGATTAGCAGGTACTAAGCACTGAGTCAGTAGCTTCTTGATAAGTCTGAGGCACAGCTAAAAGACAGTAAAAATGGAGCCAAGAGAGCCCCAGAGAGAGTGGTGGGAAATGGGGTTGAGAGGGAGACCCAGCTCTTTAGGGCCTAGTAGACCATAATAAAGATTTTTGTTTGTTTTTAATATAATCCTCAGGGATATTGGAAGCCATTGGATAGTTTTGAGAAAAGGATGTCATGATGTAATTTTTTTTTTTAATAATAGTCAGTATGATCACCATGTGGTGAATAGAGAGCATAATAGGTAAGGGTGATACATAACGACAATTTAGAAAACCTTGTTAGAGGAGTTCAAACATGTAAAAACTTTGTATTTAACAAGTGTGTTAGTTATAAGAATTCCAAACTTTTCAAGGGGCTTGAGGTCCACAAGATCTTATTTCATTTATTCTCTCAAAAGAAATTTCAGGGCATATCAGAAAGGAGTGTTTTCATGTACATTTCTTTAGTAAAAGAGAGAATGGGGTAGAGGGAGGGTAATAAAAAGTCCACTAGGCTTTGAAGCTTTGATGTGGGAATGAAGAAAGATTGAAAAAGAAAGTTGATGCTTCTATTTCCCAAATGAGAATAAAAATCTAGTTTCAGAAAAGTAATGAATGTGTGTAGAATTATTTCTACCATAAAATCTGAAATGAGGCTTGGTTTTGATTAATGTTTTATTGGTGTTTTAAAGGTCCAAGCAAAACTAGTATTCAGTCTATGCAAGTTTAAAACATAGGAAGCAAAAGGTAGTCTGGAATGCATATATATATTTTTATTTTTTATGTAAAAATATTGGAGCATGTAAATATCTCATTCATATACCTTTTCATTTAATTTGTAAAAGGTATTGTCCCATATCTCCTTAGATGATAGCCTATGATACAACTTACTCAAATTATTATGGTTTCAATTTAAGGTAAATATACTTCTCATGTTTCCCCAGATGTTAATCATTACCTATTATGATAAATAATAAAAAGCAATCTGGAAAATTGTTTATAACAGAAGGATAAAGGAACTAATTACTTTCTTATACAATTCTTAGGAAACAGATAAATAGAATCCTGTAATTAATATTTTTGACTTAATAGGAGAGAAAAATTGGATATTTTTAGGAGAAAATAAATGTCTGATGGTATTGTGTTTAATGAATGGAGAGACAATTGATGCCACACCCACGAGTTTTAAAAGGATAATTCTATCTCAACTCATTCATCTTAAGAAATGTGAGTTCAACATAGTATTCTCTAGACAAACCTAGTCTTTTTCTTCACATGATAAAATTATGAGAGCTTTTTTGTAGGTAAAACAAATTATTCTTCCTGTCTACCACACATACTACATATACACAGGGGAAGAGAAATTCCACATGTATAATAATTTTGCTATTGGGCATTTGTGGATTTATTTATGTATGTATAGATAACTTTAAAATAAAAATAATGTTTATTAAGAGTTAACTATCCTACTTATATGATCTCAATACTAAAAAATATAGTTATGATTATCATGACGTATGCCATTTTATTATTCCTGATTTACTGGTGAAGACTCTGAATCACACAGTTTCACCAATTTTCTGAGGTCACAATTAATAAGAAGCTGAACAAAGAATTTAATGCCAGCAGTATAACTCCAAAGTCTTTGCACATGATTATGTTGTAACATGTATAGTGTTGTTATCTGTATACTCCTAAAGGTTTAGACATATATATGTAGTGAAGTAACTTTTGGAAAAGCTGACCTCGAAGTTTTTCAAGACACAAAACTGAGACCCAAGCTCAAGAAGTCTTCTGAGAATTTCTTTAAAAATTTCACCATTACTACCATTCCTTTCTACCTCTTGGCCTAGCAAGTCACATAGGTTAACCTTCAGAAGAGAGAATCATTGAGTTTATATTGTTTATTCATATCTAAGGAAATAATAGGAGACATTAAATTGTATGATGTGTTAAAGAAAAATAATTACCTACCAGGTCACTTGGTGAAGTAGGAGTTCCTAGAAACTGTGCAATGTGAATCAGTGAGACAAATCTATCTTCACATTATCTAAGAAAATAAAATTATGCAGAACACATCAGATATTACGTAAAAACCAATTAACTGTGGCAGTTGTGCCATGGAGTAATTAGTATCTTATTCTGCAAATTACAGCTATTTAATGAATCATATTTAACCCAAATTCAAATAAAGCACATAGAGAAAAGACAAAATAACAATGCATCACTTTATTTCAAAGGAGAGAGAGAGAGAGAAGATAAAACCTAAGCAAAGTACTTTCTCATAAACAGACACTGGTTATCAAAAGTGTAGTAATTTCAAAGTAATCTATGTCTGAAAACTTCTATAGCAAATTCTTATCATAAGAAAATTCTTTTCATTATCAATCATAAATAAAATACCTTTCTTTCATCTTATGATTTCATAGTTATTTCTTTAACAGTGGGCCTTTGATCTGATATGATCAAAGTGGATAATATAATTATTGGTACAATTACTTATTTTTTCCCAAGTGAAAAATACTTTGATGACATAAGTACAGTTGATAAATTCTTTTGAGGACCCATGCTTAGAAGAATTCCCCTTTATAGGATATCCAGTGAATAAATCTAAATGTAATTCCCTAAACTAGGTCTAACTGAAGACAAATGACATAAAGAGGAACATGAGCCAAGCATTTGAGGGATGGGGATGGTTGTCCTCATCAAATAGCTGAGTGGAGATGCTAATTTGATGTATCCAATTACACAGCCTAAATTAGCATAGTGTGTTCATTGCAGCTGCATTGGATGTTCACTTAACAATATATACACAGTCATCAACTGTGCTCTTAGAATTCCTGTGTTAAAACAACATGAAATGTGTAACTAGGAGTGGAATTGGGGTAAGAAAAAAAGCCTTCAACTGATATATGTATATTTTGCTGAATTAATATCCATGAACACATGCATATAGGCATATGCATATATAGACAATGATGTAAAATATGAGGGCATTCATATATTAAATTTATGCATCCACAAATTAAAATGTTTTCAAATGCCCAAAAGCACAAATGCACATAGACATTGCCATAATAATGCTTACAAGTTTTGAAGTTTTGAACACCCATACAAAATATTATATAATATTATATATATATTCATTAATCTTAGTTTAATATCTTTATTCAGTGAAGACCTCACACAGCCAAGTTGCATTCATATGCACTTTCTCTTCCTCATGGTAAGCTGTAAAGAGAAACCCAGTTTTTCTCTGTAGCACACAGATCCCAGCAACTTATTTGCCAGGTCTGTATTCTACCTCTTCCTTTTACTAATAGTATGATCTTGGGTATTTCATTAACATTTTTCTACTTCAGTTTCCTCATCTGTGAAATAAGGATAATTATAATAAATGTCTCAATAAACCTGAAAATATTTAATATATATTTATAGTCTAAAACAGTGGCTGACACATATTAAGTGCAATATTAGTATTTGTATTGTAATACTTTTGCTTACCATGGGATCCTCAACAAAAAAGGGAATGGCAAGAACATTTTACATTCTCAAAAAATATTTATTGAACAACTGAATGACTGGTTGACTGAACAAACAAATGGAGAGAAGGGATCATAGAGATTATCTTATTCAGTTATATTCAAATCACTTTGAAATTAGACTTTGAACTCTCTTTCTTCATTAAAAGTATATGGAGAAGCCTAACAAATAAATTATATGAAAGAATAGATACTGTAGTTGAAGGTGAGTGTTTGTAGAGTCCAGACCTCCATCCTCCAGATCAGGGGTCTCTAACCCCTGAGATCTGGTCCATGGCCTGTTAGGAACTGGGCTGCACAGCAGAAAGTGAGTTGCTGGTGAACAAGCTAAGCTTCATCTGTATTTGCAGCTGCTCCCCAGCATTACCATCACTTGCCTCATCTTCATCTCGGATCATCAGGCATTAGATTCTCACAGGAGCACTGGTCCCTTGTGCCAAAAATATTTAGTACCACTATTCTAGATGTTCATTTACCTCCTCAGCAGCCCTTGAGTTATGTCTGCTAAAGGATCAGGGCTCAGCAGAATGGAGAGGAAAATCTCTTATTTAAGTCCAACATTTAAGGTCCAAGAGGTTAGAAACTAGTACTAAAAGAAATTAAATGACCTTGCAAATCCAGGTAAATGTCAAAGCTAGATTCCAATTAAAGACACATAAATGCCATGTGAATTGTCTATTACATGAGCTGCCTTCCACGGAGTGTCATATCTACTCTGCTTAAAGTCACAGCTACAGGTACATAGATAAACCTTTCAAAGAAAAAGTCAAAGGAGAAAAAGCTTAAAAATAAAATAAATGAACAACAACAAAATAAAACCTAAAAGATGATATTTATTTTTTCTTCCTAAAAGACTTATGATTCCCTGTTATCATAGTAGAATATGCTTTCTTGACACTTCCTTTACTTCTTCCCTTGCTGCTCCAGATTCTAAATTAATTCATTCAGCAAATATTTGAGCACCTTTTTATGAGACAGCTAGTACGCAGCAGTTGAGACTCATTTGCAAACAAAAAGACAAAAATCTCTGCCATCACAGAACTCT
The DNA here is from genome assembly GCA_030015415.1 of Cynopterus sphinx. Lineage (NCBI taxonomy): Eukaryota > Metazoa > Chordata > Mammalia > Chiroptera > Pteropodidae > Cynopterus > Cynopterus sphinx. The sequence continues at coordinate 132,404,157 of CM057383.1, forward strand.
CAAACACACACACACACACACACACACACACACACAGAGAGAGACACACACACACACGCACGCACGCACGCACACACACACATACTACATAAAAGATTTCTGGAACATTGTCAAAAATTAAAGAGCTTCCAGGATGACATCTTAAAAAGGTTCTCGGATCTTGATATACAGAGACAAGTACTATTTTTTTAACAGTAACATTGGCTTTTTCAGTTAGTTTGTGTAGGATAATATGCATTGTAGTTTTGGTAACAAATCTTTATTGAGCAAAAATAGGCCATCTTTCAGTACTTTTTATTCTTTATCACTTGGCCATTAATACTATGTTACATAATCCAGATGAAAAAAATAGTTTAGGACTGTACATATGACTAAGAAAATGTCCCCTAAGTAAACAAGTATATATTTTCATTATTCTTTATATCTGGCCAGCTGACTCTACTGTACAGTACCAATAATTATTTCAGCCTCTGCTGCAGTTAATGTTAATTACAGACTTAAGCTATAAAATAAAAGTTCCCATTATAGCAAAGTTCACAGATATTGTTTTAATCTAGCTATTCACATTGTCAATCTAAAATAGTAAATGTCTCCTTCACATATAACAGCCTTTGACTTACAGTCTAGCATATTTTATGAAAGAGAAATGTGTTTGAAATAGCATTGCAATGCTAAATATATGATTAAAGAATGAAAAAAAGAATGAAAAAAAAGACAAGTTAGCCATCTAGTATATTTAATATTCAGAGATTTGAGATTACATAGAAAACCACATCCAGATGAGTTACTGAATTTTTAACTTTTCATCCGAGAATGTTGGCATTGGATAGACACAGTCAACATTCATTTAGGTCTTATACACTTCGGGGACTAGTTCAATTTACATTGTTAATGCATATAAAAGGAAACGAAGTCCAAAACAAATTTCTAACTTAGAATGAACATATAATATTAATTAGTACTTTAACGAGAGAGAAATAAATTGCTACAGTTCTGATAATCACTATATTAAGTAATTCCAATGGAAAATATGTTTGTTTCTCAACAGAAATCAATTCATATTCTGCAAACCATAAGTAATCTTTCACTGCTTACCATTACAGGTACATAATAGAATAGTACTATCTATATTCAACATTCAGGTTAACATTTTCTTCCATATGAGGATAGTTAGGCTATGAATGTTAGCTCCATCTATTTATAGAGCTGTTAATTAAAAGATATGATAAGAAATGGTCCCTCTCTCATAGACAAAAGCCACACATGTAAGTAAAGCATTTAAACCTCTCTGATGCCATTTTAAAGCAATTAAAGCATTAAGAGAAATAAAATGCATTCATTAAAGTCATAGAACATACAAAAAAAGAATTCTGTGCTCAGCTATTAAAAGGAACTCCCAGAAAATTTCTTTAAAAATATATAAAGCTTTTCTGCTAAAAATTCCTTTTGTTTTAAAACAAATAATGTAATGAATATAGCACAGTAAACTCTGCAGGACACATAATACTGTCATTAAAGAAAAGTATATACATTATATTCATTCAAAGCCCACTTGATGATGACAATAATTAAGAGAAGTAACTTGATCATATTATCACATACTAGCATAGAAATTTAGAGTATAGAACACATAATTTACAATGAACTATTTAAATTTTATTAATATTAAGCCAAATCCTCATCTTTCATTATGATATGCTATAAAAATTTCAGAAAACATCAGCCTTACTCTCTTTTTATTAGTTCCAAAGATGCTTCAAAACACTGATAAAGTAAATGACAACTAACTTTCCATAGGAGCCATAGAGTCTAGGAGTGAAGTTAGGGCACAGGGTGGGGGTAGGAAAGTTAATCTAAATTAAAGCTCAATTATCTTCTTTTTCATAAGCCTTTAGAGATGGTTAGGGGTATGATGGAGAAATGACAAGGAATGGGACTTGGGAAACTAGTAATTTTCCACCTCACAGAATTCAGTTTTTAGAGCTAAGAAGGAGTCAGCATATTTAAATTTATCTTATTTGGGGCCTTGATCTTTTCTTCTAGCCCAGTTACTTCATCTGAAAACTCTATGAATCATATACAAAATTAATTCTCTTTCTTTCTTAGGTAGCCTACAATCTGAAAAATACTGATGCATGACACTACGTTATTCTGTAAGTACGACAGCTACATGAATATATCACAATATTACCTTCATTGTTAATGATAGTTTACTAATTTTTCAAATAACTAAACTTATTTGAATATGTAATTATGATTAAAGGTGTGCCGTTATAACCCAGAATTTAATTTCATCTACTAATTGCAGATTTCATTATATATATAGAGTCATTAACTATTTTCTAATGCAACTTGCCAGGATACAGTGCTCCAAATATATTAATTATGGCTTAGCAGATCCATTATGTAATACTGATGGTTTTATATGCTTTCTGTAAAATGAATCTATATATATTTGGTGCAAAATAACTTGATCATTTAACCCATTAATTTGAGTTTGTACATTTGATGCTATATTGATCCTATCAATCAGATAATTATTCAAGTGTCAATTCCTTTTGCTTGTGAGCCTCAGATTACTTGGCACTGAATTTATTTGGTGATATTCCTATTTAGAGCTCTAACAAAAAAAATTATTGCAGCCATTGATTTGTTTCAATAACATATTTGTTTTCAAAATATAAAAATACTACTTTCATGGATTCTATATGGCTGTTTGACTTTGATCAAATCTCTGATTTTAAATGCATATTACTTGCTTACATATATGTATTTTGGAACCCTCATCCCATCCCACATTTCACTATCCAATTTCCTACCAAAAATCATGTCAAGCATTTCAAGCAACCTGATTCCAAACTTAAAGTAATTCCAGCAGACAACCATAGGGATGTGTCTATAGAATGCCAAAAAATTCTAGGTAATTATGTCATAAATTTAGTAATTCATCCAGATATTTTTTCTACATCATACCAAACATATTTAATGAACTCTGTTAACTGACTAAATCCCTGACAGAATTGCCTTGACATTATTTAGACATGTTCAACATAAGAAGAATAGCAAAAATCACTCTCAAAATATATATATTCAGGTCAGCACAGATTCCACCTTGAGGAAATTAATTTCGATTGACTAGTGTGGACCTGGATCTTTATGATATAATTGCAATTTAGTTTCTAAAAATGTGAAGGATCCAAAAATTTTATCATCCTCCAGCTGATTTCACAAATTAGATCATAGAAGTACTACATACTCAAATGAATCATAAGAATTAAGTGTTATTTTGCATCTGAATTCAAAACAGACCAATTGATATTGGGCAATTTACTGTTGACAATGACTATTTATGAATGTGGGTATCCTTTTTAATTAGGTTATTGCCTGAGAATCATAATTGGCCTGGAATCTTTTGGAAAATTTGTGGACTACTTTATAAAGTACATAAAATTTTGAAAAAGTTGCATGCTTTAAAAACTTAGTATTTCCATAAAGCCTGTGGTTTAAAAAGGATATGAAGACAATAGCAAATGGATGTTTTTACACAGTTTCTGGGTATTTACAATATTTTTTCTTCTCTAGTTGCCCTTCCTTCGAAGCTGGTCAATTGTTTTTCTTGGGCTTTTTTTACTTCACATTCAGTACAAGGAGGCATTTGCAATTCCTGTCAAACAATACAAAAATACAATTAGGAGAGTCAAAATTTAAAAAAAAGAAGGTAAAAATTAAAATTGTAGTAGAATAGTAATATAAATTCATATATATCAACAAATATCTTACAAAGAACTGTCAGACAGAAATAAAATAAATTTAAATATGTTAATACTGCTACTTCATGAAGTACATAAAATATTGTCTACAATGACAAATATTTCAAAAACTATTTTGAGAAAATTTTGGCCAAACCATTCAATTCTAATTAATTTAACCCCAAATTTGAAATGTGTTGTGTTAAGTGAAATGAACCCTCAGAATTTCATCATAATATTTTTAGTCAAATATGGAACGGGACAGATGTAAGTTCAGAATTGAGCTCCTGAGTTGTATGTGTTTCCTTTTTGTTTTTCTTGGGATATGTATTTCTTTTGACCTCTGCTTCCTCAAATCTTCTTTTTATCTTCTCTGTCCCATAAGCATTAAATGCATGTTTTTTGTTGTTGTTGTTTGTGGTTTATATTTGTTTTGCTTTTTGGTTAGATGGGTGGGGAGGGACACCTTCTTTATCCTTCTTCTTCCGATGACCTTCAATAATCAAACCAAAAGCTTAGTAGCAGGTACAGTGCTCATGGAAAAGCCCAGAAGCACTATGTGAAGGAGGTATCTTGTATTAGCCAATACAACATCCCTGCTTCAGCTAGAGCAAGAGAGAAAATCATTGAATCCAATGGATTCAAGAAGTGTTTTATGACGTAATCAAAACCAACAATCCAAAAAATACCTTTGGGGTAGGCTCTGGTTTTGCAGTGTCAGTATTTGGGGAATTTTCTTCATGCTTCATTAAATAGGTCCCATCCTTCTGCAAAAGCTGGAATTGAAAATAGATCAATGAAATTAAATCAAATGAAGGAATGAGATAGAAAAACTCCCTTGAATTCATCTTAGTGAGACTTTTTATTCACTTTGATGCGAGCTGAAAGAGCAAGCTTGAAAATCATCACAACATGAGTAGAACCTAAGGAGAAAGCAAGCATTCATGGTCAGTTTGGGGATCTCGGGCTGCTTATGGCAGTCAGCTACAACAAAGCTCAATTCCAATGGCAAATTCCTTCTTCATTTAAAGTTTAAAAAAATAAAGAATTATAAAACTGTTATATTTGCGATATGTCTACACAAGATTTAAATATAACCATGGTCTGCATGCATGCAGGAACATCAAAATTGTAAACCAGGAAGTAATTTAAACAATATGATCATCAATCTGTGTGGCAAAAAAATCTTCAATACTTAAAAAAATATATTTGTGCAAATAAAATTCTATATTTTTATTAACCAGTATCGTCTTACTTATTGGCCTCAAAGATTTTGAAGAAGATGAAATAATAGCAGTGTATTTTGATTGGGCTTCATTTCCATCTTAACTAAGATAAAATTTCCATCCCCCTCTTCTTCACTCTCTCCTATTCCTTCTCTTTTTCTTCTTTTTGTCCTTCTTTGTCTATCCCTCTTCCATCCTCCTTTCCTTACTGCCTCTCACTTCCTCTTCCTTCCTTTTTTTCTTCCTTTTTATTTTAAACAACTTTTTAAAGGAACTATAATTCTGTTAAGTCTAAGAATATGACTTTTTTATATATATATTTTTTTTTTCCAAACCCCTTTTCATGTGTAAAACAAGCCTAGGACTTTAATGGTCCATGGCCACCAGTTAGCTCTGACCTCGAACAAGTCAGTTTGTTTCCTTGGAGTTAAATGGAAGGATACCAAAGCTGGTTTTAAACGTTAACATTCTATAAATTCTACAAGTAGATGATAGCTAAAGAGGCTGTGTAGAAAATTTAACCTACTTCAATTCAGATTTTAAAGCAGAGTTATTTTATATGCTCCCTATTCTCACACTATATTACTCTTAATAAACATACAACATGTTACTTTACCCTTCTGTACCTCTGTGTATGGCACCCCACCTTCATAAAAATTTATCTTCACTGTGAAATTCTGAAAACTAGCTACTCATTCTCTCCTTAGAACATCATTTCTACCACTAGATAAACTCAGCAACACTTTCCTTTTTTAAATGTACAATAACGTATAAAAATTTTAGCACTTAATATTGTTTTTGTATGGATAAGCATGTATGGCTCCTCAATATCTTGTTTCTTAAAGACAGAGACAATCAATGTTTATCAGCCCTAGATTTTAGCTAGATGTCTACAAGATGGCAAGTGGCCAATAATCTCTGAATAAATAATAAATAAATCAAACATTGACTATGAAAAAAATTGTAATTCTTCGAATTTTAATAAATGCCAGATTTTCATATGATTTACTTAAAGTATTTATGATAGAAGCTCCAAAACTGTTACACACAGCTCCTCCTTCTAAATAAGACTAGAATAGTGGAAAAGCAAGATTGTAACTATAACATAAATTAGTAGTCAGAACCTTAACTACCCTATTCTCAATAATTTTAGGCACACGTGTAGTGGAATCTTCTACACTACCTACGAAATAAATTGGTTTCTTCTTATGTTGCATAGGTTTGAATCAGACCTAGAATCTAAAATTACCCTGAAAAATTACAATTATTCAGTTTTTATTATAGTAATATAACTGGTCTTTGTTTTTATTATACTTGCATTTAGGCTTTTAAAAGTTAACTAAAGTAAGTATATAAAAACGTTATAATGGTGGCTCCATATTATAGTGGTTAGCATGTATGCTTTACATGCAGAGGGTCCTGGGTTCGTTACCCAGGTGGAGCCATGTCCCGTACTCTGGGGGCACCAGGTCCCCGAGTGCACAGGGGGTGCCCGGTCCTTGGTGCATGCTGTGAGTGTGTGGGAGGAGACACCCTGCCTTCAGAGATCCAGTTTTTAAGGGGAAACAGCAACATCCATAGGTCAGGGGTAGAAGTGTGTGGGGGGCGGGGAGGGAAATAAAAAAGGGGGGAAAACGCGATAAGTGCATAATGCAGGATTTCCAAGATATATTTAGAATAATGGAGTTCATAGCTTTTTTAAGTTTGCAGAAAAAGTTAATTCGAACATAAAACAGTGTGTTTAAGGTAGTTCTCAGCACCTTTAACACATAATTTCTTACAGTTTTGGTCTTGAATGATTTGTCCATATAATCATATAAGGTGATTTTTAAAAAGAGAATTCTGCTGAGTGATAATTCAGTCATATATTGTTTAAAAAAAGAATACTGCTGAGTGGTAAATCAGTCATATATATGGGCTTGCATTTTTAAGCAGCACTCCAGCAATTCAAATATACAGTGAAATTTGAAATCCATTTCTTCATATGCACAAATGCATTATAAATCTCTTAGAAGGAGATATAATGTAACCATTTCCCAAATTTATTTGACCTAAAATGTGTGTTTTTTTTTTAATGTGGAACATCACTTAAGGTCATTGTCACGAGGAAAATACTAAAGGATTTTCAATGGAGTAGTCCTTTCATTAATGCAAGCATAGCTGACTATTTGAGACAAGCCTTTGATCATCCGAACAATGAAAACTTATTAAATTTCAACATTAAAGAAAATATTATGTGGCTGGAAGATAGCTCAAACCTTTTTTTGTTCTTTGATCTTATAATGAACAGTACCTTTAAATTTACTTTTTCTATGCCTCCCTCACAGGCATTGTAGAAACTTCATGAGATGGGGTTCATAAAACTCTTAGTGTTTCTTAGAAAAGCAACAGATAAAGGGCAACATAATTATAATGTGCAGGTATCATGCCTTAATAAGCATGTTATCAATTTTACAGTCATTGATGAAGCAGGTATTCACTTGGTGAGAACATAAAGGAGAGGTTTCATTTTGGAGTTTTTTCACTTTTGTTGTAATATCACCTAGATGGCCAAAAATTCCAGAGAACTGTAGTTAAGGAAAGCAAGAAGGATTTACAATATTATAGTATAAATGTAGCTTGCCAAATGGCTAGAAGTACTTTGGAGTAAAATAAACTTTGGTTTAAGTTTTAGTTCTGATGTTCATTCATTAGTGATCTTGATCAAATGATTTAATTAGTTATTTATCTCTGGGTTTCAGGTTATTTCATTGTAAAATAGGGCTCCTTTATGGGGTTATTTTGAGGATGAAATTAAAAACCAAATAAAATGATTCACTATAAATTTTAACACATAATAAATTTTCTTCTTTTCCTCTTCTATCATTATTATTATTTTACTACCATTAATGATTATAACTCAACAATTACAATGAGTTGACACTGACAGTTCAAATATAAAGTATGCTACAAAATGAAAAGTCCTTCAGTTTACACACATGAGGAGAAAGAGGAAAGAGGGGATGGATGAAAAAGGGGCTCTAATAAATCTGACAAGTCTGGTGACTGAAAGTAACCAGGGTAATCTGATCATAAACTCATATAACTTGGCAGATAATGATGGGTAGTCACAATTTGGGCATATAATTTCTTTAGTAAAGGGTTTATACTAGCCCTAAGCAAGTCCTGTTAGTCCTTCTTGTGCATCTAAGTTAACACACCTTTGAAATGTCAGAGTAATCCTCTTTTGCATACCCTTCAAAGGCACAATCATTTTCAAAGGAGCACATAATCTTATCCCCACCTTGCTTTCTTCCCCCTCCACATAATTTTCCTTGTGTTTCCTCCTTAATTACAAATGTATAAAGGAAACCACAGAACTGTCATTCTCTGGAGGATTTGAGATTTTGCTTCCCAGAGTGCCTTATAAAAATTCTATACAGGTTTGAATGTTCTTATGGAAACAGAAAAAAGTGGGAAGGAAAGAAAGTAGAGAAATTAGTACTTACTTAAATGGATGCAAAAAAATTTAATAATAACACTTTTCTTTTGACACTATGGATAAAAATAATAATAATAAATGCCATTAATGTTTTTCTTTGGGAAGAAAAAAGATGAGAAAATGGAGGTTTTAAGGTTATGCAAAATTATTTCTATATTTAAAGGTTTATCTAATAAATCAGGGTCTAAAGTTATACTCAGAATCACTTAATATAAAATTCAACCAATATGTCTACTTCTAGGGAAGGTGGCTTGGAAATAACAATGTAATTGTTGAAACAAATTCTCTTTATTTAGAGAATCTATACTACAGAGTGAGAAGTGTGGTTACAGGAAAAAATGGAATTTAATTTTTGTTTTTTTACTTGAGTTTTTTCTCTGAGCCAGACACTATTTCAGGGTTGGAAATAGAACAGTGAAAAAGACAGACAAGGTCTTTACACTTAATGAAGCTTACATTCTAGTGGAGAAAGCAGAAATAAATACATAAACAAGTATGTATAAAAGAGTATCAGAGGGTGATAAGTATGATGGAACCAATCCTTGAATAAGGGCTACAATATTACTTTGTGTATGTCAGAGTCAAGAAGATGAAAGAGAAGTAAAAGTAGACACATGGTGAAGAGAGGGCATAGCAAAGGAAAATGGGGGGGTCGGCTGAGATGAGAACTACTGAGAGATGATTAGAGTAGGGACAGTTCATGGAAGAACGTATAGGCCCAGGAATGATGGATATACTCAATTTAGCAGTTACAAAGAGACAATTACAGTATAAATATCCTGTAGTAATATGCCTACACTCCTAAGAAAGTTTATAAGTTAGTGCTTTTTCTGTACTGGAATCTAAAAAGATTCAGGAACAGATCTTTAAAGTAATAATTTCATAAATTTTTTTGCTCAAAAATACCATCAATAGAACCCGCTCCCTTCAGTGAAAAGTTCAACATTCATGTCAGTTTTATTTATATTACTGCTCCCTCACTTGCACTATTCTGGAGATCATCAGAACTTGGGAAGGCAGCCTTTTCTTTCTCTCACCAGGCTGACAGGAAGGTGAAACTTGGCTAATATTTTTAGAATAATAAGTTTAAGTACTCAAATATTTGGAGTTGGAATTTTAAACTATGCAATTGAATAAACAATAACAAAGTTTTCATTTTTCAAATGATTTGCATTCTCTTCATGCCTGAAACTTATACACTACATTTTATCAAAGCACGTTTAACCTTCTATCCTAAGAAAGTTACATTAAAATTTAATTGCTTTAATGATATATCTCAACTCAAAAGGTATTAAATCTTGAGAGTTATCTCTTTATATGCATTGACCAGAATCTGAGAAAAACAACACCAACAAGAATCACAATACTTTCTATAGTTAAATTGTAATGTGTAGATTCAGTAGAGGTCTTTATTCAAGGATTATGTTATTTAAACTTCCAAAAATGAAACTCGCACTTAATAGCAGCAGGCAGTCCTTCCATTGGCAACACTATAAACCATTTTTCATCAAAATAATTCCTTTTCCATTTTTTCAGAGATAATGGGGTTTATTTCTTTATTTCCTTCTTAGAATATTGAGTTAAACTATCTGGACAACACCAAACTAAGTAAAAATGTGTCACCTCTCCAAATATCCTTATGGCTCTCCATGCCTAATAGAAAGAGTAAGAAGATTTCCTAGTCTTAAAAGATAAGAAAGAAGATTCCCAGAGAAGATAAAATGCCACCCACATTGACAAATATTCTGAACCAGCTGCCCTAGCAGTTCTTTGAAGAATGGTTCACTTGGAACCCTGGGAGCTTTTTATGGTTGGTATAAAAATGCAAGCGCTGCCAATTTTTCCATGCCGGTCCTCACTCTGTTTAAGACATGATAAGTGAAGAGGCAGGCATAGAAGACTGAGAGGATGAATGAGATGAAAGAGTTGGAGACTGTTTTCTTAAACAAGTGAGATGTGTTATAGGAGCATAGCCATCGGACTCACCTTGATAAACCACGATAAAAGCTCAATCTTTTAATGCCCCATCATAGACAAATGACAGGGCATTAAAAGCTTGAATCTCTGCTGTGGCCTACTTGACTAAGAGAGTTTCTTTTTACTATGATTATTAAATATGCATACAAATACAAAACTTTTTGTTACACTAATATATATGTATTATTTGCCTCATTCTCCAACACTGCCTGGAATAATTATTGACTTTTCATTCTTTTAATTCTTCCTGGTTCAACCTAGAATGGAATTGTAAATTTTGAAAAGAAACTAAAATGCTGATGAATTTTGAAAACAAAAATTATAAATTTACTGTTAGTTACAGCATGGTAAAATGGACTCCTTTTTCTCTTTCTTGCTTTTCCCATCTCTCTCTTAAAATGCTGGTATGAAAATAAATTGATACAGATATTTTGAAAATAATTTAATAAGATAGATACAATGGGTTACATATGTTTATGATCCAGTATATTTTACTTGGGATATTCTCTGTTTGAAGAAAATAATTTATTAATAAAAATATATTTTTTAAAATATAAAATAATTGTATTCTAAAATATTAATTATGGGGATTTGCATAATAGAAAAAAATAAAGCAAAATAATAGTTGAATAGAAGTAAGCTGGTTAATTATATAATGATAGAATAACATTTTGTAGTCATAAAGACAATATTTTAAGATATTTATTCATGTGAAAAATACTTAAGGTAAAAGCATATAATACAAAAATTTTATAGATAATTGCACAACAATGCAAAACAGAGAGTGCATATAAAATATTCTCAAATGTCAAAGCACAACAATACAGTTAGGAAAGATGTTTATTGTTGTGCTTTAGCATTTTTGTTGGCTTTAGAATAACATATAGCACATATCTGTCTGTCCATCCTATAACCATCTATTTCTATCTTTATCTCTATATCTATTCTTCCTCCTCCTCCACTCCCTACCTTCCCTCTCTCCTTTCCTTCATCTTTTTCCTCATCCTTTGCCTTTTTCACTTCCTTTCCCTCTCCCTTCTCTCCTCCCTCCCTTCTTTCCTCTCTCCCTCCCTTCTTTCCTTCCTTCCTTCCTATCTTCCTTCCTTCCATTTCTCTTTCTCTCTCTCTTTCTCTTTCTCTCTTTCTCTCTTTCTCTCTTTCTCTCTTTCTCTCTTTCTCTCTTTCTCTCTTTCTCTCTTTCTTTCTTTCTTTCTTTCTTTCTTTCTTTCTTTCTTTCTTTCTTTCTTTCTTTCTTTCTTCTGCCTTTTTCATCCTTTCTTGTGGGCATGGCTCATTTCTCACTTTTTAATGAGAAATGGCCATTTATACAAAAACTGCTAATCTGTAAATAGTTGCCTACAGGACAATATACATGTTCATAAAAATACAATATTTAAGTCAGAAGAGTGCTTAGAAAATTTTCTTTCTTCCTTATCAATTTGAACCTCAAATTTTCATTAACTGGAGGAAAGATGAAGGTATGGTTTTTAAAAATAATTTTACTGGGAAAGAATAGATAGGAATGTAAATAGCTATAGTAAATGGTTAATTATACAAAAAAAAAAAACCCACTATTTTATGTTCTAATAAACAAGTTTAAATAGTAGTTTTGAGAATTACATAAAATATAATTAAAGCTTAGCACAGGCCTTCAAAACACTTCATCTCAATTAAATAAAATTCACCCTGATTAGTAATGTGCCTATTTCCAGAAACTCAAGCACTAAAATATAAAAATTGATCAGGAAAGCATGTACAATTCAACTACCTCCATACTGGATAATGATATAATTATACAGTAGACCTAAGGAGGAGCAAAGCTAGGTCTGTGAATTATGAAATGGAACAGGCTATGAACATATCTTTATTAATTCATTTCCCATTTGCCCTAAGAATACTCACTGGCAGCACTTGTGGCTGCAGCATTTCCCCAGAGATAACTCACAGGTTACAGTCCTAACCTTACCCCCAAAGTCTGCCACAAAATATCTCGCTTTTGTTAGTATTTTCGCATTGCTCTAGTATATCAATAGTCTTTGGAAACAAATGACATCTTCCTATCTACAGCATTCTGTTTTTAGCAGTGGTATTTCCATTTACAAAATATAGTATTCTCAATCACCAAAAATGTCAAATCCTAGAAAACAGCCTTCCTACACATGATGTTAACATCGTTCTCAAAGAGTTGTCAGCCAAAGATTCATTTGATGAATCTGATTTATGTATACATTTCTGTTTCATTAGGATTAGAGACAAGTTGTGTTTTTAAAAATTCAAAGAACAGTTTTTATATTTTATTTTCACATTGAAAACCATTCAGATTTGCTTCAGCCTCAAAGAATGTGTTATTGTAAAATTTTCTAAATGGGAAATGGGTTAAAGTGATTACACCCTCTCTTTCACATACGTATCTTCCTCAACACCACCAGAATATCCATGTTTCTGTAGTTTTGAAACTGCCTTCTGAAAAAATGCTATATTATTCCATAAAAGCAGACAAAGTAATAACGAAACTATATAGTTGAGATAAGCTCAGTTAATATTTACTTCTATGCATGGAAAACAATACACAACCACGACATGGTAGGAGACATTATTATGCCGAGGTATTCTTAGTAATTATCAGGACTTGAATTTTAATGTGAAGGTAACAGGATTTTTAGTTATGCATAAAGGAATATGAGTTTCAATTTCACCTCCCACTCTCTGGTAATGTGTGTAAATTTATGAACATTAAGTTTCCTGGATTTTGGTAATTTATAAAAGTTTAAAGTTAAATACCAATTACAAAAATGAGGTTTGTCAGCTTCAAATTTTAACATTAGGGTAATTAAACTAGCAAACAAAACCCACTGGTATATTTAACAATATTTCAGAAAAGAAAGAACTTTTAATATTAGAAATATGTAAAAGATTCAATATCAAAAAATTACTCTCAAGAGGCAGAAAGAGAGAAACAAAGGGAGAGAGATATATATATATTCAGGGAAAATCCACATAATATTTTGTTACTTAACTATTCAATGTCAATTTTATTACATCTCTGACTACTGAAAACTTTAGCATAGGCCAGCATTGCTCATGGAATAACGCACAGAAAATGGAGACTTAACCTTACTTTTTCTCCATTTGTAAAATGGTGATGATAATGCCTGTGTTCTTAATCTTGACACAAAGTGAAATAATGTAAGGTAACTTGACTAGGTGAATAAAGTGAAGAATTAACCCATCTCTGGTTAGAATTCCTTTAGCCTTTATTAGCTGTATGAACTTGCAAAAGTTACTTCATCTTACTAATTCCTTATCTGTAAGGTAGGCAAAATAGTCCCTACCTGAAAGGGCTGTTGGAAGAGTTACATTAAAAAAATATATGTAGAATGGCTCTTAATGAAGTATCTTACACATATTAGGCACTAAGTTACATTTAATTTCAATCCTTCCTTTACCATCCTCAGCTTTCTCTCCCTTCAATCAAAATTTCTCTGTTGTCAATAAATATTTGGTTCAGAATATACATTTTGATAGTTACTTTTTAAAAAGCTTTTAAATTAAACTTATTGGAGGTGACATTAGTTAATAAAATTATATGGGTTTCAAGAATATAATTTAATAATACATCATATGCATATTGCTTGTGTGTTTACCACCCAAAGTTAAATTTCCTTCCATCACATTATCTACTTCCCCTTCTATCTGGTAATCAGTAAATTGTTGTCTGCATTCATTAGTCTCTGTTTTTCTTGTCCGTTTGTCGCTTTCTGTTTTGTATCTCACATACGTGGGAATTTTATAACTCTTGTGTCAATATGTTGTCTGGGCGTCAGAGAATCTTGACATTGACAAAGGATTTTTTATTGTCTCCTCTCCCCCACCTGAGTTTTTGGTTCTTCCTCTCATTCCTTTCTCTTTATGATTTGGCAAGGCAACAGAAAAATATATCATTAACTAACCACTATACTTCAGTAACCTTAGCCTTGGAGGATGTCTTTTATCCATCCTGTTTTCTTTCTTTCTTTTTTCTTTTTTTTCTTCTCAAGACAGAATCAGATCAGCCCATCTAATTTAACTTAGAGATTCAGATGCTTCAGATTTTCATTATGATACATGCACATCTTTGGCTTTAGTGCAAATATCCCATTTAGAAATTATGAAAATAAAGTTGTGTATTTAGTATAACCTTTTTAAAAGGGCACTGTTAGGAATTTAGCAATATATAATATTGCTGCCTCAGCATTCATTTTTGTGTTGCTAAGAGGCTGCAGGGGCGTGGAACTGACATTAGTCGCTCCCTGGAGTTCATGCCTGAGATGACAGCTGCAGCATAAGTCCCTGCTATGACTTCCCCAGTGCCTCTGGTGATAGTTTCTACTGCCTCCCAGCTCCGTCCCCGCTGTGAGTACCTGAGATAAGGCCCCATGGAGCTTACAGAAGCTCAGGTTTTGCTCTTTATGGTTTGAATTAATTGACCAATCTGGCCTGCCCAGAAACCCAAAGCATTCTACCCATCCTCACAAACCACACAGCATAAAAAAGTATGCCTCAGGTCCTTCTGCTTTCTCTCTGAGCACACTGTGCAGGACCTCTTCACATGGCCCAGGGAGATGTGCCTTGCATTTCTTCTAGGACCTGTGTGTCATAAACTTCCCTGTTTCACTTTACCTTGCCTTGTGATCTTTCTTGGACATGGGCTCACTGTTGGACAACCAGGGGCCTACTTAACACATGTTATTTTAACAAAAATCACAACAGGCACCATGACTAAATTAACAACCATTGGAAAGCCTACAAAAGGAGAATCGCTGCTTTTGCATTCTGTTGATTTTAAATTACACTCTATTTTTTCTCTTAGGAATAAAGAATAATACTTTAATAATTAAAGCAGATGGAGTGACTTATCAGAGATTCATTAAAGTTCTCCTTGAGTTTGTAGCTTTAATTTTGCTGATTACAGTGACTTTGTTATTGGCATTAAACACTTCCTTCTACTTCACAAGAGAAATTAGCTATATGTCTTATGACCTTCCTCTAAAACATTACCAAAAAACAAAAAACAAAAAACAACAACAAAAAAAAAAACTCTGAAAATAATTAATGCAAATTCAACCTAAAATTCTACCAACAAAAAGTATCTCTGACAGGTACAATCTTTCTGCATATCTAATTCAGATATGGGACCGGCTAGGGCTAAAATCAAGCAAGATTTTTAGTATATTACAAAGCAGAAAAAATGGAATTAAGTAATAAGTAACTTAGAAACATGAATGCATTTTGGCTAAATTTTTTTTGTGATGCCATTTTTGTGTTGAAATGGATTTATTTATAGTAATTACAGAATGATATTTTAGTACTGCATTAATCATCAAAAGGTCAGAAACGGGAAAGCAAGAAGTTCAAAGACTGACAATATAGTGCTGAACTAAGGTGGCAGTTCTGAATCCAGTTGATGGAGGAATGGCAGACTGGAAGGCAGACAGGACCTAACCCCAGTATTTCCTAACTAGGTACCTCTAGGCAAGGCACATTCCCTCTCTAAACTTTCATTTCTTAACTTTACATATGACATAGTTAAAATTATAAAAAATTCAACCTGTCTAACTTTGTAATTTTAGATGTTTTGAAGAAATACTAGTAAGCACCTATTGAGATGAGTATTTTGCTTGGTTCTGACGAAAATACCAATATTTTTGTAGTCTCTGTCCTCAATTGTGTATTGATTTAATTCAAAAGGAGACTCATATAAATGATCAATGTACAAGATGAAATGTGATACAAGATGAAATGTGATACAAGATGAAATACATTTATAAATCAAGCATGATAGAGACCCAGAGGAGAAAGCCATTATGTGTTTTGCAGGGAAGATGGTGGTGAGGAGGGTCAAAGAATTCTTGACCAGACTGAGCTTTGTATTTGCATATCCATGTTTGTCTAATATCCTTATAATACGTATCAACATGGTTAATGGGTTATTTTTATTTACCAAACAAATAAATTAAATATTATTCTTGTGGTCTATATATAATTTCTGTTAAGAAATTACAATTAAGTTCACATTTTGCATGCATTAAATTAAGACATTATAGGAGAGTAAACATGAAAATATATGTCTAATGTGAAAAGCAGATAATTGTTTTAAAGACTTTAGAACAATTATCCCTTCCATTCTCTGGAGGGATTCCTGCTCCTTAAAATACACCATAGTAACACATCAAGAATGCTTTGCATGAAGCTAACCTCTTCAGATGGTCTGATGGAGGATAACACATAACAACAATGGTCAGTTGTCTCTAAGCCCAGTTACAGCAGAGCATGACTTGCCTAGAAAATTTTGTTAACCAAGTGTCTGCCAACAACTAATCAGGACCATCAAGGGTCACACAATGCATATTGGATAAAATAGAAACTAGGATATCTTAAATCTCTGACAATTATCTTAACAAGAAAAAGCTGGCAGCTTTTTCAACTTGCAGCTCTGGGATTTATTTTCTGCACATTTTCTCCTCTCATTTCTCTAAACAATACTTTTTTCTGTTGTATAAACTCCCTTCAGTCAGAGACTTACAAGCAGATGTAATGGCAAAAAAATTCACGAGAGCTCACACTATGCTAAACATAAGACATTGTTGCTTTTCATTTCCTCAGAACATTAAGAAAAATTAAGTGTTTGGTGCCTATCACAGTCAGAAACATTGTAAAACACATTTACATTGAGTAGTAAGTCTTAATCCCTAAGTGAAAATGAAAATAAAATTCTCTGTCTTTAGTTCTTGATATGCTATTAAGCAATATGAAGCATATTTGAAAACTGCAGGAAAATGGAATGAATCAGGTACATCCTTTGCTTTCTCCGTGTGACTCCGATATTATCAGTTAAGGAAAGCTGCATTCAAGTAATTTAAATATATATCAAACTGATAGTCCAATATGCTGTTAAGCCTTTGGTGATCTCTCTGTCTAGTAAAAAAAAAAAGGCCAAGGAACCCAGAGGTCATTTTGGTTAGTGACCTTGCTTGACTTACATTGGGCAGCAAGTAGAATAAACCTACAAAGAAATCTAAAAATATGTATGGTTTCTAATTCCAAGTTTGGGGCCTTGACCATAAAGGATATTAAGACCTTGAATATTAAAACTGCAAAGCAGCTTTTTTTTAGAATGAACTAACAAGAATATCTATGATATAATCGAATACCATATACCTTATTATATATAATCATCATGATAAACCCGAAAAAAATCAAGGTCAAAGTTCCTCCAAATGTTTAACAGGAAACACTGACAGAGGAAAATCTAGGTGGGTTTATTAAAACAATACACATTCCCAGGCCTAGACCCATATCTACTGATAATCTGTATCCTTCAGTAGCTAATTTTGTTTTCAGATACTTTCATTAGGAGTTCACTTTACATTTGACTGAAATATTCTCCTTATAGCTGTTGCCACTAGCTACATATGGTTCTGCCCTCAGAGTAAAACTGAATGACAAAATTCCCTATTTCAAATTATAGTTTTTAAGGTTTGCTTTTGTCACCTTTAGAGTTTTCTTATTTGGGAAATTAAAATATTTAATTCAAAGGTAATTACTGAGGTTCAAAGAAGTAGGAATAGCTGTGAGTGGAGGCATAGAAAGTAATTATCGAAAGCTTGTTATGTGCCAACAATATTCTAGGTGTTAAGCTAGACTGTGTCACTGGATCTTTTAACAAACTATATAAGGTAAAAAATATATCTCTCTTTTTAAAAAGAGGAAAATGAGCCTCAAAGGGGTAAAATATTCATGGTTACACATCAGTAACTGGTTGAAATATAAATTAAACTAACCAACAATACATTCCTGACTTTCTTCTGCAGCTTTTCACTTCAAGCTTTATTAGACACATTCCATTTGTCATTGTTGACTTCAGAAGTGTTGTTTCTAGAATGGAACATACTTTATCAGTCTAGACTGATAGGCAAAATTATATAAGAAATTATCTCCCTTTTTCCGGATGTAGCATCATAATAACTTGAAATTAACACTGTAATTTCATGTAGTTGTTTTGCAAATTTATCAATTTGACTCAGAGCTCATAGTCATTTAAAACTCTTTAATGTGATGGAAAATAAATGTACAAAAATTAATTGCATTTCTATAGCTAGTAATAAGCCATCTAGAAATGAAATTAAATAAACAACTCCATTTATAATAAGATTACATAGAATAATATACTTAAGAATAAGAAAAATAAAAGAAGTCCAAGACTTCTGTACATGGAAATTCTATAAAACATTGCTAAAAGGTATTATTATAAAAGATACTAATAAATAGAGAGACAACCTATGTTTATGGACTGGTTACATAATAAAGAATTGGTCCTGAGATGGATTCCCTCTTACCTACAATAAAAAGTCACACCACAGTCTTTCATTACCAGCATTACGGAGCCTTATCTGGGCACTGCCTTCTTTAAAATGCAAATATAACAGAGTAGGAGAAGCATAAAATCCATTATTGAACAATATAGTGAAGGGATCATAACTACCTAAATGAATATTTTTCAAACACCTGTTTCAGAATCACTGAAATTGGGAAAAGGGTTGTCAGATTTATGTTGAAAAACTAAGCTGACATTTAGTTTCATTCATTTAGAATTTCCTGAGAAATTTCTCAGACTCTTAATTTTTAAAAGTTCCTTTGATGATTTTTATGATCATTTACATGTGGAATACAGTTTTACAGAAACTGGCCTGCACATTAGAATGACTTAGAGGAATAAAAATACATAAATACATACATACATACATACATACATACATACATACATACATACATACATACAACTACTAATGTCTACACCCCACATATCAAGATGCTGATTAATTTTTTTGATGTCGGCCCTGGACATCAGTATTTTATAAGAGCCCTCAAGGTGATACACTGTTGTAAGAATAGAACAAAGAACTATAGTTCTAAAATTTGAAAATTGATGTTCACACCAGTTCCACTAATTCCTACTGCTAACACCTGTCTTATTTCACTCATTTATATTACTCTCTTGGCCTTTAAAAGTAATTAAATCTGCAGCCTATGAACACTGAACACTCTGCACGAGAAAGTGTAACTCCTTTGAACTAGCGGCTCCAAAGACTAAATTCTAGACAGAGAGCATTCACATTTGTGCAGGTGGAGGCAGCTTTTTGAAGGGACCCAGGTTTGAGACTCACAGCAAGGTAGCAGCTGCTCCATGGACTTATTGATAGGAGATGAATTACCAGTGACAAGGAAGGACAACACAAGTAGAAGGAGAGTGGAAGAAACAAACAACAAAAAACAATTTATGATTTTGAGCAGGCCTCACTGTTGATAGGAAAAGTAGACCAGAATGTTGCTTTTGGAAACCTTAGCAAAACGTGGAACTTTTTAAGTTTGCGTCCAATGAAAATTGGTGAGCTTAATAAAGTCCCCATTGTTTGTCCTTTCAGATGCTTTGGCTACCTCATTATAAGAACAACTTGCTCAAGGCACACATCCATCAGAACAGAGCCAGGAAAAAGGTAACTGAATTTCTCCTAACCCAAGGGCACAGAGCAGGACTTTTAAGAATCAAGCCTAGGAATTACCCATAAGGGTGAAGGTCAGAAGCTTCCAAGATTCTTTTCTTTATTTTTTAGATTGAGATGTAATTGATATATAACATTGTATTAGTTTTAGGTGTACAACATAATGATTTGATATATGTATATACAGCAAAAATAAATTTTTGGTAGCTTTAAGAAAATATGTCAAGAAATAAAAACACTCCTTAATACTAACCCAATGATCTTATAACTTAATTAGACAAACATTTGAACTATTGGTTACACTCCTAATTCAAACCATACTCCTTAGCTTGGAATTCCAGGGCCATGTACACTTAAGTTCTGAATTATTTTTTCAGGCACATATCTCACCATTTTCTGTACTCTATTTTTGAGGCACATTACTGTGCATTCTTCTCTTGCACATTTCTTCACACTGTCAGAGACTTATCTATCCTTCAAACTACAATAAAATATTCCTTCCTACGCCAAATCTTCTTGACTTCTTTCTCACTTGGAAGTAAATTGCTGAGTATTTTATTTCTACTTCTTGGTAACCTTATTATGTTCTAAATTGTATGGCCTTGGTAGATATTTAAATATCTAAAGATACGAGGGGAAAATTGTTGAGAAATTTATATTTATAAATTCACACTGGCAACTAATAGAGGAAAAAGACATTGACTTGGTTAACTTATGTTACTGTTTTGACTTATTTTCTTTCTTTTAGCTTCATTTCTTTTCAGCCATGAATAGTTTCAATACATACTTGCATTCTGTTAACTAGATTGAAGCCTAACTTTGAATCTACTCAATACAATTCTTGTCATCTGCTGTTTCTCAAATCCAGACATGATAGATCTGTCATTGTGCCAAAGTTCCAAAAATTAAAATTTTATTACACTGACTAAGATTAATAAACTAAAAATCCTGCAGGGTACAACTTTTCTTATTACCATTTGAATACTAAGAATGTCCCTTTCTCTAATGTAATATCTCTATAATGTTAGATTTATTTGCTTTATAGGGAAAACACTACAGAATCATATTCTTTGTAACTTGTTTTTTTGTTTTTGTTTAGACTATTTTAACAGGTTTCCGTCATCTGATTGTGGAAATGAGCATGCTGCTGAACATGTGGTCACCCTCTTACCTCTGACATCTCAAGTTTAAAATGTTTCAGAGTCTGCTTGTACCTCCTATTCACATCCTAGGAACATAAGCTTTTTTAAATTTAAAAGTACAATCTTTAGATGGTAGATATTACATATAAATAAAAAAGTTTTATGGTGGCATGAACTAAGATTGATAAAATGCTTATATTCTTGTTTTCATGTTAAATACTGTTAAAATCATTTTCAGTTAATCTTACATTTTCAGAATGACACTCAGGGATATTCAGATTTCCTTCCTTTGTTGTCACAACTTAAGAGCTCTCACTGATTTCAGGAGTGCTTTCTTAAAGCTTGAGAAAGAAAAACATTCGAGACAGAGAGAGAGAGAGTTGGGTTCACCAAGTCGATTCATATGACATTGTAAAATACAATGAAACATCATATCAAAGAAAAATAATAAAATGGAAACTTGTATATATGAGACCTTAAAATTATATCTGAAAAATTCTTAACTATGAAATTAAATAAAATAATTTCTACTTAATTTTGTATTAGTGACGCTCAATGGTTTAAAAATTCTACTTCCTGGGGAAAAAAAAGAAAAAGAATCTGTGTTTTCTCTTTATTTTAACTTCCAATTTATCTGAGAAATAGAAGTACACACCTTATTTTCTCAGAAAGAAAGAAAAAATGTTTTTTGACATCTTACTGTAATTTAGATAAAGGATTATGTTCACTCCGATGCTTGACTAATTGAGTGCTGCTTTATACTTCTGAAACCCCTAATTATTATTCTAAAACTTATATTTTTCAGAGTACTAAATTTAAAAAAATAAATTAATTAAAAGGCAGTTTTTCAGGTTCTGGCCAGGGAAGGGTATTCCTTAACTAATATATGTAAATATCTTTACAGGCTGGTCTAAGATTTTCCACTCAAATGTGTGTTTCTCGAGCAGAGCTAATTTGAATATGCTGTTAAGCCCATCAATCTGTAAGGATACAATTGTATAATAGACAAAAACTCATCTCAAGTCAATTCTAACATGCTTGGATCTGAAAGTTTGATCTTGATAGATTATAGGGAGGAGGAAAGGAGGACACTAAACACTGGAGACTCAGGAAGACAAAGACTAGGATGTGGTCTGGTCAGGGCACTCAAATCCACTCAGACTTTCTCTGTGCTACATTCACAGAGCACTGGCCTGTTTTTTCCACAGACAGTTACATTCCTTAGCAGAGGAACATTCTTACAAAAATGATAAATGTATAAAAATAAAAAACAAAGATACTTAATAAAACTAGTGGAATATTTCATGTAAAAAATTACTAAAGCTAGTAGCACATCAGAGAAACAATGGAAAATAAAGCACCTTAGTTGACTAAAATACTTTCCATGTCAAGTCACCCAAATCCTGGGCTTTACATGTAATAGTACATAAGTAAAGCAAATAAAATTCCTCATTCTTTATACTTAAAAAGTTTAACTTAGTTGTGAGATTCTCTCTTCTTTCTCCTGTTCTATCTTAAGACCTTTATCTTCTGATCTCCCCTCTGTATTTGCCCTAGCAATTAAAAAATAAATAAATAACCAGGGAAACAAAATATCTTTGAATAAGCCATATGCAGTTTTACATGTCATTGGTGAATATAAGGATGAGAAAGGTGTTGTTTTGTCTTCATAGAGATTATATAATCTGACTGTTATTTGCATAAATAGTTCTAATATAAAACTCATTAATAAAAGAGGAAACAAACTGAGTTGTGTATATTTTGAAAGGACAAATGTCAAATCCATTTGGGATTGTAAGAAAAGGCATGATGGAAAGGGTAATCTTTAAAATGGGCCTTTGAAAAATTAGAAAAAGAATGAGGGGAGGGCATTTCAGGTGAAGGAAACACTAAAAGAAAATATGTGTAGTAAGAAGAGTTAGTTGTTGGCCCTCTGGTTTAGAGGGTAGCAGTAGTTATTAGAAAAATGCTATGAAGTAAGGAGGAGATCCCAAAATTGAGCTACAAAGTTTGTACTTAATTGAGTAGGCAAATGAGAGTCCACTGGATATTTTAAAGCAAAAAATATGACATGGCTAAAGCCCCTGTCTGTGTGATGTAGCAGCATTGTTTAGGAAAAAGTGGAACAGAAAAGAATTAAGGTGGGGAAACAATGAAAGGAGCAATAAAAAAAATGACCAAGTAGATGGTAAGGTAACAAAGGCTGAAACACAGTATTGATTCTGGCAATTGAAAAGAGATTGGCCAGTAATCCTACATTGAGAGCAAAGATTAGAACCTACAAAATTGAAAAATTTTACAGAAATAGAGAAACTGGAAGAAAAGTTAGGATTGCAGCAAGGAACTGACTTTTATATTGTTAATAGAGAATTTAAAACACATGGGACTCTTAAATAGATAGCCACTATTGGATAACTATTAAAAAACATATTAACAAGAATCAAGACAACCATTTAATCTAGCTAAAATCTACAAAACATCCAGCACTTGTCATCCCATAACCTACAAATTATAGACTTTTAGAGAAAATAACTTCAAAATAACAGGGGGAATAAACACTAACAGTGAAACACAGTCACTCCTGAAACGTGCAGCAAGAACCACAACTACAAAAACACAAAGAATGGAGCAAATCATATTATCAGACAAGGAGAAATTTTAGTGTATTTTGTTTCTGTTGAACAATGAAATCACTGAATAAATAGCATCAGTACATGCTTGTAAATTTAATTTAATGTATAACA
Source organism: Cynopterus sphinx (assembly GCA_030015415.1). Classification (NCBI taxonomy): domain Eukaryota; kingdom Metazoa; phylum Chordata; class Mammalia; order Chiroptera; family Pteropodidae; genus Cynopterus; species Cynopterus sphinx. The sequence goes on from CM057383.1 coordinate 132,428,015, forward strand.
GCATTAAAGAAAATTGAAATATAAAACACATCCATTATTCTAGCAATAACTATTTTATTTCTAAATGTTGTCTTCTGGTCTTTGTCCACATACATAAATATTTTATATAGTCACAAATTATAGTAATTTTTATTGTTTTTATACACATGACATATATGCTTTAACTATCTAAGGATAAATCTAAAGGTATATAGCTATCCTTTACAGGTCTACATAATATTTCATAGAATGAGCTTGCAAAAATGTATATTAGAGTTAAAAATTTCGGTGTCTTTGAATTTTAGGTTATATTTATGATATTATAAAGAATATGTTCTTGGCAGTAGCTTGTATGATAACTCACACTGCACTAGCCATTAGTTTAAATGTCTCACTCTCCACACAGGCTGGTAACTCATAAAGGAAAGGTCTCATGCCTTAATCATCCTCGCATCCTTTGAAGATAGTATGTATTTGAATAAGTTTTGTTCACTGTTTTCTTTTCATTTTTGTTTAATATATATTTCTTAGGATGAAAAAAATATTAGAATTAAGGATCAGTGCTGAAACAAGAGGAATGGACATATTTATGGTTATAGAGATCTTTCCAAAATGTGGTAATATAAATTACTGCCAGCAATGAGTTAAATATTAAAAATACGGTTCTTGATCTCATAATGCTCCCAGTTGTTCCTCATTAACTGCTCTTCATTTCTTCTACCTTCATAATAGTTCCTTCTAATAGTTTCTTATTTTTATTCTGGAGGATGACCTCTCTTTTATAGTATGGTACATACCAAGTTTTCTTGTATGTATCAAATTCCCTGACTTATCCAAGATATTGGCACATGACCCAAGATAGGTCACTGAAACCTCCATTCTTAGAATTTAATATTCACTAAAGTAAGAAGGGGCTACCGGTACTTAGGTACATTAATTCCAGTATGGTCAACATTGTTTCTGCAATAAAATCCTTTTTATAGTTCATGATTCCTAGACTTCTGAAGCAGGCTTTGTTTCTGCCCATCCCTAGGCTTATTTCTTCTGTCTTCCCCTGGATACTATGAGTTCCTGATGTTCCAACAATAACACTTCTTCATTTAATTTGGTAGATGTCAGTGCTGATTGGATGTAATCACAGAAACTTGGATGATACAGGGAGTAAAATCAATAAACTTAAACAAACAGCATGCCAGAAGAGTAGAGATAGAGGTTTACCATGGAAACTGACAGGAAGGAAATCTAACTCAGTTGGGAAGCTCAAAGGAATAATGCCAGTCTTACCAATGATGAAGATGACATTTAGGGTAGTTATTCAACATCACCATAAAAATATAAATATGTAGCTAATTGATAAATTTTAGTGTTTGCTTATGCAAATACTGACTTTATGAAAATGCTTCCAGATTTTGGTAGTGAGAATGAGGAAAGAAATATATCCAGAATAGAAGATTTTTTCTGTCTGTCTATCATCTATCTATCTATCTATCTATCTATCTATCTATCTATCTATCTATCATCTATCTATCTATCTATCTATCTATCTACCTATCTATCTATCATCATCTATCATCTATCTATCTATCTATCTATCTATCTATCTATCTATCTATCATCATCTATCTATCTATCTATCTATCTATCTATCATCTATCTATCTATCTATCTATCTATCATCTATCTATCTATCTATCTATCATCTATCTATCTATCATCTATCTATCTATCTATCTATCATCTATCTATCTATCTATCATCTATCTATCATCTATCTATCTATCTATCTATCATCTATCTATCTATCTATCATCTATCTATCATCTATCTATCTATCTATCATCTATCTATCTATCATCTATCTATCATCATCTATCTATCATTTATCATCTATTATCTATCTGTGATCAATTATTGATCTATCATCTCTCTCTCTCTCTCTCTCTGTGTGTGTGTGTGTGTGTGTGTGTGTGTATCATCTATTTAATCTATCTATCTACTGATCAATCTAACTACCTATCTATACACTTACCTATTTATTTTTGTGGGCTTTTGATACTTTGGACAGAGGATAAAAAGAGTCTATTAAGTTCAAAAAGAGAAGGAGGAAAGAATGACACTGCAAATTTCTTTCTCCATAAGTTTGCCAGGCTACTGATAAATAATCATCTATTAAACAACTGGGGTGTCTGGCTTGCCAACTTCTATAGCAATACCGAAGTTACCTTAAGTTTTCCTAAGGAAAAGAATTAAATGTATTACTTACTTTTAACAAATGAAGAAATTATATATTGCTTCACCAGTGTGAGCAATAAAGCATGAAAAATTAAATTACTTTAAATACAAAAACATAGTAGTTAATTGAAGAACTGCTTGCATTTAAACATAATACATGTAATTTTTAATAAAGGCCCTTGGCTATCAGTGAGATGGCTCTTTGTAGGAAGAGGTCTTATTGATTCTGATAAATTAACACAGGATGAGAATTGACTTTGGGGAAAGATAATAAATTTGAGAGTTGAAGAAATATGGATTCTGATTCTGGTTTAGCACATTAATAAAATGAGACCTTAGATAATTTATATAACTTTGCAGGACCTCTGTTTCCTGCTACCCTGCTAAATTAGGTCAACAAGACCTAAATTGCAGTATATATATGTGTGTGTGTGTGTGTGTGTGTGTGTGTGCGTGTGTGTGTGTGTGTATGTGTATATGTGTATATGTATATGTATATGTGTGTGTGTGTGTATATATATATATATATATATATATATATATATATATATATATATAATGTGTGTGTATGTGTGTGTATAGGTCTCATTTCATTGTTAGTTTGTTTTCTTTATTTTTAGAGCAGTTTTAGGTTCACAACAAAATAGAAAGTTAGATTGTGCATATAGCCCCAGCTCCCGTATATGCATAGAGTTCCCCCTTATCAACATCACTCACCAGAATGGTACAAATATTGCCAAGAATGTAACTATATTGATACAGCATGATCAACCTAAGTCCATAGTTTGCATTAAGGTTCACTGTTGGTAATGTTTTACATTCTATAGGTTTGGACAAATGTATAATATATCTATCATTACATTATACAGAGTATTTTTACTGCCCTAAAAATCCTCTGTGTTCTGCCTATTCATCTTCTCCTTTATTAATCCTGACAACCATTGATCTTTTCATTTTCTCTGTAGTTTTTTATTTTTCAGAATATCCTATAATTGGAATCATACACTGGCTTCTTTAACTTAGTAATATACATTTAAGGTTTTGTCATGTCTTTTCACGGCTTGATAACTCCTTTCTTTTTAGTGTTGATTACTAGTGCATTGTCTGTATATACCACAGTCTAAGACCAGATGCCTTCATTGATGAATTCTTGAAAACATTTAAAGATGAATCAATACCAATTCTTCTAAAACTCTTACAAAAAAATAGAAGAGGAGGGAACACTTCCAAACTTATTTTATGAAGCCAGCATTACCCTGATACCAAAACAAGACAATGACACAACAAGGAAAGAAAATTTCAGGCCAATACCCCAATGAAAATAGATGCAAAAGTTTTCAACAAAAAATTAGCAATCTGAATTTAATAATACCTTAAATAAATCATACACCATCATCAATTGAGATTTAGTTTAGGGATGCAAGTGTGCTTTAACATCCACAAATCAAAAAATGTGATGTACCACATTAACAAAATGAAAGATAAAACTCATATGATCATGCCAATAGATGCTGAGAAAGCATCTGACTAAATTCAACATCCATTTAGGATAAGAACTCTCAACAAAGTGGAAAGGTACTACTGAGCAGCAAAGCAAACAATAAAATAAAGAGGCAATCTGCTGAATTGGAAAAATATTTGCAAATCACATGTCTGAAAAGGTTGCATCCAAAATATATAAAGAACTCATACAACTCAGTAGCAGAAAACTAACAAATGAACATTTTGATTTAAAATTGGGCAGAAGATCTGAATAGACATTTTTTTCCCCAAAGAAAACATACAAATGGCCAGTAGATACATGAGAAGATGCTTAACATTACTAATCATCAGAAAAATGCAAATCAAAACCATAATGGCATATTACTCATACCTGTTAGAATGGCTATTAACACAAAAAGCCAAAAATAACAAGCATTGGCAAGGACATGGAGAAAAGAGAAGCTTGTGCAGTTGGTGGGCATATAAATTCTTACAACCACTGTGGAAAACAGTATAAAGTTTCCTCAAAAAAATTAAATACAGAGCTATCATATTATTTAGCAATTCCACTTCTGGGCATTTATTTTAGAAAAATAAAAACACTAATTTGAAAAGCTGTATGCACCTCCATATTTTTATAGTATTTCAGTCACCCAACTATGGAAACAGAAAAACAAATGACATCAATGGATGAATGGATAAAGAAAATATTGGATGTGTATGTATATATACACACACATACATACATATGTGTATATACATGTATATAAAATAGAATATTATTCAGCTGTAAAACAAATGAAATCTTGCCATTTGCAATAGTATGGATGGATCTTGAAAGTATTATGCTAAATGAAATAATTGACAGAAAAAGGCAAATACCATACAATCACACAGAGTCAAACCAACATACACACACACACACACACACACAAACACACACACACACATGCACACAATAAAATAGCTCATAGATACAGAGACCAGATTGGTAGTTGCTGGAAGGAGGAAGCAAGGGTTGGGGAGTGGATGAAATAGATGAAGAGAGTTAAAAGGTATAACATTCCAGTTATAAAATAATTATGTCATGAGGATCTAGCATACAGCCTGGTGACTATAGCTAATATTACTCTATTGCATATTTGGAAGTTGCTAAGAGAGTAAATCATTAAAGTTTTCATCATAAGAAAAAAATTGTAATTATGTGTGGTGATGATAACTAAATTTACTGTGATCGTTTACAATATATACCAGTACTGAATAATTATGTTCTATACCAGAAACTAATATAATGTTATATGTCATTATACCCCAATTTAAAATTTTTGAAAAACCGAAAAGGAAATTAGTGTAAGAAGCAATGCAGATGATGCTATGCCATTAAAATAATGTTTATTTTCTAATCATAACTTTGATGTTTATAAATTTATAAATTAAAAATAAAGTGTTTTCATTAGGAAAAAAATAAATAAATAAAAAATAGATTGCTATTGTAGTAGGCTATATAACGTATGATGGTCCCACCCAACTCCTCAGAAAAAAATGTATGTAATGTTCTACCTCAAAAGAGTGATTGCACGGCAAAGGATGTAATGAAATTAAGGATCTTGAGAAAAGGAAATTGCTCTGTGTATTAATCAGTTTGGGCTATCATAAAAAAGAACCATAGGCTAAGTGACTCAAACAACAGAAAATTAATTTTCTCACAATGCCTGGGGCTGAAAATCCCCCAAATCAATGTCCTGTAGGGTTTGGTTTTGATTCTCTTCCTGACTTGGAGACTCCCCCTTTTGAATGTATTCTCACACATTGAAGAGAGAGAAAACTTTCTGGCATCTTTTCTTAAAAGGGCAGTAATACTTTCAGAGCATGGATAGGATTATCCCTGTGGCCTCATTTTAACCTTAATTACTTCCAGAAAAATGCCTTCTCCAATTAAAATTATGTCAGAGATTAAGGCTTTCAACATGTGGATTTTGGGAGGATACAATTCAGCCCATAGCATCCTCCTGGATTATATGAGTGGGCCCTAAATGTCATCATTAGTGTCCTTATAGGATAGAAGCAGAGGAATATTTTACACAAAAACACAGGAAAAAAAAAGACAAGGTGAAGATAGAAAATGACAGAGTCAGGAGTCATGTGACCGCAACCTCAGGAATGTTCACAAAGACCAAAAGAGGCATGGAACAGAGTTTCCACCAGATGCTCCTCTGGGAGCATAATTCTGCCACATTTCAGACTTCTAGCTTCTAGATATGTGAGATAATACAATTTTGTTATTTTCAACCATCATGTTTTTAGTAATTTGTTACAGTAACCACAGGCAAGTAACCAATACTCCTTCCAATAATTTAAAAATGTACTAGAGACTTATTTTCTTAGGACTTGAATATGTTCCAAGATTCCACTTAAGGCAAAATAATTTAATATTCCCTCAATAAATAACCAAACCTCTCTCTTATCTTTTCTTATGAAAACTCCCAAAGCCTAAACCTTTCAAATTTTACTGATAATCCATCTTAAACATGAAAACCTCTATTAAACTTTCATAAATGGATAATACTAGAATCCCTAGTAGTATACTTGTCATATTAAGAATTTGAGAATAAATAAAATTACTGAGGCATTTTCATGCTTTGTTGAAGAAAGCATAGCATGCATATTACATATGTGGTTTTTCTCTAATTTAATTTGATTTTTTTTAAAGTCTGTGCATATTTTTAACAGATATCATGAGAGGATAGGAATCGATGATGTATAAAGTTCTTTCTTAGTGGTGGAAAAATCCAGAAGAATATTTAGGAAAGGCAAAGGTGAATAACATGAAAAAAAAGCTTTGATATTTGGGTGATCAAGTAGTATCTTCATGACAATAATAAATTAAAAAAATATGTATATGTAATGTATAATATATACATACATACATATATATCAGTTAATATATTCATCTAAATGGTAAGTACTTTAATTGCAACATTTAATTTAATTGTCTGAAAACACAATGAGATGAATTCTATTTCTAAGATTAAATAACAATGATAAAATTTACTCTCACACCTGAAACAATGAAAAAATGGTAAAAAGAAGAAACAATTGTTTTAAGGAAACTGACAACATAGAATGAGGGATGTGGTTCCTTAGGGCCCAAATGAAGTGCACAGAGCCTGAATCATTGTCAACTAGAGATCAGGAGAATGGTAGTGAAGAGTTAAAAAAATGAAAATTGATGGCCACCAAAGGCCAATATTGGGAGAGATGAATTCTGCCAAAGCCCATATATGCAATAGACTCTCTAAAGACCAATCTATAGGCCATATCTCCCTTGAAAGGAAGGCCATAAATATAAATGAAATGATTGAAATTGTTATTTTGTTCAGTTAACTCAATTTAGTCCCCAAAGGTCCTGGCTCCTCCCAAAATGAAATCTTAAATATTTTAAAGGCAAAAAATAATGTTTTTTCATCTCTATAACTCCTCACAACTAGTATCAACGATGACAAAAGGAAATATTTATATTATTTTAAAAATAGAAACAATATAGCACTCTTCAGGTGATATCTCACCTGAACCCTCTGAGATACATATTGTTAGCTTCATCTTTTGGGTGCCGAAACTGAGACTCTGAGAGTTTCACTGAGTCACTAAAATCAAAAATCTTTTGGATGATAGGACTAATGACTTAACCCAAGCTATCAGATTTCAATTTGTCCTTCCAACTTCATCTTAATACCTCCCTAGTAAATTTTACAGTGGTTGGCAGGGTTCATCAACATTTACTATAAGCCCCCTCTTCACCCTCAAATTATGTAATGACCCTCCAAGGGTCTAGTTTCTGTTTTATGTGCTATAGATAAAGAGAAAGAGGATCTTTACACAATACTCTGCCTATGAAGTCCAGTTTGCTAAAATATGCTTTAACTTTATTAAGGCTTGATTTGCGGCCAAGTAAGTAATTGCTTTAAGAAAATAAATACAAGTAAGTGAAATATGATGCTCTATTTAAAGAATACAAATTTCCATAAGTTTTATTAAATTAAAGTTGCCAAATTTATTATTTGGTTTTTCAACATCTTCACGAATTTCTGATGGTTTTATATATTTATAGGTTGTTGACAGATGGTCATAAGGAGGAGCAGTATGGCTGTTGTCCACCTCTGATCTTCCTGGAATCATCCCTTCTTAAACTTTAACTCATGTATATAAAGTGAAATACAGTGATCAGAAAAATGGTCTGCAATGATAAATGAAAACAACTTTTTTCACTAGGTTGGCTCAGAGTGTTTTAAAAACATGTTTAAAGGAGAATGTTTCTCTTTGCTCTACCTCCCTCTCTATCCTCAGGGCCAAAAAGAAATTCCATTCGTTAATATACAATTTTCAAAGCTGAGTTAATACACTTCTAGTTCTGTGTTCCTTATTCTACTAAATCCTTCTGTTATGCTTCAGCAGAAAACAAGTGCACCATTTGTCCTTGGTTAACTCTATATTTTCACTCTAATGGCAGTTTGAGAATAACAGCTTTAACTTGAAAACCCAAAGCTTCTTAGAATTTGGATTTTCTCCAGTTCTTTAGTCTCAAATTGTCTGCCAAAGCTAAATGGCCACCAAGAGAGAAAACAAACTTTCTTTTGGGATTCTATATAATAGAGTTATTTCTAAATAAGAGCTAACATATTATTCCCTAGAAACTAAATAGCTGACTAGCTTCTTAAGAAAAACAAATATTGGATTTTGCTCAAATCTCCCTTTGTTCTACTGTGAGCAGAAATAATATAAATAATCACTATTCCAATTATCAAAAATGATTTGGTTTGAGAGGACCCTTCTCTTGCAGCAACTTTAGGGAATTCAGTGTTTTCTAAACAAGTTTCTCTACCCTTCTCTGTTTTTGTTCAATTTGCTCTTTTATCCCAATTTTCTTTCTTCCCTCTACAATAATGAATCCTACTTGGGCCATTGGGTCCAGCTCCATCATATCTTCCTTCACAAATACTTTCTGAAGATTAAATCAGGTATAATAATATTTCTATGATTCTAAGGGAGTAAAAAAAGTGCAGCAACATTTAATAACCTTTCCAGGAGAGGAGGTATTAAAATTATATGCCAATTTTATGATATATCTTCATGTCAGAAATGATAAAATAAGGAGTGGGAAAAAAAGGTGTATTAGAATCTTCTTTTTTGAAGAAAAGAAAATTGAAACTCAGATAATGGTTAAATCATTTGTCCAAAGCCATGTTACTAAATTTGGTGCAATATCAATGTACTAGTGTTCTACTGCTGCAATCACAAATTACAACACACTTAGTGGCATAAAAAAATACAATTTATTATCTTAAAGTTCTATTAGTCATATATTTGGGAAGGTCTCAATGGATAAAAATCAAGGTTTGGCAGAACTGTGTTCCTTCATGGAGGTGCTAGAGAAGACAAAATCCTTGCCTTTTCCAACTCCTAGAACCCTCTCACTGCCTTCAGCTCATAGCTTGCATTGTCTATCTTCAAACTCAACAATGTTATATCTCTCAGTGCTCCATAGTCAAAACCCCCTTCTGCTCTTGTCCACTTTTAAGGTCTCTTCTTTACTTTGGGCCCATTTATATAAACTGACGTAATTGCTCTAATGTCAGCTGGTTGTGAACTCTACTTCTACGTGCAACCGTAGTTCCCCTTTACTATGTAATCTAACAAAAGCCACAATATGTTTCTAAATAAAAAAAAAAAAACATGTTTACAAATAACTCATATGTCTAAGAGGAAATCATAATTTTTAAAAAAATTATTAAACTGGATTTCTAATAAAAGTTATATTTGAAATGTTTGCAATGTAGCTAAAATAGGCCTTTGTAGAAAATGTATTATTTCAACATACTTATCAAAAACAAAGAGGAAAGTCCAAAAAAACTTCAAAAGTTTTCAAATAACCCAAATAAAGGAGAAAAATGTGAATAATAAAGGAGGAACAAATGTGAAAGTAGAAAACAAAGCCAGAATAAAAAGAAAAATAAATAGAAAACAAAAAGTTTCTTTAAAATATTAGTAAAATAAACAATGTTGAAGAAATATTGGTAGATATAAATAAACTATTTGGAATGAGAGTATTTGTATAACTATTTTTACAGTATAATTAAAAAATAAAGACACAATACAATAAACACTTTAAACACTATGAAACTGGCATATATCCAGAAAAATATAACTTTTCAAAACTTACTGAATTAAAAATATCTTGGGAAACCAGATGTTATCTAGCAGAACAATAACTTGCAAGTTACTGGTCAAATGGACTCTATTTTGTGGTTATTGAAAAAATCAGCAATCCATATTAATACATTTTTATCTGCACCACCAAATCACACTATACTTTAAAACAACTCTACATGGATTCAGTAATGTAGTGAAAATAACCTGTAATATATTTGGAAGAAATACAGAAGAATGGTTTTATGACTTAAAGGAAGGAAACATTTTCTTAATGAAAAAGGCATTATGCACTAGTCATAAAATAAATCAATAGACTGATCCAACTACACTAAAATAGCCTTTTTATCAAAAACATAAAAAAAGATAGTAAAAAAGAAAATAAAACACATTACATATATGAATTGGGAATAATTACTTGCAAATCAAAGGATTCATTTCCAGAATATGTAAAGGAGCCTTACAAATCAATTATCAATTGAAAAAAAACTTAAATAAGGAAAGAGTAAAGATACAAATGGTCATGTCTCATAGTGGAATAAACAAATTTTGTATTAAGATAGAAGAAGATGGCACTCTGTCATTAGTCACCAAGGAAATACGATTAAGACCTGAGTGAGCTACCATTTTATATCAGGAAAATTTTTGGCTTAAAATACTAAGTTTAGTGAGAATGTGCAATAGAACAATAATAAGGCATCCTCAATATTTGTAGAAAATAAATTTCAAGTACTTTTGAAAAACAATTTTTCTATATCACGTGATGTTGATAAACACATGGCCTTTGATACTGCAATCATTCTTCTAGTTTATATACTTTAGGCTATCTGATATGTGGCTATCAGAGATATGAAATACAATGTTTAAAACTGCATTGTTCATAAAAGCAAAAACTGAAGTAACTCAAATATCCATCAGTAGCAAAATGAAGAAATAAATTGTAGCATTATCTCTTATTTCAATTTAGTAGTGAGAACTAACTACAACTACAAGCCACAAATGGATGCATCCTAGAAATAAATATTCAGTGAAAATAGCTGCAGAAAGTTAGAGAAGGATAATACCATTTTTATAAAATTCAAAAACATTCAGAACTAGCTATACTCCATTAAAGACTCCATTATACTACATTAAATGTGTTTGAGGTAAAATACACACACCCACAGTGTTGAAGAATAATATAAAATTTAGAATAGCAATTGTGCAGGAATACACAGTTAATATAAGTAATATTATTAATGTTCCAATCATGTTTTTATGTTGAGTGGTGGACTTATGTGTGTTTTTTACTTACAAAAATTAAATAAAAACATTAAATAAGTAAACTGTTATATCAGTTACAAAATATATCTATTGATATAAAATTATTCATATTTTGCTAACTAAAATGGTTTACAAAACAATATGCACAGTATCATCCTGTTCTGTGGAAATATACAAAAATGTGTATATGTAAAGTAAATATTGAGAGAAAATATGTGAAATATTGTATCCTACTTGGGATTATGGGGTTACTTTATGCAGTTTTAAGATATTTTTTTCCTGCTTTCTGCTTATTTTTTTCTGAAATAAAATAGATTGATTCTAAACTTAGAAAAAAAAGGATAAAAAATATAACATATTTTATGTAAGAGCAAGATTATCCTAGTTAAAAGAATTTTAAGCAATATCATGGAGGAATTGATGCTAGAAACTAGACTCTAGGATTGTCTTAGAGAATTGGATTTTGATATGAGGAAGAGAAAACTTGTGTAAATAAAAGGAGCTTTAGAACAGAATGAGGCTTGTGGGAACTAAAAATAGTACATGAACATGATCCAAGGAGAAATTTTCAATAGTGGAAAAGTATGTTACATTGAATAGTTGATGGATTTGACCTCCAGATTGAATTTAGATTTTATCCGCTATGTAGTAGAGAACTGAAGTATAATTTTTCACGTCTTGACAAACTTAGACATAATTACTTATAGAATTGATGCTTGTAACTTGTCATTGCCATACAATTCAGCTAAAATTATATATATATATATATATATATATATATATATATATATGTATGTATACATACACACATATAATAGCTATGAAGAATAAAAAAAGGCATCATGGATACTTCTAACTTTATTTCTAAGAAAGAAAGTTGGCAATAAATTATGAAGTTAAAGTAATGTAAATAACAGCACACATTAATTATTCAAGAGAATTATTCTAAATTAATTATGAGAAATATTAGTGATTCCAAAGTGTTTCAAATATGAATAGTGCTGTAGTAAACTGAATTAACTACTCCATAATAAATGCTTATTAATATTTCAAAATGGCATAAATCCTTGCTTAAATCAGAAATAATCATGAAACAACTTATTTCTTACACTAATGATTACACTAATACATGCTTAAGTCCCATGGTATTATCAACAATTTTAATATCCTAGAGTAATTCAAGACCTTGACTGACATTATATGTATGGCCAACATGCATAAGGAGGACTATTTGCAAATGGATTGGAAGAATGCACGGATACATCTGATTTAAATCTGGAACGATGAGGTTTAGTACAAAATTTTATTGTTTTAAAAGTTGAAAAAACTAAAATAATTAAGAAAAATTTCCAGAGTTTGCATTTTTTTTCTTTTTTTTTTTTTTTTGGAAGGGGGACATGGCAATAATAACTTCTATTTATAGAGCCTTTGAACTATGCCCCCCAAATATGTTAATTATGTGGATTGTATTCCAGCAACCAATCATGCTACTTTTTAAAAAATTTATTGGAGTGACACTGATTAATAAAAGTATATGTTTCAAGTGTACAATTCAATGATATATCATCTGTATATTGCATTCTGTGTTCAAACTTCCTTTTGTCACCATATCTTTGACCCCCTTTAGGCTTATCTTCGTCTCCCCTCCCTCCTTTCCCTCTGGCAACCACTAAACAGTTGTCTATGTTCTTGTTTGTTTTTGTTGTATATTTGTTACTTTCAGTTTTATAATCCACATATGAGTGAAATCATATGGTTCTCAATTTTTTCTGAGTGATTTATTTTGCTTAGTATGATTACCTCAAGATCCACCCATGTTGTCACAAATGGCATATGCCATTAGTGAATTAAACAAAGTTAATTCTAATATTGTACCACTGTAAAATTTTGTTAGGAAAAAAAGTGAAATTTTACATCAATAAGATTAAGTTCTTTTTTTACCTATATTGCATATATGCCACTTTCCAAATAGAGCATTTCTTAAGTATATTAGGAGAACAGTATTCACAATGCAACAATTCATCTCCAGAGGTTAAATGGTTTGTAATTACCAAACTTTAATCAAGCAATTTCTATGCATAATCTGAAACTCTCCTGTTAAAATTTTTAAATTTATTTCGTTTCACTCATTTTGATAGAAATACAAAAAAAAAAAAAAACTAGAAGTTACTCTTAAGAAATAATTCTTTAGAAATTGATAGTTCCCTGATAAACTTCAAACTCAATTTGTAAATGTCTAATGAACTTAAAAGAAGACTTCTTAAATTGATGTTCATTGATATTAAATTACAGGTATTTTTTTTTCTGTAGAGAGAGTCCACTGTTTTTATAAAATTATTAAAGCATCTGTAAAATACTAAATTATGAAACACAACTGATTTAAAGCACATCTCCTATTTTGTTACAACCCTAATGCCTTGCACATACCTTCCATTTTTAACAAAATAATAAGTATGCAATTTATTTATATGTTCATTTATTCAAAAACTACTTATCAGGTGGCTATGATATGGCTGGAATGTGACAGATACAAAAACAGATGTGAGTCTTGTTCTCATGGAACTCATTCTGGTAGAAGAATTGCAGGTAAAACAAGTAATTTCACAAAACTTTAATTAATTAAAGTTTTAAAAAAGATTTTAGTTTGCTTAGTTTGCTTTGAGAGCTCAGTATGCGGTAGGGTTAGTAGCATTGAAAATGAGACCTGAGGATAAGTGGTGGATCCCCAGGTGAAGAGGCAAGGAGATCCCTCTAGATGAAGAAGTGAAAGAGGCAAGGGGCTGAGGAAGGGAGAACTTTTCTAATTTTAAGGAACCAAAAGAAGCAATATGCTTGAGGGAAAATGAAAAGAGGTGAAAAATCCAGTTGGAGTGGAAGACATGGATAACTTGTTAATATCTGCCTAATTTTCTCTCTAAGCTTTGACTTTTAGCTCTACCCTGAGAGTCATTCACATCATATATATTTCCATCCTTCCTCCCCATCTCCATCCCTCACAGATTCCCTATATTCCACTATGTTGAATCCTCTCAGGTGTTGACAGACAAATGTAATAAAAGACAAAGCTGAAATGAATTATGTTGCTCTTCCTCTGTTGGCTTCTTTATACATACAAGTTAACAAAAATTTTCCTGGTTTTGGGAACAGAGTCTTCTTCAAAACCACCTCTTTAACCCAGGGCTCCCCAAACCCCAGGCAGCAGACTGGTACCAGTACTGGCCCATTAAGAACCAGGCTGGCGAGTGAGCAAAGCTTCATTTGTATTTGCAGTCACTCCCCAGTGCTAGCATCATCATCTCAGCACCATCCCAGGATCATCAGGCATTAGATTCTCATAGGAGCACTGGTCTCTGGGGCCAAAAAGGTTGGGGACCACAGCTTTAATCTCTTTCTATATCTGCTCAATTACCTATTTACTCTTCTCACTACTAGTACTCCAAACACTTACCACTCACTATATCAAACACTCTCTCTGCCCTCTCAGATGTGTGTGTACGCACTGTGTTTTCTCTTGCAACTTTCATAAGAGTCCCCCTCTCCTGACTCTGTCCTTCTGCCCATGATTATGTCTTCCACTTTATCCTTTTACCTGATAAATTCCTAGTTATTCTTGCAAATACAGTGTGAATTTAATCTTCACTAATGAATCTTGTCAAGCTTTCTCATGGACAATCACATTTTTCTTCACCCTGTATGCTTCCATGAGATGTTTTTCATGAATATAGTATAGTTTTGATTTTTAAAATGTTTAATTATCTACTATACTAAAGATTCTAAAGATTCTATGTCAGTTATAAATCATTTAGTTGTGAGTTATATAATATATAATTAAATAGCTTTAATACCTTACATTTGAAATCCTACCGTAAAGGAGTTCTAAAGTTAGTTAATTCTACAATTCAATAATGTCTCAGGATCCATGAGCTTTTCAGCTTTCTGCTGTGATGTTTTCAGAATGCTCCCACAAAATTACATGATGGCTACAGCACTTCTGATTTAATAACTTGCCAATACAGCATGTGGTAGTATATTGGCTATACACTACCAAATAGATATCTATTACATATTTATCATTGTAGATGGTGGAGTCCAAACAATAGAATATTTTTAAAAGTTATTAAATTAGACCCCAAGAATTCATTTATTCAGAAAGACTTAATATGTAATAGAGATATACAAGACTTCAAAAAAATCCAAGTATTCAAATTATTTTCGGGAAATAATGTATGTGCTAGAGAAGCAGAGAATACAATAGCATTTGCAGGTGAATAAATGTAGAATCAAAGCTGAAGCATTTGATAATACCAGAATCCATATACTAGTATATACACCAACAACAGGAAAATGACTACAAAGATGATATCATAAAGGAAGATATAATTAATGAAACATAAAAGGATGCATAGTGCTGCAATACAGAGGAATTCTTCAAATTAGGAAGGATGGTGCTTTTTTCTAAAAACCTCATATTAAGCTTCAGAGAATGGAGTGTCTAAAAATGGGCAGGATATAGCAGGATTTTCTGGAGGAAACAGTGGTGAATTCAAAATAGGGAGATAAATGATCATTCTGTATTAACAAATTACAAATGAGAGATGTTCATTCTTGAATATGTCTTTTTAAAAATTCTCAGACGACTTTAGTCGTATTAGACAAAATATGTGGTTTTAGACAAAGTAATTTTCGCAAAGTAAAGGTCCTTTTGTTGCTGTTGTCCTTTTTTGTTCCCATCATAGTAAGGCTACTGTGGAAGCATTCCCACTTTTATACATAACCATTAGATTTCAGAAAACACACTGGATTTTCAAAAGGGTCTGAACCCTTGATCACATGCTTGCTGCAATTCACATATGGTTGTCAACACAGGTGAAACCTATAAATTCCCCCTAAATGTTATGAGGCTTTAAATAATATTCTAAAAAAGCACATTTCAGGATGTGAAACTCTGAAGTCATTTTTAAGAAGGTAAAGTATGTGACACTAAATCAAAACAATAAGCCATTCTGCTCACATTTCTATCTCTGACAGTAGCTCAAGAAACCTAGAATCAGGCCTCCATAATGTCAGCTTCAAAAGTGTGTCTGACCAAACTTTAAACTGCACAACTTATTGTGTAATCATTCACTCAGCAAGCAATCATTCATCACCTGCTCTGTCAGTGTAAGACACTATTAAATGCTGTAGGGTGGAAGGAAAAATGAGAAAGGAAGAAGGACATCAAAATGAAGTATAAGACAGATGTTTATCTAAATTTTACTTGCATGTGTACTTTGATGGAAAAAGATGTAAAAATCAGAAATAAGGAAATAATCAATTACTGTGTATATCTATAAAGAAATAATAAAATAATTCTAATAAAATTTAAAGTGAATTTTAATGAAATGCATTATATTACTCATAAAATGTTAACCAACTATGTCATCTTTTGTAAAAAAGAAGCACTGTGCTTCAGTTATGAAAAATGAAGGTAAATTTTGTATGATGGTAAATGCATATCATTATACAATTTTCAAAACATATCAATCTTATAATACCAAGAGTGAATCCTAATGTGGACTTTGGACTTTGGATGAAATGCAAGTTCATGAATTGTGAAAAATGTACCTACCGGTCTGGTGAGCAATATTAATAGTGGAGAAGGCCGGGGGTGGGGAGGCGTGTGTGTAGAGAGTATGTGAGAATTCTCCGTACTTTCTGCTCAGTTCTTCTGTACACCTAAAACTGCTCTGAAAAATAAAATCTATTGACAAATAATGATAGTATTGGATTGTAAACTAAATTTTAAAATAAATGTCCATGAGTCTATGTTGATATAAATAAATGATTGAACAAACAAACAAACAAACAAATAAATAATAAATAGGGGGTGAAAAACAAATATTTCTGATGAAAAAAATTTTAAATAGTATATATTTACACTTTCCCTTCAGTAAGTGGAGCTTAAATGCCCTTCCCTTGAGTTTCGGCTGACAGTGATTCACTTCTAAAGAATAAAGTAGGAAAAGGAACAAATCCTACTTGTGGAGAAATCTGGCAGAAACTATTTTAACCAAGTAATGAGAGTTATCACCAATGATGTCATTTATCCCTGCTATGATGATGAAAAGAGCAGCATACTTCTGGGGTACTATTTATAAAAATTAATAACCCTAGTCAAAGTATGAAACTCGTGCTTTGGGGGATATTTACAAAATACCCTCCACTCCACAAAAGTGTCAAGGTCATGAAAAACCCAAAATGACTAAAAAACTGTCAAAAAACTGTCACAGACCAGTAGAGATCGAGGAGACATATGCCCAATGTAATGTGTTTCCCTGAGTTGAATCCTAAAATGGAAAAAGGACATTAGTAGAAAAACTGGTGAAAATTTAATAAAGTCTATAGTTTGGTCATAGTAATATAGAAATACAAGTTTCTTGGTTTTGATAAATATACCATGATTATGTAAGATCTAATATTAAGGGAAGCTGAGTGAAGGCTATATATACAAGAAATCTTTACTATCTTTGCAATTACATTGTTCAGTTTAAAATTATTTCAATAGAAAAATCTATTTTTTAAAAGTGAGAAGAATTATATTTCTTCCTTCTAGAGTGTTGTGAGGAGTAATTAATGTCATATGAGTGGAGTACCACTCAATAAATATCAGCTACTATTAGTAGTATTGCTACTAACATTAGTTTCTAAAATTGTCCATGACAAATAAGCATTAGTTTATAATAAAAATATAATTTTAAAGAGTAGTTAATATTATGTGATTACTATGGGTGGCTTTATGCATATGAGCATTTAAATATGACAAAGAATTCACATTGTATACCTGTTTAGAATATTAGTTTAATCCTCAAATATTAACAAATGGCTAATAATGAAAAGAAAAAAATGCTAGGAAATCAAGCAGTCTTATTAAATGTATTTTCACACAATTTAAAACTGGAAATTAAAACATTTTATTTATCATATGCCAATAATATATTAAGCATATGGAGAAGTTAGAGAAGGTCTATTTTTAATGTGGTTCAAGTTAAAGCTTAGTTAGGCCAAGGGTATGCTTCTGACTGTCTCAGTATTAGTGTAATGCACCTGGGATTTTATTGGGCCATTTCTGGGGCTTCAGCAGCATCAGCAGATGCTACAGGGAGACGAGGACACCATCCCAACTGTAAAGAATGTCTCTAGATTGAGAAGACAATGTTCATAATGTTTGATGAATGTGGCAAGTTTAGGCATAGTTGGGCAATTGTGTGAGGAGGTTAGCAAGAAGGCATTTGATGGAACACTAATAAGATTTATTGAGGTCAGGGATTCATGGAGATATAGGGAATAGAAATCATTATCTTTTCCTAATGAGAGAAGTGCAAAAATGCCAATCAGGATTTCTTAAGTGCTCAGCAAAGCAGATTGGGACTCATGAAAGGACACTACCATCATATTGGTAGGAAATTGAATGCCTAACTGATGAAAATAAGGTGACTGTTGATTTTACAAATGGTCAACTTTATAAAAAGAAGTTAGGAAATGCTGCTTCTTGTGTCTTTACATCCAGGGAACCTCTCTGTTAATTACATTCTTTGATACCACAATATCACATATATATGTTTTAAATATATACATATGTATGTATGTATGTATGTATGTATGTATGTATGTATGTATGTTTTTAACTCTATCAGGAATGATTATGGGATGGATTAGTGTCCAATGGCAAATTTATCCATGGAGAATGAGCAGTAACAAAATCCAAGGTTCTAGGTGATTTTAATTCTATAATGCATTTTATTTACAAGTTTAGATTTGCTTGAATACATTATACATGAATTTACTAACTTTCTTTTGAATTTACTTTTAATTTAATCTGCATGTGTTAGTATAGTACTTACTTTTATTTTGCTATGCTTTGTTTGAAGTAATACTTTATTTTATTGGTTCTCATGTTTCCTATAACTTCATCTCCCTTGAGGAAGTCATTTATTTTGTTCCTTGACCCCCACCTCCATCCCCTTCCCTCCAGGACTGAAAAACAGAGCAAGATACTAATAGGAGTGCTATAGAGGGAATTTAGAAATTGGAGTTAGTGTGTTATGTGATGTGGGGCAGATCAAGGTTTTCCAATGCATTTAACTATAGGGACAGGAAACTTCTCAAAAGTCACCTCGTGCCTAATTTTTACTGATAAAGGCTATAGGGTATCATCCCTTTGAATTTTCCTCCATCCACATAAAAATTTATCCATAAAATTATTCATCTTTAGCTACTTATCTCTCATGTCAGAAAGTGGTATGTCCCTCCTCTTCTCCACGTCTAACTTTTCACTTTGGAAATTATATTCATATTCCTTGATGTTTCTTCTGTAATTTTGAATTCTTAATACATATTTGTATTTTTTTCATTAGCTTTTTTCATTCCTTCCTTTCTCTTTTCCTAAAAATGTACACAATCTCCTTCCATCCTACTAAAAACCTTCCCATATATTTGTCCACTCTCTTCTTTACAGCTCGTTTTCTTAAAAGAATCTTCTAGTTTTCTCATCTCTACTTTCTCATGAATTCCTCCAAATTTTGTGTCCTTTGCATTTCTGAAAACTGTTCCTTTTTCTCCTTTTCCACAGCCACTCTCTCATTGTCTCTAACTGAGAATGTGCTATTGTTCTCCCAACAATTTTGTTTGCTTCTATCATCTGTCCTCCTAACCCTGTTCTCTGTCTGATTACTGGTATTATCTTCTTAAAATTGTAATCTCATCAGGTTTCCCTTGTTAAAAACTTTTAGTAAATTTTCTGTGACTGCAAAACATAAAAATTAATGAATGAAAGTCCTAGAGAGAAAAAATATATTGTCAACTTAAAATGATCATGACAAGTTGATTAAATTCTTTATAGATGTCCTTTTCTTTTGAGACTATTACAAGAAAATGTCTTACAGATGGCGTTTTTAGGGTCAAGAATTTCTACTTCATATAAAAGAGACAAAAGAAAAATTGGATAAGAATTTATAATGTCAACGATAGAAGGTCTACTTGACTAATAATCAATGGAGGAGAAACTAGGGTCTGTCTTACATATAAATGGTCAAGTGGTAACTAAAAGCTAATTTCAAACACCTTTGAAATAATTTAATCTCTGTTATATTGGAGGCACCATGCATGTCATTACTATTTGGTGAGTGTCTAAAAATTCTCATTAAAATATATATAAAAAAAACTGAAACCAATCATCTGTTTTTTTCCTGCCCCTTGCTGGGTCCCAGCAGAATGAGGGGAGTAGCAGTGGCCAGGCTGCCTAGCTTCATGACAGCTCACTGCCACCCTAGCCCTAATCCTAAACATAACCCTAACTCTAATTTTTTTCCATTCAGTCTGAGACTCTGTTTGGGTAGCCTGTTTAGGGGTGCCTTGTTTGATTCTGCTATAGCAATAAGCTGTATCCACATCCCTGAGAAGAGCCAGACCCTTCCTGCACCCCCTCAATGCAAACAAGGAAAAAGAAGCCAAGTGGGTAACCAAGAAACTAAAGAAGATTTACATATAGAAAACTAAGAAAGAAGAAACGAGGAGAGCTCACCCTCTGATAAAGAGGGCCAGAAGGAAGCCAAGTTTGATTGTATCATATACGATGTCTTATCAATTGTCCTTGTCTTCCTTCCCCTCTACAATTCAGTGAAATATTTTTATAAACATTTTGTAAATGCAAGTTTTTCAAATAGCTCTAGAAACATTTTTAAAGAAGAGACTTCCACCTCATCTTATCTAAAAATAAATGCTTTTTTTTTAAAGAGGTGAAACAATTTGTTGCTTGTTCATTTCTTGGTATAAGAAAATAGTGGGCTATGAAATATGAGAAGCTTTGTCTGGGTAGTCAGCTTAACATCCCATAGATGGTGGAGGGGGAGTAGTTTTTATATTCTATAACACACAGCATACTAAATACCAATTTGGAGTCACAGTTGTGCATTTAATATATCTTGAACTTTTAAAATTACTTCTAGTCTCATACTGCCTTTTAGTAGAACTATTTCCTAAAGAAAACCATTCCTTGATCTTGGCTCTTCTTGTCATATTTTCATGCACTCTGTAACATCTTTGTTGTGGTTGTTCAATTGCCGTAGTAACTTCATTAATGTGCTATGAAAGACTAAAAATTTGAGTATATGATATTAAACTGTGAACTTATAATGTAATAACTTATTAACATGTAAAGATATTAGTACTTCATATCATCTTAAGAATAATTTGCTTCCAAATGTTAATCTCAATTATGAAAAAAAAGGAAATTGGTGGGCATTCTTTTGTGACATAAGATATTCAGTAGGAATTTTCTTTGAAAATCAATATGAAAATCAACATTTCCACAAAGGATGTTTTATTTCTATTTTATTCTAATTTTAGAAGGAAGAAATATATTATATCCTCATGTTGCTAACATGTCTTTTAAAGACATTTATAGAGATACCCAACTAACCATTTCTCATCAGTAATGTTCTCATTATATGAATCAAGAATGAAGACTAAATGAAAACCTATAAAGATTTGGTTACAGACAATTTCAGGGTACAAATCTGCACACCAGTAATAAAAAGAAAACATCAAAGGGTGCTTGTTAGTTTAATCTTTATATTTACCAGATTAAATATGGATCTCTTATAATTTATAAATTTATTCATATCTATGTGTATATATAGTACATATGTTCATATAGATGTATTTTTAATCCTAACCGCATTGCCACATATATGCCATATATGCTGGTAAGTAAACAAGCCATTATGACCTCCTAGAATTGAAGATAAAAACCCAAACAAAATCCTTTAGATGTAATGTTATATTTTATAAAATTGTTTTAGATTTATGTCATTATTTTTATCTTTACAATAACCTCAGGCACATCAAGATATAAAATAAAGAATGCCAATAGATGATAGATGTTACAGATAACTAAATGTTTAGCTAATGACAAATGGGTAGAAAACAAATATGTCTAAAATTGATCGCCTCTGGGCCAGTTGAGAAATCTCTTCCAGAAGCAGAAAAATGGGTAAGGAAAAGAGAAGTGAGTTTTACTTGTTAGACTTCTTTCTCACACCTAGAGTAAGAATCTTGAGTTCTCAGCCTTAGTTATAAATTAGAGTAATCTTGGTGCTCTGAATAATCCCCAAAGCTAGTCTTCAGTTCTGTTGGATCATATTAGAATTGTGTCTGTTGACACTCAGGTGTGTGTGAAGCTCCCAATGATTAAAAATGTACCTTAGGTTGTGATCCTTAGGTCTGTAATGGGGTCTATGATGATTCCAGGTGCACTATTTTGAGAATTTTTGGAAATTACTTTGCAACATATTTTTGGCAGAAAAAGGGAAATACAAATCCACCTTGCTTTAAACCTCCTGGCACCAAGCAAAAGGCAATTTTCACTTGGATGCCTTTAAGTCCTGAATAGGGCCACTGCTGCCTGCTGCCCTCAAATGACTTTGGCATTTCTGACAAATGGAAAAAAAAATAACAAATTATTCTTGTCCAATTAAATAGATACCACACTTGTGACCTGTAGCTAAATCCAAAGCCATGAGTGATGTGAAAAAACAAAGACAAGATGGGAACTGCCTTAGTGGGGATGAAATGATGGATTTTCATAACACAATTTCATCATTTTTTATCTGCATTGCTTATCTGAATTGTCTCTCATTTCTGCTCTTTCGATTTTCTCCTTTATGGCATTTACTATTATGATTACTGACATCGCATTTATTGTGAGGATTCATTTGTAGTTTTATGCTAAAAACCTGTTGTTATACTGTTTTGAATAGATTTATTAGATTCTCATAACTGAACAATAAAACAAGGCAAGTAGTTTTCTTTCAATTAAAGTAACATCCTACTAAAAGTCTTCTTTAAATCTTCTCAAAGTGTTATCTCGGTTTCCAAATATAATACATATTTCATACATTTATTGACTTTCTCTGCATCAGACAGTATTACATATGCTGAATGCTATATGAGAATTTTCTTATTTAATCTTTATATCGACACTGTAAGGTTGGTGCTGTTATTATCTCCATCTTATATATATAGAAGACAAGTCTCAGAGAAGTTAACTAATTTGATAAAGGACTCAAAACTAAAAAGTTGCAGGAAAAAAGATATTTACTTAGTCTGACTACTGAATCTTAGCTCTCTATATTAAAAAATAATATCCTTGTATTTATGTTCATTACACTATATTTCTTGGACATTAATGAAAAGCCAGCCTAATCAGATAAGCAAAAGTCCCTCTTTGTCCTCAAGGGTATTTGGCTGAAACACTTGGGACAGAATTAGAAACCTTTTCTATCTTTTGATGTTTCTGTCTTAATATGGTGCCTGGTGAGTCTCAGGCCAGGAAGCAGCAGATGACTCTAGGGGGGAGACCAACCCTGCATTTCTCATGAGACACATGACCTGTGGGGACATGTTGTAGGCAGCTGCCACATCCTCTCTCCACAGATCCATGTCCAAGCAGAGGGAGCAAGGCTGGGAAAAGCAGAGACCCTGTCTGCTGAGCTTGGGTCCCTATGCATCCTGTTTTGCAGAGACTTCAGCCTTGGGAAGGGAAAGGGAAAAGAAGAAAAGAGGCTGGAAACTGTCATTGAATAACATGCCAAAGCCCTATGTTGAGCATTTTTCTCATCTCCTTTAATCCTCCCAAAAACACTGAGAGGTAAATATCATCATCCCTGTGTAGCATGAACCCTAGCTCTAAAAATCCATATTATACAACTATAAACGCCAAAGATATTACCGTATTAATAATTCATTTTTTTCACCTAACAGTGTAGACCTTTTAGTAATATGCTTCTTGTTCTTCTTCCTCCATTTATATGTTTTCTAAACTATAAAAAGTCATATTTAATATTTTATAATAAAATGAACATAAGCAAGTAAAAAAATATAATGGTTATATAGAAATCATTATTTTTCTGGAATCTGCCATTAAATGTGTTTTAGATATGTAATTATTTTGCCTTTTCTGAGCACTTAGTATGTGCCTTGCTCTACCATGAAAATAGTAGAAGACAAAAATAAATAGCAGGTTGATTACGTATTGTTAGTATTTTATCTATGATGCCCAATAGGCTTATCTTGAAGGCTTAACATAAATACACACAAGCCACCTTCAAACACACAAACAGGAGGATGTTATTCACTAACTGGGGTTTAGAAGGACCCTGATTTGTAGTATTCCAAATTTCTGTGGAATAAATTCTACCAATTTCAATATGCCAACATGAAATCACTAAACATTAAATTGGAAAGAGATATTAGTAGTTTAGCATTAATATACTGTTTCTACTATATGGATCCAAAAGCCATAATACCTTCAAGAGCAGAGATAATAGTAAGATGTAGTAGTTTTGATATTTACATTTGCTTTTAGTATAATTTACTTAATTGTAAGTGTATATAAATAATATTTAATGATGTTGTATTTAAGAGCTGACTAGTTCAAATTCTGAAAATTTGATAGCTTCAATAGGAAGGTATGAGGCATCTCCAGCAGACCACTGAAGTAGTCACCATTCTAAATATACACAATGACATACATATTCTGTGTTTTGTACTATTAAAACAGGCATATAAAAGCCATGGTTCTCAGCTCTAATATATGATAAAATAATAAAAAGTAGCTCAACAGGAGATAAAGAAAAAGGGTATGTTTTTTGCCATAAACATTCCATCTATTAAACTATAAATAAAACCATACTCGAATTATTTTTCCTGTCAGGTGTCTTTAGTGACCCTCATCTCTTTTTACTCCTAGAGGTCCCCAACCATTTTGGTATGAGGGACCGGTGCTCCTATGAGAATCTAATGCCTGATGATCTGAGGTGGAGCTGAAGCTGTGATGCTAGTGCTGTAGAGTGGCTGGCTGCAAATACAAATGAAGCTCTCTTGCTGCTTACCTCCTGCTGTGTGGCCTGGTTTCTAACAGGCCAAGGACCTTACCAGACCAGGGCCTGCTCTACATTGTCTATTCAGGTAATTTAATCTATTTCCAACATTAATTATCATCCATTCTGATGATGCCAAATCATTTATCTCCACTCAGATATCTTCCCTGAATTTCAGATTCAAATATACAAACAGATATTGGAACTAAATAAACACTTGATTTTATGATAGATATCTAACATGGCATGCTGAAAAACAAACCAATTTGGGTTCTCCCTTAAAAGCTCTTTTTACCTTTGTCACACAGTAAATGAATGCAAGCACTGAGTGTTATTCTTTATTTCTTCCCTTTACACATTTCTTCCCTTTATTACTTCCCTAGGTCATTGCAACTCTATGCCTCAGTTTCATCTGGAACCCCATTTCCATTTCTGTACCATAGATCAGGTCACTATTATCTCTGGCATAGATCATGAAATAGATTGTCACTGGTTTGCTTGTTTCTACTCTAGTTAGTCATTTTATGCAAAATGCAAATCTGGTCTCTGGGTTCATACCTTTGCTCTTCGACTCTGTTTAGAACACTATTTTCTACATAATAAATACATTATATCATAACAAAGATATAATAAAGATATTGTCTTGTGTACTTAGATCCAAGTATTTCCTTAATTTTTATTAGAAGCTATTTGAAATATTGAATTTCAAATACAAAATTAAAAAAAAAGTCTTGATCTACTGTATACCCCTTTTTTATTCCTCTTGTTTTCTTTTTACAGAGATTTAGGCTGCAATCTCCAAAAGGTCAGAGTTTTATCATTTCAAATTTGCATCCCCAGTGATGAGTACAGTTTTGGTGTACAAAAGGAAAATAACTTAGCTAAATGTTAAGTACTTAATGCCCAATAATAATATTTTATAACTTATAAGTAAGAAAAATATCCAACAAGAAGAGAGACATTGTTATGGATTGAATGTTTGTTTCCTCCAAAATTCATATGTTGAAGTCCTAACCCTCAATGTGATGGTATCAGATGGGACCTTTTGGAACTAATTATGTTTAGATGAAGTCACGAGGGTGGAGCTCTTCATGGTATGATTAGAGAAGAGGATCCTGATAAAAGAAAGAGAGATCGCCATGCACATGTACATAGAGAAGACCACGTGAATACACAGCTAGAAGGCAGCTGTCTACTCTTCAGGAAAATGGCCCTTGTCAAGAACTGAAGCTGGTAGCCCCTTGACCTTGGGCTTCCCAGCCTCCAGAACTGTGAGTAATGAGTGTCGATTGTTTAAGTCCCTTAGTCTATGGCATTTGCTGAGCTGACTAAAATAGAAATACAACAAATGTCACTTTAAAATGAAATCCCTTGAGACATCTCTCTGGACACTGAGTAATGTTGAGGAAATCGATGAGCTAAGCACAGTCATCTCCCTTAAGGAGAGAGGAATATGCAGCCATCACCTAATTCAAGGTGTGATGGAGAGCCATGGGAAATAAACACTTCTCAGAGTACTGAGAAGAGAAAAAAATTTCTGAATGAGAAAGCAAGAAAAATTCACTTGAGTTAGAGAGAATATTATCTGTGAGGCATAGCTATGGAGAATGCAGTGAAGGAAAGGAGGCTGATAGACCTGATTAAGGGTCCTCAGAAGAATCTTAAGCTGTAGAACTGAATGCATATACACCAAGCATGCTCTAGAAATGCAAAAATAAAAAAATTAGGGGTTACCAAGATATAATTTATTTTTTAAATTTCCACCAGTAAATTCTTATAATTGAACCTTCTATTTGATGAAATCTGTGGCTTTTAAAATACCCAGTGAATATATACAGTATATATAAAATACTTACATATATGTGTATGTATATGCATGTATATATACATATACACACAGGCATTATGTAATAAAAATTTGACTGCATCACCCAATCTTCTGAAAGAAAAATGTAAAAATAAAATGACATTTTTGGAGAGGCTATCTTGTCTTTTTACCAGCAATGGGCTGAAAATTGCTTACTTGGATGTGTTTCACAGATTTCAGAAAAAATCATTAACATACCCTCCTTTTTTCAAAGAAGGGTTGAAGATTTAAAAAAAAATAAAACAAAAGTAGGTGAGACTAGCCATATATCATGAAAAATAAGAATTATTGTTTATACTGCTCATGTCACAACCACACTCTGAGCTAAGCACTGGGGAAACTGAGGCACAGAGTGTTTAAGTGATGTGATTGCCTCACATCTCTTGAATAGGCATATCATATTACTATGGCTATGATTTACTGACTCTGAAAACTTACCAGTTAAATGTCCTTATTTTTGTATATAGAGGAAAATTCCAAGGCTGAAGAGTTTGTTTTTTACACACACCCATATGACATTATGCTTTCAGTATTTTAAAAATATTATCTGTGAGGTGCCTGCGTACAGATAAGCCACAAGCATATATAAAATACAATTTTCACCACTATTGAAAAGATAAAGAATATGAGCAAACATAAACACCAGAGAAGCTTTTAATGCTAATCTGTAAAATAGAATGCTCTATAGTAAATCAACTTAAATTTATTGAACTTTATCTTCAACAATTGGACTTTTCTGTTGTTTTTGAAAAACGAGCAAACCAATCTCATTTAAATGCTTCTTATTATTTTATGTGATAAGCCAAGAGAAATAATATTTATTATTTATTTCATCGATAAGACATACATTTATTTATAGTAAACCAGTTAAGTAACAATGAGGAATTTCCTCCACAAATTCAAGGTCATAGGAGACCAGTTTTAATAATGGGCTTAAATAAACATACTTTGACTTGGAGACAAATGTAATGTGCCATAAAATTACAAAGTTAATTTGCCTAAACTTGTCAGACTTAATAAGGAAACCATTGCTCCTTCCTTAGACTAAAACTAAGTGGAGGCAGTAATGATTTCCTGGTAGGCAGATGAAACTGGGTAGCTATGCATTTAACCAGTGACCAGAGTCAATACATTTATCCAGAGCTTTTCCAAAACATAAAAAATACATTATTGTGCAACTGAAATTTGGGTAAGTAAACAAGCACTTTAGAGTTTTCAACTTAGAGGCAGAAAAAATAAAGTACAAAAATATTGGCTTAAAATTTTTGAGATCTTGTAGTATTTAACAAATCAACGAGAATAATAGAAAGAAATAGAAATACATGTTTTAAATGATTTTGACATAGAAATTTGAGATTACACAGACTAATCTATGCAGCCCACAAATCCACAAAGCTACAAGTAAAAACTGAATATTAAAATATTTATTTTGTTTCACCCATTTTTGAATCTTCATCCTGAAAATAGCATTTCCCTATTCCACTATCATTTATATTCCCTTTAATCCCAAAAGAGGGAATTACAGAAATATCATTAAGAAATAGAACCCAGATGTGAGACATCATTGGGCAATGGCATGCGTGGTTCTTAGGTTTTCCTGGGCCCATCCCTAGAGCCTGGCTTTAGAAGTGGCACTGGTATCTATAACATTTGTTTTAATAGGGAGAGATCCTAAGGCAGGTAATATGAAAGCCGGCACTTTCCAATAAATTTGTACTGCCTGAAACTAAACTCTTTTCTCTAAAAACTATTTCAAATTGTTAGTATTTATTTAAATGTAGATTCTGCATAGGATTGAGGCAAAAATAGCACTGAGATTCCCCTGTGCCCTCTCTGAAGTAGGGTGGTGGGGGAAACTCAGACAAAGATTTGCTTGTCAATTGGTCTCAAAATCTCCTGGGGAGCTTTTGAAAAATACTAATGACTGAAGCATAACCAAAGAAAAATTTAATTTAATAGATTGTGTCCCAAGTGTCAGGATTTTTTATAAGTATCCCAAGTGAGTCTAATGTGCCAGCAGTCTGGATAACTATAGAATTAATTTTGAAAAAAATAAACCCACTTTTGTAAGGATGATGGCTTACTCTAGGAGAAATTATTTTCTGTATTAAAT
Source organism: Cynopterus sphinx (assembly GCA_030015415.1). Lineage (NCBI taxonomy): Eukaryota > Metazoa > Chordata > Mammalia > Chiroptera > Pteropodidae > Cynopterus > Cynopterus sphinx. The sequence goes on from CM057383.1 coordinate 132,457,071, forward strand.
CTCTGGTGTCCACTCTGATGTAATACAAGATATTTATTTTAACTAATTGTAAGATAATAATTAGCACTATTTGTATTTTAGCAAAAGTTTAGAATATTATTTCAGAATAATAATCATTATAAGTATCGTAACAATAATAATTATTTTACAATTAGATGACCCTGCCTAAGAATCTGCTGACTTCACTGAAGACCATTCTCCAGTGACAACAGCAACTTTATAAATTGGTTTACTATGTTCCATTTACTTTCCAATCTTTTAATCACTTTGATATCTTACTTGGATCCACATTGATGATTGTAATAGAGTGAACTCTACAGAGTACATCACTTGATTTTACTTTTCAAAACACAAATAAAGTGTACCTTGCTTTCCATCGTTGCATCTGGAATCGCAGTGTCAATTGCCTTGGGGAGAACTGACATATGAGTTGGATTTGACCTGATTAGACTCAAAGGGGATGGTTGATCATTGAAAACTGTTGACAGGCAGAGGTTTACAGTCTCTTTCATTGCTTTCAGTTGCGACTCCTACAAAAAATAAGATCACCATTTTTACATGTAGTTCTGGTTATCATCTGATTAGATTCTGTTTTCCTACTAGTCTACACTCACTCCTCACTCACAGAAATACATATTAGTTTTCAAACATAATTTCTAAGTCATAAATTCTGTTATGGCTCCCTATTTAATGTACACACTCAGTTTGTTTTTAGGGACTAATATGGTTCATAATATATTCTGAACACCAAAATTTAGAAACGTGTTTTACTTTCCCTCCTAATTTGACATGATTTTAATCATGATGGTTTGCTGGCAAAAAACATTGTACTCCAGGGTCACTCCAAAGTAGAAAATGTCCTTCTTAGAAATCTGCCATCTTTTGATTACTATCAACATCTTTTATTACAAATCACTCCCTGAGCAATGTAAGCTCCCGTGTTTCTCAGATTAACCTACGGCCCTGCCCCCCTCAATTTCCCCACACGGTGGGAAAAACAAGTTTGTTTCTGATAAAACCCTATTTCCCCTGGGCCTTGTTATGAGGTAGAAGTTTATTTGCTGTGATTGTAAATGGTAACATTAATAGCTTCTTATATTAATATATCATAATATTCTAGGCACTTTCACATGCAAGAAATAATTTTATGCTTTCAAAAACCTGTAAAACTGACATTATTATTATTTTACTATGAAGAAAAGAAAGTTCAATGTTTTTATACTAGTTTATTTTTGGTTTACATCACAAAGCAGACTGTACTACCATGGACAACCATCTTTACCTCCCATCCAATTTCCAGCTCCCACTTCTAAAAATATTTTTAAATTCTGGTAAGTTAATAACAACAACAACAACAATAATAATAATAATATATAAAGCTGAGCACAAGTGACAAAGGTTCTCAGGTGCTAAAGTGAAGAGAAACATACACATTTTTGGAAATCTCATGGTAGCTCAGTGGTAATTTGGGGTATACTTATAGGTCCTAATAAGAAACTATCACATAAATATTGATTTCAAGACATGAAATGTGACCTTTGCTTCAAGAGATATAAAGAGAGAGATTAGTCACTGGGACCAAGATTCCTGGACCAGTTGGCACACGTGGAGTTTATCCTTTCAGTACATTCATGGATCAATGGAGCAGGAAAGTCTGCTTTCTCTTTCTGTTAAAGTTATATTCGCCCAACAAAACTACAGCCTTTTGTATACTCTGCCAGAAATACGCCTACACATAGCATGCTCCCCTATTTCATGTCTCCTTTAAAGCCCTCATGGTCACAGTGACTCTGACTTAGATCCTTTCCAACGCCTACCTCTGTGCTTTCTACTCACATGTGGTATATATTTATCTAAGTCAAGAGCATCTACCTTCAGAATAATGGTTTCAGAAATCTCTCTTTGGTCATGTCAAGAGATTTTTTTTTAAATAGCAATAAGAGCAGCAACTGGAAAATATGACAGAGGGCAGACATGCATTACCTTCTCATTAATCTTGCCCTGTCAAGTTGTCTAAGTAAGACAAAATAAGAATCTGATAAATACTAGGAAGAAGGAGCATTAAGTGGACAGAAGGGGCCTAAGCTGAACAATGACTTTTTACTCAAAACGTTCCCTTTAATTTGTTTTTTTGAGCCCCTAGATTCTTCCCCTTCTCCTATCTTGTCACTTTTCTTGACTGATCCTGTTGTTTCCTCCATGTAATTTATTGCTATTTTTAAATTATGTACATACACACACATGTACAAGTTGTCTATTTTGTTTAGAACTGTATATCTAGCACTTAACACAATTCTTGAAACATTAAAAGAGATGCAACAGAAAGTTTTTTGGATAAATAACTTAAAAACTTAGGTGAAAATGTAACTGTATGCCAGGGGAAAAAAATTGACAAACTATACCAATAAAAATATGAATAGTCCAGATTTCTCTTCCTATTGGTACCTTGTCATAATCTTAGCTAACTCTTCCCTTCTCTCACTACAGAATAGTAGATCATGGCATTGAAAGCTATGTCAGGAGCGAGATATTCCAGATGACACTGAACATCTTAAATATGTTTTCTGCTTTGCATATTATAGTGAGACAATGAATATAGAGCTAATGTGACAGTGTCAGGCAGGTCTTAGCCAGGACTTAAAGCTAATGTGGCTTTGAAATGTAGAGTTCAATGCTCATATCATGCAGGAAGAAATGATGGTTATTATATTCACTGTGTTTATATCTTGGCTCCTCTTAACACACCATACATCTAAAAGTTGTATCTGTAACAGGCTTAAGATATATGTTGCCATAACAGACAAATTCCAAAGTAGTGGCTGAAACTGGATGTTGAAAATAAATAACAAATGACATTGAATTAATTGTTTCAAACACTGAATAAAACCACACACTTTGGTGTGATGGTCTCATCTTTTCCCACATTCTCATAATCATCTGAGATAATAGAAACAATATCATCTAGATGTGACTCCCAACTCCTCACCTTTCGTAGCCACAGAAGTAAATTATCTTTGCTTTTATGTTTCAGCCTATCCTTAATCTCTTAGATTATGCTTTTATTCCCTTTTGAACCATAAACCTGTGACTTTGGCTCCTATATTAGATTCTGGCTCCAGTTCTTGGTTACATTGTAGATTTTTTTTTTCTGCCAGAGATAGTAGATTGCTGTGAGCTATACCTGCCCTAACTTGGTCAGATTTTTACCAAAGCACACAAACAAAATGCCCAACCTTCTATTTAGTCTAGTCTAGAGCCTGTTACAGACAGTCTTCAGGTTTGGCTTGATCCAGTTGCAAAAGCAAGACCCAGACAATGACTTTATACTACAATATCACTACATTTTCGTTCATTCTGCTAGCTATAGTCTGAAACTGCAAGCTACTGCTAACTGTGAAGGTCACTGGAATGAGACATCACCTAATCAAATACAATGTGAATGATATAAATATATTTGCCCTAGATCTTATAACCTATTTCCTCCTAAGGTCAGCCTTGCTTTTGCCCTGCCTTCTGCCCACACCAATCTACTTTTCCATTTGCTTTGAAACTTCTTAATAAAGACCTGCGTGTCATAATGTCTTTTATGTATAGCTCATCAAACGTTCCAAGCTCATTTGCATCTCAGTCTTTATACTTGCTGTTTCCCCTACTTGCAGAACCTTTTCCCAAATAGCTATGTTGGAAATTTCCAATTAAAATTCGTGTCTCAAAAAATAAATAAATAAAATAAAATTTATGTCTCAGCTCACATATTGTCTTATTGGAAACAGAGCCCCTGATCACCCTTTCAAGGAATACTCCTTTCATAAAGTCTTTATCACATTTCTTAAGTTATGTCCTGTGTAACTTTTGTTATCATTGCAAATTATCTTACTGCTTATATTTTTATTATCTACTTCTTTTATAATGTAATTTCTTTGAGGGCAAGTACCTTTTTCACAGCATTAGCAGTTTCTAATTTAAGAAATATTTGTTAATATAAATGAAGCAAATCCTCTATAGCTTCCATTTAACATGAGAAAATTACAAAATATTTTGCACTTTATCCTGCATATTATATAACATAAGAAATATATTATTTTGACATTAAAATATAGCTTGTGCTGTATAATATGTAAAGCTTATAAGAAATTATTGTTCACATTATGATCTTAAGATGGTGGGAGATTTAGAAGGTATTTTTGTGTTTGTGAGTACTTTTTTCAAAAAAATGTATTTTTTTTCTGTGAACAACAAGATATGAATTGCAAAAACAAATGTGCTTCTAATTTCTCATCTCTTGACAAATAAACATTCATAAGATATTATTCCTATCTATCTTAATTCATTTACATGAAAATGGAAGTCCTCAGAGATCTGGATGCAATATCAGCTGCTGGCTTTGGAAAGACCATGAGGAGTTGTGAATCCAAAGCCTTTCCCCTTAATTTTATTTCTGCCATAAAATCACCTTTGTATATCTTGAAAGATCATTTAACATTCTCAGCTCTCTGCAATAGGTGAACTCTAGGTATGTAGATGTTTATTAATTTATCTTTATTTGTCTATTTAATCAATATTTATCATGCTCCCGTTATGTGTCAGACACATTGTGGCAGAAAGAGTTCTCATTCTTTTAATACTTAGTCACAAAAGTCTATGTAGGTCACCTATCTTGTGTCATCTGTAATATGGATGTATTATGCAAGCTTTCTTGAGTGAAAATTTAGGAGATCAGATGCGATAGAAACTTTTTTTTTAATATGAAAGTTTGAGAGATAGTGTTCATACCATAAAGTTGTTTTCACATTCCAGTAGCTGAGGCTAACTATAATTCATAAGATATTGCCAAATAAATAATTGATGGCTTGAAAAACCAAGGTCGAGTCTCAGATTTTGAGGTTATTATTATTTATATTAGAATAGTAAACTGAGACTTCTTTCATTAAAAATGTTATGAGAACCAAGTTGGAATGTAAAGACATTTTCACAATATTTATGAGATATTGAAGGTTATTTGAAGCCCAGATAGGACATTCTTAGGAACTAGACACCTGAAGAGCATAAAGAAGTCTCAAATAAAGATATAAAGATGATGGAGAGAGATGATGAGCAATTTCATTAAACTGAAATTTTTTTTATCCATTTTGAAGTGAAATAGCATTGCTACCTGACTTTATGACTACAGTTTATGAGCCTCATATATATCTTACATGAAATTTGTTAAAATTAACCTCTAGTAATAGAAAATGCTATAGTTCACAGTAGCAAAAGGAATGACAATACACTGAAGGTTAGAGAGAGAAATTGTTATCATAGAAAAGCAATCTTCATCATTTCATTCACTAATAATAATAATTAATATGCTTACTGAGTGTTTTGCAGATCTTAAAAATTCTTCACAGTATGGTACTTTTTGAGGCATATAATTTTCTCATCACCCTTATAATGTAAGTTTTATTATTATTTCATGTTACAATGAAGCATAAAGAGTTTGAGGGATTCAAACACAGTCATTCAATGGAAAAAGTTATAACTTGAACACAGACTGATATTGGAGGCCTTTATTTAAATACTGCAACATATAGGCTCTCATGCTAAATCCGGATAGTGGGATGGTATGGTCTAGGGAAACAGTGATGAAGAAAGGAGTAGAAATGGGGAGGAGGAAAGCAGAGAATGGATAAGATGAAGGAGAAAAAACTCTACATTAACCCCAAGCTCTATAATTTTTCCATGAAGTATTATGTAACTACACTAGTCTGTATAACCCACATATACTCAAGATACACATATTCATTCTCTGTGCTTTTGTGACCACATGGTTCTGCATACAATTATTTTCTAATTGTAGATGTGCCCCAAAATTGTTAGATGTGGGGCTCAATATCATGTATCAAGTATTTTTTGTTTCCCATAGCACCTAGTACATGGTGGTGACACAAAAGGCATTCTTTCAAACCATTTAGCTATTAACTGACTAAATAGATTACATGAAGTCAAATCAGAAACAAGATTGAATATAAAAAATTACACTGCAACAGAATTTTTTAAAAACTCAGAAAATGCTGAGCTGTCTCAGGATTATGGGAATTCAGCATCTTTCTAGGACTTAAAGCATAGTGCAGAATCATGCCAGGGATGCCAAAGGAAAAAAAAATTTAAAGATGGTCTAGTTGAACTTTAAGATTGTACATAACTATAATACTATAAAGAGTCAATTTTCTTTTTAAAAAGTAATATTATATAGCATGATTTGGATATGGTAGGAGAGTAACGTAATTGATGTAAAGCATTTTTTAAATAAATTTTAAAAATCTCATAAAACTGAATCTTGTTGAAATGAATTATATTTGAAATAGTCTACAAAATCAGGCAGATTTCTCTAAAACTATTAATTATTATATTAATTACTTGGGTAAATTAACAACAAATATGACAATCACACAGGAGTAAACTCGTTAAAATATCTAGTTATTCATTCAAAAGCAACATTTGTCCCAAAGGTCTAAATCTTAAAAAGAAAAACCATTAGAATTCATTAAATGTTCATATTCATTCTTTTATTGCAACACTTTCTAGATATCATGTTAGATTATCTTGTTAGTTATGAAGAGGTTTTGGTCATAGATCGGTAAAAAAAATGCCTGTGTGAGAACCAAGTCCTTGGGAAGTAGTTTAGCCTGGCTCTTCAGAATCGCTGCATAAGAAGGAGGTACAAGAGCTTTAAAATGAATCAGACTTAAATGTTCCACTTCCTCTATTCTGTATCAAAACATCCACAGTTCAAATTGTTGGTTAAGAGGCAATCTCCAATTTACAAAATTGCTAAATATATACAGTATACTGTTGCAAAAGAAGTCTATTAATTCAATCTTCTTACTTGCTTATTTTCCTATGTAAAATCATTGCTAAGCTGTGATCACAAAAATGGAAAGTTTGTGATAGTAGACAATACTTTCTTAATTTTAAAAAATAACTTCATTGTAAAATATACAGGTATATAGAGAACAACATAACAAATATAACAAATATCAGGTAAATGTCAATCTGAATAAATGTTAAAAAGCATCATTTTGATTATATATGTTATATATAATATTTATAAAATTTTATATATAAAAGTATATGCACACATATGTATAATATACACATACACATGTACTACATATATCTAATGTATATATAAATGCATATGCTATATTACATATAATGCATATAATATACATACATGCATTATGAATTATGTATATGAATTAAAGACTATCTGTGTCTACATAATTATTAGAAGATAAAACATTTGGAAACAGAAGTATTTGTAAGCATGCCTAGTGTTGTTTCACTCTGTCTTTGCCCAAAGGCAATTGTGCCCATGAATCTGATGTATATCTTTCTACTTAATCTTTTTATCTGAAATGTAGTCAAAACAAAATACATTTTGTGTATTTGAGCAACTGTTACATTCGGAACATACAAGTTTGAATGTTTTTTATTTAACAGTATATGTTATAGATGTATCAACACTGATGCAAATGATTTTATATTTATTCAATAATATTAATTTTTGATTACTACTTGAAAAAGTAAAGAACAGAAAATATATAAAATGTATATGTTAATTCTATTAATAAGCCTTTACATTATTTCTTTTTATTATTAAATGGATATTGCTATATTTATTATCCCTATATATTTTTCCAACTACAAATAGATAAGTGCAAATTCTAAGATATAACATTTAATAACTGATTTTTAATAATTAAAGCTCCTTTCTCTACTGTATCAGAATTTGGTACCATCAGACTTGAATTTTTACCAGGGATGGTGTTGAGATGTTATCTCATTATTTTTATTCACATTTTCATTTTTCCAGTGATGTTAAGTATCTGTTATTTTGTTAAAAAATTGTACTAAATATAGCAGATAATAAAAAATAATTTAATACATTTTAAGTTTATAGCCATGCCACCCTGAACAAGCCCAATCCTGTCTGCTCTGGGAAGCTAAGCAGGATTGGGTCTGGTTAGTACATGGATGAAAGACCACCTAGGAAAACCAGGTGCTGTAGGTGTAAAAAAAAAATGAAGGCTTGTAAGCAAGTTTCCTGTGATCTGTGAGGTCAACCAAGGGTTGTCTCACCTAAAAAAAAAATTATATACATTTAAAGAATATTGTTATATGCATACTGATTTAGGATTGTTATTCCATTCTCTTGCACCATATCAAACACCCTTCTTGACACAAAAAATTTTTAACAAGTCTACTTTGAATGATACTAATATTTAAACACAAGCTTTGTTTTATTACTGTTCGCAGTTTGTCTTTTCTTTTCTTATTATTTTACGTATAGACCTCTTGTTTATATTTATATTATATGTTTATATTTCCTTAGTAGAAATCATAGAGTTTTTGTTTAATGTAGTCTTATAATTTTAGCCTTATATACTTAGAATATTTTGACTATTTAAAAAATATAATTACTGACATACTTAAATTGATATTTATCATTTTATTATTTATTTTCTGTTTTAGTTCATCTTTTTATATCTAACAATCAACACCTGTACTATAATGCAGTTATCTTTGTATTTAGCCTGCTTGTGGAATACTTATATTTTTGAATCTGTGGTTGATATCTTTAAAAGCTTTGAAAAATTTCTAGCTATTATCTCCACAAATATTGCTTCTGCTTGTCACTTCTTCTGGGAAATATAAAATATTTTAGAAATTTAGAAATTGTCTTAAACATTTATAATTTTTTTTTCTATTTAATTTTCACTCTCACTCCAATATCTGAATCAACTTTAGATATGTTTCTCTTCTTTCTCTCTATATATTGATAGATTTCATTCTCTTTCCATGTCTAAAAATATTTTTATTACATGTCAGATATAAATAAATTCTCCAAAAATTCTCCAGATGATATCCTCCATAAGAGAGGGTCTAGACATCTTTTCACCGTTAGACAGAATGATGGCTGATAACTTCAATCTAATCAAGAGTTGATTTTGGGATAGGTTGAATGGTTAGTAAAATGCAAATTATTTCTGGATTGGCCCTGTAGCTTAGATATAGGCTTCCCATGCTTTTGATTGAGGGAAATGTGTGTGTTCATTTTCTCAAGTTTAAAATACTAGGATTCACTTCTCTGATTAAGAGTTTTCTGTATTAATGTGTGCTAGATATATGTTTTGGATATTAGAGAAAATTACATTGGGAGTTTGATGGATGAGTACTGAGTGAACAAAGAAATATATTATTTTTAAATCACTCTACTCTTGTTCCAATAAATAAAAGAGAAATATTTATCTCCTATAATCTTGTAAAGTTGATTTAAAAAAAAAAAGAAAATAAAGTGAGAGGCATTACAAAATTTTACCATAACTATTAAGCAATAGAAAATTAATTCTGAATTATATGACCAATTCCTTCCTCTATATTATATTTGCCTTCCACATGTAAATTGCCTATTCTCCATGCATAACTCCTGTGAAAGGCAAAGGTAGGCATCTGGTGGTAATTGTGCTTATCCCGACCATGCACAATTGTAATGCAATAAGAAATTAATAAAACCAAAATTAAATAGATGAGTTAAAGGGGTGAAGAAAACCTTCTGTAAATTGTGGTTATGGTAGCACTACTCTGTGAACTTTAATTGTGTGACTTTTATGGCATGTGAATTATATTTCAATAAAGCTGTTATAAAGATGGACTGCCATCCACCCTCATATTATCTGTATATGAATAGAGTTCATGGTTAAGTTTCTTTTAGGCCTTGAGCTGCGGAACTCTGATTTAAGATTTCCAAAATGAAAAGTGTCAATGACTACTTCTGTTTGCTTTATAACTCATTTATCCAGAGTTAATACGTGGCATGTCTGTTGGTGCTTTAAAGTATGTTTATTTATGGTGCTATAGAACAAATATACCCAGTAAGGTGAAAAATTCAGCTGTGAACTCACAGAGTCTGAACCTTGACTTAATTTACTGTAGCAGCCAAAAACAAGGAAAAAATTGGGTTCCAAAGGGAATATCAAACACTTGGAAATTCTATAATCATTTTATATGCACAGCATCTGGACCTGCATTAATAAATCAAGGGAAACAATAAACACACCTAAGTTTCGTCTGCTAAAATCAAAGTTGTTTTGGTGCATAGAAGTAAACTTACCCGGTCAAGAGCTGCTTTCTTTAGCTCATTCCTGGCCACAGCTAATTTTTGTTCCAGATCAGTAAGCTGTTGGGCCTGTAAAAGGAAAAAAAAAGTAAAGTTTTCAGTAAATTCTATAATTGTTCCTCCACTTTGAGCATCTGTCATTCACTGCCAAAAAATTTTAAAAAAAATTATCTTGGAAAATTTATTTAGAAATTAGATTAAAAGAACTGTATTATATGGTCATTTGGTTAAGTTGCAGAAAATGATGTATTCTAGATGGATATGCATTAAATATGCACTGGAACAAAATATCCAGCTGCAAAGTTCCAACTCAAGTCTCTGAAAATAACTTGTAATATAAATTCACCAGTAAGTTTCTAGTTCTATGGATCAAATTATGTTCCTCTAAAATTCATATGTTGAAGCTCTACTGCACTCCCATGTGATTGTATTTAGAGGCAGGGCCTTTAGGGAGATAATTAAAGTTGACTCACACAGAGTAAAGGCCATGTGAGGACTTCAGGAGAAGCCCCCATGTGCATGCCAGGGAGGATTCTCACTAGAGGCTGAATCTGCCAGCTCCTTGATCTCAGACTTCCAGCATTCAGAACGTCAAGGCAATAAATATCTGTTGTTTACACCGCTCATCCTGTAGTATTTCATTACAGCATCCTGAGAAGCTTAATAGTGTTCACTCTTTTTGTTATTGAGTTTTAGTCTAATATACTGCTCTAATCCACCATAGTTCTGTACCTTCGCCAATGACATAATTGGGCTATTAAAAGAGCAATGACCTCAGAATGGGAAGGTGTGTTTTAAAATCCTGCCTCCATCAATTTCTAGCTGTATTTTGTAGGTATATAGTGACAAGAAGATGCTCAGCAGGCTCATAAAGGGTGTGCAGGAGAGACTCAGGACCTCACAGCTCAGAATCTCTCTATACCGCTAGACTTTGCCTGCCTCCTGTGTTTAGCCAATAAAAAGAATCTAAAGCTGGAAGGAATGGAGGATCTTTTTGATGTCATTCTGAGGCAAGGAAATTGAGTTTGCCAAGGAGAAATCTGCAGTAAGAGGCTCATCATTTCTACAGTGACCAGGACATCACCTCTCTGGATGCTATGATGTCATGGGCTTGTAGGAAGGTTATAGCTAACAACCAATGTCACTTTTGCTTGTTGCTCATCCCTCCTCTCTCTCACAGGCTGGACCCAAACACCCTGAAACTCCATCCTTGATTAAAATTTTCTGCCCTACAGCGAATATCTAGGAGAAAGGAGAGGGTGAGGATACTGACTTGATTATAAAAACATAAATATTCTTTGTATCCATGTCTAGTTATCATCTCTTAAATTGATCTGTGTTATTCTCCATACTTCACTGTTGTAGAAAATAATTTTCCAGTAGCCACTTGACCCTAAATGGCTACCTAATCCGTGTATATTTAATACATCATATGTATACTTATAAGTGTAGATACAATGCTTACAAATAAAATCATTCTGAATAAAAATGAAAAGAGAGATAGAGAGCTGAGGAGAAGTGGGTTTCTAGTAAGAGGGCACCTACAAGTGAGCAAACCCATGAGCTCTGAGCACCTGTCCTGGCGTCTGACCAAGAGGGACAAGGGAGTCATCTTTCTCCAAGATTTTATCATCAGTTATCTGCAGTACAGAGGTCGTCTGAAATAGGTGCAGTTCCTTCTGCCTCCATCTTTCTGCCCTTTTGTGTGAGTTCCAGCCCAAATCCTGTCATCCAAAGTAGGAGATGCCTACTAAAGAATGACTTCAGTGTGTGTGTAATATAGCAATCCAGGAAATGTGTATCAGGGCAGGCAAAAACAATTCTGACCACTGAATGTCTTTGAAAACTGTATTACCATCAGTTTCTGAGTTTTCAAGTAAATACCTCTTTTAAGAACTCGTTTAACCTTGTAAAATATAGCCCAAAGATCTTGGGAGACAGAAAGTTAAACAAAAGAATAAAGAAAAACAATCATAGGAATAGCAGGTATTGACCCATGTTATCATACTGTAGTCTTAGTTTTGAAAGGATCAGTGGCTGGATTAATTTATATGTAGTAGTTATGAAATTATATAAAACAAGAACAGTTCTGTGGGTGTTAAACCATCAGAAGACCTATGAAAGACAGGGTACTTTACCAGATAGTAAATTTTGTTTAAGTCAAGAGTACTTGTTTTCTCAATTTAATTCCTGTGAAATAAAAGATAGGATTTCTTAAGAGGAGCTAGACATAATTCTAGAATAACTTTCATTCATCTTCAATCATTGAATAAATATTTATGAAGTCATTAATTTTCTCAACTAGGTAACAGCATTTGAGTATAAAGGTTGAGAATATACATTGAGTAGTAATCATGTAGAGTAAAAATCATAACATGAAGTTCTAACTGATAAACTGAAAGTGTGTCTAAGCTAAAACACAAGACTGGGAAGGGGTTTCTCTGAGTGGCCTGAGAAGTCAGTGTCTTCTTCCTAATCAAGGTAACACTGCATGTACATTTTTTCATTTGAGCTTTATGAGATGTTTAGAATCTCGAGTCCATATCATAATTCTTAATTTATTTTTTTTTAAAGTAAATTACAGAGCTCCAAGATTTTATAGACCACACAACACTGGGGCCTGGTTTAGCTCCACCATCCAGTCTGTTGTTTCTGGAGCTGTTTCTTGCTGTTTTCCCCAAGTATATGCCTTAAATTGAGCTAGATTACGAAGGATGGCATCACTGTCTTATTTAATGCAAAAACTGTCTTTTTCTCCCCCTAAGAAACATAAGTGTATAACCAAGAAACAAACAGAACCTAATGTTAAAAGTTAAATTTTATCCGAACTTTCAATAACTCATCTTACAAAATTTTGTCAATTGGCTAAATCTGCAAGGTTCCAACTCATCATTCATAGTTTAGGTTAGTGATTCGATATTTCTGGAAACTAATTGACACAATTTATTTTAATCCTTTCCTGCCCCTGCCCTCTTAGTAAGAATATCCAGCTATCATTTTTTTTTTTTTAATTTTCTGGTGAATTTTCCTGAGGTTTACAGAATATAGAAATATTTATTTCTTATCTCTGGTAAAAATGACTTGAAACAATTTTAACACTAAAAGTGTTAAAATTTTTAACATTTATAAACATTAGATCTATGGAAAGCATATATATCTTGAGAAAAGAATGTGAAGGTACATGTGGATTAGTGACAACAGAAAGAGGCACTGATAATGGGGCCACACCATTCTATCCATTTATCTTGGCCAAGATGTAATTTTTTTCCAAGACTTCTGGCAGCCAGATATAAAAAGAAATGTTGTTGGCTCCAAAATTCTCATTATCAAGTACAGTAAACATAACAGGGACACAGACGGTGTAGGTTTTTTCCAAGCATAGGTTCTAATATAAAATTATACAAACAAATTCTATAATTCCACTCAGAAAACCGTTTTTTAGAAGCCAAGAAAATACAGTCTAAAATCAGTTTATCTTAAATCAAGTATACCACCTAAGATGCACTGATGTGTGTGTTTGTGTGTGTGTACATGCACGTTTGTTTTTGCAAGAAGACACAGAAAGCAGTGTGAGCAAGTCACAATAATTCTACCCTTTCTCACCCATTCTAGAAGACTGATTTAAACACAAGCTTAGGCACCAAGATATAAGAGACTAGAACTTTTTTTTTTGGTCACTAGAACTTTTTTTTTATAGTTTGTGCCTTCCACATAATGAGTAAATGCCATTACAAAAATTAAATACTAAACTATATTGGGCTAAATTGAGAAGATATAAGGACCAGTACAGTCTTTTGAATGTTGACTAAAATCTCAGTTAGTTCAGCTTCTGATAAAACAGGAGAAAGAAGCACCACAGGGTATCAACATAATGATGTCTAGCCAGATTCTTTTCTGGCACAACCTTCTGCTTGGAAAGATTAAACTGGAAATTTTCCTATCTAGGGCCAAATGAGGAAACTATGTATATAGATTCTAAATAGGAAATTCAGAACAGAGCCTCCTCCTACCGTTTTGCTCACTGCAGAGTTTTAATAAATAAACTCAGAGGACTACTATAACTCTTTTACTGGGAATATAGACTGGAAGAGAACTACAATGGTCGAGTGTGTTAGGGTATTTGCAGTAACAGCTAACATTATAATACGCTTTTAGGTGGCATCAGCAAAACAAGTCAGAAATTAATTGTTAGAGGTTTTCTAACCATAACTTTACCACTTTATTATTAACAATATGTTTCTTGCTCTATATTTTGGAACCAATAAGAACATGCAGGTGTGTTCCAGAAAATGATGCCGAAATAGAGATAGTGAGTACAAGAGATGTTCCACTGGAGTAGAAGCAGAAAACATCAGAAATTCTACATTTTAACTTTAGATTTTAACATTATAAAATAGATGGTATTATAAAATATTTGAAAATATCCCACAGTTGTTCTAAGATAAAATATTTTAGAAGTTATATTTATGTATTTTCTAATCTCATCAACGTTTTCTTTAATTTTGATTATGTTTATAATGTACTTAATATGGCAATAAAATAGTCACATGATAATATTGATAGCAACAACCTTGAACTTTTATATATATTCCTCACAACAACTGTATCTGGTAACTAGTATTGTTTTGATATTTTTTAAATGAGGAAACTGAGATGCAGATTTATTAAATATCTTACTCAAATTGACAGCTGAGGAATAACAAATCTGGAATTCAAACTTAAGCAGTTTGGATCCGTAGCTGGTTATCCCAACCACTAAAGATATGAATGTATGTAATTTATAACTAATAAATATACATATATTGAATGGCATGTGCTCAAAATTTATTGACAAGCTTTATGATTAAAAATATTTAGAGATCACTAAGGAAATTGGAGTAATTTTGTGATTTTAAGAGTATTCATCCAATGAGGAAAATAAACTTGTAAAAGAGATGTTCTCAAGTACCAGTAGGGCATACTTGGCAGTTCGTGAAAGAATACTGATAGGATTAAATTTTATGGAAATGTGATGGATCTATTAGTATGTATGAAGAACATATGCCCTGCTCAGCAGCATTAACCTACAAGCTGCAGTACCATGATTATCTTTGGCCATCAGATTTTCGATGCAACACCTATTCACTTCAACATTATTAACTTGGGAGTAATACTGAGAGACTTAGGATTGAATGACCGAATCAAATTGTGATGCCACATTACACAGGAATAGCTTAGCATAACATGTGGTTATAAATGCTATTAAACTAAATTTTAATATATCAAAGTTATAAAGTTCAATAAACTTTTCCATTTGGAAATGAGAGTTAATATATATATTACATATATAATTTTCCTTAAATTTAAATTTTTATAAATAGCATACTGCCATCATGTGTATGTATATATGCATGTGGCACTTCTGGTCCTTTCCAGAAAATTTATTGTAGATCATTTTTGGTTATGTACTTGATATTGATTTCTTATGTCCCCTCAGAAACACCTAGACTTTGGAGGTAACTGCCTTAAACCCTCTTTCAGCCAGACATTTTAGGAGAGGTTATCTCAACAATTACTTTCAGAGATGGAGATGTAATTTCTTAAAGCAATTACTATATCTCAACTCTCTAGTCAAATGATTGTGATTGGGTTTAGGCATTTAATTAACATCATGCCAGAGACAAGAAAATATTTATTGGTGGTTTCTGAAATGATCTGGTGACTTCGAAAAATTCTCAATCTAATCATATCTGAAATCAAATGAATCATGCATTTTCAGTTAATGTGAGTAAATAAATTTTTTTTTAATTTTCAATATTTAATTTTAAATATATACATATATTTACATTGTGTGTCCACCTCCCATGGTTAAATTTTTGTCACCACATATTTGACCCCTTTTATCCCATCCTCCTCCCTCTGGTGACCACTAGTCTATTGTGCATGTCTGCGAGTCTCTGTGTTGTTAGTCCTGTTTGCTTGCTGCCTTTAGGTTTATATCCCACATATAAGCAATATCATGAGATTTTCAACTTTTTCTGTCTGGCTTATCTCTCTTAGTATGGTTATCTCTAGGTCCATCCATGTTGTCACAAACGGAAGTATTATTCTTATTGTTGTGAGATATTTATATTTTGTGTTATTTAAAAATAAAACAAACAAAACTTTTGCCTATAGACAGGACACAGTAATTGATGATATAGGACTAGTCCTCTTTTCATAAACAACTATGAGCTAATTACACCAGGATGTGAAACTTGAAATATGGGAAATCCCCCAGGTGAGACCCATGACTACATCAGCTTTCTGCCTGAGAACAATTTCCAGATTGATGTGCAAAGGGCTGTGGCCCAAGCAGATCACTGTAGTTGCAAAGAACTGTGGAGGTAGTGATGAGAGTTTGGGTCAGAGTAAATGAATGGCTGGAGTATCCAGAGCAGGGAGGCAAGAGAACAATGAGATGAGCAGGAGCGGGCTTCCAAAAGAAAATCTGGGGAGGAGGGGGAGTGAGGGGGATGTTCTTGCCATTCTTTGGCAGAATTGGATAGCACATACACAGAACAATATATTCCACAAGTTTAATTACAAAGTAGCTATTAAATGGCTGAGAGCAGAACAGAAATACTAGAGGCTATTTGCAGGATACTGGCTTTCTGTCGACATTCATAAACCTTATTAACACCACAGGCATCTTTAGATTAATAGCCATACACTAGGAATTGTTGGTAAACTATAGCCCAAAGGCCACGTCTGACCAAGTGCCTACTTTTGTAAGTAAAATTTATTGGAGCGCAGCTACTGTATGTACGTATGTATGTATGTATATATGTATGTATGTATGTATGTATGTATTTAATGTCTAGTTGCTTTTGTGCAATCATAGTGGATTTGAATAGTTGCCATAGAGACCATATAGTTTGTAAAGACTAAAATATTTACTATGTAATCATTTACTGTATAAAATCTACTTTAGGCTTTCTTTAAGAAGGTCAAATTAAAATCTAGACAGGATTCTGGTAGGTAGGGATTTGGGCATTTTTTTTTTTAGCCTTAGCTCTGGCAGATGAGAGGAGTTTTGTATTATCTTGGACTCTGTTCCTTGCCTTTTCCAGCTTCTCGAGGCAACCTACATTCCTTGGCTTGTGGCCACATCACTCAAACCTGTGCTTTTATTGACACACATCTTTCTTTGATTCTGACTCTCCCACTTTGTTTTTATACTTTTGTGATTACACTGGCATCACTCCAATAATCCAAGATAATCTTCTCTTATCAAGATCCTTAATGTATACACTTCTGCAGTCTCAAGGGTAGTTTTCTACCCATGTTCAAGCAGTCATAATTTTTTTCTGTACTATTTCTATTAAAGAAGTTCCTCATTTTCATTCTTTACTAGATTGCTGTAACTGCCTCATTATATTCACTGCCTTTAGTCTCTACTTTTTGTCCCTTAAAAGTCTTTCTGCATTATCTATCATGTTTGTTTTTAATAAGCCTTTCTTTTAACCTGTTTCTCTTTGATAAAACAAATAAAACAAACAAAACAAACAAACAAACAACACTTTTGTTATTCTTTATCACCTTTACAATAAAATGCAGACTCCATATTCGATTGAGACTTTGCACAATCATTCCTAAACTATTTTTAGAGACTATTATTTTTGTTCAACTAGAAAATCTACTCCACCTGAGCTAGGCCTATAATAACATTGTCCTTTACCTCTGGTCATGTGATTAGTTTAGAACATATCCATCTTCTTTATTAAAATTACCCTGAACAAACCAACAAGTAGTTCTTCAGGAAGGCCTATGTGAAGTTGCATGACAAGTGTATGCTGTTAATTTAGAATTTATATATTGTTTGGTTAATTATTGAAGATTATACTTTATTTTATTTTTTATTATATGTTTCATTGTAGGTAATTTCTTCATTATGTCGTTCTCCTTTTCCATTCAATCTTTTGACAGATATTTACTGCAAGGCTAATAAATCCCAGACATTTTGTAAATTTTATATTTTTTTAAATATAGGATCTTCCACCTTTACTCATTTCCTCTCTCCTTTCACTCCTTGCTTCCGTCTTTTTCTCTCACATCTTTTTTTCTCACATCTTGATTGCCAGATATGATTTTTAACACTCTGATATGAGATCAGTTACAAATGTAAAACAACATAAGGCAACATCCCTATCTTTATGCTTATAGTCTAAAGTGTTTCTTAAACATTTCTGTATTCACCACGAAAACAATCATCTGTCTTTCACATAGTGAGACAAATTATATTGGTGTTCTGTTTGAAGTCTCAAAAACTCTAGCTTTATGGGTGGAATTATAAGTGTTTTAATAGGCAGTCAGAAAAGAAGAAGAGATAGTTTGACCCAAGTGCATTACATAAGGTGAGAATGGCCTTTTTATAGTTCATGGAATGAGGCATATTCTTACACACCTCAAAGTTTTCAAAGGTATCTGTTTTTTTCTGCCTGGATTTATGGAAAAATTTCCTGCTCCTGGGGAAAATACCCTGTTACCCCTTGTCCATCCCTATACACTGTTTAGGTTCTAGTTGAAAGGCAAATTCTCGTAGCAATTTATTTCTGAACTGTAAATATCATTTTAACATTCTTGTTATATTTTATGAAATACTGTTTTTTCTTTCTATTATTTTCAACAGTTATGATATGTAAAAAAAATAATTGGTGTGGTACCAACATGAACCCATAATATCTGACTCTGCTCTGAATGCTCTAGCAGGGTCCTGGGAGTTCACCACTTGATGGGTGTCAGACAGTCAAGCAGTCCCTAAGCAGCAGCATTGTGGCAGCTCCAAAGCAGGCTTGTGACAATCTCATCGAATCAGCCAGGAAAGAGACATGTGCCCAAATCAATTTCAACAGTTTATTACTCACAGTGAAAGCATAAGGATGATCAGCATGGTATTGGCAATCCATATCTCTGGTGTCACTGGATGACATCATACCAGTGGGGCCATATGACAGGCATGTTGTAGGTCTTTCTGTCATAGTGGATTTAGCTCTAACTATAGCAAAACAGTTTTATAGCCCACAGCTGTAACCAAAGGAGGGGGACAGGTGTCATATGGAGAGTGCCATGCCTCATTGGCTCTAGAAAGGCAGATAGAAAACTACTTCATAAAGCCTCTTGAGGCATAGGAAAGTAGATAGAAACAGTCTTGTAACAGCTTCTTAGAAGCCTGTCTTTCTATGTTCCATCACAGGACTTTCCACCAAGACTTGGGTTAAACTATGGGTTAGCCTTGCCTATGTGACCTATGTAGAGATGTGCAAGGTTATCAGGGTGTTATGGCAGAGCCATTGTGCTTAATGACAGCTAAGCGCCAGGGAGAGATAAAAGATTACAGAAAAAGGGCCAGGATGAAGAAGGAAATAGTTACTTATTAGTCAATATAGAAGTGCTTTAATATTTGAACATTTCATATGCTTATATTAATGCCTACTGGTTAAATTTCATCCCTACTGATTATGGTTATCATCTATCCACTTCTCTATCTGATTCCCTCATAGACAGTAGGCTCACACACAATATGAATTGCTTCCATTTTGCCATCCACTGAATAGATAATTGTTAGAACCGTGCCAGATACCTAGTGAACAAATAATACGTATTGGATGATGAATGAGCAAGTGAGTACATTTGGTGCTGATGCCACTAAGAAAACAAGTTCCTTATCTTTCTCTAGAGTATTTAATTTTTTTCTCCTCATTTGTATCTGAGCTCCAGTGTTTACGAGTACCTTCTATTTAGCTGAAAATTGAGGATTTTGAGTCTGAACTTTAACACTCCAAAGAACGTTCATCAAAGAGTCTTTTTAGTTCGTCTTATGAATCTTTCTCGGGCAGTTAATTGACATGACAGGCAGTAGCTGCATAGGGATTGACATTTTATTAACAATACTGATAAAAGTCCTGAGGCATGGTGGATACAATCCAGCATGGAATGTTGTCGATATCAGAAATAAGTCAGTGGTAAATATTTCGAATAAGTACATTTTTTTTCCTATGTGAATCTGCTCGAATGTCATGATCCCCTCTATTTATGAAAATCCTCTTGCCATTTGAATGCTGGATGAAGCCAATTGTTTAATTTTGTCACTGTCAAAGTGCAGCAGCTGCTCTGGATGCTGTCCCCAAACATCCTTTCAAAAATTTTTATTCCACTAAGTGAATTTTGTTGAAAACAGCAGGTATGAAAACATTTACATGCCACCTTGTCAAATTTCCTGCTACTCTAAGTGCATATTTTTTAAAAAATTCATGTTAATGTTTTAGTAGAGATTTTTAATGTTTTCACAGTCTATTTACCAAAAAACTTATTTTGTCCTTTTTCACTTGAATTTAAAAATAGAATCAAATACCACATATAATTTGGCAATGACAAGGGTAAGCAAAAATCTAGGGGAATATCTGAAACCCTAGAAATGTGGGGTTCATCTGGAGATGGGACAAAGAGCTTTACAACCTATGTCAAAATCTCATTTATCATGCAATTTTATATAACACGAGCTTCCTTTTGTTTTTAGTGACTTCTATTTTTTTGAACATACACTGAATAGTGATTAGTTCATGCAAATCATGTGCTAAACAATTTACACATATATTTCACAGTCAAACAGACAAAGTAGGTTTTCTTTCCCATATTTGCTAGATGTGCAAACAGAAGTTTGTGGAGTTGTATACATATACATATAGACACATACTACATGTGTGTGTGTATGTGTATACAGTATGTAGAATAAATACATTTACACTCATTTCTTGATGATTACAAAGCCCATCCATATCTCTCAAATTCCTTACTCTTATTTTGGCTCAAGGGTCACCTGCTTAAGGAATCCTCTCTAGACTATTAATACTGCAAACTTCTTCATTTTCCATCTGGAATTTTCAATCCTCTATTTCTCTCTACTTTTTATTTTTTCCTATAGCATTGAACTCTAGTATATTACAATAATAAATTTTCTGTTTATTAAATATTGGCTATCATACCTACTTGAACGTAAGTTTTACAAGAATAGGGAACTTTTGTTCACTGATGAATCATATAAGCACCTGGAAAAGTACCTGGCAATATTAGTCTCAAAAAAATTGATTGACTATTATCTTTACATTATAATATGACTTCAAAGGTCTTTGTAAGAGTGAAAAACACTTTTAAATGTGATAATGACACATAGTTGGTGCTCAACAAATAAAAAACAATAGAAATAACAATTTATACTATAATTAATGGGAGATGTTCTCATTGTTTCTCAGGCTACTACCATATTTATTTAATATTTAGTCAACTTATCTAGAACTCTTGCCAACCTCAGTTATCAATACATCTGCTGAATTGTTAACAAAATGATGACTTGTATTCAAATTGATTCAGGTTGCTTCCTTCAATAGTTATCTACCTTGTGCCAATCCATATGTATATTATAAGAATTAAAAAGATATACAAGATATAGACTCTGCCCTCTAAAAATGTGTTCAGTGGTGGAGGATATGATGCATAAGCTAATAATTATTTACCATTTTAAACAGGGTATGTGCTATAATATGTATAAAGTTCTGGTGAACAAGCACATGAAGTTTGTTGACTCCTTTACCCTATTTGTAAAATGGGATTAAGAGTATGAATGAAAATTTATGGAATATTTATTATGTGCCAAGAACTATGCTAATACTTAAATATGTTATAACCACTTTGAAGAAGCCACACCTGTATGACCCAAAGGTGTCTCACTTGAGAATTTAGCAGTTGGTATTTGTATATCTAATTTCAAAATCTTCATCTTGTTAAGACTGTTGGTAAGAAGTTACAAAAGATAATGCCCATTTTTGTTTCCAATTATTATATTGTTTTGGGTTTCATTGCATACCAAATAAAATGAACTGCAATGGGACAGGAAATGTGATTCCTCTCTCCTCTTGACAAAGAGCAAAAATGTTGAAATACAAATTATAATTTTCATGTGAGAAATATTTCATGAGACCACCATAAATAAGACAGAAAGAAAAGAAAAAACTTCCAAACATGTCTTGATAAACCAATTCTTTGTGTAAAGGATATGTCATCATCAAAATCTAGAGCTGCAAAGATTCTTAGAAAGATTTCTCAGTAGGATTGCCTTTTAAATAAAATAGTTCTAAAATGTTTAACTATAATCAGTCATTTGTTCCTAGGCTTGAATGAGGTAATATATGCCAAAAAGGTTGATGCGCAACTTTTTGTTTTGTCTTTGGAATAATTATCAGAAAGTTAGAGCTGTCATTTTGTTTACAGCAAAAATTGGTCATTGTAACCCATTTCGTTAGCTACAGTGCTTCACTAAAGATAACAAAAAGAACTGCTTAATTTTTTTTAGCATTCCTTATTTATCACTGGTCTATCCTTACAGTTACAGAGGTCACATGCCTTGTAATTGTAGCTGTCAAAAAAAGGGTCAGCATGGTTATTTCACCTGTCTTGCAGCTGTCACTTTGCTTTATTTACTTAGCCTTAACAATTTCCGTGTCAGTGATTATCATCTAATTCTAAGAAACTTATAATCGAACAACTAATGAATAAATAGATCTTTTTAAATGATATATCTTTACTGAACAGAGAAAAATAATTTTTTTCTAGGCAATTTGGTAAATTAAATATTGCGACATGGTGTTATAAAGTTTACCATTTCTCTTCTTTATAAGTCCCCTATTCCCTCATTCATCCATCTCTCCATCCATCCATTTATCAATTCAGGTAACAGTCAACTCATTCATTTTTCATTCATCCTTCCACTTGCACACCATCTGTTCTATTATCCATGCATTTCTCTATTTTTCTACTCACACATCCACCCACTTATTTATCTCCTCATTCATCCTGCTCTCTCTGTCGATCTATTCATCCAAGGTCCATGCACCCGTTCATATACTCAACCTAGTAATGTATCCAAACAACTCAGTGTGGACATTTGAGATACAAAGAAGAGTTACATTAAACTCACCTCAAACAAGAAAGAAAGAAAAACTTAATTTTTTTTTTCAGTTAGAGAATTAAAAAAAGCTTTCAAATCATTTCCAAAGATTCTGATTCTCACTTGTGAACCTCTAGACATCTAAATCTTGAATCAATGTTACTGTATATGAAAATATCCATTCTCTAACCCAAATAATCTGAGGCAAAATCTCAATTGGTTTAGAATGAGTTTTAGTGTTTTGAAATGTCTGCATATATGTTTTTATGCAAATCCAGCATTAAGAATCACTGCCTCAGAAGAAGCAAATGATGTACTTTTCTTTGGAGATCATGATTTCCCTGGCATGCCTCCATAGCACACCCACATCCTGACTTATGCTTAACAAATAGCATCAAACCTATATACTTCAAAGTGAGAGGTAACCTCGATATCAGTACATTCAAAATGTTTTATAATGTATCTGCTCAAATGAAGCCAGTACAGCCATTGATGTTAGTGCAGAGATAAACAAAATATTTTGGAAGTGTCTTACCACTATGCTTGAAAATAGAAAAGAAATCAGACGTGTGCGTGTGCGTGTGTGTGTGTGCATGCACACGTGCGTGCGCGCACACACACACACTTTTAGAAAAAGCTTTTCTTTCACTCTTCATGTTTCTAATAGCTATGCTATTTTTTAACTGGTTTAAACTTTAAAGATGAAAAATATCATTCAAATAATATGTTTAGAGAAACACCCAAGTTATACATATGTATATGTATATATGCTTGCATATCCAATTAAATATATATTCATATACATACACACACATAAAACTGCAGAACTTTTTGAAATGTGAGACCAAAAACAATTGATCGGTTGTGTCCTTTCCTCCATCATGTCAGTTTATTCTTCAACTGGAATGGCCATATGGCTTCAGAGGAGATCAGTTTACTATTTACTTATAAGCCAAATTGGCATAATCCTTGCCATCTTCTTATCCTTCACTTACCATATCCAGCTCATGGTTAAATCATGTACATATTGCCTTTTATCTTTTAATCCTATCTTTTAATCCTATCCTCTTTTCTCCATTTATACTTTAGCAGCTCAATCCATGTTACTACCATTTCCATCTGTAATACTGTAATAACCTCACAAACAGAAGAGACTTAATATAACAGGACTGAAACTGCTATCCTTACAATGACCTGCCTCGTAGGTTGGTCCTTAGCTTGCATCTGGAAATATGAATTTTGGGAAGGTTCCACCATTCACTGATAAGAGTTTATCAATGTTATTAAATTATCTGTGCAAATAATCTGGATCATGCTGAAAATCTGCTTTCTTCTCAGGAGTTTGGAGTGATAGTATATGCTAGGCAGGGAGTGCCTACATGTCCAGTATGCAACAAAAACCCTGAACTCAGAGGCTCAGGTAAACTTCTCTAGCAGAAAACTTTATACATGTATTGCCACAACCTGTTGGTAAAGGAATTAAGCACATCTGCATAACTTCACTGAGCAAGACCTCTCGGCATCTGGAACTTTGTATGCGCTGGATTTTGCCCATGTCTTCTTCCCGTGTGCTAATTTCACTTTGTATCTTTTATAAAATCAGTCATGAGTAGGACTAGATGCTGAGTTCCATGAATCTTTCTAGCAAATCATGCAGCTGGCAGGGGGGTGGTCTTGGGGACTTCTGACACACCTCCTAACTAGTTTTCCTTTGGTTCCCTCTTTCTTAAAACATGGCTATGTGATTATGCGCCCTTTAAGTATTTTGATTAAAACATTTCAATATCTTCCATTACTATAGAACTAGGGTTGATAAACTTTTTTATGCAAATAAGCCAGATAATTTTGAGGGTCATATGGTCTGGATCACTACTTAACCCTGGCCTTGTAACACTGAAGCAGTCATAGACAGTACATAAACAAGAGAATGGCCGAGTCTCCTAGTAATGGCTATGCTCCAATACTACGTTTTGCAAAGTTTTTGTTGTTGTTGTTGTTGTTGTTGTTTGTTTTGGGGTTTTTTTTTTTGGACACTGAATTGAATTTTATATAATGTTCACACATCCTAAAATATGTTTCTTTTGATTAAAAAACGCAACACATATTTCTAGCATGCCCATCATACAAAAGAGGCATCATGTTGGAATTGGCTATGGTTTGCTGACCATAGAATAAAAGTGAAAATCCTGAACATACCCTATAAGCCCCACATTATATGAGTAGTATCTATCTCTCTAATCACATCTCTCAGTATCCTTTACTTCATACTGAGTTTTCCAGCCACAGCAAGCTTTGAGATTCAGGAGGTCTGTGCTTACTGTATGTTAGGTGATTGATATACAGCATCCTCTGCTTTGAACTCTTCTTCCATTGATCTTTTTACTTAGTTAAACAGCACTTGCTTTTTTATTTCATCTCAGTTATCCCTTCATTACTTTCATCTCAAGTCCTCATCATAATATCAGTTGACATTATTAACTCTCTTAATATCATATACAGATTCATCTCTGTACTTCTCATTTTTAAAATTCATTTGCTCAACACTTTTCTCAGTAATTATTTTACCTACTAGATCATATGAAACTTGAGAGCAGTCATAGCATATTTTATTTTATATTTTTAGATCTCCAATACCTTTTACAGTATTCGGCTCATGATTTACTCTCAATACGCATGTGTTGAACTAACTCATCAGTACTATGTGTCTAGTGCTAGAGGCAGAAAGAAAATAACATGTAATTGAGGAGTTTACAGATGCTACTGAGGTGAAACAAATATATAATTTAAATGTAATGTAGTTAGCACTATAATAGAAATGGACATAGGGTGCTCACAAAGCATAGAAAGTGTCCTTAGAACTAAGAGTGAGCAAGAGGAGAGAGTGCTAATGAGTATGGACCTTAATTGCATTTTGAAGACTAAGTAAGGGTTGATGAGATAGATGGCTAGGAAGGAAGTTGAGAAAATTAGAACAAGAAGAGAATAGACACATAAAAGACACTTTCAATACATTATAGGAAGAGAAGATGACCCCGTACCTCAACCTGGGGCACCAGGAAAGGTTTCTGGGAGGTGACAATGCAGAGCTCAGTGAAACAAACATTAAAATCACCAGAATTACCCTAAGGGCATGCAGAAAATGAGTAAGTAGCCATTTAAAAATTTACTAAATCTTGTTAAGAACAATAACCACTCCTCAGTAATCTGCCCCATCTCTGTGTAACAGAAATTGTACTCTGAGCACTCTACTTTGAGAGAGTGGAAACAGAAAGATAGGGTACCTCTGCCCTAAGCTCCTAGTCTATGGCTATGATTTCATGCAGTCAGGACTGGATGTGGAAGTTCTATTCTGGGCATGACAAGGCAAGGATGCCAAGGCCTGATCACCCACCAACACTCTACTCTAAGTCACTTATAAGATGGAAGTTCTATCCAGGGAGAAGCAGGCTAAGACCAGATACTACCATCCCCACCTGTGCCTACTTGTACAGCTGGGAGAAAAAGGCTTCTCCACCAGGTATAGTGATACACAGGTTCTACTTAAGACAGGCCTTAAGAATGATGAGCTCTGCAGGTAATTTAAAAAATTATTAAGGATTGACTAAGTGAAAAAAGGCTGCAAAGACATGTTAGGAAAAGAAAACAAGAAAAACAAATAAAAAATGAAAACTACAACAAATGAAAGTTTTCAGTGGTTCAGTGTTTGATGTTGATGACACTAAAGTAGGCAAAGATGAGCATTGTAAGCTGTACTAAGGTGGATGGACTTAATCCTATAAGTACTGGACAGATAGTGATGGATTTAGAAGTCAAATAATGAGCAAATTTAAAATTTAAACAGACAACCTTTCTTTTGACAGTGTGGAAGATAGATCAGAGAAAAAGAGTGAAGTCAGGGAATCCTGGCAGTATTCAAGGGAGATGAGGAGAGCCTGAACTGACACAAAGAATGTGAAGATGTAGAAAAACATTTAAAAGGAAAATTTTACTATTGCTTTTCTGTGTGGTTATAAATAAATATATGATTATGTTGGACACATATCTCTTCCCTTTACCGTAGGCTTCTGAGTTTCAGAATTAGATAAGTAAGATCACCTGCTTCGTTACTTTCAGGTTTTCCTATTACAAAAACAGCAGGGAAGAGCAGAGAAAGATGCAGAAAAGATGCATTTTGACATCTAATTATATTGCTAATCTCTGGAACTGGCAAATAGGAGTCTATTCAGGGAAATGTGCTTCTTGCCAGTGACATCTGGCAATTAATGTTAAAATGTGGTTTCTGGCTTGCAAAAAACTGAGGATTTGACTGGACAGATTTAAAGAGAATGGGCACTCACTGCCTTTTATAGCATTGTAGTCAAAATCAAAACTTTGCATAAATATAGATATGAGCAAATAATGTACATTAATGGTGGATCTACCCATATTAACCTTCAATTAAATACAGCAAATCGAATAGTAAAGTTAAAGGCTTTATCCCAGAATGCTGGACACTCCAATATCTGACTTAGGCATATCGTTCAGCTCTGCTTCCAGGTGTCAGCTATTGTCAGGTCACCACTGACTTTTTCCTCATTTGCCAAATTCAAATTCCACATGTTCTCTCATGCCTAGGGCTGTTTAATCATGCTGCTCCATATGCCTCTAAAGAAACAAGAAACTTCCCTAATTTTTATACCCACGTAACTACTTCTCTTTCCAGACTCACTGGAAATTTCAACTTCTCTTTAAATGTTTCCTAAAAGCTCCAGCTACATCATACCTTCAATGGTTCTCAAAAGTGATATTAGATTTTCTAATTTTCCTACTCACTACTCTATATAAATTCTTACACACTTCCAATATATCTTCGTGTACATAAGTGTGTTTCTTAAGTGTACTTTATATATACTTATAATCTTACATATGCATAAATGCATATGTTTAATCTTTTTAATTTAATTTATATGAAATAATGTTTGGATGAAGTAAGTCCTGAAGCCAGAGTGCTCCAATCTCTCATAGCCATAATTAATTACCTCATCTGCAACCTGTGGTTGATAATAGAACTGACCTTAAAGCAATAGTTGCCAAACTTATCTGTACATTGAAATTAACTGGAAAGCTTCAAAAAATACTTATGTGTGCCTTTGCTCCATTCACCAACATTTTATTTAATAGGTCTGAGGTGTTGCCTGGGCTTTAGACATTTTAAAAGGTCTCCACATGATTCTAATATGAATGCAAGTTTGGGAACCACTACCTTAAAGAGTTGTAAAGATTATATGTGATCATGCATTTGTGAGTTAGTGGTGCATTGCCTGGACAATATTAAATATTTACTTATTTGTTAAATTTATTGGGGTGACATTGGTCAATAAAATTATATAGATTTCAAGTGTACAATTCAATAATACATCATCTGTATATTGCTTCATGTGTTCACCACCCAAAGTCAAATCTCCTTCTGTACAAACATGTTTGGGAACTATAGCTTTAAGGTCTGTTCTATTATCAAACACAGATTGCAGATAAGGTAACTGTGGCTCTAGGAGATTAAAGCACTCTGACTCTAGGACCCCCAAGCACCCAAACATTACATCATACAAATTTCAATTGAATTAAAAAAAACTCTAAACATATATATTTATGCATATGTAATATTATATGTACACATAAAATATATTTTACCCTTATCTAACTTCCTCTTCTCCGTCTTTTCCTCTGATAACCACTAAAGTGTTGTCTGTGTATATGAGCTTTTTTATCCTATTTATTTGTTATTTTCAGTGTTTATTATAAAACAAAGAGGCAAACAACTGAATGAGAGAAGATATTTGTAAACAATGCCTTTAATAAGAGGCTAATATCTAAAATATGTAAAGAACTAATACAACTTAAATACAAAAAAAAAATCTCATTAAAAATGAACAGAGGACCTGAACAGACATTTCTCAAAAGAAGACACACAAATGGCTGACAGACATATAAAAAGAAGCTCAACTTCATTAGCTACTGGGGAAATACAAATCAAAACCACAATAAGATACTACCTCACACTTGTTAGAATTGCTGTCATCAACAAGACAAGTAATAACAAGTGTTGGAGATGTTATAGAGATAAAGAGACCCTCATACACTGCTACTGGGAATGTAAATTGGTTATAGCTATCATGAGAAACAGTGTGGATGTTCCTCAAAAAATTCAGAATAGAATTACCATGTGACCCAGCAATCCCTGTTCTGGGTATTTACCCCCCAAATGTGAAAATATTTATATGTAAAGATACAGGCAGTCCCATGTTCATTGCAGCATTATTCTTGGTGGCCAAGACATAGAAACATCAAAAGTGTCCTGTGATATAGATGATTAAATAGACATTTAAATAATAATTACTATTATTATTTGTAGACTTTATAAGTGTAAAAATCATACCTTACTTATTTTTGTTCATGTCACATAGGTGAGATACTTAATACAGAGATGATGAATTTAAGAAATCTTTTTTGATTAAATGAATTGGGATTAGATGAATTTATCTCAAAACAGGAGCTCTCAATTCTATAGGGAAAGATGGCAGACACACAGATAACTATAGTAGAACACAGCGTGGAAAAAATGAGCTCACAGTACTATGGCTAGTATAGAGGAGAATCAGGCAAATGCTTTTTCCTGATTGAAACAAGGAGCTAATAAAAAAGATGAAAGAGGAGGAGGAAGAGGAGGATAATAGGAACTAACATTTATAAAGATCAGTTCTCTACTAGAAATTGCACAAATGATATGAACTCTCAATTTTACAGATGAAGATCGAGAAGTTTAAAAATTTGCCCCAAATTACCCTAGTTAGTGATAAATCCAAGATTTATTTCTGAGTTTTTGATACCCTAGATTTAGAATACTTACATTTCCTGCAGAACTGTGAAAACAAAGAATCTCCACCCACCTCTAATCAAAGGAGTTTCAAATGGGTGGCTTATGTAAAAATCCATGAATTTAGTGACATAAGAATTTGTACACTATGCAGGGTATGTTTCTCAGCCCAATCATTGCTATGTTAAGAATTAATTATAAAGAAACTGGAACAATTGAATATCAATAAAGAATAAAGAGGACACAATGGTATATCCAATTTAGAAACAACTTTTTGTCTCATAATATTAAATATATTTTTAAAAATAAACATATTTACATATTACCTAACTAGTCTATGTCAATACAAACACCTCTGTGTAAATGCTCATAGCAGAAATATTCATAACAGTCCCAAACCGGAAACAACCAAATGAAGTTAAATGGAATGAAACTGAAAAAGAAAAAAAAATAATTGACAGATGCAATAACATTATATTGAGTGTGTCTATTTCTATGACTTGCTAGAAAAGGCAAAACAATAGTTTTGGAGTGGGGAGAGGGGAGTGACTACAAAATGGCCCAAGGTAACTTTTAAAAAATTTTATAACAATGTTTTAAGTTTTGGTTATGTTGACAATTACACCATACATACATACATACATACATACATACATACATACATATGTATATATACACACATATACGCACACACATAGACACATATGTATATATACACATAATACTACATATATGTCAAAATTCAACAAATTGTTCAATTGAAATGATTAATTTTATTGAATGAAAATTATACTTCAATGGAACTGATTTTAAAATGAATAAATGAATGGAAAATTTTCTTTCTGGTGGGGAAAAAACGTATGGGAAGTTAAACTGTAAAAATAGATATTACAAATGATAGTGCATTAGAAACTGGGAAATACCAAAAAGTCTCTACTTATCTGAAATAGCCATAAACTCTCTATAGAAAGTGTTATATTTGGACTGATGTCTGCTATATAAAGTGAATCTAACACAATGTCTGACGAATAGAAGTTGTTTGAGAAACATCTATTGAATGCATTCGTTTCTGCTTAACCTCAGCTGTTCAGCTCTAACTTGCAGACTAATTTTTCTTTTTTTAAATTTGTGCAATTAGAGCCTTTGATTAATACATTTTTCTCTCAACAGAAAGAGTAAACAGGTAAAACTTCAAAATAAGAAATGATATAATTTATTGTATAAAACTGTGAGTGAAAATTCTATCACTGTTTTTGGAAAACCCTAACTAGCATTAAGAAAAGTAATGCCTAACTATATGGTATGAAAGAAAGCTTGGTAAAATTATGAAATATAATGCAATGATAGCTGACAGCTTAGGGTACCGCAGCACCTTCATATATAGTTGCTGGAAAGAAATGGACTTTCTACATTTTCCTGGCAATAATGGGAAGATTCCTGCTTCTGTGCCCAGTGAGTATACCCTATGGATTCCATTTATAGCCTTCTTATCTAAACACAACAGTTCCTCTCAATCCTCTTTCAGGCTTCCCCATGAGCAGCATGAAAACAGGGGATAAAAAGTTTATCCTTCTATTTCTGTCTGCATATATTTCAAAAAACAAACTAGAAGAGAATATGAAGGCAGTGAGCATTTGCCAAGCGCTCACTAGTTGCTGATTTATATCCCCTGTCTGTAGTCACATTCTACTTCTATAGTATAGTGATGATTTCCATATTGCACTTGGGAAAATAGCTTTGAGAGGTAATGCGGCTTACTTAAATTAGTAAAAGCCTAAATTTTGTCCAAGATTCTTTTAGAACCCAAAACACTTGGTTATCAATATTATAATCAAAAGCAAGTAAATGTTTTACTTAAAAAAATAATAATAAATACTTATACAATAATAGATGCCAGGCACTATTGTAAGTTGATATTTTACTTGTATCAACTCATTAGAGTCTCAAAATAATTGTACGATATAGAAGCTAACATTAATCTCATTTTACAGATGAGAGAGAGAAGAGATACACAGTCACTCATCTTTAAAACATACTGAGATTGACAGTCAGTATTAAACACAGAGGTCTGGGTCCAGAGTCTATACTTTTAAGTGCTGCGTAAATTCTGCCTCTTGTATGGGTTGGAGATAAAGAGTGTGAGTCCAGTTTTGAATAAAACATGGGCTTAATAAATATCTAAAATATGAAGATCAATCCAAGTGCTCTCATTTTTTTATCACCCAGAATATTTGAGCCTACCTCTTTTTTCACAGCCTACTAGATAACATTAAATGAGAAAAGTTTTATAGCCCATGAAGTAGCAATACAGCTTTCAGTCTCATTAAGTTGCTTATTAAAAAGAAATACGAAAAAGATTGTGGTGTGTTTTTCAGTGATCTATTTTCTGAGCATAATATTTCTATATCATCGGCCTCCATTTTTTGGTATTTTGTCTTATATTCACTTTAAAATCAAATATGTAAGTTGGTAATTGGTAAAAGAAAAAGAACCAAAACCAGAACCAAACTGTGGGCCTCCTGATCAGTCAGAATCATCAACATGGTGTCAAGTCATTGTCGGCTGTACCCGACACTGGCTGGAAAGGTTTAATCCAATGTTATTCTTCCAAGAAGCTTGTCCCAATGTAATAATAGGTTTAATGATCTTTGACCCTCCACTCACTGACTCTTTCCTCAAGAATGGTAAAGTGCTTATAAAACACTTGTTTTGTTGTATTAAAATTCATTGTAAACTAGCCTACCTTCCTTACTAGACCGAAGGCAGGGCAATTAGTCATCTAACTTTGTTTTTCTAATGTCTGCTGCAAAATGTCAGCAGCAATAAAGGGAAAAAAGGATGTTAAATAATAAATGCAAATACTCTTTTCAGAGGTGCATATGCAAATAAATTACTAGTTAGTTAAAGGAAAGGGATCAATTAAGGAGAAAACCAAACCTTTTTTATTAGATTGATTAAAGGCCTAGGGTCTAGCAATTTAAAGTGTGGCCCACAGACTCATTGTTAGCACTCTCTAGAGGCTTGTTTGAAATGCAGAATCTCAAGCCCTATCCAAGATCACTGAATCAAACATTTTGTTAACAAGATACATAGGTGATCCCTATAATGTTAAAATTTATAAAACACCAACCAGGACATCCTCATTTAGTAAAGCTGGATATTATTTTTAAAACAGCTTAAATTGAACAGGCAATCTATAAGACTGTGCTTGCTTATTATTGGACTCTTACAGACTCATGTAACATGAATATCTAAGCAGCATGCAAATAAAAGGACTCAAATAAATAAAAATATAAATGTAGGGTGATCATTATCAACAATGTATCTAAAATAAAAACACATTGAACACATAAATGAGGGGAAGATATAATATTGAGTTAATATAGTTTCTACTCAACTGGAAATTAAAAAAATCCAGAGAACTATTTTTAATAATGTTATTTTAGGAAATTTTATAGATTTTAATGAATAAATTATTAATATATGAGAATATCAAATTTGTCCAAATAGAACCAAGAATGAAGCTAAACTATTATAGCAAAATTATGTATATATCTAGGGACAATTTCCATCTATTATTTCTGCAAACTATATTTTAAAGGCAGTTGAAAATAAGAATATAATCTTTTATATCTCTGTCTCCAGACAATGGTCAATGGCAATGATGTTAAGAAATAGCATTTAGTTCTTGGTCTTTTTTTTAATTTATTTTATTTTTTATATTATTTATTATGATGACATTGGTTAATGAAATTCAATAAGTTTCAAGTGTATAATTTATCAATAAGGCTTACACATACACACACACACGTGTATATATATGTATATATATTGCATTGTGTTAGCTTTTGGTCTTTATATCAATTTATTTTAATAAAAATGTCATATAAATTTAAAGTATACATATCCCAACAATTTCATTTCCTAAAAGCTATTATGACCTTAGTCCTTGATTGTCATATAAATACTAAATAAAAACAAAAATAAAAACATGAGCTATTTTCTCTCCAGAATGTTATCTTTTTTCACTCATTTATAAATAAATGATACTAATGTGTTTGCCTAAAATGAAGGAGATGAACTTCTCTTTCCTTGGCTTCCAAGCCTGCTCTGTATCTTAAAGGAGATACTGTTTTACATGTCTCAGAGACTGCAAAGTAGGAAGGCCTGTGTTGAAATGTGATACATTTCTTGAATGAGAATAAGAAAACAATTATTTGGACTCTAAAAATGTCCCATGTTACTTTGATAAATAAATTTCTCTCTGGGGTAAAATAAATCCTATAATAAAATCAATTTATTGATAATGAATATATATCAAACATTTTTGCAAAATTCATTTGCATATTTAACCTCATTTGATCCTGTTAAATAACTTTGAAGTCTGTATATTAATCTTATATATAGTTTTTGAACACAGGAATTGATACCCAACAAGGCTAAATGACTCCGTTTGCTCCGTTTCCAGGTACGTGAAAGAGCTAATAAAGAACCCAATCCTTTGACTGTAACTGTATATCCTTTTCACCACCTCAGGGTACATTTTCTAAGGAAGAAATGGCCAAAAATATTTAGTAAATGATGTTTAAGCTTGATATAAGTAAGAACTTTCATAGTCAAAATTTTAAAATAGTCTTTCTTTGTTGTGTTTTTATTTTTCTTCTCTTGTACCACACTTCCAGGCCCCATTGTAGGTGCTTCTTAATTGTGCTCTGTGGTTTACCTGATTTGTTGCAGTAAGCACTGATTAAGCAAAAAGATTTTACCTAAAATATGTTCATAGAGTTTGCACGTCTCACTTAATATATCCTACATGGATAACTCAAGCCTCAGGGAAATTTTACATTTCTATCTCTGGAGGCAGTATTATACTGGTTGGGGCAGGATGGGAGGATATGCTAGTTGTGACTTTGATAAAAGATATTATGCAGTTGGAGGGGGAAAAAATGAAAAATTTTGGCTTCTGCCTAAGAAACATGAATTCAGAACACTGAAATAATTTTCGTCATCTACCTCACCCCACCTCACCTTCCTAGTTTATTTCACGATTAGCAATAAATCAGGTTCCACTCTTTGCCAACACCATAATGTTCCTAGAACTAAAAACATGAACTCAAATTTCACTTCTGGAGGGGTCTTAGAAGAGTGGACATAGAGAACAGAAAGAGCAAATAGAAGCAAAGAATAGAGAATGAACCAGAAGAAGAAGACGGTGGGAAAATACCTATTACTTTAGAGATGAATCCGGCATGTCTGTGGAAATCAGATAGGCATTAAAAATAAATGAATAAAATTTTAAAAAATAATAAAAAACTGCTATTATTGAGAGTGAGAAGGGGATTCCCCAACAGTCAGAATTTTGTAAGAAGGAATAAAACCTATCTTGGAATGTTGTGAACCTTGATCACTGAACATCTGTAATCAAAGGCAAAGCTCTCCAGGAGATTAACCAATATCATTCAAGAAACCGGAAGCAAAGATGTTGCAAGAATTTTCTAATGTGAAGATTCTATGTTGTTCAAAATCCTTGTTGGACTTGTTCCTTGAATGGGGTTAGTTCAATCCAAATGGCAACAGTAAAGACTGAGATACCTGAAACCTTTCTTTAAGAGATGTATCAGGGACAATTGAAGTGATGGTGTTGCCATAGTGAAATTGCCCAGGGTGTACCACTTAGAGATTCTGCTCTTGCCTTCACAAGCTGTACATGCCTTTTTATGAACTATGAAATTTATTGAGAACTCTCCTTTTTTAAATTGTCTGTTGCAGCAGCTTTTTATGCAATTACCTTCAGAAGTAATTGGCTTCTTTTTATTATGCATAGGTTGATAAACATCCTAGTAACTGCGTGACAGCAGTGAAATAAAGTAAAATAAAGCAAGTAAATTCATAAAGGTGCTTATGAAATGTCTCCTGCCATGACAAAGGGGAATATTTAAATGTGTTGACAAGAAAAAAAGTATTCAAAGGAAAACAATAACTTGCTCTTGTTTTCTCAAATTACAGTTGGCATTACCATTAACACTAAGAATATGGAAAACAAGGCATTTTTAAAAATTGTATAATGAGTGAAATTATTGTGTTTTCTTCATTGTTCTTTATTTGCATTTTACATTCAAAATAAAAGATATATATTTAGAATAGAGACATTACTAAAATTCTACATTTTAATTAGAGATGAAAGCTACTTGAGTATGTTTTATGTTCCTGAGCACTACTAGGGTGCTCAGATTTGACTCTACATTGAAAAATTGTGTGTGTGTGTGTGTGTGTATGTGTGATATGTACTGAAAATAGAAGCATTTGGATCTAAAGAAACTAGTATATCACATTGATGGCTCTTGTGCTTGAAACTGAATTGGAACTCAATATCTCAGACAATTTCTACTGAGAGTGATTTTTCCCAAAGGTCTCACAGTGACACCACTGCTCTATATGTGCTCCAAGAAAATGTACAAAGTCAGCTGAACCTAAAATGGGTTAGGGACCCCTCTACAGATGAGAGAGAGAAGGACATCTTGCTAAGCCAAGACACACATGCTACATGATGAAATTAGACAAGAGAGAATAGATAAGGAGAGTCAGCAATTCAAGGTCCCCCCCTATCCTTTCAAGGCCAAGGATAAATATTCTAGGGCTGGTCTAAATTTAATTGCCTTCATTTTGATTTTCTGCAAAGATTCCCACTTGTGCCTTTTTTTTTAACATTACTTAATTTGTAGACCACTTCTTTACAATGTTTCTGTATATATATAACAATTTAAGACAAGGTGAGCAAATCTTACAAGAGTAGCTCACCAGAGACTAAAGACTGGCCACAGGCAAAATATTTAGAGCTCATTCAGGAATGGCAAATAGGTTTCTCTTGAGTACCAACTGTCACTAACTTGTAGGAGTTGCTTCAAATCCTAGAATGAGAATGATATCAAAGCTAAATCAAAGCTCAGTGTGAAAGACATCCTGACCCATTAGCCAGGTATGTAATAAGCACAGGGTGTGGGATGGGGACACACAAAGATATTCACTTTTTAAAATGCATTTGCAATACCTGGCTTAAACCATTTAAAATATTTTGTCTTTCTATGTGATAGGTTACAACCTATTTTTTTTTTTTTTCAGATCCTGAATCAGTTGTAAAATGTAGTTAACATGGTACAATTTTAAAAACATTATTTTAAACTCTGGGCTTGGTTTTTAAAAAGTTCTGTATTGTTAGTGATTTTCAGTATTTGGGATATTCCCAATTTTTTGAAGAAAAGATAATATTTATTAAATTTACATTTGTCATGATTTCTGATAAGAAACATATATGCCTTTTTAAAACCTGCATACCTACTTCATTACCTGGTAAAAAAAAAATAAATAAATAAATAAGTGAAGCTAGCTGGCTTTGTGTTTTAATCACAGAAGCAACAAAGCTAAAAAGTTAGGTGGATTGTACAAAGTCAATTCATTTTCTCCTGTTTCCTACTACAGAACATATCCGTATTGTGTAGTTTTAAAAACTAGTGGATATATCACAAGGATATAAGGAGTCAGAAAAGAAATCTCTGTCCCAAGCAATTGCCAATTCCAAACTGAAGGTATCTTATTCTGAACTAAAAATGCTTGCTTTAAAAAAAAATGTATTGAATTTAGTTACCAACAGATATTATATTTTTAAGTGATCAAATTATATTTTCAGCTATGCATGTTTCCCTTTTATATCTTTGAGCGTATGAGAAAACATTTCTTAAAAGTATAATCTCTAAGTAAGATATAAAGTAGAAATTTAACTGAGAAAAATGTGATATAGTGGTTAAATGACAGATTAGAATTAAACTCTCCAGTTATTAGTTTTATGATTGATTTCAGACAAGTTCTATGAAGTCTTCTAACTTCTCTAGCTCCTGTTTTTTTGATTCACAGTGAGGCGACAGAATTACCTGCTCTCACTGACTTATCAAATCATTTTGAGGCAAAACTGAATGTGTTTTGAAAATCTAAGTTTGTTAAATAATTTAAGAAAGTAAAATCACCAATCCCTCTAACCAATTATGCAAAATACCTACATTTTTAGGGCAAAAGCTCTTTTAACTGGAGTTAAACTGACGCATAATAAATAAATGGCATTGAACATGTTTAGTTCATTAAAAAATGGTTTAACATGTAGATGAGGTAAATATGAGTTGATGAGAAACAGATTATAAAAATCATCTTAAATTACACATGAGTTGAAAAATTAAGGTGCAATTGCTTCACAAAATTCTTTTATAAAAGACTCAAATCATCAGAAAATAATGTGACACTTGTTGGTATTCATACATTGAAATTCATGTGACAATGTTCCTGTGTTCAGGATCAGACAAGAGTGGAGATACCAAGTCGGACACATCTGCTTTTCAGAGAAAATGCTAATGAGAATAAATGCCATTTTGATGTCTAAGTTCCAAAAGAAATGGGTATATGTTGTCTATAACCAAATATGCCAGAATTATTGTCAGATTTTCAATGCAATGGTATAAA
This sequence comes from Cynopterus sphinx, assembly GCA_030015415.1. NCBI lineage: Eukaryota > Metazoa > Chordata > Mammalia > Chiroptera > Pteropodidae > Cynopterus > Cynopterus sphinx. The sequence goes on from CM057383.1 coordinate 132,495,549, forward strand.
TATATATGTTATGGAAGTAGACTTGATCCATAATGCTGCCACAAATCAATTCAACTTGAATAGAATGGAATGGAATGGAATGGAATGGAATGGAATGGAATGGAATGGAATGATGAATAGAATGGAATGAAATGGAATGGAATGAAATGGAATGGAATAGTGATGGTTTCAATTTGTTAATATATTTGGTTTGTAAATAAAGATTTTGGTGGCCTTGAATAGGTGTCAAATTTCTCAGGGTCTAGGTTCCCTCACTGTGAAGTGAATTCTACAAATTCTCCTCTTTGTCTCAAAGAGATTTTAATGAGAATCAAATGAAATAATGTACTAGGTCTGTATACAATGCTAATATATAATATATATAATTAATAATATACATAAGGCATTATTTTATCACTAGACTAATAACTCCTCATAAGCAGTAATTTAATAAATTCATTTTTAAAACATTGAATGACATATGGTATTATTAAATTGATTTTATTCAATAAATAACAGAAATAATCACAAAATGAGTATCCTTCAGCAGAGACCTAATATGTCATATTTCTTTTTATGAAACAAATTGAAGCACCCAACCTGAATCTCTCAGAAGGTTGAAATGTGGGGAAAAAAGATTGATATTGGGAACAAAAAATAAAGTTTATCCATCTGAAACTTATGGTCAGGGCACTGACAAAGAGTTCTTAAATATAATAGGATAAAGCAAGATGGAATATTTGACATGTGCTATAATGAGTAACTTATTTTTGACAAGCACACTAAGAAAACACATTGTGAAAAGAACAGTTTCTTCGATAAATGGTGCTGGGAAAACTGGAAAGACACATGAAAAAGAATGAAACTGGATCCCTATCTTTCACCACTCATAAAAATTAACTCAAAGACTTAAATGTAAGATCTGAAATTGTAAACTTCCTAGAATAAAACATAAGAGAAATTCTTTACATAATTCTTGGCAATAATTTCTTGGATAAGAAACCAAAGGCATGAAAAACAAAAGTAAAAATAAGTCACCAGAAATATATCAAACTAAAGAACTACTATATCCAAAAGGGAAAAAAAATCAAATTAAAATAGCAACCTATAAAATGGAAGAAAATATTTGCAAATGATATATCTGATAAGGTGTTAATATCCAAGATATATGAAAAACTTATACAATTCAATAGCAGAAAAGTAAGTAATCCAATTAAAAAATTGGCAAAGAACTTAGAAATTTTTTCAAACAAGACATACCAATGGCCAACAGGTATATGAAAAGGAACTCAACATCATTAGTCATTAAGGAAATGAAAATCAAAAACACCATCAGATATAACCTCAGACTTTTTAGAATGGCAATTATCAAAAAGATAAGAGATAACATATTTTGCAAGGTTGTGGAGAAAAGGGAATCCTTATATGCTGTTGATGTGAATGTAAATTGGCATAATTATTATGGAAAGCAGTTTGTCAGTACTTCAGAGTTAAAAGTAGTACTGTTATATTATCCAGCAATCCCACTTCTGTATATATGTCTGAGGGAATTGAAATCAGTATCTCAATGAGATATCTGCATAGTCCTGTTCAATGTAGTATAGTTCACAGTAGTCATGATAAGAAATTAACCTAGATGTCTTTTTGTGAATGAATGAATAAAAATGTAGTGTATATACTCCTGCTATTTTTGACAATATGGTTGGACCTGGAGGTCATTAGAATAAATGAAATAAGCCAAAGACAAATACTGTATGATATCACTTGTATGTGGAATATGATGAATCTTAAAACACACATACAAAACAAACAATACTTGTCTTCCCCCCAAACCCTATTTCATAGAAACAAAAAATAGAATGGTGGTTGCTAGGAGCAGGGAGGAGGCGTGAAGAGGTAATGGATGTCAAAGCATACAAATTTGCATTTATCAGAAGTTCTGAAGATTAAATGTACAGGAGGGTGACTATAACTAATAGGGTAGTGTACAATTCAAAGCTGCTGAGAGTAGACCTAAATCATTCTTAACACAGATACACACAAAAATGTTAACTTGGTGAGGTGATGGATAATGTTAATTATCTTGATCTTGGTAATTATTATACAATGTATATGTACATCATATCATCATGTTGTACATTCAAATATATACAATTATATGTCAATTATTCCTCAATAAATTTATAAAATATCGAACCCCCAGAAGGTAATGTGCACTAGGTATCTTTAATTAACGTTTAACATTTTCCAATAATTTTAGTGAATTACTTTAGTCAGATACATGTTCAATAAAAAGCTCTCAAGTCAAAAATAAGACAGGATTTTCCATCACAGTATTAACTAAAATGACAGACAACACACATATACATATGAATTCACACATGTTTATAAGGAAATATTAAGTCACTTTTGGCATGCACATGTCATAAAAAATTATTCATTTAAATTTTTATGAAGAAATATAATTAAAATATATTTTTATGTTTTAAAATTATGTAAAAAATGAGAATATATTATATAGAATATATAGTTATTTATATTAATCACAATGCAGATTATAGCTCAACAAAAAGAACTAGATAGAAATATTTCAAAATATTATGTATTTCTTCCTAGTGATGGAATTTTAAATGTTTTCTTTTTGCTCTGTACTTTTTGACACTTTCTGAAATTTGCCTACAATGAGAAAATAATACTTTTGGAATAAAAAAAATAAGTGTACATGTAAATAAAATAAAAGCAGCAAAATGGAGAATAGGTGGTACAGAGAAAATCAGCTTTAAGCACAATCAAGGAGTATAGAAAGTAACTCAAATCCTGGGCAACTAACAGTCAGCAGGGCCTCACTTCTTTTTTAGTACAATTGTTTGCTGCTGCCGGCAGCCTTCTCGAATCAAAAACCAGTCTCAAACATTAATAAGGACATTGAATTTATCAACATATCTTGCAATTGTCAGCACATGACATTATTTTTAAGATAAAATTTAAGTGCTTCAGCAGCATGCATTGCTCCGTCAAAGTCTATCTCTACTAAAATCCATCAAATCTATTTAAAAGTGAAGAGATTCTCAAAGAAACTACTGGAAATGAAATTTTTGACTACTCATCTCAGGGTTCAGCAAAATATTACCAAAGATATTCTGCTGGCTCATTTTCAAAGGTGCATGGATGAATTTCTGTGGTCACAGACTCTTTGGGGTTACTTACATCGTTTTCTACTATCTATTGCCCTGATGTGTCTATTATGTATGTGTATAATGTATGTACATATGTATGAATATACATAGATATATGTATGTGCTATGTATTTATTAATTTATTCATTCACACATCAATTCATTTAACATATGCTTATGCAAGACCTAAATGTACACTCTCCTTATATTACTAAGCAAATCAGAAGAGTTTGCTGCCATCAGGATGTGTGAATAATTATATTATAGCAGAAACTATTGGTTGTCTCTTCATCAGTAATCCCCTTCCTTTTCACTTCATATCTAAAAGAAGCAATCTTTCACAATTTAAGCTGAAAACACCAAGGTCTCACTTTTGCATAGATATATGACCAAGATTGGGAAGATTTCTTAAATTTTTTTTTTTCTTTATAAAAATTATGACACTGAAGACAAGTCTTCCACCACAACTTTTTGTTCTCTGACTTTACACACAGTTGAATGAAGACAACATATAGATCTTTAGCCACTATCATAATACAATGAGGAATCAAAGCTTAAAGAAAGTAAGTCGAAGATCATGACATGGAAAATTAGGAAAGCCAAACAAACAAATGGAATAACTCTGGGTCCTTGTAGATATTGTTTAACTCATGAATAAGCTGTAAAACTGTCATGTTTCTAGACCTCTTGTTATTTTAGCTGTTAAAATTCTTGCTGCTAAATAACTTTGTGTGAAGAGTATAAACTGAAGGTATCCTTATTTATGCAATGTCAAAGTCCATTCATACACAGATCACCTAATTTCATATGTAAGTGCTCCGCTGCAAATGACATGGAAAAACAAGGCTTACCAACAATGTCTCATTTTCAAATCATAAAGATTTCCAACAAATCCTAATTTTGGTATTTTTTGAAAGATGATAAATTACTAATCTGTATTCAATAACTGGCATATTATAAAGTAAAAAAGTCAATTAAAATTATTTGGTCTCCTTATGTTCTTCCCCCAACTTTTCTTTCTATAACTGTTCAATTTGAGAAATGAAAATCAAAATTCTTTAAAAGCCTCACATAATATTCTATCTTTATATAAATCTGTCATCCTAACAGCAAAAATTTATCAGGTCTAGGAAGCTCAATTTCTTTATTACATTTCTGATATTAAGTTAAATTAATTCATAGAGAACTAGAAATTTCTTTGCAAATGAAAACACACACATACACTCCCCAGCTCCCTACCCCCAATTTCAATTATTTATTGTTCATCACTGCAAACGGCTAAGGCCAAACTCAATGTAACAGTTAAGATATCCTGAGCTGAACAGTCTTGGTACAAAAAATTAAAGTTAGGCAAATGTCTTCTGTTTCATACTTTTATCTTATTTTTTTTTATTACATACAATAAGCAGAGTGCTGAGAAGTAGGAATCAGTAAGCATTAATGAGAATTAATTAACAGTTTTCTTGGTGTTCTGGGGAATGTCTTGTAAATGAGGTCAAAAGAAAGGCAAGAAGCATATTTATGAAAGACCAAATGGTAAGATGTTCCCCACATGAAATGAGCATTTAATAAATATTAGTTGACATAATAGCAACACCTTCTCATGACTCTAAGCCAAAAGTGAAGATGCTAAAAAAGAGTCTTTTTTTATCATTTGTATTAAAAAAAATTGAAGGATTTTTCCAACTGTTAAATGAAATGGGAATTACCTCTCTTTAAACCAGACATTTGCAGATAAGGCTGATCATTGTAGTGGGAACATTTTTTAAAAGCAATATTATGCACAAAGTAATCTACACTTATTATTTATTGAAAAAAATTTATCATTCTTACTAAGAAGAGCCTAATACGCTATCACTCACCTACATTTAGCAATGCAGATGTACCATAAGCACAATAAAAGGCATCTGCCTCTCATTTCCTGTGCTTAAGGGAGAAAGTATTTATATTAACTTTCTCTTGCTGCTATAACAAGCTAACATGAATTAAGTGGCTTAAAACAACACATATTTATTCTCTTACAGTCCTGAAGTCAGAAGTCTAAAATGAATTTTATAGGATTAAAATCAAAGTGTTGGCAGGGTTTTACATTGTCTTTTCCCACCCAGTTTCTGTGGGACATTGTTTTCTTCTTATTTAGGCCTTCTAGTTTCACTCTTATAAAGACTAGTGCAATTATATTTAGAACTCACCTGCTCACCTGGCTAATTTGGGATAATTTTCCCATTTCAAGATTATTAATCAGTCTTCAAAGTCTCTTTTGCCATAACACACACACACACACACACACACACACACACACACACACACACACACACACACACACAAATATATATATGACATGATTAGGTTCCTGAAATTATCAAGTAACTGTCCTACGTAGGGGACATTATTCAGTCTATCACATCCATAGTTTGTGGTAGGTGTCTAACGTGATAAGTCCTGATGTGATAGTCTTGTAAAGAAAAGTATCAATAACCAAAAGCAATCAACAATAAATATGAGGACTCCCTGTAATAAAGAGATTTATGCAAGATATCTGGAAGTTAAAAATGTAGGCTGCCAGTGGACCTCATCTCTGGAAACTTATTCAATGTATGTTCTCCTTAATGTAAATATTTCAAAAAACAATATTCTTCAACATTGAACTGAGGTAATTAAAGATTACAAAGGGACTTTACTTTGTAACAATGCCTGCCTTTGATTAAGAAAATATCCAGGAGACCATAACTGCCTTTACCTCTATTAAGTAGGTAAGAAAATTAAAACATTTTAAATAAAGTCAAATTCAACTTCAATCTTAATAAAAATTAGGAAATTTAAGCTAAATCATATTTTAAATAGTTTATTTATTGAACTAGCAAGTTGGAGGGGAAAGGAAAAAAAATACTCACCTTAAATAACAAATCCTTTTTCCCATAACGAAGCTCTTTCAACTGGGCTTGGATTTTTTTTGACTGAAAGAGCAGAAACATGGATTAGTGTTTTAATTTCATTTACATTTTCAAACTTGAAGATTAAAATTTTTTCAAACTACACAAAAATTAATTTTTGCAGTCAAGCAAAAGATTCAGACTAGTTTGGAAGTGAAACAGAAAGGCTTAATGTCCGCTTTGGGAGTTGGACATCCAGCTATTCTAGGCAGAAAGAGAAAACCAAAGTTTTTTCAAATCACTCCCCCTGCCACCTCTGCAAAGAATTTCAGTCACCCAGGCATGGTCAATTTCACATTTTAAATATATCCCTGCAATTGTATGCCTTGGTTTTCACTGCTTATTTCAATTATTTATTAAAGTAGATTAAATATGGTTAAGTTTAAATTGACAACCAAATTTGAATTTGACATGTCCAAGGAGAAGGCAGCAAACAAATTAGACAGGAAATGAAAAAGGCACTTAGAGAGCGAAGAGGCTGAGATGTAGGGTGTTAGCACTTTAGAAAAACTGACTTTATAAGAGGACCGTTACAAATGTAAAAGAGCTTATAACAAAGAAATCTCTCTCGCAGATACATTTGACTACCATAATGAAATATGTTCTGGTAAACCCCAGATGATGGTGGTAATTCATTTTTCCAAAGCAGACCCAATTTCAAATATTCTAACCTAAGAACCTCAGTCATTTGTCTTTCTACATCTAAGACAACTAGTTCTGATTCCTCAGTAGAAGAAATAGAACACAAATAAATATCATAATTAGGTGAAAATAATGACAATTGGAGAAGCGATTGAGTGAGAATATAAAATAGTACAGTCATTTTGGGAAACAGTTTCTTATCAAATTAAATAAACATGTACTATATTATTTAGGAATTCTTTCTAGGTACTTACTCAAGAGAAATTATAATATGTACTTAAATGTTTACAGTATCTTTATAATAGTGAATGCTAGAAACAGCACACATTTGTTTACTATTCACACAAATGGTGAATAGTAAACAAATTATAATACATCAATAAGACAAATAACAACAAGTGTTGGACAGATTGTGGGGAAAAGGGAGCCCTCATACACAGCTGGTGGAAATGTAAATTACTATAGCCACTATAAAAAATAGTGTGGAGTTTCCTCAAAAAATTCAGAATAGAATTACTATATGTCCCAGCAATACCTCCTCTGGGTATCTACCCCCAAAATTTGAAAATGTTTTTCTGTAGAGATATATGTACCTTGATGCTCACTGCAGCCATTATTCATGGTGGCCAAGACATGGATATAACAGAAGTGCCCTTCAATAGATGTTTGGATAAAGAAGATGTGGTATATATACACAATGGACTATTACTAGGTCATAAGAAAAGATGAAATACTGCCATTTGCGACATCAATCTTGAGATAATCATGTTAAATGAAATTAGTCAGACCAAAAAAAAAACCATGATTTTACTTGTATATGGTATATAAAGCTGAAAGGAACAAATGAAAAACAAAAACTCATAGACATAGACAACAATTTAGCATTTATCAGAGGGCAAGAATGGGGTAGATAAGAATAAAGGGGGGTCTAATATATGGTGACAGAAGGAGATGTGACTTTGAGTGGTGAACACACAATGACATATACATATGACATTATTAAATTGAACACTTGAAACCTATATAATTTTCTTAACCAATGTTACCACAATAAATTCAATAAAATGTAATATACAGAATAAAAAAAATCAAATACTAGAATATAGTTGAGCAATCTTTGAAAATGTATAAAGTACTGAAACATGTAATGTAGATGAATTTCAAATGCATTATACTATGGGAAATAATCCAGTCACTAGGAGCTATATTTTGTTTAATACCATTTATATGATATTCTAGGGAGGAAAAAATAAGGATATGTACAGAAATCAGGTTAGTAATTGACATGGGCTGGGGGTTGGTGATGGAGATTATAAAATAGCAAGAGAGAACTTGAGGGCTGTGTAAGTGTTCTGAATCTTGAATATATATATATATTGATCAAACTCATGAAACTGTATACTTAAATGAGGTGAACTACATGCAAATTATATCTCAATAAAATTCAATTTTGAAAGTAGCTAGCCATAGCACGTAATAAATACAATATCTGCATGGTTCTAGTATATCCTAGTAAACTCTATTAATATGAAGACCTCTTTAATAAATGAAGTCAGTTCTTATTTTTGAAATCTTCTATTTTTCAAGCATATACTGACTGTAAATGGGTCTTCCAACAGTGAGTGTACTGTGATTCAGTTTCTGATTATATTCAGAACATTTCTAACCATGCAAGGTAGTAGAGTTTATGTTGGTACTATAATTCCTAAACCATTATTCAATTTTAGAAGCACAAAGTGGTCCCTAACATTTTTGGCACCAGGGGCCGGTGCTCCTATGAGAATTTAATGCCTGAAATGGAGCTGAGGTGATGATGCTAGTGGGGAGCAGCTGGAAATATAGAGAACGCTTCCCTCGATAGCCTGTCACTCATCTCATGCAGCCCAGTTCCTAAGAGGCCGCGGACCAGTACCTGGAGGTTGGGGACCCTTGAATTAGAGTATAAAATTAAAAGTGTTGTAAATTGCACACTACTGCTGGGTTCTAATATTAGAAACAGTTTTTCACAGACATCCTCATCATGAGCCATCTGCATTTCATGATTTATTGAATCAGGAAGAGGATAAGAGAGAACAAAAACTGACAAAAAGAAATGCAATGAGAAAAGAAGAAAAGAGACAAGGAAAGGAGAGAAAGAAGGGAAGTAATGGGAAGGAGGGAGTAAAGAAAGCAGGGTGGGGCTGAGGGGGAGAGAGAGGGAAAATAAAGAAGAGAGAGACGAAGAAAGAGAGGAAGAGTTTGATATATTAATAATTCAAGATTATGCAATTAAACTGCATACCCAAAAGCAGCAAGGATTTCTGGTTTCTCATAAACTAGTTACTATTTTTCCATTTCCATAAAATGGCATCCTATTTTTCTTAATAGTAAGAGTGAAATGCATGACATAAGGCGTAAGAAGACAACCATCATTGTGTAAATATGGTTCATACTGGATCTTAAGAAAAAAACTCACCCTTGAGCCTTTAGCCCCTTGAATTTCTATTTCTAATTCAGGACTTTACATTTACTACAACTCTCCTCTTCCTCGCAGATTCTCAAGTGACCCAAAATAATGATATTTCAAATACAGCATCGCTAACTTGTTATATGAACTTCATCTCTAAGATATTTTCTGCTTTTCATGCTAATTATTAATTTTGTGCTACTGATTTCAGTAAAGAACTATTTCTATTATCTTCCCCAACTTCAAATTCACAGCTGATTAGCATGATCTCCCTACTGTTGCAATCTGCTTTCCAGGATTGATTGATAGCCAGGATGATTTAGGAAAACAAACTTTTTTTCCCCCAAACTAATGTTGGCCAATACCAATGGGCAATGAAAAATTACTACTATATATGGTGTGCATGATTTGCCCAATTTCACTTCTATAATTCATGCTCCATATTTTACCAGTTCATTTTTAATGCATACTTATACTAAATGCAAAGAATATAATTTTAACTTTTCTTCATATCTTGAATGCATTATTAAAACATCAACTTTTGTATGACTATGCTAGAAGAAAAAAGTCACCAGACATCTGGGTTCAAAAAAAATCTGGCACTAATGTTATTTCTATCCAATTGAAGTTAGAAGAGAAAATTTACCCACCTCTTCTGCACGAATGCCACATAGCTTGTTTCCTGACAGGAGTTTGTTTTTCAAGCTTTTATTCTGAGGAAAGAAACATAGTTATATTGCTAAGAAGTAATAAAATATTAAGAATTTCCTTAAATATGTCAGTAGCATTGCATCATTCATGAGTACGTCTTTTATGATATGACATACAATAAATTTTATATAAATTGAGTAGAATCTGTAATGTAAAAGACTTTCTTTTAGAGTCCTCATATTCCCAATACCTGTGCATTGCTTTCAAAGGGCTTCTTGGATGCTCAGAAGCTATTTCCTTTTCCAGGCCTTACAAGTGTGCTCTGTCTGCTGAGTCTGAGTACAGACAGATTGGTTAAACTTTGAACTTCTCATAACTCACCTAGATTCTTAGACAAACATTTGTTACTCTGAAAGCCACATATTCTTATGCATCTGAATCTAAACACCTATAGCTATTCAATTATATCTGTCTCATTACACTCAGGCTTTTCTGTCTTTGTCTCAGTAACTGGGTATCAAGAACCTTTTTAGTGAGACAGGCTAAAGGAGAGCAGAAAACTTTGTAAAACTCACAGAATTTAGGCTTCATACTATCTCTCAAGAAACAATGTAAGGTAAAGTGCATCTCATACGTAACAACTCTAAAGAGAGCAAGCTGAAGAAAATTTATGCAGAGTGAATGGATAACCAAATGAACAAGTACATCAAATTTAAGAGTTCTTCACTCACAATTCTCACCTGTTTGTGAACGTTTTTTATTTTATTTTTCTGTCATGCAAAGAGAAGGTACAGCTGCCTCAGTCTGAAAGTACATCTGATATGAAGATTTATGTGTCAACACAAGCATCCACACCTGAGTAACTTTATAAATGATAGTAAAGTGAGCATATCTGAAAACCAATGTATGTACTCTGTGCTACTTAATAATATTTCCATCTCGCTTAAATTTTTTTTCTTTCTTCCCTTTTTACTTAATCTTTCTCTCTCTCTCTCTCTCTCTCTCTCTCTCACACACACACACACACACACACACACACACACACACTCACACACCTTTTGTTCATTTTGTTCAATTTTAACCTGAGAGATAAAGAAGTGAATAAAACATTATTTCACTGAAAATATTTATGAAAGCTTAGGCAATATACTTGATTGGCACACTGGGAAGGCTGCCACTCCTCAATATCCAATACCCAAAAATGAGCAATGATCGTATTTCGTGTCCACAGTCTGCTCTGGCTGTTGGTAATTCTGGGCAACTGTGTAAAGGAATATGTATCATTAAGTTAAATATCATTCCTAGAGCTTATGAACTAGAGTATTTCACTATTTTGAAATATATCTAGAACTGAGAATAATTAGTTATAATCACCCACAATGGGGTCAACTGGGGGACACAAGGGAGAATTGTCAAGGTCTATAACGAGATTGACCTTATATAGCACATTCTTCAGAAATGCGGATGGCACAGAACACTAAAGAGGAAATACTGATCCCCTGACAGTTCACTGATTTAACTTGTCCACTCATGACTAGTGACAATACCTCCTCTTTAACTCCAAAGCAAATATATGGCTTGGTATTATTTAGGTGTTAAGAATATGGTTTTTACAGTTCTGTAAATCAAACTCATATCATTTCATCTACCTTCTAAACTATGGAGGCCATTTGTATCAATCCTAACCATGCTTTTATAAGATCTAAAATAATAATTTGCACAGGTAATTTTACCCACAATGCCAGAATTCAATTATTACTATGCCTCATGTGAGGGGGTATAAATTAAGTGTTTGAATGTCTGTTATTTCTGCCTGCCTTACTTCTGCTATCGCTCCTTCTAATAAATGTAGCTTATTTTTCTTATGAGAAATATTTTTCATGCTAATCCCATGTGGCTTGTGTGGGATATCCACTATATCAAGGGAAAGGGTAAGTCTGGTCAATAAGAGTATTAGTCCAGATTTAGTAAAGTAATAAAAACACCACTGATAAAACTCAAATATAAATCTTTTGTTATTAAGAATTATTGAGGAATATGTACTGAAGTTAATCACTAAGTCAGACTTATCTGAGAAAAGATCTAATGTAGAAAAAGAACATTTCAGTATGGAGAGAGAAATACTGAATCCTGGTGATGTCCCCTCCTCATCCCTTCATACAGCCTTGCCCTGTATGAAGGGATTAATAAGCTATTATTAATAATATTAAGCTATTATTCTGGATTTTCCAGTTAAATGTTTCTAACACCAGCCTTTCTATTCTCTTGACACTGAAATCTTTTTGTCTACTCTATTTTACATAATCACATAATTCTGTCACTTCCTTAAGGTTCAGAGTAACAAAGAAGAACATCCAAGTAATCAAGCTTATATCTAATGCTAATGTTATAATTTATCGGGATGTGGGCAGAGAACATATCTACATATTTTGCCTTCTCAAAATGGAAGGCAGATCTTGCTTACTATCTACTTGGGAAATTCTTCTTAATTTAATTCTGTACAAATTTGGGGTAGATTAAAACAAATGCCCCTGCAACCTTTTTGGGAACCCAGCTTGTATATGTCTCAGTCCTGCCTAAACATGTTATTTAATATTTCACATTGTTGATACAATAAAAACTCAAACTCAAATCTGATTATAACACAAAATCTTTCTTAACTAATATATCTGCTTAATCTAGCTTTTGTTTTGCTTGAGAACTTAAAACATCACATTTTCAATATAGTTTTTATTGTCTCTCAAACCCAACAAATATCCTGAGCTACAAAACAGAAAGAGATATAAATCTAGCATACCTCTATAATCTCACTATATGTAAATACAACAATTCCAAAATTACTATGGTTTCCATTTTACACAGTGCTTTCAAATGAAATTAGGTATTAACTGGATTTTGGTTTGCAAGTAATAGAAACCAATAATGGCTAAAAGAAGAAAAACATGAATTTATTGTGAAGAGTCCATATAGAATGAAGACAGAGGCTGAGGAATAAGACTCAGAAAACACAGAAACAAAGTAGGAGGTGGTATGCATGATTATAAGACAGAAATAGAGTTATTGTGACAACTAAATGAGAGACTTTAAATCAGTGTACTTAATTATAAGGTGAAATGATGAGGTCTCAGTGAATTTTTATGGTGTAAGTCAAAATCTGGGAATGCTTAGGACTGTCAAATATAATGAATTATGTAAATGTGTTTATCACATTATTTTATGGATTTAAATAAAATATATCACTGCTGCTATGCAGCTGAAAACATGAATTAATGTCTTCAAAGAGCAATTAAATATGAACCTAAAGTAAAAACACCTGCAGTGGTATTCAAAATAAAACCAGAAATTGCTGTGTCTCACTGCAGAAAGCAAATCCTGTTTTAGAACTTCCTGAAACTGATTATGCAGAAACCACTGTTTTTGACTGCTTGAGATACACATTTGTTTCAATTTAAATGTATTTTTAAAATGCTCAGAAAATGGGCATGTCTTTTAAATAAGTCATTTTGCTGTTGGAAACCTTATATTCTGTACTTAGGAAAGCAATAAAATTTAGGTGTAATATGTAACATAAATACTTTGCATTTAAAATATTAGCAGAAATAATAATATTTTACAAATCCTGTAAGGGTTTTTTTATTGAGAACACCTCATGAAAAAGATGGGGTATGGAACTGAGATCTAAACCAGGAGTGTTTATTTCCTCAATTCTAAGATAATTTTTTTTACATTTTAATATTTCTGAAATCAGGATATAATCTACAACATTAAGCACTTTTTATGTAGTATTTATGGTTCGCCCCCCCACCCCAAGAAAGAGGTTAAATCAGACAATCCACTTATCTAGTGATGAATTCTTAAATTTAAAGATTGTTATTCCAAAGTTCTTGTTTTAAAATAAAAGGTAAAGATATCAATAAAGGAAAAGAACTTTTTTCTCCCATTTAGAAAAAGCTTAGGTGAAGAGAAAGTAAAAATGTATATATAGGCTTTTTATTTATTCTAAGCCACATAAAAGAAAAAAAGTAGAATTTCCAAAAGAAGAAAAATAAATTGTCTACGAAATAGTTTCAGACTGATAATAGAGAAAAAGGCCAAGCAGAATCAGCCACCTACCCATAACATAATATAAATGCAGAACTTTAAACAACGGAAATAACTTTACTCAAAAAAAAAAAGCTTAAAGATATTCTCTTTGGAATTAAAGGAAAATGTAATGTAGATAGGAAGTAAGATACTTTGTATTTTCATTAATTTTTTTTCCAAATTATCTCCTTGTTTCAATATAATGCTTTGATTTAATCGATATATAAACTAATTGCTACTTTCATCAAGATTTCTATTTTTACAGAAAGATTTAGAATTGAATAAATGCGAGTGATAGGATCATTCTACAAGTACTTAAATAAAATCACTGGACAGCTGCTCTATCATCAAAGTGATAGCAGACACCCTGGTTGAGAATTGGTTCTGCCAACTTGAATTCTAAATTAGTTGCAGGTGTAACAGAAGTTTGACAAGTGCTCGAAGATTTCCTCACTGAGATAACTTTGGGAAAAAGATGGGGTATTGAATTTGGCTCTGATTCATTGGAAATTTTGATTGCTTCTTAGTTTAGCACCAAACTAGCCATTGTATCTAGTGCAAATTATCTAACACTTAGAAACTTAGTATTAACATATGTGAAATAATGGAGACTATCTAGGTCATCTCTCAAATTTCTTGTACCTTCAGGTCTATTGCCCCCAACCCATTAAAACGGTACATAAGGGACACAAGATAATGAGTTTTTCTTATGTCAAGTAAGATATTATTCTAATACATTCCAATTCACTGACTAAATTAACTAGATAGTGTGTGCTAATTAATCTCATCATATACCTACAAGATCATTTTTTTAAATAGCATGTACATACAGCACAGTGGCTGTGTTCTTGGGACAGAACAACTGTACATTAATCCCACTTTTTTTATTAATTCAGTGATTTTGGATGCATCTTATAATCTCTGGTGCTTGTTTTCCCATTCATAAAATCAGAAAACTATCATGACCAATTTACATGAGTGGTTGTATTGAATGAGATGATATAAGCAAAACATAGTAAGCACTCAATAGATATTAGCTATCATTATTCCAATAAAATTTACTTCATCTTGTACAAATAAAGAATATATATGTTAGGACAGCACTCCAAGAAGGTTCAGGATTCCAGCATCACTATATATATTCATATATAAATATATTTATTAAATATATATTTAGTAAATATAAATATATATATTTATTATTTTAGAAGATGGCAGATAAATTTCTGGTTAATGAGTCCTGTAATTTCTCTTACAAATAAAAGTTTATTGTGAAAGTCATTGCACTCAGTGATATTTTTATGTCATATTTGTTCCTCCTTTAAAATAAACAATTCTCTTGGAAATGAAACCCGCTTTTGCTATTAACTCTCTTTCCTTATCAGAGAGCTCTCATTCTGATAGGTTTAAAATGTGGCTAACTATGTAAGATGACATTGATTTCAGAAATAACTTATGACAAAAGCATTAATTTTCTTGTCAACATTTATAAAGACCTTTTACATACTAGTAGTAGGTCTAAAACAGTTCCTCTCTTCAAGGAATTCACAACTCATGAAGAAGGCCGATGATAGCACCCAAAGGCTCTGGAGAGGTATCTGCTCAGGAAGTTACCCTGAGCTGTCTTTAGGTGTATAAAGGAATCAGCTAACCAGTAGAAAATGGCAAGAGAGAGGAGTATGTACACTAGAACTACAAGATATTCTATTACTCATGCTTAAGATACTGATGCAAGAAGTGAGATATGAGACTGCCCAGTCTGCCATTGAAGAAATGGCATTTAATGTTTAGCATGAAAGTCACATGATCAGATTAAGAAGTAGGAAAATTTTTTTTGGCTTCAAATTCAGTAATATATCTACTGTTTTCAGTAATATAGGTTTAATTAGCAGTTTAGGCAGTATTTTATAGGTAGAATAAAAAACTTATACAACTCATTAACTAAAGTAATATTTGATTAGAAAAATGAGCAGAGGAACTGAATAGGTTATTTTTTCAAAGGAGACATAAATGGTCAACAGGTACACAAAAAGGTGTTCAACACTGCATTGCTTTTCATCAAAAGCAAAATCATACCTGTTATAATGATTATCATAAAAAAGACAAGATATGGTGATGTGGAGAAAAGGGTATGTAAATTGGTGCAGCCACTATGGAAAACAGTACAAAGATTCCTCAAGACATTTGAAATAGAACAACCCTATGGTCCACTTCTGGATATATCCAAAGAAAATTTTAAAGAGATATTTAAAAGCTATATGCACTCCCATGTCTACTGCAGCATTATTCACAATAGCCAAGATATGGAAACAACCTAAGTATCAAGAGATGAATAGACAAAAAAAAAAAAATAAACAGAAAGACTATCATCTATTTATCTATCTATCCATCATCTATTATCTATCTATCTATCTATCTATCTATCTATCTATCTATCATCTATCATCTATCTATCTAGTTCAGCCATGAGAAAGAAGGAAATTCTGACATTTACAACATGAATAAATCTTGAAGGCATTATGCTAACAAAAATAAGTCGGACAGAGAAAGACAAATACTGTATTCTGTCTCTCATGTGTGAAATCTAAAAAAGCCAAACTTGCAGAACACAGAGTAAAATGCTGGTTATCAGCAGCTTGGCAGTAGGGGAAATGAGGCCATATTGGTCAGAGGGTACAAACTACCAGTTAAAAGATGAAGTTCTGGGGATCCAATTAAAGCATTGTGATTTTATTTAACAATAACGTATTATACACTTGAAAACTGCTAAGAGAATAGATCTTAAATGTTTTCACCACAAGAAAGAAAAAGGCAATTTTATGATGAAATGAAGGTGTTAACTAAGACTATAAATATATCAAGTTAACATGTGGCATTAAACTTAGACAATGTTATCTGTCAATTATTCCTCAGTAAAACTGAAAAAAATCACCAGCTGCTGAGAGTATGTGTGTGTGTTTAAACTAACATTTGTTGAATGCTTATTTTGTGCTAGGTATTTTACATAGTGTTTTACATACATTATTTTATTGAATCCTCATAGCAGCCTTACAGGAAAAAAGTTTTTAATCATCTCCATTTTAGAAATGACAAAACTGAAGCTTAACAATGTTATTTAATGAGGTCATGTTGAAGCAGACACTAAGTGATAGACCTGGGATTAGTCCACATCTAACACCTGATAGAACTCATGATCTTCTCCATTATGCCATATAGTTTTTACTAATTCTCCTCTGTTTAAAAAAAAGATAAAAAAGACAAGTATTGGATTTCCATTGAGAAAGTAATAAACAATAACCAAAATGTACATAAACATGGTATTTTATGTACATAAAATGGACATAAACAGGGAGTTTATAATTCCAGATACAGTCAATTTAACCCTACCAGGTAATATGATAAATTATGGTTTATAAAATAACTTTGTCTCTAGAACAGTAACTAAGCAAAGTAAATATATTATGAAATTATTAGAAATGATCAGTTAATTCACTTGTAACAACTCTTGAGAATATTCTCCTCCTGTTCTGCCTATTTAAGACTCGAACACCTGTCACCCTCTCTTTGCAGTTTTACTGGGAATTAGCAGTCCAATAAAGCTATTCTATACCAGAAGCACGGTTGAGTGACTACAGAAATTATGAAAAAAAATTCCTCTTTATCCTATTTTGTCAGAGGATTGAATTCTTTTTTATTTTTTTTTGGAGGGGGATAGTTTCATCAAAATTTACCTTACATCTCCTCAGGCCCAGGATTAAAAAATGTGTTAGAACATAGTTCCACATTCTAAAACAAGTGGTATAACTGCATAGAGATATATCAAAATCATCACTAATTCCGTAAGCTTTAAAAATGGTTTTGTTCAATCTTTGCTAATTAATAACGATTGCATACATGATGACTGAAGGTTATTGATGCTTGCTTATGAGAATAAATTTGGACCCAGTTTATTATTTATGAGTTAATTGAAGCTTGCCAAATATTGACTGTTGTAATTCCTTTTTAAAGTAATAGTAGTGAGGATCTGATGCTTTAGTTCAGACAGACAATAAAATTTAACTGTTATAAATTTCAGAGGAAGATGATTTAATTAATACTTGGAATTTCTTTTTCCTCTAAGGATTACAGAAAAATTCCCACAAGATGTGACAGGAAGAATATGCTTGTCATTTGCTTTTATGCTCCAAGCATACAAAAGTTAGCCTCAATGCTGGTTTTATACATTAAATTGATTTGGGAATAGATATATTTTCTTTTAGTATTATTATAAATTTAACTTCACTAATAAGGGGTTTGTTTCATTAGAGAAGAAAAGGGACCAAGTTTTCTTGGTATGCTTTTAGCCAAATCCATGAGACAATTCTTGGTTCTTGTCTTTCTTGTCTTACCATCAGCATTTGTCTTATTACATCTCCTTGAGATATTTTTTGTTTCCACTGTCTTGTGGAACACCTCACTCTTCATTTTGTTGTCTCTCTTTCTTTTTTAGAATTCTCTCTCAATGGTCTTTTGTCAATCTCCATGCTTCTCACATCTCAACTTTGGCGTAACTCACAGCTGAGTACTTGGGCATTTTAACTCTGTATCTTTACTACCACAGTGATCTCATTCACAATCATGTCTTTAAATACAATATCTGATGATGATTACCAAATTTATAACTCTTGGTTAGACCTGTCTTCTCTAACTGTTAACTTGTCTGTCACACATACTCATTTTACGACACATGCCAAATTAGTGTCATCCCCTCTCCCCCCCCCGGAGCCTCTTTCACTTACAGTTATCTCCTTCTAAATTAAGACAGTATCATCTTTCTAAATGTTCATGCTAAAAATCTTGGAGCATTCTTAACTCTTCTCATTTTGTCACAATGTATATGTTAGTACACGTAAATGGCTTATGATAAAGTACATATTCAGAATTAAATGTTGTATCTGCACCTTTCTCTTTATTCTCTTTTTTTTCAAGAACTTGTATTAGACAACTATCATAGACTCAATCTTTCATCTGTGTCTCTTAACACATGCACATCCTGTATTTACTAGTGTAGAATTTTAAGTTAATTTCTCAAATTATGCTATGAGTCATTATTTTTCTCTTCAGATTTGTCCAGATAAAAGTTATTTAAAATTTTCTCTGAAATTGTTTTATTTTAAATTATTTTAATTTTAAATCATTCCAATGGCTATAAACGCATACTTTTTCTAAGATTTGTAATTGTTCTTATTTGATATCCATTTGTTTATTTTGTTTTCTTTCTTAACAGTTTTACACATAATGTTATTTTTCATATTTTTGCATTTATCTCTTGAAGTTACCAGAAACAATTATTTTAAATGTTTTGTCTGCAGCCAATGAATCTACATGTGCTCTTTTCCCTGTGGTAACCTGGTGTGCAACAGCAGCCTCTTTGGTAGTGTATGCCACCTGTTGGAAATATTAATTGCCCTAAAGGACCTTAAAGACAGCTCTCTCCAATGCACATTCATGTCTGAACTCATGCTGTTCCTAGTCTAGGCCCCCAAAAGGTATGTGGGGTGTCTTTGGAAAGTCCTAGGGCAGTGGCCAGGGTTCACACTGATCAAGTCATCATATCCACCTATACCAAGTTGCAGAACAGGGCATGTGATTAAAGTCCCACATAGGGTCAAGTTGAAGTTCCTTGGCTGCCAGAAGATCCATCAGAAGTGAGGATTTACCAAATTTAAGGCAGATGAATTTGAAGACATGGTTGCTGAAAAGCAGCTCATCCTTGATGGCTATGGTGTCAATTCTATCCCTAATCATGGGCCCCTGGACAAATGATTGATCCTCCTCTTGTGGAGGCTTCAGTGCTATCTGCTTTTTACTCGTGCCCAACAATAAATCCTACTTCCTCTCCATCTAAATACATACATAAATACATACATATAAAAAATGTTTGTGAAGGTCTTCCAGAAAAATTAATATTGTCTATACTTACTTCTATTTGTTAATTTTATTTACTGTACTTTTCACCTCTGAGTTTCTTATTATGTGTTTTGGCATTTGGGTATGCAGATTTACTTTATGATGAAGATATTATTTATTTTTTATTGTTTTTGCTTTAATTTTTTTTCATTCTGCTCATCATTACTTGCCTAGTAGTTTTTTGGTTGCCTCTACCTGGTCAATATGCTTTCTATTTTTTGTTAGCTAATTGATTTTTCCAAGTAACTTAACCACTGTGCCTAGGTGTCCAAAATTTTTAAATGGTAATAAAAAGAGTAACTACCCACACATTTGTTGTAAGCACTGAAATAATGACTACAAAGCACTTACCAAGTGTTTCGCTTATAAAAAGTGGCTAATGTTATCATTTATAATTATTTATAATAATTATTATTACTAATTACATCATACCATATTTGTTATTACAGAAAGCCTAGACTGTCTTCTTTGCAACTAATTTGGCTATATTCTTCATGTTCTAGTTCTTTAAATATTTTCTCTTTAAATATATTTTTTAATAAGAACTCCATCATTTGAGTTACCCTCTTATTCTCATATGTTATGTCTTAGGGTTGAAGTTACATTATTAGTTATTTTAAAATTCTAAATTTATTTTTTGAAATTTGGGCTCTTCAAGGTGATTGGTTTTTTTTAGGTCAAAGATTATCTCTGTGCATTTTCCTTCCTCAGTGTCAGATGAAATGTTCTTAATAGAGTATGAACATAATAAATTTTATACTAAATATTAAACTCAAAACCAAATGTTATGTCATAGATAAATGTGTAAGAGATGGATTTCACTTATAGTCTAATCATTCTCAAATTACATGTTTCTTTTATGTCCACAGCTGTGTCATAATTTTCCTTAGTGCTAGACTCAATTTTGGATCTGGTTAAAAAACAGAGAAAAACAGCTGTCATATTTTTTAAATAAGAATACATTTGACTATAAAGGTTTCATTGAAAGGTTTTTGTCAAAAATAATAAGCAATTGTATGAAAAACATAATGTTTTCTTAAGTTCCAGCATGTGATGAGTTAAGAGCTATGTTAATTCCCTACCAACAACAACAACAACAAAATACAAAAACAAAAACCTTCAAGTTATATCTTCTGGAATAAGAAAGAAAGTGTTTACAAATAAAAAGCACAAGTACTTTAAAACAGGCACATTGAGAAAATATTGAAGATGGAAAGTTTTACTTTCAAACATCAGATAGATGTGTGCGTTTATAGGTATATTCAAAAATAAAATAGAATTTCTACTCTGAGTGTCTATAGCTATAGTTAGGCCTAATCTGTATTGATTCATATGCTAGTTCTTAGAAAATAGTTCAGTATGATTAATATAATTCAATTTGCTAGATTGTTATACTTCTTTTTACTATTGATTAGTCTGTATTCTATTTGACTTAATAAATAGAACAAATTGAGATATGCAAAAATGTTAGTACTGGTTAGATGGTTTCTTCTAGATATCTGCTCAAACCATGCTTGAGCCTGGTTAAAGTAGGTGGTGATAATAAAGATAACTGCTTAGTGTTTTTTATTAAACTAAAGAAACTGAGATGGATCAAAAGAGAAATTAAAAAAAAACTTGACACTAAAATCAAACTGTACTTTATCAAGGGTCAAATGCATCTATATCTTCTTCTTAAGCACAAATTCGCTCAGTCCTATCTGAAAGTTTACTCATGTACCGCTGACATTAAGGGTTCTTCCTGTATCTTTTTTCTATTTATCTAAAACTTAATAATCCCAGTATAGCAATTGTCCTCCAAGTGACTTGGCATGCTGTAAGAACAAGGACTGCTACACAGACTTTCTCCTTTGAAAGAAAATTATGTTATATTATTATTATTATTTGCATGTGAATAAGTAATTTGATCTTGGAGAAAACCTTTGTGTTCAGAATGCATACTGAAATCAGTGGAGGACTTAGATGTTCATATGATGATACTAAAAGATATCATGGCAAACTTACCTCTCTCCATCTCAGTTTTGACCTCTAATTCTGTCCATATTTTACCACTAAAATTAGAATGCTGGCTTTTATTTTGTTCATTTTGTCATTCATTTATTCATTCTTTGTATATTATATAAGCAATCTATGTATGGTGTGTACAAAAAGACATCACCATACAATATTGATTCTTCACATTATATGTTATTAGGGACTACAAATGAAAACAGCAATGAGATACCACTACACATCTATTAAAATGGCAAAAATTAAAAATACTGACAACTCAAAATGCTGCGGAAGATATAGAAGAACAGAAACTCTCATTTATTGCTGGTGAGGATACAAAATGGTACAGCCACTTTGGAAGACAGTTTGGCAGCTTCTTACAAAATTATATCTACTCTTATCATATGATCCAGCAATCAGGCTCCTTGGTATTTACCCAAAGGAATTAAAAACTTACCTCCACATAAAACCTGAACAAAGATGCTTATAGTAGCTTTATTCATTATTGCCAAAACTAGGAAGAAACCAAGATACATGTCAGTATGTAAATGAATGAGTAAACTGTAGTACATCCAGACAATAAAGTATTATTCAGTGCTAAAAAGAATTGATCTAACAAGCATGTAAAGACATGGGGAAAACTTAAATGCACACTACTAAGTATAAGAAGTTAATCAGAAAAGGCTTTATGCTATAATATTTAAACTATATAGCATTCTGAAAAAAGGTAAAGTTATCGAGACAGTAAAAAGATCATTGTTTTCTAGGGGTTAAGAGAGGTGGAGATAAATAAGCAGATCATGGAGAATTGTTAGAGCAGCAAAACTATTCTCTATGAGACGGTAATGGGGAATGTGTGTTATACATTTGTCAAAGCTCATAGAATGTACTACAACACCATGAGTAAACCCTAATGAGAGGAATGGACTTTGGGTGATAAGGGTGTCTCAAAGTTTGTTCACTGATTATAACAAATGTACCATTCTTGTGTGATATATTGACACTAGAAGATGCTACAGGTGTATGGAATACAGGGTATACAGAGTATCTGTACTTTCCACTCAATTTTGCTCTAAGATATAAAATCTATTAAAATAAAAAACTTATTCAACTTTATTAAAAACAAAATAATATATTTTTTTACAATCTGCAAAACAATAGACTGAAATAATATGTTTGTCATTTAAACTAAGTATATTGGATTGCATATGTAAAATATATATTTCTTAAAAAAACAATATTCTAATGATTATATAGAGACATATTAATAAACATTTTAAAAACTATATAATAAAACTACTTTAATTTTCATAGTAGCTTTACAGCACAAAGATCCCTTTGAAAGTTCACAAAGTAGCAGATTAATAGTTAAATACTTGAGATCTATTGAAATATGGACAGTATGTCAGGGATCACAAATTAAATTACAAATACTCTTTTTGGTGTTTGCTAAAATAACAGAAAAATAATAAATAAGCACACAAAATATAAAAAATATGCCAGGTTTTTTAATTGACATATTTTTACAAATGCACATACTGTAAATAAGTAAAATTCATACAGTTGATTGTATTTATCATTTTTGGTCTTTATAAACATCTTATAAAATCTGATCAATAAAATTGCAATATGCTTTTAAATGTATTTTGCTTTAATTTAGATACCAGTCATGTCAGCAAACATTTTTCCATTTTTATTTTATATTTATGTTAGAATTTTGAATGACTATTTTATTGTATGACTCAAAATTGTAACTCCTTCTTCTAAGATTATAGTCCCAGCAGGAGAGAATATGCATGGTAGATAAATATTAGTTATTGTTTACAGAATATTTGAAGCATTTTAATTTTAAAATCAAATTATCTTCAACTTTTTGTGTTATTTGTATACACAAAGTCACAGGTTCTACCTTTTGCCATAAAGAACTAATGCAAAAGTACACACCATCAGTCCCCTTACACACGACTCATTCATCCTGCTCACCTTACAGACACAGAAAAATGCTTAAATCTAGCTTTATCTCTGTTCTATTGTACAAATCTCTCTTGCTAAAACATCTGTTTTACATATATATATTTTTATTTGTAAATACTCAGCACATCCTTTTTATTATAGCTAAATATCATTATCAAGGGTAACTTTTATTTCTCTTAAACTAGAACCAAATATCCTTCACTTGAAAATAAAGGAATATAATTGAACTTTAAATGCTTTACCTCATCACAGACTTGGAATATCCTCATAATAATTAAATCCATGTAACAGTGAGGTGAGGACATTTAGATTAGTGAATCTCTTAGGTGCACTGGGCTAATAAAAAAGCAAGCCAAGATTCAAAAATAGCTTTTGACCTCTATCAGGTCTTTCATCTCCTTAGCCCAGGCTCACAATACATTCTCCACGCCTCCCACCCAAAAGTCTGTTTACATACAAAAACACTCAACTTAGGAGGAATTCTCTTTTGCGAAGCAATTATTGTCTTGATATACAAAGCACTTTCTACAACACAGATACTTTTGAAAAAACATATTTTTGCTTGGAGTGGTGCCAGAGTAAAGAACAGAAAGGCAGAAAGAATTCCTCTTGAAAAAAATTCCCAAAGCAGCTAAGAAATGTCTAGCACTAGTGCAAAGCCTCAAAGTTACAATAACAAATGAAAGTTTTCACCATCTAGGATTTTATAATCTAACCTCTATATGTGTAGAGAATGAGAGAAACCCTACAATCTTGAGAGACGGTAATACTGAAACAGTTTGCTTACCTACTTATTTTTACTAAGAACTTCCTGTATGCCAGTGGGTCTCAAAATGTGTTTTCTGGAACAGCAACATCAGTATCACCTGGGAACTTACTGGAATAAAAAATTATTAAGGCCCAAATTGACCCAAACTTACTGAGTCAGAATTTCTGATAGAGGCCTGGCTGTTGGCATTTAATAAGCCTTTCAGGTGATTTTGCTGCTCACTCAAGTTTGAGAAGTATTGATGAAAGCAAATGTAATAACTTGCTCCATATTTATGCAGACAGAATCTAATGGCATTCTATTTCTGGTTTTGTGCTCACAGCTAAATAAAATCTCTCTAGTTCATATCACTTACAAATATTTTAAGTTAACTACTCCCATTCTTTCACTTCCACCAGCCCACCCTGAGTGATTTTAAATAATACAAACTATCAGACTAACACATGGCTACCTTCAAATGTTACTCTAGTGTCATTACTAAGCAGCCCTCTCAAATATGGTGAAAGCACACCCATAAATCTTTCTGGCTGCAATACTGTGACGGGGCTATTTTTCATGATGATGGGAATACAATCCAGACAGCCTTTAACATAAACCTTGCACTGTATACACTTCATGAATAATAAATCAGTCGTGCAAATAGCCTTTCTAATGTCCACTTTCACAACATTCCCTGGATATTTTGTAAGAGTTTTAAAACTTAACATTGTCCCTGCCTGACGTGCAGTTATGGTTCTCAACAAACTTATCAGGATTTTGATGCCAAATGCAGACTTGGCTAGTGTTTTCCACGCAAGTCTTATTAAAGCTTAGAGTTGGAGGTAGACTTTTTCTAATTTACTCTATCAACCTTAGCATGGCATATATCATAACCATAGAGTCAATGGCTTATTGTCATAAATGATGATTTATAAATTACTCATTAGTAATAAAAATGACTGTTCACTTACAAGTTGAAGACATTTCATCTTGCAATTTGCATGCATAGTTTTATATCTTATGGTTCTCCTAATGGCCTTATGAGGGAGGTGCCAGAATGCCCATTTTGAAAGTGAGATAACTAAAGCTGTGCATTTCACATTAAAATATTGCATTGTCCTAATCCTGGGTGCTTGTGTGATGCTTTTAATCGTTAGAAAGTTCTGGGTTTAGCTCTGTGTGATAGACACTCAGAATAGAAGAATTTTAGCTAAGACAGAGTTTTTTTCTCTGACTTTCTGACACAAAAGTCAAAGTGTTTGACTCTATTTCTTGAAAGTATTGAGAGCCAAACGCCTCCTGATGTGTTGCCGCCTCTCTGGTGTTGCCCCTGTCTATGGTCCGTGATGTCCTCACCTCTATGGCTACATTCAACCATTAAGGAAGAGGAAAGAAAAAGAGTAAATGCTTTTTCTTTATGGATACAACCAGAAAGGTGCCAGGCTCTATTCTGTTTGTAGAACAGTGGCCAGAACTTAGGTATATGATCCCAAGAGGTAGCAAAGGAGGCTGGGAAATGTTAATTCTAGGTGTCAGTTTGCTCAGATAAAAGTAGAGTACCTTTTAGAACAGAGAGAATAGCTATTGGAAGAGAACTATCAATTTTTTATTTATTTAATTTTTTTTGCTACATTTGGCCACTATTCTGTCACCTCAACTCAGAACCTGGATTTTAACTCTTGAGATAGGTAGTGAAAACTGGTAAGTAACAAATCTTCAGTACTAAAATTAATTAGTAGAATACATAAGAACACTTTTCTCAGCTGACAACATTAGTCCACCAAGTTCCCACACTCTATGAGTCTGCAGAAATTTTGTTCTTGTTCCCAAGCCACTT
The DNA here is from genome assembly GCA_030015415.1 of Cynopterus sphinx. NCBI lineage: Eukaryota > Metazoa > Chordata > Mammalia > Chiroptera > Pteropodidae > Cynopterus > Cynopterus sphinx. The sequence continues at coordinate 132,521,959 of CM057383.1, forward strand.
ATTATCCATGTGGTGAGAAAACATCATAGATAGAGAGAGGGTTTAGTCAGTATCTCTCACACTGGGACCTTTGAATTACCTTCAGAATCACCTAAAGTGTTTAATAATAAATCAGAATCTTGGTCCCTGCCCAGGCTGGCGAATCAGAATCTGAAAATGTGGCCCAGGAACCTACATTATATTACTCTCAGAAGAATCACATTAAGCAGAGTGAGAGGAAGAAATGGATAGATTTTGATCCTTTCAGAATCCCTTTGTCTTATCTTACATCCTCCATTATTAATATTCTACTACAGTATCTGCAGGTTAGTCTTTCTATGCTTATTAATCCCTGGCAGGTGTTGAGCTCAAATGTTACAGAGAGAAGATATACAGAATCATCAAAAATAGTCAAACTTTCAGGTGTTATACAAACTTTTTAACAGTGCTGCAAAGTAACCAACAAGATGTAGTGCTTCTGCTTAACAGACAAATAAACTAACCTGACATTCAAGAGGGTCAAGGGACTTACACATGCCACACAGCTCTTAAATGCAAAGGTGGGCTGAGATCTTTATCTGACCACAGGTTCTGTCTTCTTCTTCACCTTTTTGCCACTGTCTCCCAAATAACAATAAGGTTGAGAACATAATTCCAAACAGAAAGCAAAGATGGTTTCAGTTTTGCCAACTCTGACCCACGAGGATGTGCTTTTTGTACCTGTCTCCTCAGTGCTTACAATTTATCCCAACTAGAAGGCCTACTTAGCAATTTTAATGTTAAAGATAATAGCTAAGCTCAAAGAGTCTTCCTGAAGAAAGTAGGAGGGAAATTATATTGAATGCCTGCCCCCAGCGCTAATCTAGGCTCTTCACATAATACAGAGAGAATAATTCATACTCAGAAACCCAAAGCTTTTGTCACTCTGTCATTTTAACTTATGCTGGGCTTATAGTGTAAATGATCAATTATCCTCCATTTACCTGTATTTTCTTCTAATTAAGTTCAATCATGTAAAAATTATTCACTACCTAAAGAAGTTAGAAATACATGTAGGATTTTGAAGTCACTAAATGCCATTTCACTTTCGAAATTTGGAAAGACCTACAGCTTGTACAAATCTTGTGCCCACATTTGACTCTTCTTGTGGTATGCCTGCTGTGATATGTGCTTTTAGACTAACACTGGGGCTTTAAAGCATTAGAGTCTGTGAATGAACTGTCATCACATCTGTCTTAATTTCATTTCCATCTGCTCATGCGGTGTGCACCTGTACTTGGCTGATTAGACAAGAACAAGGGGGAAAAAAGTCTTCTAATACTGTTCTCCTTGCAGCCAAAATAAAGCCTTCACTCTTTAATTGATAGAGTGTTAGAGAAGAAAAAGAAAAAAACACAGAACAGAATTCACAAGACATATATTTTAGTGCTAGGTCTCCTATTTACAGGCTTTCACTATGGACATATCTGTTCTGTTCTAAACCTCAGCTTCACCATCTGTAATTATGTCTGCCTCTTCACTACATTGGTATGAGAATAAAAGGAAACAATAAATGTGACAGTGCTTTGTAAATGTAAAAAAATGCAATTTTTTCGAATGCCATATATTCAAATGTCATAGAGAGGGAAGCAAAAACTAAAACAGAGTAGAGTTTTCCTAAAATATGGAATTTACTGGTTGATTTATTAAAAAAAAATCCATATGTGCTTCTACTGCTTCCATATGCTTAAATTACTCTTCATTTTTATGAATATAAATGGGGAATCAAAACATGCAGAGAGGACTATTGAAGAATTGATAGGTAATTGCCATTTTAAATATGTTTTTAATTCTCCAAAATGCTTTAATCTCCTCAAATAGTTTAATAGATGCACTACTGAGTTACTACAGCCAGGGTGGGGAACAAAGTGCTTAGATTAGGGAGTACATCTGAGACTGCAGCAAATAGAGAAATCAAATATAGCGTGAAATTATTCCAGCTGTATATAAGTACTCATAATTAGTAGCAAACATTGTGCAAAGCACATTAGAAGGAATAAACCTCCTTCATAATGCTACTGAAATAGACTAGTACTGGTTTATGAGGTGAACTTTCAGTAATTCTAAGTAAAGAGTGAGATAAGTTTGCCAAAGATAGCAACTACTCTGATATAAGAAACAGACAGCCTAATGCAGAGTGATGTGGGAAAAGATAGTGTCTGGACACATAAAAGGGAATATGAACAACCTTATCATTTATTATAACTAGGAAGAAGGTGAAGGAAGGGAAAGAGGGGACCCAGGATAAGAAGAGGGAAGGAGAGAAAGAGATGAAAGAAGAGAGTCAGGAAGAGGAGAACCCAAGAAGAACAGAATCACATGTAACTAACTGAAAGTAGGTTTCCATAACTTCCTTATTAAGGTAGGATAAGGAATGGAAGTATAATTGGATAAGGACCTGTGTATTATTTTAGTTTGGAAAAAATACTTCCTAATGTAACTTCATGGGAAATTGCACATACCTCACCCCAAAACATGGGTCAATAATTCTCACAAAAATCTTTGCATTGACTTCATAAAGTTCTGAATTCAAGAATTTTTCCAGATGCTATTAAATAATTTTTAATGTGGGTTTTAAGAAATACTGGCTCTATGGAATAGTGGTAATGATAACCTCACAAATGACTCTAATTAAATAAAGTGGAGAAACATTGCTCTTTGCTGAAGACATCTCAGAACCCGATTTAAAGACAATCCTCAGCAGTAGATTTAAGGTCATGGTACTATAGTGGAACTCAGGCTTTCTTGAAAAACCTTTATGACAATTAAAATAAAGAATAAAGTGTCCAGATGGGATAAATTCAATATGACAGCACAATATAAAGAATGGGTGATCTCTGGATTCAAGCATAAATGATGACTGGTTGAAGGTAACTGATTGATAGGAGAGCTGACAAAATTTCAAGACTAATTATAGCCAGATAAAAAGAAACAATATATTAGTGATTTAAAATCATTAATTGACTATTTCCATAGAGGAAATTGTGGTTGACAACCTCACTAATAATCAACATAATTAGATAATATTGTTAATGTATCAAATTTGTTTTAAAATATTTAAATAGAATATGAAACACATGGTAAGAGAAAGTGAAAGTATAACAAAATGATATTTTAAAATACTACAAAAAGATAATAAATTTTTATAACCTTTTTAGGAAATAACTTGAATAATATTATCATTTCTTAAGAATGAACCTAATCATAGTAGAGGGGGAAAAAAAGCACCAGGCAAAAAGTTATTCATCATCGAATATTTGATAATAATATAAACCATGGAACTAGAATACATGTTTTTCAGAAGAGAAGATTAAATAGACATTCATCCCATGGTTTGTTTCTCTTACATTTCGAATGTGATTTGGGATGCCAGTAGAGAACAACAGCTATTGAACTCCTACCAATTAAATATTCAGGATAAAGACTACAATCAAATAAATCTTTGCTTTCAATAAAAAATGTTTTAACTGAGAGCAACTCCCTTAAGATTTTTGTGCAACTGATAGTTGTGACAGATTAAAATAGACCTAATTTCTTGGGTAATTCTTGAGTGAGCAGCAACAAGAACACAGAGAATTTAAGATACTTTGGAGGAATTTATTACAAATTTCTTCACTCAAGTCCTTACTCTGAAACCAGGGAATTACACCTTCAAGAAGCAGATTTCTTGATTTAAAGTAATAGAAACAGATGCTTGCTAGGAGCCCAGGGGAACTTAGGAGGCTGAGAAGAAAAAAATTTCCAAGATTACATTGCTGCTACTATTAATGGATCTTCAAGATATTCTCTAAGCCTTCAACATTCTGGTAGAAAACGTATGATCAGGAGATTTGGGTAATGTGATTGTACAAGAGGACAAATAGCAAAAGGATCTGGCTTTCCTCATCTCCCATAAACAGTAGGCAGCAGAAGGAAGAAGCAACACTACAATTGATGGAAAATGTCTCCAGTTGGAAGAATAAGATGTAATAGAAAAAAGGAATAGTTTAGCTGTTCTTAAACCAAAAATGATCAAAGTTTGCTACAGTAACCTCCAGAGCCACTTTGTACTCCAGGGCAATTACAAACCAAACAAACAAACAACAACAACAAAAAAAACATGAAACATTCTATTCACAAAACCATGTTCTTTATAACAACAATACAAGCTTTCCTATTTTTAAGGGGCCTCTGGTCATTCTCACTCCAGATTAGTATCTAACTGAATCATGGTTATATGACTTTTTAGATAATTCTAATTAGGCGCTCTTATCTATCAAGTCTTACCCGCTTGTACTTAATTGTCACTTCATTTGCCATTTAGGTTTTTATGTGGTTTTGCTTAAAAGTCTCATTAGAAATGACAGTCGCTGAGTCCTGGGTGGTCGTCTCCTCTAAAAGAAGACAAAATTCTCTGATTTTCCTTCTCTAGTAGACTAAAAAGTTCTTACTGTTATTTTCTCTTTATTTAAGACATTCAATATCTCCTGTTACCGTTAATAATTTTACCTGTCAATAATTTTAATAATAATTTTTGTTAATAATTCTGACAATATTTGTAAAGAAAATTTTCCTAAAGAGATGATGTGTCTGGAATATCAAGATAGACTGTGCCTCAATTTGCCTTTAACCCTATCCAATTCCAGTAACATTTACTGAGATTCTGCTATATATATCCGATTTTCTGATTGGAACTGGGATATGAAGATAAATGAAGCCTGCCACCTGCCTTCAATATACAATACATTGAGAAATATAGACAGATTGAACAAGCTAAACTGCTGACATGGTAAATGCAAGTTATAGATATCATCTATGTTTTATGGAACCCAGAGGAAGGAAAATTGGAAAATTGGCATCTATGGGAGGCTGGGAAGGCTTCTCAGCAAAACTAATATTTACATTTTGCTTTGAAAGTTGCAGTACTAGGTCTCTCTCTCTCTGTCTCTCTCTCTCTCTCTCTCTCTCTCTCTCTCTCTCTCTCACACACACACACACACACACACACACACACACACACACACACAGCTTAACTCAAGCTAGCACTGAAGCTGAAACTAAACATGGAGTAAGGAGATCCAAAGGGAAAGTCAGAAAAGTTTACAATCTCGACAAGAGTGGCTCAGGGACTAAAAAGTTATCTGAAATGTGAAATTTGATTAGAGAAGCAGAATGTGAGAGGAGGAACACTTTGAGGCAACAATAGTAGGAAAGAAGTCTTCTATAATGACATACAGCTTTGTCCACAGATGAGGTGGCAGATTTAAATGTCAGGTTAGTTTGGGGAGAAAAGTAGGGCTGGGCTAAACTTAGATCAGACAAAGTTAAACAGAGTAGAAATGTTTCCTTAATACAAAAAAGGAAGAAACTTCAATTTCATATAGCAGATGAAAAAATATTCATCTGTTTAAAAGACTATATGCTCCTCTCCAACATCAATACTATTTTAACCATCTTCAATCTAAACTGACCTCTCTTTTTTTTCACCAGCATGTATGTGTGTGATAGTGTTTTTAATTCTACATTTGCCTAATTTACCTAACTCTAAAAACTCCGAAAGAAATATTATGTAATAGGGTGGAAAATTTCTCCTATTTTGTGAATAGATTCCTAAAGATGGTTTGGGAGAGCTTCCAAAGATGCCTGACAAAGATGTAAAACATTCATGGCCATATCAATAAATTTTGTTATGTGAGCAAATTTTTTGATGGTTGCTGGCTCGCTCTTTAATTCTCCCTATTTTGTTGCTCTTCTGTGCTCCTGGTCACATCTAGTGAAAAGCTTCAATGAGATAGTCATGATCCTTAACACCTGCTGGATGCCTTTGGCAAGGATATTGAGAATCTGCTTGAGGTAAGTCTGAGGCAACAAGAACAGGAGGGAGAAAGGTTAAGAAGGCTAGAAGCAGCTAGAGGGAACAAGTGGTACTGAAGCTTAAAATCCCTTTTGGTAGGTTTTTAATCCATCTTAATATTGCTACACTTGTGTCCAAAGCAGGTGCTCATCAAGGCATAGCATTTGTAGCACACCCTAGATTATTTTGTTTTGTTTAAATTATGATGATGATCCCAACTAGAAAACTTTTGTTCATAAAATGACTGGACAAGGTTTAATGAGAACTTTGGGGATCCTGGCCATGAATTAGAAAAGGAGGATTTAGGTTTTACATATATAAATATATACATTTCTCAAAAGGTGATACTATCTTTGAATTATTCACCTAAAATTCTTTTTTTTTATGTATTGATATTCAACTGAGTTCTAATATCAGTACTTATTAGTTGTGATGCTGGAAAATATGAGCTAAATTTACATTTTAAAAAGAATACCCTGGTGATACATTGTACCATAGTTTGACAACTACTGATATAAGTAAACAGAGTGTAAGATGTTGGCCATCCTCTGTGAATATGTGTAGAAGGAACTTTGAAGGTAAGAAAACATCTGATATTCTGAAGCTTTGCAGTCCTGAGAACTTGCCCCAAATTTCTTTAAAAAACATGTATCGTGGGTATTAGAGTAGTGAGACAATGTCTTATAGGACACCTAAAAATAACAGGAGCATTTCGAGTCACCATAAGAGTGAAGCAGTCCCGTCAAAGGAAATTCGAGGAGAATGCAGTCTCTAGCCACACCTGAAGTCAGCCACACCTGTTATAGTTTCTAATCAAAAACATCAGGAGCAGAAGAGCGAACACAAAACTTGAATGAGAGAAAGAGAAAGAGAGAAAGAAGCAGCTTCAGAGAAATATATCTACTAAACCCACTGATCCTTTGAAATATTGTAAAAAGGCAAAACATGTCAAAACCCAAGAATAGCCATTATCCCAGAATATCATGCAAGTGAAAATTATACCTGATACATCCCTGGGGACTTCAAACCTAAGTTTTCCTATTCTCTGTAGTCTTCTTTTATCATAAGAATGCAAGGAATTACTATTGGCTCCTAAAAGAAATCCTTCCTCCTTCCTTTGGTAGAAATGCACTATTTTATTAATTTATCTTAAAGTAAAAGAAAGACGATGGTTCATAGTTTATGCTCTGTTAATTGGGTTGCCTAATAACTCTTCAAAAGATTTTTTGAAGACATGGTATGCTTTTGTCAGTGTCCTCCTTCCCTGGAAAAGAGTGAAATTAATACCATTTGTAGCACCTGTAAACCTCAAGTTCTGTCACTTCCTCATATTCAATATTTCTGCAAGGATTGAAATCCGATGAAATCTACCAAACACAGCAAAATGGTAGCCATTTCTATGAAAGCTTCCTAGATTTCCAAAGACCTCCAAAAATGTTCTCAATTTCTTCATGTACCTGTTATGTTGACAGATGCACCTAGCTATATATATGTTAAAGCAGAATAGTAGCTTCCTTTCACTCTACTTGTCTCTGCATTGTAGCAGTGCTCTCTACACATGGTAGTATTTGATAAACATTATCTACATTTTCTCTTTGACATAGATTTGTAACATTACAGAAAAAAATGTGGTTGTATGTCTGTTACTAAATGGATCCTTAAATCTTGCAGATGTCACATTGCTTCTGAAAGAAACTCTTGAATGGTTTTCCCTTAGAATATCATTACAGGGTGGTTACCATGGCCAACAGAATAAGAAGATAGTCACTGCAGGTTTCAAAAAGAAATGTATCTAATTTTCTTTCCTGATGGGACAGTTATACAGAGAATTACCCTCAGGAGATTATTTGGTTCTCTCTGTGAGCTAGGTATTGTGTGGAGAGCTCTTTAGTTATAGTCTCATGAATCTGTTAAGGAAGAAGAGAAGACTAATGAATATCCATGACAAGTTCTGAAGAAGAATATGAGACAATAAGAGGGAAATCTAAAAAATAAAATAAATCACTCAGCAGAGTCAAGAGTATTACTGGAAAATCATAGTAAAGATATTTAGTGTGAATGAAGGGAAAACTGTTAAAGAGTCTTTTACAGGGGAAAAACGATATTGCTGCTGGCAGCAGGAGCTGGTTTTGGATAATTCCTCAGAGTGTTGAACTATGCTACATCCTCTATGTCCCACAGCCTGTGCTGGATGGGCAAAGCCGGGCCATTTAAAGAAACTAGGAAACAAGAAGCAAAAAAAAATGAACTCTAGATTTTAATTTTTGAAAATGTATTAAATATTTTCCTTGGGCAAATCTGAGCCAACCAAATCTGACTATTATTAAAACTTCTCCACAAATATTTAAAGTAGATTAAATGATTCTTCTTTGTAAATGAGAAAATGTAAGTCTTAACAAACCAAAAGTAATAGTTAACATTTACTAAGAGCTTTCAAAGTTCTAGGAACTTTGTTTAGCATCCAACATCAGTTTCCAGATTAGAAGAACTAACCCACATTTTTGAGGTCAGAAAAGTAGCATGTGGCAAAGCAGTTGTTCAAACTCAACTTGTTCCGATTGCAAAACCTTGCCTTTTACTTCCATTCTATAACCATACTGAGAAGTTTGCCTCAGTTCTCTTCATCATCATATCCACCAGCATCAAGACTTCTCACCTTTAAATAATAAATGTGGAGTAAGAGGAATTCAACAACCATGGAATGAAAAAATGCTAATTCAAGTTTACTTGAATTATTGGAACTGGAATACTTGTTCTACCAGGATCCAGCTGTGGGATTCTGAATAAATCTATAATTCTCTGAACATCAACTTTTAAAATAGAGTGTAGTGAACATTTTTTTTGTTTGTTCCTCTATCCTAAATCCACCCCCTAAACACTCTGCCACCATCACCATCCCCCCACTCTGCAAACATTTTGTGAAAACAGCCTTGATTTTCTATTGTGGCTCCACATTTTCATGACTTTATTCTCCTCATCTCAAGGAGTGAAATTTGTGAACCATCACAAGCCAGTTCACAGGCCTCACTGCCCCAGACAGAATGATAGGTTTAAGAGCAAACTGATTCCATCAGTGTCAATCTCCATTCTAAGGACTGTATTGTTCACAGCCTTAATATCATTCAAAAGGCAAGAATGTAGCGAAATTTTCTAACTTTATATGGTCCATTAAAGTTCTCTGCATCTGGTAATAGCTCTTATTTTTTTCAGATGTTCCTAGCAAGACAGTCAACACAGGTAAATATACAGAGCAATGTGACATTATGCTACATTCCGTTTCTCTAGGTGTGATGATAGCAGCCTCTTAAAACTTTCTCTCCCAGTGAGAAAGGCAAACAACTTTATCCTAGTAAGTTACTTAGGTTGCCTTGGAATCCACCGTGATGTTAGAAAAAAAATAGTTTTATTTTTAAAGAGAGCATCTCTCAATAAAGTGGTTATAATTTTTCAGGAAAAAGAAATAAGGTGGAAAAATGATTATATTTTCCATTCTGGGGAGAGATTAAGGCATAGATGACAAAATTTAGTTTCAGAAAGATAGGAGAAAGATACCCCGCTAAAGACAGGGTTCTAAAAGTGTACTTAATTGTCACTGAAGAAGAGGATTTGCTGAAGCCAATTTAGAATGAGATCTGTAGAAGGTCATGCTTCCTTCTGGGAACAATTCTAGACATTGCATGTCAGAGACACTGTGATAAATATGATGAAATTTATGGGTCCTTCTCCAGAAGAAAAGTACAATAAGAATCTGCAAATCATTTTAGGGTTTAGAAAAACTACCTGAATCCTATGCATGAATCCAAGATTCAAAATACTTGAACAAGGATGGACCCTAATGAAGGCAACTGTAAGATTGCTCAGTCTAAATTAGTTTAGACCTGACATATGATATCTATTAGGGGTTTTTGTTTTAAAAATACAAGATTTATAATGACGGGGTGAAAATCAAGTAGGAGGGAGTGGCTGGAAGTATGTTAAATGACTTGAAATTATAAAAGGACTATTTAATGGAATTTACATTGGTTTACCCTGAATGCAGCTCAATATAGTAAAATAATTATAGTTCACATTCAGTAAGTGTTTATATTGTGCCAGGTATCATTCTAAGTGCTTTACATATATTAACAATGATTTATATTTACAAGAATTCTAAAAGGTTCTGTGCCGTAAAGCACAGAAAGAAAAATAACTTATTCAAGAATTTGTTCCTGAAAAGAGGCAATGCCAGGATCCAACCAAGAGAATTGCTTAGAGAGACCATGATATCACCCTCTTCTGCCATACAGTCTTATAAGTAAAATGTATGGGGAACAAGATTTTGACTCAATATAGAGAAATGTTTTATTATAATTAAGCTGTCTCACCATAATTTTCTTTTTGAAGCCATCATGTTTTTCATATTAATATTATGCTAAAATTGTAGGAAAGAATTTACTTAGTATGTTCTGAATAATTGTAAAAGATTAAGAAAATTCGTTCTATAAGTTTTGGTATAACTAAAATCAATGGGCTTGGATTTTTTGCTTTGGGAAAAATTCTAACTAAAAGCTCAGTTTCTTTGTTATGTCAATTCACTTTTTTTTTTTAAGCCAGGTCTGGTAATTCACATAACTATGTAATTGTTTAAGTATTAAAATATACTGTCATACATTTTTTAGATAATTCTCTTTTTTTATATTTTAAATATATTTGGCATTTGGATTTACACTCTCTTTGTAATTTATACTATTGCTAATTTTAGACATCTTTTTGACCAACAGCTTTGGAATCTATTTCATTAGATTTTTTAATTTATCAGTTTTTGTTTTTCTTATTTTCTTTTTCACTAATTCATTTTTGTCTACTATGTCTTTACTCGGGTTCATTTTCTTTTCCTTTCTAATTTTTAAGTTAGATGTTTGTCTCATTGATATTTTAGTTAATCTTTTTAATATAAGAACTTAAATGAACCCTTCTCTTGGACTATTGTTATAGCTATATTACACCAATATTAATGTATTTTCATTTTACTTTATTTTAAATATTTAAAAATTTTTATTGTTTTTTCTAACCAATGAGCTATTTAGAAGTGCTTAATTATAAACCAAATAGCATATTTATTGTTATTAATTAGTAGCTTAAGTGTTAGAAATTATGGTTGCCAGATTGATAATTCTATTTTGTAGCTGAATAGAGTGTATATTCTCTAATCATTGGGTGAAGAGGTCAACATTTCCTTATTAAATCAACCTTGTTGACTCTGTTTATAAAATAGCATACATCTTTAGTGACATTTTTCTCTAATTGACCTATTGGATAGCTAGACGCATGTGCTGTATCTTAAACTCTAATAGATATTCTGCTTTATAACTTATAAAGCTATTATTAAGTTTATATATGTTTATAATTATTACATCATCCTAGGAATTGAATATTTTTAAATTAAATAAAGATTCTCTCTGGTAATGATTTTGTCTTAAATAAAATTTTGTCTGACATTAATTCATTTACTACAACTTTATTTTACTGTTCTTCCGGTATTATCTATAGTTTTTTATCTTTTTACTGTTAATATGTTTAAATACTTATAGCATTATTGACATTTTTAAATATAATTAATATTCTAGATGTTTTAAAAAGATGTTTTAGTCTGTTTAGATTCATCATGATGGTGAGCATGGTTTTGCTGATGTTATGCTAATATTTTCTTTATATACTGCAAAGTCTTAAGGGAGATACTAATACTATCATCATTGTCATTACATTTTGTGTAACCCAGAGACACCATAGAGGTAGCAAGTTTTCTTTAGCTGTCCCTTTTGCTCATTCTCAACCTATATTTTCACTGTGGGTATTTTCTTTTGGGTATCCCAGCTTTACTCAAAGGCTTAAGTTTAGCAGCTGGGCCCAAGGCCTGAAATATCTCTTTACCAGTTAACCTCATATGTGGCTTTTGCCCCTAGGATGCTCTTGACTTGAAGTTTATTTAACAATTTTGTTTCAATTGTTTATTTGCACTTGGAAATTGATTATTTCCTCTTGAGAGTTTGAAAGGCATTTAAAAGAATATGTGTTATAATTTGTGAAAATCTAAACATTGAACAAAAGGATTTTACTGAATATAAAATTTGGTACATGGTCAGAAATAGAATTCTATCTGCTACTGCTTCATTTTGAACTATTCTTACTCACCATATCTGCCCTATATAAAGAACCTCCCCAACCCAAAGCCCATTATTACATACTACAGTTTCTCATAGGAATTAAAAATACACATGGCCTATTAATTTTAATGATATATTTTGCAATGTTACCTCTATAATTGTATTTGTTGTTAACATGCAGAAATGTTGAACTTTTTGGCTACTGTTGTACTAATTTTGGCTAACAAATGTAAGGCTGTCAGTAGATAGAATGATGCTGATGACTTGATTTATTTAAAAGGACATGGAATGAGACATGACTTAAATATCAGGTCCTTAAAAATATGTTTTCACTTTTGGTCATTTTCTGATGCATTTGTAGACTTGGAAAAATCACTTAACCCTGTGGTATTAACCTTGACTGTATATTTGAATCATTTGTGGATCTTTAAATAATCCTTAAAGCCCGTTTACAAATATTCTGAGTAAATTTTTCAGAAATAGTCTCAGAAACAGAATATTTTGGGAGAGGCTCACATGTAGGTTATTTTTACAGGCTTCACAGATGATTGTGTGTCAGACAGGACTAAATACTACTGATTTAAGCAATTTGTCTAGGACTTTTCCATCTGCAAAGGAAGACTGTGGACTTGGATAATTGTTAAAATCCCTCCCTACTCTTTTATATTGCAATGTTCATTCTGATCCTTAATGAGCTTTGTAATTTGAACAAAACTCAGAACACAAGATAATTTGGTTTCAGGGAACCACTGAGTCTCTCTCAGACTTCTCCAATATGAGGCTATATATTCTGTGTTCCTGTTACAGAGCAGGCTGACGTTTCCTTTGTCCTGATCTGGGAAAAACCTTACTGCTGTTTGAAGCCTAAGAGTGGGAGGTGTAGACATAAAAGAAGGGATGGTTGTTAAAAATAAGAATGAAAGGTATTCACTGAATTGAAAAAGACACATATACACACACACATTAAATCAACTGTCTATAGAACTGAGGCTTAGCCTTTGCTTCTTAAAAAGATTGCTATTTAAATATAATCAGAAAAATAAAATCACTCCTTTTTTCTCTATATATATATCTTAAAAGTTCTGTTACATAAAATTAAGAAATAATTGTCATTTTCATTAATTTATTAAAGAAGAGTAGTAATACATTTTTCTCTCTGTGGCAAAATGTGAAAGAGGCTAGATACCATAATTTTTGAGCCAATAAACAAATTCAGAGATTTACAGCATAAGCTATGTTCAGAAATGTTCTAATTACATTATTAGGCTGTGTCATCTGTATTAAGAAAAAAGTTAAGCTTTAGTCCCATTTATGTTCTAACTCACTCACTATCATTTGATCCCCACTTCTGAATCGTGAAAGATCAGACAAGAACAAACCAAGACAACTATAATTTGACTATCACACAGAAGTGCCTCTAGAGTGAACAATGTCTTCAATTCCTTGTTAGTTTCATGGGAATTCATATTCTTAGAAATAAATTGTGCTTTATCAGTAAGATGCCTAAGAGTAGGTAAGTCATCAGGTTGTCTTTGGAAACATTTGCAATGACCATTTAACAATGACAAAGGATACCATAAAGATAAAAGCCTAAAATTTTTTCTCGGCATCAATACCAAATTGTATTATAGCACTAAATTCAGCAGCATATGCAATTTGGGATATTAATGATTCATAACTTGACTTAGCTATATTTAGCACCATTTTTTATGGTATCTCAGTCTTTAGCCTAGAAATTATAGTTTTTTAAAAATAGATGATTTCTTAACAAAAAAATGGGCCTTATTCCAGTAAATAGTACACCATTAATGAAACCAAATTATTAATCAAAAACCAGCAGTAATGGTAGGAATGTGAAAGAAAAGTGATTCTCAATTCAGGATTCAAATATGAACTTAATAAAAACTTCAAAATAACTATACATTTAAGCTGCTTAATTTAATAACTTGGGAGAAAACTGCTTAAAAAAAAAAACTCTGGTCATATAAAAGCAAAATTATCAGTCACAAACATGAACTGAAGTGCTCTTAGCTTTTTTTCTAGAAGTAACAGCCAAATGCTTTGCTACTACACACAACCCACAATATATGAATTCTTATTAAGAAAGGTATTACTAACCAAAATATGCACAGAGAGTAGTGCATGGGAAAGAGCCTTATGCTTAGAGGAGGAAGACCTGAACTATGTCGCAGCTAACCTACAGTCTTGGACAAGTAACTTAACTTATTTGAGTCTCAATTTATTCCTGAAAAATAATAAATAGCCTACACTGAGCCATAACAGTTTCACAAGGTTATAGGACTACAATAAGTTAGAATATATATGACATTTTATAAAAATATTAAATACTGAAAAATAAAGATTATTTCTATAAATACTAATAAAAAATATACCCATTTCTCTATAGTAAGGCCAGTAGAGTATGATAATTCCTTGAATTGTGAATATTGAATAGATGTAGTTTTATCTTGCTCTGCTATATATCAGCAATGTGATCCTGGGAAAGTTACTTAAATTTTCTTCTAAGCCTTAGTTAGATCATGTGTTAAATGGGGGAAATTGATAACCTGTAATAAATAGAGTTGTTGCATATAACAGGATTACTGTCATACCTGATGCATGCATACTTATAATTTTATGTCATTATCTTTATTGCCTTTATAAATAATTATGCCACTGTATCTAAAAATCTAATCACCTAGAAGTAACTAAGTTATCACTAATCTGGGTTTGGTGAAGATGAAACACGAACATTCTGATAACAAGAAAGCATAATACTAAGATAGGGAGCATCGGCAGGAATTAGCATGTATCAAGCACAGATGACTGGAAATTCTAAGCAGATCATTCTACACTCAAAGTCATTTAGCTTTAAAATGACCTACCAATTATAGCCATTTTACAGATAAAGATGGTAATAATTGAAAGAATTTGACAAATCTGGAGTTCAAAATTTTATCTTTCCGTCCTGAAGTTCTAAATCCATTCACTGTGAAATAAAACACTGTGTTTCTAGGTACATAAATTTTCCTGTTTGAGACATGATTTTTCCACAAGTCATTTTTAAAATGTAGAGTACTTGTCATCCTGATACATTTTATCTATAGCCCTGATCATTATCTGATAACATCTTACTTTGGTCCTCATTTCACATCTTTGGTTAATAATGGTTTCCTTTCAAAGCTTCTCAGGTCTGAGACAATACATACATATTAATTTGAAAGTGCATTTTCCATCCTATCTGTTCAGAAGCCTTAGCCAACAATACCCTATTCATTCCGAGTAACCATCTCTTGTCCAAGTAAACCTAAAATCCTCCTGTCTTGTGTTTTCAGATACAAATCTCTTAATATAGTCTAGTAAGTATATTAACTAGCATTTTAATGTTTATGCCTATAAAAAAAGCACAAAAATGATAAATATGGTACATATTTATAAGAGATCTTCTACCATATGTTGGAAAAAGCAGGGGACAGGGAGAGAAGATCAGGACACAGAGACAAACTAGAAGGGATGGACATTGGAGGACGTAATTTCTACCCACCATTCTTGATCAGTTCAAAAGCTTCTCATAGCTGGCGTTTTTGTTATTGTTAATGTTGTTGTTATTATCATCTTCTATTGAAAGATTCTAAAGGTGATATAACTTACAAGTAGATTTAAAGAAAAGTTTATTTTTTGTGAACCATTTGAGAGTTGTGTGCATTTTCTATGAACAAGGATATCCTCAAATAACCTCAATACAAACATCAAAAAAAAATCAACATTGATTATTGCTACCATTTAAGCTTAAACTCCACTCTACTTTTGGCATTTGTCTAAATAATATTCTTTATCATAAAACCCTCCAGTCCAGAAGCACATTTTCCATTGAGTTGTCAGGTTTCGTTAGTCTCCTTCAATCATCCTAAACCTATTTTGTGACTTTTGTGACCTCCATAATTTTGGAGATTACAAATGAGTTATTTTGTAGGATTTCCCTTATCTTGGGCTAGTCTGATATTTCCTCTTGAGAAAATTAAAGCTATGCAACTTCAGGAGAAATATTGCAGAGATAATACTGTGTTTTTCTCATAATGTTCTATCAAATGTTTAATGAATTTGATTCGCCCTTTTAATGGTGATATTAATTTTAATTTAGATGGTGTCTGCCAGTTTTCTCTATTATAAAAGCATTAATAGTAATTTGGGGAGGAAATACTTCAAGACTATGTAAACATTCCAATCTTCAAACTTCCCATTGTTTTTCCTTCTCTCTCTCTCTCTCTTTCTCTCTCTCACCCCCTTTTCCTTCCTTCCTTCTTTATTTCTTAGTATAATAAACATAGCACTTTAGTACTTTCTTCTGATTATGTAAATAATTCATTTATTGTATAAAATCCAAACAATATATAAAATTAAAGAAGAAAATTAAAAAAAAAACTTTAAATTTTACCACTATTATCTAACCACCATGAACATGCTGGTGAGCATCCTTTTGCTGATTCAATAATTTAAGCAATCCCTCTGGGTCAAATACTTAATCTTTTGGATCCCCTCACTTTCTCTTCCTCCCTCTCTTCTTTTATTCCTTTCTTCTTTCTGTATCAGTATGGTTTCATGGTTTCTTATTTTTAAATAAATTATAATCCATTATAATCATTATTTATTTTATTGCTTGATTTGTCCCAGGATTTGGTCAGTTGACTCATTCATACTAGCTTCTGTGTCTTTTCTTTGGTCTAAATATTAATTAAACAATTTTTCATTTTCTGGTACAACAAGATTGTCTATGTTCACCTCAAACTCACCCTACCCCAGCACTGAAATTAGCTATTTCTCAAAAAGTTTTAGTTTTTTATAGTGGAAAACAATACTTAGAAGCAAAGATCTGGGTTCTAGGTGGTCTCATAGTTATTGGGGTATCACTGAACCTCGGCTCTTTGGTGGCAGAGCTAGGGGCTATATGGATATATGTACTTACTTATATACATTATTTATGACATACTTATAAACATACATATTTTATATATACTGATTTACACACAGTCATACTCCAATGATAATCTAACAGTACAGGTTTTTCTTCTTTTCCATCTTTATAACTTCCTTCTCAGACAGTAATGAACTTGCCTCCCTTTAATTTACATTTTTAATGATCTGGGCAATGCCCCTGCATATAAGCAATCCATGCTATTGCCATTGCCCATCTACAGGGAAAGCCCTCACTGCACACAGGCTCCAAGTTCATGTCCTTGTTCTCCTCTTACAGCTCTGTTGATCTTTTTGGCTCAGGCTCTGATCCTACATGTTCCCTAATTTGAGATAACCCACTCTGACCTCTTTGACCTCTACCAAGTTTGACATCATTTCAACCTCACTAGTTGGGAAATCAGTTCTTCTAAATACTACATTCTCAATCTATTTAACCATCCTTTAAATATTATTTGGCATAAATAAGCTTTAAGGATCACTTAATGAGTGCTCACTCTCTACTTGACAGTGGGCTAAAATCTTGCTAACCATTTCCTAAGCAATTCCTCACTAGTGCTCAAATTAAGAAATTGCTGTCTCATACAGTTATGGGAAAATTCAGGCCAAGTAGCTCATGTGTAATCACTATTGAAAGTTCTAAAAGTTGAATAGCTAGAATTTGAAACCAACGGTCTGACTACAAAGTTCATTAACTTTGTTATTGACTACTGACACGCTGAACACCATATAGCATCTTCATTTTCAACTGAGGGTAATAGACTTGATTAACCATTCCTTTTATCTTTTTTTCAGATTATCAGAGTAAATTTTTTGTGAACAGCTCTTTGATTGACAACTCTGATGTGTTTGACAAACATAAAGAAGGTGATAATTTTTATAATAGGTTAACATTCACTTAGAAGATTAATAAATGTT
Organism: Cynopterus sphinx; assembly: GCA_030015415.1. Taxonomy (NCBI): domain Eukaryota; kingdom Metazoa; phylum Chordata; class Mammalia; order Chiroptera; family Pteropodidae; genus Cynopterus; species Cynopterus sphinx. The sequence continues at coordinate 132,539,842 of CM057383.1, forward strand.
AAGAAAATGCACATAACTTTGGCAATATACAGAAAGGTGTTCTTTATTATGGAACTTAAGACACTGAGGCTACTAACGTCAAACTTTTCAATAGTTATAACATTTCTCAAACCTTTCTGTGCTAGAAATAGAAACTATCAGGGGCAATAGGGTTTAATGTGTAATGAAATGGGCATCAGGAAACTTGTATCTGGACTTAGCTTTGTCAATTTTTGGCTCTTTTACTGTATGTGAGCCGTTTCCACTCACTAAGCCTTAATTTTCTTATCTGCAAACTGAATGATTTGAAGTAGATTATAAAAGTATATTGTAGCTTTAAAAATCCAACATTTAATAAAATGTAGCACTTTACTAAATATACTTTTAATAACCATAAATACATGTTATTAATGCAAATAATTTGCTTTCATTTCTTATGGGATAGTAACACAGACCTTTTTCCATGTGTCTCTCCAGAAGAAAAGTATTAAAGTAGACCGCAATAGCTGTCTCCACCCTACTGGGATTTGAGCAGCTATATCAGGCTAAACCTAAATTTAATCTTCACCTACAAATGCACTTAATACCTATATGAGGGGACACAGTGAGCTCGCAGTGGTTTTATTTGTCTACACAATGAAGTCAAATGTCAGGCGGAAATTTTAAGAAATAACTGCTGTCTGAGCCCCATCATGTACAAATTCTGATTCAGTTGTTCTGAAGTGGAAGTAGATAGAACCCAGGAATGAAGTTCTTTTCTATTTCCTTCCTTCCTTCCTTCCTTCCTTCCTTCCTTCCTTCCTTCCTTCCTTCCTTCCTTCTTTTCCTTCTCTCTCCCCCCGCACCACTCTCTCTCTCTATTATTTTTATTTTTTAAATTTTTTAACACCTATAGCACCTGGTATTCCAAGGTGGTCTCCCATCCAAGTACTAACCAGGCTCATTTAAATAAAAGTACCACGAATGATTCTGATTGACAGCCAGAGATGAGTATCTCTGCATTAGAGTAAAAGGATCTCTGCTGATGGCTGTCTAACCAGAAAACTAGATAATGGTTAACCTTTGTAGAACTTTTACAATAATGCACAGCTTTAAGAGTGACAGTGCACAGATATTTTCCTCAAACTAAATAACATTTATTGAAAACCAATTTTGTTCAGCAAAATTAATAGTAGTGATATTTTAATTTTAGCAATTCCCATTGGTTTTGTGAATAGTTTCTTTCAGAATACTCTCTTGTTTTGCCATTATTTTTCCCCAGTTCTGCAATTTATAAATTTAATACAAAGAAGAGAGACCCATTTAAAACAAAATATTCAGTTATTACCATTTAAAACACTGTAATACCTTTGTTTTTCCTATTCTAATATATATACACATTATATACATTCAGACTTTTCTACACCATTGCAATCATTTCTTTCATGTTAACTATGCCTGTAACCAGAACATCACAGCATATTGCTATAGGATATCCCTGGTTCCAATGCTGCATTACAGTTAATGTCACTGAAGCCTAAGGAAGTGAAGTAATTGGTCTAAAACTCATAAGGAGTTTGTCAGAGTTAAATATGGAATTAGAATCTAGATCTCTGGCCTCCGAGATGAATGTTCTTTCCATTAAACCATGGTCATTATACGAGACAGTAAAGTAATAACATATTAGTCTCCATATTTTAATTAATTTTTTTTTCAAAAAGTGAGCAACAAAGCATCGAAGTAACTTTTTAGGGCAAAATAGTAAATTCTATGCATTCATTCATCCCAAATTAATCACCAGACACCATTTAAAAGGTTGTAAACATTGTAAGAAGATTCATAGACAGGGACCCAGGAGAAATGAGTCATCCTATTTTATTTATTTATATTTAATAGAAATATATGGTAATATACACATTTAATTAAATATCGTCTACTTTCAACTCTGACAATAACACTGTAAACATTTTTGAAACTTCTCTTTTAGAGCTTCACTAAGATACTTTATAAGACATAAACATAATTTCATTACTTTCTAATTATATATAGAATTTTGTTCAAACCAAAGTATTTCTGAATCTTCAGTTGCCATAAATATCAATGATTTTGTAGGATTTTCCATTTTTGCATATTTTCTGTTATGTTCCACTTTTTTTGAATGAAAAAAAATGGGTCTTTAACAGCATGTAATAAAAAACTAGGTTATAGAATTCAGTATTCTATTTTGTATTTCTAAAGCAATTCTTTGAAATACAAAGCTGTTATAGTTATTATAAAGTCTGTTTCATTATCTTAAAGACACATTAATTCTCTATGAGTAGGGAATTAAATAATTTATTAATTCTATACATATTTATTTTATATCTAATATATATCTCCTATCATTCTAGGCACTGTAGATGTATCAATTAATATGCTGACACGGTCCTCATTGAGATGGCCTTCTTTTGGACTTAATCTTCCTAGAATTCTAAATGTTAGTACACACATAATACGCACACTGTCATTCTAGAGATTTATGTATTACAGGAATTCCTTTGGAAGACAGAAAGAAAGGAAAAGAAACTAACTGTTTTACTTTGGCCTTTCCAGCATTTATAAAGATTTTTCTTATTATAACTGGTTAATGTCCTTTGTTTAAAAGACAATAGATGCACACGACAGAAATGCACTCATATATTCATCGAAAGACTTAACTATGATGTTCATAGTATTAACTTGTGCTTAACTCTCATTCCCAAACTCTTTCTTATATCTAGTCTTAAAAAGCAGTCAATTACTGACTTTATGAGTTCTAGAATAGTTAAGGTCATCCACAATATAATTGATATTTTCTTTTTTGAAGGCTATATACTATATTGCCTGTCACTTCTTTCAAAGCTCTCTGGAAAACATCTTTTTTTTCTGATTTTCTAAAGCAAGCTTCTGAGGTTTTTTCATAATTCTATCTTCAGAGATGTTAGTCTCATTTAAAATTCTAAATATTCACACAAATGACACCTAGAGAAGTGAGTCCATATCTATATTAATCACATAAATTTACTGCACTTTTCTATATCAAATCTCACTAGATAAAGTTTACAGAACTGTTCTACCTTTTGAGTTAAAGAGCTCAAACCACGGGCCTGACATCATGCCATAATGAATAAGATATACAAATAAGATGTTTTGATCTTGAGAAGTTTCTTCCACTAGAGAATATATATATTCATTGCATAAAATTATCTTGCTCCAACAGTTGTTGAAATGTATTATATATTAATACAAATTAAGTACTTTCAAAATACTGACTTTCCAATTTAAAGTCTTTTGTTTATGTAAAGACAACTGTGCTTTCTCCTACCTGATATTCCTTCTTTTCTACTCCAGAGTTTTCTATATACATCACTCTAGCTTTTGTGATATTTCTTCATTATGTAGTGATCTCTTTCCGCTCCTAAACAGCTTTATTTTTGCTGAGGTCTTGCTAAGCATTCTCTCTCCATGTTATCTTTCTTATAGAATTCTCTCTCGTCTTTTCTATTCCTTCAGTTCATTTTTGCTTGCTCTCTGAAGCAGGATACTCAGACACATTGCCTCCCTCCGCTCTGTTTTCACAGGGAATCAAATAGTTCTCAGTGGAGCTTTACTCTCTCAGCAGTCAGCTAGTTCTTCCCGAAGGAAACTAATAGGGTTTCATTATTACAGGGCCCACATGTCAACAAGACACAGGAGGACATTCAGCATCCTTGTTCTCTCTTTTTAAGTTGAAGTTAAAACCTAGGGCCACTCAATGTCTGTTCTACCTACAGCAAAATCAGAGTTTCATTTCCCTTCTACTCATTGCTTTTTATAAATCCTAAGTTTAAAAGGCTGTGTACATAAGTTATACACCTGAAATTTATACAATATTGTATGTCAACTCTACTTTAATTTTTTAAAAAGCCAAAACAAAACAAAAAAAGGAAGTTACTTACCTAGGGTCACGCTGCTAATTTGTTCTAGACTCAAAATTTTAACCCCTGTCTCCTGGTCCCAATCTATGAATCTTTGCACAATGTTTTCAACCTCTTAAATGATGTCTGGTCATTAATTTGGGATTCATGAGTATATAGAAATTTCTATCTTGCCCTAAAATGATACTTCAGTGCTTTATTGCTTGACTTTTTGAAAAAAAATAATAATAACTAAAAATATAGAGATTAATATAAGAAAAACCCATATGTTCACCATTTTTATTAATAATAACAACATGCACATGATAAACTAAAAAAGAAGCTAAAAGTAAATTGACCTTTTTTTCTATGGCCCTATTGACCCTGATGCCATACCCACTATTTTTTCCAGCCTAGCTTAAATGTCTCTGGGCAGATGCCTTTCTTCCACCTCTGGCTTATGGAAAATAAATGTTGGGCTGACACTAAGACACCACTGTTTTGAATCTTGCTTTTGCATTCATCAGGGTTATGATACATCACTCAGAAGCTCGTAAAAATACACCAATCCACTAAAAAAGACAGATAATATTTGGAGATACATATTTCTGCCACAGGGATGGTAGTTGTAAAAATTACCTGCAGAGGAAGGGATTAATAACTAGAATATCGGTAGTTTTTTTCTTAATAACAAACTCAAATTGTATTATGTATTATGTTTTTTCTATTCTAAATATCTCTGAATGGGGACTTTTTATGTGTTCAAAGGAATGGTAAATATAGTGAAGTTGTTATGAAGGCAATTTTTAAAATGCTGTAGCCTTGAACATTGAAAAAAATCAATCATTCCATAATACTTATGCATTTGCCCCAAATGCCCTTTCATTGTGAGATATTAAACGCAAATGTGAACTGTTAGAATAGCAAAAGTAAACTAGTCACTATTTATTTGTTCTATTTATTTATTTTTAATTAAGTTTATTGAGGTGACATTTGTTAATAAAATTATAAGGTTTCAAGTATTCTTATTGTAGATTTTTATCATTCTTGTAATTCTAATTGGGAAAAATACCATAAGGAGGCTTCCATGTGATTCTGAAATGTTCTTATGTCAAGGTACTTTTTAATTTGCTGAATTATATTATGGATTCCTCACATAAGCATTAATAGTTCTAGTTTAGTTAGTTCTAGTTAGTAGTTTTAAGGGATACTATATTCCTTTGCCTTTAATCTTAAACTAAACAAGGTTACCTGCTCAGAAAATATTTTCTCTTATTGCATTAGAATATTGTTTACTATTTAATTATTTGAGAGTTGTGTCTATTCATTGCAGAAATATCTTCAGTGAAACTCCCGACACTTTAGTTTATGGCCATGTAGGTGATTAGAATAAGATGGTGAAGACTGCAGTGGCAAATTAATTTGTCTTGTCCTATTATTAAACTCTTTGCCAAGACACCAGTTTCAGCCATATGTTAAAGGTGATATTAACATATTGCCTATTTGGAAGAGGATTAAAAATGAGGAAGAATAAAAATTGAATTTAGTACTCTCCTAGGAAAAGAGTTTTTTAGTTTGTATGAATTTGTAATTCTGAGAAAAAGGATATATATATATATATATATATATATATATATATATATATATATATATATATACACACACACACACACATATATATATGTATGTATATATGAGGAGGGATATATATTATATGTGTGCATGTGTTTCTTCTGTATGACTTTGGACAGCATAGAAATAGTATAATCTTTCAATGTACTGATAGTTAATTTGTTTTTTCTCTTCTTTTAAGACATTCATGAGTCTCAAATGGATATAACTACTACACAACATTCAATATCTATATTATAATATAGAGTACCAGCATCAAGATTTTAGAAACACAAATCAGGAAGACAAAAGGCAGATAAAAAAAATCCTAAATTATTCCCTAAGCCAAATGTTACTGTTATTTTTTTAAAGCACTTTACTTACAGTGGAGTTATAAACTATTTTTCTAAAACATAATAGAAGTAGAATCTACTCCAAAGTGTTTAAGAATCTTTCACAATATTAATCCCATTCAAGAGGGCCTGACTGCGGGGCTACTGTGAAATAAAGAGGTAAGGAAACATAATAAATTTTAAAATTCATAAACATGGAAACAATCCTCACCTAAAGAAAATTTATATTTTTTCTCAAATATTATTTTCATTATTTGAAAAATAAAAGACTTTACCCTCTTCATCAGAAGATCCTATTTATGCTTTATTAAAATTATTTCGATGTCTGGCATTTCACCAGCTAGGACACTATCAAGTCTAATACCTCTTAAAAGGGGAATTATGCACAGAGACACCAAAGATCAGGCTAGAAGTGGTTCTCTAATTGACCACATGACAAAATAAGAAGAGAAAGAAACAAGAAAGGGGAGTAGAAATAGGGGAGAAAAATGAAGTACAAAGTGTTTGGGCTTTCAATTTGGGGGGTTTGATACCAGAGTGTAGATATCAGGGTGATCTTGAGGAAACTATTATAACAATATGAGCGATACCACTCATATTGCCCTTAACAGGGTGAGTATGTAAAGGGAATATAAACTTCTTTTATGCCTTTATTCATTTAATAAAAATACTTTATAGAAACATTTCATGTTTTTTAATGAGAATCCAAATTAGAATTAGATAAAAATATGACATCTTAGACTACATATATGAGATAAACCATTCTACCTCAAATTCTGTATGTTTGTATGGATAGCTTTGCACATGAAACTTCATATATGTGTTTGTGTGTCTTCCAAGCATCAACTTTAACTTTGTTTCATTGGATAACACTGATATGAAATATAGGGCCTGTATTTTCATTAACAAAAGAATAATGTATAACAAGCACAACCTCCATTTTGGCCTAAAATATAAAACACTGTGTAATTTATTCTATTAATATTATAAGTAATAACTAAATATGATTATTGTTCAATGTCTTAGTCCCATACATAAACATAAAATGAGATTTTTGGAAGTACATAACTTATATTAGAAATCATAAAAATCATTTTCTAAAATTTCTAAGAAAAAGATAACTATTTAAAATAAATATACTTAGAGCTTTTGAAGGAAAAACTACTGGAGTTTGTGATTTATTCAAATTGCATTATATTATAAAAATTAGAGTTAGAAGTGAACTCTACAACCCACTAAATGAATTCACATGATGAGACTAAGATTAATGTGATTTTGAGATTTATTTCTTAGCACAGTATAGAGAGTAACAACTGTAACTCAGGTCTTCTGAGGTGTCTTCCAGAGCTCTTTCTCAAATATTACATGTCTTCTCTAAGAAAAGTACCCCAAGACCTGTCACTCACAGCAAATAGTACCATTCATTTGCTCAGCTCCAAAACTTAGGAGAAATTATTGATATATATATATATATATATATATATATATATATATATATATACACACACACACACACACACATATATATATATACATATAAATGCATCCCCCCATACTTTCAGTAAGCACTGTAGATTTTTGTCTCCAGAATATGGATATTTCTCTTTATCTTCACTGTTGTTAACAGAGCCTAAGTTACTGTTCTCCTCACCTGAAATATTGCAGAGGTCACCAAGGTAGACCTATTGCTTTTGTTACTGACCTACTATAATCTATTTTTCACAAATGGGCATAATTATTTTGTTAATGCATATATAATTATACTACAGGCCAACTTAAATTTTTTATTTCATATTACACTCAATATAAGTCAAAATGTTTATTTTTATATGGCTTCTAAGATCCTATATGATGCAAATCTTTCCCACCTCTCTGTGCTTTTCTCTTTCCAATTATCTTTTTGTCCAATGCTCTCCAATTATAAAGGTATTCATAAAACTCACCAAGACTATTGCAATCTCAGTGTCTTTAGATTTGCTTTCTATTCTCCCTGAAATAGTCATGCACCACCCAAACTGTTCTGTGGCTGCCTCCTTCTAATCATTTAAGTTTCAGTTAAAATATCATCACATATTAGTGAAACCTATGACAACTGGTCCCACTGATTACACTGCATCGTATTACCCAGCTGTATTATCTCCATAGCATTTATCTCTACCTAAAATTCTTGTTCTAACACAAGTCCCAAAAGAAGAGAGATATTGCCTGGATAGTGCTTCCCAGTATTTCCAACTCTAGACGAGTCTCTGATGTATAAAAAAAAAGTATATTAAAAATATTTGCTGAATAAATAAATGATTGTGACCATATCTGTACAACTAATAAAGAATATTTAATTTTTAGTTTCTTTCACTTAAAGAGAGAAAATAATGATTTCATCATATAACTTTCAAAGTTATCATACAAATGAATAATAATTAAGGACATATCAACAACCATTAAAACTACTAAAACTTCATTCACTTAGCTATATATATATTTTTTTAAAAATCATGCCTACAGATTTATTTCTCAAAATGAATAAGAAGTAATAATGAAAAGCACTGCCCTAGATTTGAATCAATCACTAGGTAATAATGGGTCAGGGAAGTGGACATGCTGAGACTCTTGACAAAAAAAGTGTCATCCATTGAATAACGGTCATTAGTGAAAAGAAAGCACCACTGAAGTATCAGACACTTTCAAGGACTTAGGATCTTAAGAGAAAGATAAGCAACACAAAGAATGGGGAATATGTAAAGAGAGATACCCTGGTAATAACACTTAAAGCTAACACTTTTGAATAAAATGAGTATCATTTAAAGAAAGCCTTTCACTTTGATATATGTAGTCCCACTGAGATATTTTTGCTTTTATTGCTTGTGCTTTTGATGCATATCTAAGAAATAATTGTCAAGACCAAGGTTAAGAAGCTTTTTCCCTATTATTTTCTCTAAAAATTCTACACTTTCATGTCTAACATTAAAGTCTTTAATCCATATTGAGTTTATTTTTGTGTATGGTGTTGGAGAGTGGGTCCACTTTCATTCTCTGCATATGGCTATCTAGTTTCCCAACACCATTTCTTGAAGAGATTATCTTTTCCCTGTCATGTATTCCTGGCTCCCTTGTTGACCATTAGTTGATTGTATGTATGTGGTTTTAGTTTAGGATCTCTAATTCTGTTCCCTTTGTCTATGTGTTTTTCTTAATTACTGTAGCCTCTGCATAGCAAAGAAAAAAAAAACAGAATTAAAAAGAAAATTAAGAAATGGGGAAAAAATATTTGCAAACCATATATCTGATAATATGTTAATATCTGAAACATATAAAGAACTCATACAACTCAATAGCAGAAAAACATATTATCTAATCTAAAAATTGGCAAAGGACCTAAATAGACATTTTTTAAATAAAATATGCTAATGGCCAACAGGTAAATGCAAAGGTGCTCAACATCGCCAATCATCAGGGAAATGTAAATCAGATTCAAATGAGATATCACCTCACAATAGTTAGAATGACTATTATCGAAAAAAAAAAAAAAGAATGATAACCAATGTTGGTAAGGATGTGGAGAATTTGGAATTTTTTGATATTGTTGGTAGAAATGTATGGGTGTCTCTCAAAAATTAAAAATAGAACTGCCATATGATCCAGTAATCCCACTGCTGGGTATGCATCCAAAAAATTGATATCAGGATCTCAGGGAAATATCTGCATTCCTACATTCATCTTAGCATTCATGATAACCAAGTTGTGGAAACAGCCTAAACAGCCTGAAATGTCCATGGATAGATAAATGAATAAAGTAAAAGTAGTATATACATGCAATGGAATATTATTCAGCCTTAGAAAGAAGGTTATTTTGCCATTTGCAATGACTAGCCAAACAATTGGTAAATAATCCCTTGCCTCACAAAGAACCTTTGTGTTAATCGTGTTATATTTGCTTTTTAATTTTAATGATTTTTAAGATAGCATTTTCCTGAAGTATGAGGCAGTAATTTTTACTAATCATTATTCCTACAAGACTGTTTCACATGTCTTCCAATGTCTTCTACTCCTTAATATATTGTTTTACAAATTAATTTATTAGCTGCAAAGTGGAACATGGATCTGTCCACATTTGGTTCCCCAGCTCAGACCTTCTACTGGAGTTGCCACTAATTGCTGAAGTTCATAAAGTCCCTCTGTCATAATATAAATTTTGGTATCTGAAAAATAGTTTGGTCTAGGTGACTGCTAAGATCTTCTTATCCTATGCAGTCCACAATATAAGATTTGGTCATCTTAATATTTGTACTCTGGTCTTGGATTAGGACACATTGCTCATGCAACCACTTGAGTTATTTCTAAGTCATTCTTGACTCCTTTTTTTCCCCATGTTCCCTTATCCAATTATCAAAGTCATCTTGGAAATGATTTTCAAATCCTTGTGTTTTTCACTAATCCTACTGCCCATATCTTAATTTCAGTTTTACTCAGGACTTGTCTCTAATTTCCTTTCTGCCCAGTCCACCCCCATATGAATGTGAAATTGTACTTCTTATAACAAACCTAATCAGGCACTTCCTTATGTAAAGTCTCTGGTGGTTTTATATTACCCCTGGCTCTGAATTAACTTTACATTCCTAGGACTCCTTAAATCTGTCCCTTTCACCAACACACATACAAACAAGCAATGCTTCTTTGAACCTAATACATATTTCCATTTATTTATAATGCCAGATGTGCTATTCTCTATTGCTTCCTTTAAGGCTCTGCCTATTGAATGCCTGCACACGTCCATGTCATAGCTCTCATGCCACCTCCCTAATGAAGCTTTCTCTAAAGCACAGGCAATGTGCGCACTTGCCACTGTGTACATTCACCTATTATAATAGTTTCCACACTTTATTTCAAAGGTTTCTTCTTTTTGTCTCACTAGGCTGAAAGCTCATTGAGGGAACAAACTGTTACTTCTCTTGTGTATATCAAATACTTAGTAGTCAAATGAGTTAGTTCCATTGTCACTCTCAGCTGCCATGATTTCTTTATATAGCCTTACTTCCAGTCAATAAAACGTATGAGTAATTTTAAAACTAAGCATAGAAAGTAAGAAATTGTCACTCTCATTTTCTATACCTAAAGTTTTTGCTTGTATTTTATTATATTCCAGAAGAAAAAGAAAAGTCTCTTTGTGGGAAAAATTATTACTATAGAAACATCTAAATGTTAAAAAACTACACAACTTTACTTTTTGATGTATTTTGTGGCTTTTTAAAAAGTAACCATTTCTTTATAACTCACTGTGAGGGAAAAAAAAGCACAAACATTTATAATGAATGCGTCCAAGAAAAATCTAGCTTCTGGGAAGGTGCTATGAATTTGATTAAGAGATAGAATCACACTATATACCATGAATGTATTATGGTCTGCAAAAACGTGAAATGTGAAAATGGTGAACTGACAAAGCACTCCAGATAAAACACACACACACAAAAGAAAAAAAAACAACTAGAAAAGTTTCAAACTTAGGCATTATTATCAGGATATATCCCCATATGGGTTTATGCATATATATGTTAACAGATATGCCTAAGTGACTAAAGCGTCTGTATATTCTAGGCATACAGTGTTTGGATATTTGAGGCCAGAAGTAGCTACGCATCCAACAATCCACTAAAAAGGTGTCTTTTCTCACACTTTTGAATTGAATCCTCTTATTTTCGCATTTACTTTCTCAAGGTCTTCCCATGGAAAAAAATTACACCACACACACACACACACACACACACACACACACACACACACACACACACAAATTGATCAATTGATAGACATATAAGATATATACAGAAACATATATATACATATAATGAAAATTCTTTAGTCATATGGAGGGTCATTCAAAAGCTGGTTCCTACCACTTGTCTAGAGTCATTTCCTGTCATCCTACATCTCATTCTCTCTGCTCCCATTTGTAGTTTCTCGAATATGTGCTTGCAGACTTTCTTTTCTTTCACTTCGTATCTACCTTACTTTTCTTCCCAGAAACAAATCTTATCTCAGAGTCACCTCCCCATGAAGTCTCTTTGACATTCCCAGACACGCATGGTTTGCCTGCCCTGAGCATCCATTATACTTTTAACAAAATACCAGTAAGTTTCATATTATTTGAAGTTTCTTTATTATTTACATTTATGCCTTTTTAATGTATTCAAAATATTAAGCTCTTGCTATGAACACAAGTTAAAATGATTAATAAAACAGATGTGACTCCTGATCTCTGCAAGCCTACAGAAAATTGGGCAAGATGGACATTATATAAACAATGACAATAGGATATATGATTGAGTACTAAATGACATATGAGAATATATTGCTGGAGTCAAGCCAAGTTTAGGAGTCAATGTCGGCTTCCCTGTGAAAGCAATGTTTATGTTGAAACCATAATGAAGCAGAAGTAATGTCTACCGCCAAACACAGAGCATGGTATTTAGCTCCCTCACAGTGTATATTGAGTGAACAAATAAATGACAAAGCAAACTTTTCAATTTTATATCTAATTTCTACAAACTGACATTATTTTGAAGAAATTAAATGTTTAAGGGTTTAAGGATTGAGATTTTTATCTATTGAAAAATTTAACAAAAATAATTTAGAGTAGAACCTGTAATGGTTGCGGTCTCACTTGTGCTCTCCCTCTCACTTCTAGGATACTTGTTATTAAAGACAGAGTAATATGTGCTATGTTGTTTCTAGCACTACAAATTTCTAAAACCAAATTTTTAGCTATGGTATAGAAACAAAATGTGCCCAGTATTTTCAACTTTGCTAATAAATTTAATTACTTATTCTTATAAAGGCAAAGAAAATTGTTCTCTCTGAATTTTTCTAAAGATGTAATCACTTTTGCTGTCTGCCTTCTTGACATAAAGAACCTGAACATCATCTACCTTCAAGACACATCATTCATCTTGTCATCCATCTGCAAAGATGTTTTGAAAATTTTTACACTGACAGCAACTCTATTTTGCCAATCTATTTAGAGGAATGGAGCTAAAGTTGTTGTTTTTTATTTTTTTTTTAACTAAGTTGTTGCCACTCAAAGAGCTTGGGGAGTTTTCTAGCCGAGTGCCTTAATATCTTTATTTCAGCATAATGTTGCCCATGCTTGACATTTTTCTAAAGCACTAATTCAGTAATTGCTTGTAACCTGCCAGTAGGAACAAAAAAGAAAACACAATAATAAATCTTATTATGTACACATTTGCAAAAGCGAATTAGGAGATATGTCCATAACACATGAACACATTACACAGTGTAATGCAGACCTCTATTGGATGAAGGAAAATAAGTAATACAAGAAATTGTGATACATTTGTTAATTCTATTTCCTGAATAATAATTCTTTTTAACTGCTTTTCACTCTGTAATTGGACAAAATCTCCAAGTCTTGTCATTGCTGAGAACAGAGAACTGTACCCTTTGCTGCAGACTTGAAAAATACCAGTTCTTCACTTTATAGCATTCTTCAGCAAGATTTCTTACTAAATCCTTAGTGATTTTGTAGAATTGATCTAGTTCACCGAAACCTCATATAACCAACCAGTCTTTGTAGAGTATGTGAGCCTTAAAGATAGACATCTTTTGAAATTTATATTTTCGATTCCAATTCTGTACTTATGAGTTTTATAATTTTCACTGGCCTATTTAACCTCTCTAAATCTGTTCCTCATTTGTAAATTAGGCAACTAATATGGCTTCATATGCTATCCCTAGATATGTAGGTTTAAGTGGTAGAATTAGAACCTGAAATCCAATTTTAAAAATCTTTAGTCATTATATTTTGATGCATCTTTAAAGTTTATTATTATTAACTCTTTTATTGCCAACAACAAAATATGTAAAATTGAAATATTATTATTCTCATTTTACAGATGATGAAAATGAGTGCTGTTACATCAAATTACTGAATAAAAGATGAACTCTGAATCTAAATGTCTGACTTTATAGAATATGACCAATGTACCATATTGCCATATTGACTTTAAATTATTTTGTAAGAGTTTTTTTTTTCCCTAAATTTAATCCCTGAGGTCAAGGATTAAGCATGTGATAGAATATTAAACATCAATTTTTTCTTTCTTAGTTTTAACTGAAATATTTACATGACCATTATAAAATACTAAAAAAAGTTTTAAACTTACCATCTTTTAAGAAAAAAAATACTTTACTACAGAAACTTTATAATGTACATGTCCTGTACGTCACCTATTACCTGCTAAGTAGAGATAATAGTAGTATTTATCTCAGTGGTTGTCATGAGAATTAAAGGAGGTAATTAGTCCATGTCAATCACCTAACAAAGTGCTTACCAAATTACTGAATAATGGAGCAAACTCTAACCCAAATGTTTGATTACTCATATCAATTAAAATAAAAATCAATGTTTGGCTGGAAAAAGATTTTTGCTGTATTGCCCTATTTTGTAGGAATATTTTAATAGTATATGTTATACATTGTATATATACATACATATGTATATATAATTTACTATTATTAAATAAGACAGATATTTTTTCAATGCAAAAATAAAAAAATATCTTAAGTATCACTAAATTTTACTTGAGTTCTTATTCTGGTTTAGCATGACTAGTGGTTTAGCATGACTAGATTTTTTAAAATCTTCATATGTTCTAAGGAACTTGAAAATTCTCATTTCCACTTAATATCACCATTCATCACTAGAATCTAAACTTTTATTTGAATGTCACTATCAGAGAGGTACAGAATGTTAAAGCTTAATAAATAGATAAATAAATAAATAAATAAATAAATAAATAAATAAATAATTAGACCTGACATGGTCCAATCATTATGTTTGTAAATGCAAGTGTCAGGCTAAGAAAAAGTCATTAACTCATTTGTTAGAAAAAAAAAGAGAAGAGACAGATGCCCTAATAGAAATCGACCTAACTCTTGAGTAGAGATGTCTCAGTATTCCCACCTGGCACTAATTCAATATACTGCATTTAGCTATTAAAAATTTAGCTCCTGTCTACTATACTCCACTCACTCCACTCCCACTACCACCACCTTGCAGAAGGAAAGAGAGGTGTCTCAAGTAACAAATATTCAAAAGCCAGACATGCAAAACAGCATTAAGTAATTTTGTGTCTGTAATGAAAACTCTTTTTGGGGAGTGGCAGGCATAAAATTAGGAGAAAGAAACAGAGACAATACAAGGAGGACTGTGTAAGCCATGCATACTAAGGATGAAATGGAGAAATATAAGACTGTAGGCCAAGAGATCAGGTGGGGAATGACATTAATGAGCACAGGAAAAGGAAATGATGCAGTCCAAAATAAAAGTTTCAGTGTGTTAACAGGTAATTAGCAAGACCTTGAGGAGAAATAGTGGATAAGATTCAGAAGAGTGAATGTGGAGAGTGAAGGGAAAAAAACCAGACTGCCCCCCAGTCCTGGTGTAATATCCAGGCAGCATGATACCATGTGTGGCACAAACCACGACAAAAAGATTAAAGTGCTTTCAAAGGAACCACATCCTCAGCTTTACTGTAATTAAGGATTTCATGTGCATCTTTAAGATGGGCATATTCCTGGTAAAAGTACTCTCTAGTCACTAGCAATTTCTGAGAATGCATGTCATTTTTCTCAATGCTTTAGTTAGGCAATAATATAGCATTTGGTTTCCTTTTGCAGTCCAAAAAATAATTAATAATCTTTCTTCACTCCTAATCCAGGGAAACCCACAGGAAGCATCTAATTTCACCTCTACGTGTGTGAGACATTTAAATAGCTTTGTAAATGTTATCTCACAATATTCACATTAGCTCTATGAGGTTTGTAAATAAAAACAATTTATCCCTATTTTTCTAGTTAGGTGACTTATTTGGGGAGCTAAAAATAGAAGCTTCATCTCTGGAATCAGTTCGTTATGTGTAAAAGCTCCTGGTAAATGGCTACTGATGATCCACATGGTTTGAGTTGTTATAGTCCTTTACTAGTAAACAATGACCTCAGGAGCAGAAAAATTGAAGATGACTTTTTCAATACAGGGACTTTTATTTTTTTTAATTCTTTATAAGCTTTTCAACTAATCTGTGGTCGTAATAAATAAGAATCTCGAGGTGATGTTCAACATCAGTGAAATATTCACAGAAATGTAAAATGTTCACTGTAAAAAAATTGATTTTTACACCAAACATTTTCCTGCAATTCATCCTAATAAAATAACATAAAAATGTGTTTTTCAATTCTCTCTTTGAATAATGCTAAGTGGATGGGTCTGTCGTATGTTATCGTATTGTTAAGTGGCTCTAACAAAACACTATAGCCCACATCCCCAATGAAGTAATTCACCAGTCCTAGGGAGAGGTAAAAAATGGTTACTTTCTCTCCTTAAATCACCTGTTTGTTTGATTCACATGTGTTTTTTAGATGCTTACACTCACTTAAATTTCTTCCCATTTTTTGGCTCCTCCTTTGGAGTTTCTTTGGCTGATCTCTCCATTGCTTAACTTCAAAAATTTGAAGTACTCCTTGGATCACTACTCTCTTTCATCTACACTCACCCTCTATAAATGATCTCAGCTAATTCGGGTAGGGCATGATGATGGCCTGAGCCACAGTGGAGTGCCCATCAAAGAGAAGGCTAACATATTGGATATATTTTAAAGGTAGGGCTGTCAGGATTTCCAGAATGAGTTACTGTGGGGTCGACATAAAAGAGGACCACCAAAGATGACACCATGGTTCTTGGCTGAACAACAAAGGATAAAGTTACCATTAACTGTGTTGGATAAGACTGTAAGGGTAACAAGTCTGTGTTTAGAAGGAATCGGAAACTCAGTTGTGTAAATGTTAGGAGCTGCAAACCTGGCTACTGACCCGTATCAACAAGTTGAGTGACACTGAGCATGTGCTGCAACAGCACTTGTCATCCTATACTGACCTTCAGAGCATAATTGCTGCTGTTTTTTATGAACATTCGCGTGGCTTGCCCTTTGCTTCTGTCAGGATTTCATTTTTCTCTTGAGGACTTCCCAGAGTACTTTCTTTAATCGTGATCCTACTCTCATACAAAATCACTGTCCCTGCTTTATTATCACTTTTTATAACACACTATACATCTATTATAGTTATGTATCTTAATTTTTTTCTCACCCAGTAGATTGTAAGCTTTATGAGAACAAGTATTTTGGCTGTTTTGCTAAAAAGCATTTCCCAATTTGGGCACATGACAGGCACTAAATAATATATATTGAACAAATGAAGAAATTATTTTAAATTAAATAAAATGTTCTAAAATTTTACAGATTATATTAATCATCTCCAATAGAATTCTACAGTTTTTATCTTTATGTAGATCCTTGAAAATATCTGTGTTTATTTTATCTACCAGATTGAGCCATATGAAATCATGATTTTCTAATTGTTCAATCCACAAGAATGGCAATTTTATAAAACTCAACTAATATGCTAAATAGTACTCAGGACAAATGCAACAGCAATCTGGATGAATCTATAAATAAAATCGATTGGTATTTTGTGTTTTGTGTGGGTCATGTGTGTGTGTGTGCATGTGTGTGTGTGTGTGCTGATTAATTTCCCCCTTAGACTTTATGATGTTTACAGTTTTCAATTCTGAAATCTATAAACTAAATGGATATCAGTAACTTCATAAATAGCAAAAATAAATAGCATACAAAGTGGCTGTCAACCACCTAGAACTTAACTGCATGTAAACTTAACTGCTTTTTTGCAGATACATGCAGGTTAAATGTTGGCATTCAGTATTTTAGTAAGAAAAACCTTTTTTTCTGGACTCTACTGATGTTTTTCCACCATCAGAAAAAGATAATCATTTAGTAGCTATTTTTCTTTGTTGTAAAAATATATGAAAAGTTTTTCAATATAATCTACTGCATATTTTTAAAGTAAGTCAAGTTTTCATTTACACCCATATATTATCATAATTCTTTTTGATATAGCAGTCCCTGAGCAAATACAATTACTTCACAATACAATACACACACACACACACATAAACACACACATACACGAGAAAAATAAAATCTGTATTTTGCCCCTTTTTACAGAAGAACATTTTTTGTAATGTTATTTTAAAAATATGTTTTAAATGCAGGATTTAAAAACCCTCATTTTAAGAAAGCTAATTCTCACATATTTCTCCTCTATTATGGATTCTCTATCTGCTTTAATAATTGTCTGTGACATTATTATGCATTCTGTTTCTTTCAAACACTTAAGTAATCACGAATTAAGGGAAAATGAGACTTCTACACACAGTAAGTATGATGAAAGAGGAAAAGGTGTCCTTGGAATTTGGGGTGGCAGGTTCAGGTGAGATGCTGAAATAGAAATAGGAATAGGATGCAGAAAGAGGGAATAGTTAAAAATGGAAGCTAACTCATTGATCATCTGTGACATTTCAGCAAATTGCTAGTTTGCTTCCTCAGCACTTCTGCAAGGTCAGACTATCGTCTTCCAATTTCACATTTGAATGACCTGAGACTAATAAAATTACCCAAACTAATATGCACTGTATTTATTTATTCACCTACTTTTGTGTTTGTTTATACTTTGCATTTTGGCAAAAAAAAAATATTTAAAACAACTTTAGAATCATACATTTAACAAGTCATAGAGCTCACAATGGGACACAGCTCTATTTGACATTAAACTTTTGCTTTGCCAGCTAAACCATGCCTTGCTGTCTTAATATAAAAACATGCTAATGACCAGGTAATATATTAAGGATTTGTATTTTCTCTTTCCAAAAGGACTGACTTCACCTATTTGCCAAAGTGAAATGAAATGACTGCAATTCTATTTAAAAACTTTCTCATCTCTAATTAAAGATATAATAATTGTTAATTAACAAAGTACTTCCTAAAGAAAAATAATCTACTTAATAAAATCATCTTTTAGTACTATAGCCATTGGCAGTTTGTCCAGTGTTTGTTTCTATAACTCAGAATGTTAGGGTACATTTTGTTTCTCTAATATTATTAATGAAAATTTCTTGCCAGATTTTCAGATTTGGTTCTACATATATATATTTTAAATTTATACATGACAAACCTATGGCAGGGAAAACTCATGATTTCTTTAATAGGGAGGAGAATCCCATGTTAAAATACTCTTTTTTCTGTAGCTATTTCTCAGCATATTTTTAATGTAGAACATCATTTGTTCAGACAGAGACACATAAAATATGACACTGAACTTTAATTGAGCAAATATATATGCTCTTATGTGTTAAGGTCACTTTATGAACTGGCTATATTATAGCTATTATCATCTCATCTAATTGAATTATACGCACATAGAATTTAAACAGAAAAAATTTTTTCTTTTAATTTTAGAATTGATAGCTGGGATTTGTTACATTTGACTGTTAAGTCCATAGCGCTTAAGGATTATAGATATTGTTGAATGGTGCCAAAGGTGGAGATCAACTTATAACGTAAACACAATTAAAATTTTCATTAGTGCGTGAACCAGATAGGTTTACTCCTGCAGTGTGCACTACAGAGTAATTCTATGTAAGAACTTCAATTAAATCAAGTTATTATATTTTTATCTACGCAATCTAACACTATCTGTACTAGAAAATGTGACATTGGGCTTTGGAGTCAGAAGTTGAGTTTGAAACCTCTTTCTTCTACAATACAGATTGGCAGAGAAAGAATTAAATTTTCTAAGCCTTATTTTATCAGATAATGTCTACAGAAAAGGTTAGGTGAGTATTGGAATTTGCCAACCTTCAGAACTGAGTACACTGCAAATCTAGTCAGAAGCTTAAATAAATACAAGATAACATGTTAGTGACCTTCACAGGGACATGAGCTAAATATTATTGGAATTCATACAGTCTAAATCCCCAAAATTATTTAAAGTAGACATGACTATAGTTCCTACATTGTCATTATCTGTTTCATGGTTAATTTGTTAATTTACAGTTGGAGGGGATCATATGAAAGTGCTTTACAAATGCTAAAGACTTCAAAATATCCACTATTGTTTTTGTGTTTATTTCTATTGCTATTATCATAAGTTCTTTTTCACAAGGGGTTAAGCTCTGGGCATGTGTATGAAAAGTGGGTAGAAGGGAGATAAAATATCCCTTCTTCCCAGCATTCAACCCTGTAAAGAAAAAAGTTGGGGTAGGTGAAGAGCAATGTATAGAAAGTAAGGCAAAGGAAAGAGAAGATTGTCAGCCCTTAGAATGAAATTTTAAAAAAATTATATCTGGCCTCCTGTCTTGCTACATTTCAATGATGTCTAGAATTGTTTAGTTAATTAGCTAAATTAATTAGTCACTTGTATTAAAATTCTCAAGATATACTCAATTCCTAAACATAAAGAAACATTAAATTTGCTTAACTCTTTCTGATTAATAATAATAAAGTATTAATTTTGTTTCCTAATAATTAATTCCCTCTACCAAGCACCAAAATAATTTCCCCATATTTTATTTAATATGACCTTACTAGGAGATAGTTATTATTATTTATCCCATTTTGGTCACCACTTTAGGCACTCTTGCTCACTACTTACAACATTATTTTTATAGGATATGAATAAGGAAACTGAGGCTAGAGACTCTAAGTTGGTTTGCCATAGTCACAAAGTTGGTATTTGGCAGAGCTAATACTTCTGCCAGACTCGAGATTCAAAAGTTAATTCCTTTTCAGGAAAATAATGGAAACTTAGATGGCCTGGTTTGAATTTAATAGCTTGTACAAATTTCTTCCCAATATATATTTTTCAGTTTCCTCTCCATTTCAAGGTAAAAAGAGTATCTAACTCATAGATAGGTATGTTATAATAATTGAGTAAGTTCATGTAGGTAAAGAACTTAGAACAGTGTCTGGGACAGTAAAAAGGCTCAATTGGGGTTACTTATTTTTAGGATAATGATAACCACAATGATGATGATTGATGATGATGATGATGATGATGATGATGATGATGATGATAGAGGAGGAACAGAAAGAGAAGATGACAATGAAACATAGTTTTTATATTGATGACACAGCTTTCTCTCTAGTGGGTGAAGCTTTTACTACCATGATAAAACTTAGGTTGAAAATTGCTTGTCTCTTAGAAACTCCTCAGAAGAAATGATAACCACACAGGGAGGAAGCTTACCTAGCCCAAATAAGTCTAACTATTCTCTCCACTTCTTGTACTACTGGTACCACTTTGAGGACTCCTGCTCACTATTTACAACATTATTTTGCATCTTGGGTCCACTCCAGAAGCCAGATATGCAGCTGATTCTTTCCCTTATTCCATTCTTCCCAAACTCTAGGAAACCCTTTCCCCTTTCTAACAGGAAGTAGCAGAAAAAGGAATGCTCAGCAGGCAAGATAGCCCAAGGCTGCTGCAGTTTATAAACCTGTCTGGACAGGGAAATCTGTACTTCCCATCTGAACACCCTAGGCTGAATATCCGCTATGCATTGTGATTTTGTGTTTTTCACAAGAAAGATGGGAATTTAGGATACTTTCCACTTGGCTGTGGTAAAAATTAATTGCAGATTCCTAAAATTAAAGTAATAAAATATAGGATGCCTGTGACTTCAAAAAGAAAAGCTAATTATACTTCAAATTTTCAAAGGAAATAAACATACAAAAAACAAAGGACCTGTGTACTTTATAGAGCATCAGAGACAAAAAAAAAAAAAAAAGAAAGAAAGAAAAAGAAAAGAAAAGAAAAGAAAAAGAAAGAAAGAAAAAGAAAAAATACACACAACAAAAGAAAACCAAAGCAAAATTCCTCCCATTATTATAGGGTGTCATATTTGAAAAATTGGCCTTGCTCTTAGATGTTCTCTTTATATTTTTCTTAATGACTTGAACATATATCTTCATCAATTTCTCTGACATAATGAAGACTTTAAAATGTCTCGAAAACAATAAATGGGGGAAAAAGTGCAATTTAGTATATTGTACTCAACTTTTGCTCCTAACTTTTACCAGTGTCTTGTCAGCAAATTTCTAAGAAAAACTGTGACAATAAATAGAACTCCTAAGCTAAGTTACTTGAATTGGAGATTTTCTGAAATGAATTCTAAAAGTTGTTATCTGACCAATATAAAATTAAGATGCTAATGATAAAATAAGTTTCCCTTAATTTATCATATATGAATAGATGGGGAGCAACTTTACTGTAGATGGCAGCTTTACTAGTAGGAGTAAAAGCTATGATTTGACTCCTGTCATTTGCTTTGTGACCTTGAATAAGATTCTTAAATTCTCTGAGGTTCAGTTTCTTAAAGTGTAAAAATGGAAGAAAGAAACACTTACCTTTCAAAATTGTTTTTATGATTAAATGAGATAATTTCCATAAAAGCAACATTATAGTTTGCCAAACTTCAGGTACTCAAGTAAAGATTATTGCCATCATCTTCATGGATATCATCATCACCATCTGTGGCTTTCTAAATTTCTGTGTTTCTTGGAGTAACACATCTAATTATAAATTCTGAGTCAAATCAGAATATAATTGTGGGATGCTGTAAATTTTTTGATATGCAAATGGACAATTTTGTTAATAAAAATTTAAATTAACCTATAATACATCTCTGCATGTGAAAGGAATTTAAATTTTTTAAAATTCTCTTTTATGTGACAGATACCAGTGGCAGTGCCATGATATGTTCAGGGGGATGCTTGCCATCCAAATATCTCTATATCAACTCTTCACCCCCACAATAAAAATACAATCTAAGTTTAAAACAGTATGCTAGCTTTACAAACACAATATTTAGAAAATATGCACTGTTTCTTTTTCAAATGTGATTATAATCCATAGATCTTCATATTTGGAAAACTAGTGCCACCTTTACCAGGTACTAGACACTTATAATATTTAGTTTAACACTCATGGCATTCCATTAAGCAGCTATTTCATAGAAGCTAAAATAATTCTTCCCAATGATAATGAACTTGCCAAAAATTATTAAAATATTAGTCAAAGGAATGAAAGAATGTTAATGGACAGATACAACCAAGATAAGAGATATATGTGCTATTTGGTTGTAAAGTTGTGGGTATGGTACAGCTGCAGAGTAATAACACTTGTTTTTTGGTGGCAACTAGAAATTACACAAAAATGAGTATTAGGACATAGGTCACATAATAGTAATTTCAAAAAAAGAAAACTCAGAATTTTTCATTATTTTATATTATAATGTGATAACAATAAGAACCAACACTTTATTCATTCAATAGAATACTAAAATACAGACATATCAAAAGCTCAGAATCCTTTAACTAGCTTGAGTTTCAGTCAAAAGATGTGGTTTAGTTGTGAGATTTTTTATTAATTTATATGAAGTATCAATCTCTGTTCTTGAGTGAAATGAGACTACTACATTCATCTTCACATAGATATTAGAAAATTAAATGTAAGAAAGCTGATAAAAATGCTTCATAAGATGTATTTTCTTCACAGTTGTTAGTTGTTATTGTTCTTATTCTTTTACTCCTATTTCGTACATTCTTTTAATGGTGTATATATCGTAAACAGTGAATAACTGGCAAAGTTCCTGAACATAAAAATAAATATTTTATTGCTGATCTTCTACCAATTATTTTTAAAAGAAAACAGAGTAAAAAGCAAGCAAGCAAATTAAGAGGAAAAGAAAAGCATTTCTGAAGAACTGAAATTCTGCCTATATAACAGTAGTAATAAATAGTACAAAATAATATAAAATCATTCTTAATGACATAGTTTCATTATAAATCATGCATATTATCTATGTGATTCATATACTAGTGATCAAGAAACAAATAATTATGAGCTATCTCAAAAAAGCAGAAATACTCTGAAGGGTAAAATGGGTTAGGAAGTTATGGAATTAAATTTGAATTTTACTTTCTCAATGAATTTTAACAATATTTAACTTCCATCTGCCCACTATCTTCAACTCAAATAAATAAAGAAAGAAACAACAAAAGATGTTATTTGTGGCCAAACTATCCCCATTCAAATTCATTCAAACCTCCAAATCCTATAATTTTGAAATTAATTTCTTAGTAACAAGGTTATTTTTTTTTCCTTTTTATTGACAGCATGTTATCCTAAATCCTTTAGCTCCAAGGACACTTTCAGTACACTTTTGTTATTGTTTGACTTTTAAAAGAAGCTTAGGGTAAAGATAAGTCAGATATTATTTGCATTTTATAAATGAGAACGTTAAGCCTAATTGACACGACAACAAAATGACACGGTGTTTTTCCAAATCATGGCACACTAAATTGATTTTAATCCATGAACAGTTTATACAGTCATAGCTCCCATTTCATTCTAAAGTTCTAAACATAATACTATGTGGGAGTACTTAGCTCAAGTGGGTAGAGCACAATGGCCAGGAGTCTGAGGTTGGGATTTTCATTATGTTTAATAGTCTATCTCTTGATTCCATTTTCATGACTCCAATCCCAGTCATTTTGAAAATGCACACTGTTGAGAACCATTAGGACTGGGACAAAGAATGAGCATGGATTTGTACACATTCATCCTTCACTAATAGAATGCAAACAAACAAACAAACAAACAAAAAAAGAACTCCATCTCTGTGCTTTAAGAATATTAGGTACAGAATATGTAGAGTAGGTAGAATATCACAGTAGAATATGTAGAGTATCACAATATGCAATCAACCTGATGGGTTCAGGAAATGTTACCCCAAAATGTGGCACCTACGTATCAAAAATTTTAATCATAAGGAATTTGAAAAAACATCAGGTCACTCTGACATTTCTTCATCCTTCTCTCCCCTGAAATAGATTATAAAACCCTTGTGGGAGAGGTGCCCTTCTTATACCCAGAGTAAAGGAACAGTTTTTATCTCTGAAGACAAAGGGATGCCATGAACAATCCTAACAAATAGACTTTGCTGTTTCTCCCAGTTTACATTATTACCGCCTACTTCTTAACCTATCGTATTTCTGTACAACTGCCTACTCTTCAGCAAACCTAGCCTCTTTCTTTATTTCTTTATAAAGGTTTCTTTATCATGTAAAACTTATACTAAAAAATAAAAAATAAAAAAAATGAAGGCTTTTCTCCTGTTTGTCTTTGCCGTTTATTTTTGGAGACAAGAACAACTCAAAGAGAATTGAGGAACTTTTTCTTCCTCTACAAACTCTGATTTTTTTTTCCTTTTCTTATGGGTCAGGGTTTAATGGCACTGCCTTCTCAAACTCTATATAAGTCAGCTAAGGGGATCTGACAAGGCTAACAAGGCCAGGATCTTTGGTAAGATTCTTAACCTTCTACTTAGAATCAGATGGAGAACTTGACATTTTACAGGCATTATGTTCACTTTCCTGTTACTTGAAATGACAAAAACAAGGGCAAGGTTGGGAAAAAAAAATGAAGGAAAGAGATTCTAGTTTCTTCTCAGACTCAGTATTAGAAAGAGTGCTATTCTGATTTTTTAAAATAAATAATTAATGGTAATTAGAACACAAAAGAGAAAGAAGAAGTGTATGTAAATATAACCCATTTGTGACTGGGTTTGAAAAAGATAAAATCTCTCAGGGCAACTAATAAAAGCGTGTCAAAATAGCTACTCTTGCTTTGGGTTAATAGGTAAGCTAAGGGTAAAATAGAGGAAATGACTTATAAATCATGAGTAATGTCTTACAGGCAATGACATTGATCAAAACAGCTTTATGTTTCCCTCAGCTTGACTAAACTTTAGATAGGCTTCTCCCTCATCTCCCTTTTCACAGGGCATTTTCTTCAGTAAACTTATAATTGTAAATTCTCTCTCTTTTGAGATGCAACTCTTAAAAGCCTCTTGCCAGTTTAACAACCCAGAAGTATCTTTCTCAAAGACTTGGGGGCCACGTCTTTGAAACACAATTATCAAAGGATATAGCACCCCAATTTTCTAGTCTCTGGGGGAAGGTAGGAGACTAACTTCTATGAGCAGTGATTAGCAAACACAGGTGGTCTAATCACAGAGGGAAAACGTTTGCACATTTAGGAATAATTCAACGTGCACTACACATCCCGTTGATCAACTTCTTCCCTAACTTCCTCCAGTATTTTTCCACTAGTTTACCCAAGAGATTAACACACTTGTTGCAATTTGTTTCAACAGAGTTGAGCTTGGAGATTGTTCTGGTCTCTGTCCCCCACTATAGCACACTAGATTGTTTCCTTGCCTGCTTTACTTTGTCTAGTGCAATTTTTCTTTGACAAGAGTTATTAAGAGTCTTCTTTATTCTTTTACAACTGAGAATCAAGAGAATCCATAACACTTTTTTTTCTTTTTTTATGGCAGCTCATCTGTGAGTAGAGCACATTCATAAATAATTGTAGGCTGTGTTAACAGAACGTATTTACATGTGAAGGAAGTGCCCACAGAGAGCAGATGAAGGCTCATAGGATTACCCAGAATTGTTTAGAAATAAATCACAACAGAAAATCCTAAGTCAAATAAAGGTACAATTAATGACACACCTAAGAAGCCAAATTATTCTATATTTTAAACTTTAAAACTAGGAAAGGTTGAAATGTCAATAATTAACACAACCAGCAATGATGGAGTGGGGGACAGTCTGACTTTGTCCAAGTGGGACTTAGATTAACATGGGACACGGAACCATTTACTGAGCATCAAAGTAAAGCACTATAAAGAAACATAAAGTTAGTATTAAGGAAAATAGGTTCTAGTCTACAACCACAGTTGAGTTGCTCAGCTAAAATTCAAGCTCAGATATAATAGGTATTGAACAGTCAAGGCAATGGAAGAAAAGGAATCCAGATACAAGTCCTGGAAGCTGCTTTAAGAGAAGTTTTCTATCTTATCTGGGCTATGTCTTTGGCTGGAGCAGGAACCAATCCCAAGGCTGCAGGGAGACCATGCACATAGAGGAGGGGTATGGGATAAGCAAGAATAGCAGTAGTGCTTTGATTGTGGATAAGATGGGGAAGAAATGGGACATAAGAAAAATGTTAAAACTGAACTAAAGGAAACTATCACTTAATGGTATTTCTGGATTTTACAGACAGATAAACCTTGGTTTGAATTCAGTTTCTGCTTTTTACAATTTGAGTAAAGTTAGGCATGCTATCTTTACTGAACTTCATTACATTTCCCTGTAAACAGAGAGTGTAATATTTGCTCTATGGCATTGCTATGAAGATGATAATATATATAAAAAGCCTAATAGAGTACCCCACAAACAGTAGGTGCTCAATAAATGGTACTGTGTTTTGTTATATTATTATAACCTTGCATAAAGTTTCATGTCCTTGAAAATAAAAGTGCAAGAAAGATAGATTACAAGAGCTAAATAAACTTTTCTATGCATAGACAATATAATTGGATAATTTAGAAAAAAGATTTCATTTAAAAGCTGTAAAAGGTGAAAAAAAAATTAGAAAGAATGAAGCAAGCTGCTTTATTTGGATGGAACAAAGAGACCCACTCAGAAAGGGACCTGAGCACTAAGAAAAAAATCCGTGACATTTACCATAGCAAAGGTTCTGCTCACTTAACTTTATTGTTTACACTGTTTGAAATTTGGATCAATAGAAAGATTTTTCTGAAAGTTTCAAGACTAAGGAACAGGACTACAGTTTGGAAAAACCAAAACATCTATTCATATCCCCACCTTTCCTACAAAAGATTACAAATAGTACATTCTTCAAGCAACTAAGGGGCTAATTTAATGATTTCTGATGACCAACGCAAAAGCTTGCTAATAGTTACATTTTGAGTTCCTGGAAAATATGGTTACTTATCAGTTGTTCTTTCGTCCCCTTGCAGCATGGAGCCAAAGCTCAGGACACTTAGTGAGCATATGTATTGAATGCCTTATTATGTTTATCATGACAGCGAGACAATTAAAAACTAAAACATAAGAGGTGCTTAGCATGCTAACATTGCTTTTCAGAAAAAAAAAAAATCTTTAAAGATGCCATGCACCCTAAAAGTTGTGCAAATTAAAAGAAAAAAATTCAAAGTAAAAAAATTTAAGCATCTGTTTATCTCAACTGTACTTAAAATAATTAATTATACCTAGAATAATAGGTAGTAGGTAGGAAGATTACAGTAAATATTTTGACATTATACTGAATTTTAAGCAGTTTCTATCATGTCATGACATAATATCAGTAAATACATATTTATTTGCTATTCTTTCAAAATTTATAGAAAACCACACTAAAGATCCACTGAAAATGTCATTGTTTTCCATTGAAAGATATAGCTTTGCGGCTAAATGTAAATTTATAATGAGATAGATTCTTGAAAATATGACAGTCAAAAACACAGAACAGATTTATCTAATTTGAATTATACTTGCTTATTTGACCAATATTGGCAATAATGTAAAATGGTAGATTTACTATAGGATTACTAAGACATCTGTAAGATTCCATTACTTCTTTTGAAACATTAAGAAGGATTTTAATATGTGAGAAAAGGGAGGTATGAAGATGACTATAAATTGTCTCAATAACCTCCACATATAAAGAAGAAAGTAAAAGGCATTGTTTGTGTATAGCCTAAGTGTGAGATGTCATTTAAGCATACAAATAGGCATATTGAATAAGCATTTAGATATAGTATCTGGAATTTTAAAAATATGAATATGAGAAGTATACATTCTTCAATGTTATGAACTTGACAGAGAGTAAGGATGGAAAAGAGAAAAAGTTTGGAGATTTAGCTCTGATATACTCCAACAGTGAAATAGCTGGAAACCTAAGGGATACATATCGAAGGAGAATGAGTAGGAATTTTTAGGTGAGGAAGGAAAATATCCCAGAGACATGAATTAGTAAAACCAAATGAAGCAAATGTTTTAAGAAAGTGGCAAATACTGTTGATAATTAAACTAACTTGAGAACTGTGAACTAACATTTCAGCTTAGCAGTGTGGAATTTATTGTTGACCTTGAAAGGAAAGAGCTGTCTGTATAGAATGGGTTCAACTTTGAATGTGGAGGATAAAAATATATTTAAGAATATAGGCAAACTTCTAAAGAGTTTCACATTTCTTCTAATGAAATGTTGGATTGAGTCACGATATTTCAAAAATGGAAGGTACAACAGCATGGTATTTATAAAACAGAGAAGTTGATGACACATAAGAGAGAAGGGATAATAAATATCCTTGAGTATAAGTGCAGTATAGATCCAATGCACAAGTGTAGGGACTCACTTGAGATAAGACTGTGGGTAATTCACCCAGAATAAGGAACGAAGGCAGAGTAGTAAATGGGTAACAATGCAGATAGATTGCTAGATGTGCTGGGAGCATGTGAAAGTTTGCTTCTTAAGTTGTATTAAGTAGGCTTCCATTAGGAAAAAGAAGGGACCATCAAAATTGGATTATTTTGAGTGGGGTGGCAGGGGAGGGGGGAGGACCATTTCCAAGATGTAAAGCGTGTGCAGAAAATCATAAGAGGTAGTGTAGTAACTTGAAGCTATAACTACTTCAGGCATGAAGGGACAGGGAAAGGAGTAGACATAAATCCAAGAGAAGAAATTTAGATAGAGAGATACACCTTGAGAAGAGCCGTGGACTTTGGTTGGAAATCCTGACAGGTCTAGCGACCATGTATGGATGGTACACAAATATACTGGCCTTACTACACAGTTCCCTTCTACCTGCTGCCATGGATTCTCACTGGCCAAACCCAACTGGAAGCCAAATGACAAGAGAACAAACTGATGTAGTCCATATAATACAGATGTAGGGCATGCAGCAGTGTAACAATGTGTGAAAAGTAGATCTGGAAGTATAAATCAACAATATCCAGCAAGGATGGCTTCTATTTTTTTTTTTTTTTATAAAATAAGCAGCAGAATATGATGGTTAATTTTATGTGTCTACTTGCCTGGTCTTTAGCACCCAGATATTTAGTCTAACGTTATTCTGAATGTTTCTATGAGGGTTTTTTGGATGAGATTTATATTTAAATTAAGGGACTTGGAGTAACGCACAGTGTTTCCCATAATTTGGAAGGGCCTCATCTAAACAGCTGAAGAAAGAGTAGAACAAAAGACTGACCTCCCCCAAGCAAGAAAGAATACTTCAGCAGGCATCCTTCAGAGTTGGATTGCTATATCAGCTCTTCTCTGGGTCCTTCAGCCTGCCAGCCTACTTTACAGATTTTTTATCAGCCTCCATAATTATGTGAGCCAATTTCTTAAGATAGCTAGCTAGATACATACATACCTACCTACATACATACATACTTACATACAGATATAGATATAGAGATGTAGGCATACACACACACACACACACACACACACACACAACCATATATTTAAATCACATATATATGTGCACACAAACTTCCTGTTGGCTTTGTTGTTTCTCTGGGAATCCTGACTAATATACAGGATTATCAACTGATAGTGTGGGTTGAGGAGGAGGAGGTTGAAGTGTAAGGAGAAGGAAGAAATTATAAAATGGGGATATCTCACAGTGGGAGAATTAATAGGCTGTTCAATGTATGAGACTGCAGGACTGCTTAGCAGCAGTAAGGGCCCACTTAATATTATTTTTGACCATAAATTTAAAATATCAGTCATCACACTTATTTGATTTTCAATAGCCACCATCTCCTGAGACAGCAGATAGAAAGATTAATGCAGGCATAGAGAAATCTAGGTTTAATTAAGTTTGGGATTTTGCCATAAGCACATGGCAAAGGAAGGAAGGAATGAGGGAGAAAAGGGAGCATTCTAGGGAGTGATTATTAGAATAAGTAGCACAAACTAAGTTGGGAAAAAAAGAGACATAGAAAATGAAGAATTAAGTGACAGTAAAAATGTTGTGAGACTAACAGGTAAAATTATGGCAATCTAGACCCAACTATCATATAAACCAAAATCCAAATTGCACCATATCTTTTATTAACTAAGAAATAACTCATTGACGGTCAGTGAAATAAATACTATGTGTCAGTGTATACTGTTAAAAGACATCTATTTGACAGTTTAGTGAGGAGTGTCAAATGGTGAAACAGGCAATGCGTTTCACAAGTGATTTCTAAATAGACATGTTGTGAAGAGAATATGTAAATGGTAATTCTCTTTAGAAACTAAAATCTTAACAATATAGTTTTACATCTTATAATATAATTTAAAAAACAATATTTAGGAAAAATAACAGGTCAGAGAAAGAAAGTTTGAAATCTAAGTTTCACACACACACATATGCAGGTATGTATGAGTATATAGAAATATTTATTTACATAAATACATGTGTATGACACAATATACCTTATAGGGGTAGAAAAATTGCTAAAGATGTAATTAGAGTTGGAGATGAAAAGTAGAATTGGAGATGGAGCTAGAGATATTACATATATAAATTTAATTTCTGCTTTTCATCTCTTATCTCTACTTATACTGTGGTGCTTTAAGTTGTGAAAACATTTCTTCAGAACCATCGGTCCAATCCTACTTACCTTAATTTGTTTTTGAGGTTTCTATGCAATTGTTGAAAATAACTTTTAGCAAGGAGAATTCATGGATAAATCAGGTTGTTCCACTCAGGTGGTGAGTCAGCCACCAGCTCTTGCAGTGCTCAGGGCTTGGCACACAGGCAGGTATCAGCAATAACATACTTCTGATAATAATGATTATGTTGATACCCCAGGTACACCACTATCAAGTGTGTTGAACAGAGAATCCAGTTTGGTTAGCTATAAGGACAATTACTAAAAGTGAATCTGACTTTAACATCTGTTTTTACACACTGCAAAGAAAATAAATGTGAGAGAAGGAAGGATCTTGCAGAGAAAATAAATAGGGATGGGTGTTAGAGTGAGAATTTTTAAACTATGACTAACCAGAAATAAATAAATTAGAAATATCAATTGAGAGTTTTCTCCCACAGCCCTATCACTGATCACACTAATAAATATAAATAAGCACATATACATCAATATGGAATCTTATCTATTTTATTATTAACTCACAATGATAATAATAATTACAGTTATTATAGCTAACATTAATGAGATGCTATGAGCTAGTTGATGTTCTCACAGCCTTTCCATAGATTTAAATGTTCACAATAAATCTATGACATAAATAGTATAATTATCTCTATTTTATAGTTAAAGAAAGTAAGAATGAGCCTCCCCAAATTGTTGACTTTCTAACCAATATATATTCAACTCAATTTCTTTCAATTTTGACATCTTGAGCCATGGAAAAACACAAGTGATACTTAAGTGTTGAACTTGAGACTCTGAAAGAGATGGAATAATCAAAGGAGATTAATTTTATAAGAATTTAATTGGCTGGAGTTTCAGAAGGATGCCCAGTGATAGCTGTTGAAATAACGAGGTCTTTTAAAAATCATTTCAGGGGATAAAAGCGCATGGGTCAGAGCTTGTGTAACGTGAGTTAACAGGAACATTCAATTAACTCACTCACTCCTCAGATGTGTTGATTAACTGTGCCAAACTTGTATAAGAAAAACTGTGGATTCTTCTATGTTTCAGTGGCAGTCATGTTTTTCAAGTGTACAAATTCTACTAAAGAATATCAAATAGCATCACTCTATTTACTGTATAGGAGTTTCTTATTGAAAATTTAGTTAATCAGAAAACTATCTGTATGAAAATGTAAGTGAATGTTTAATGCATTTCA
This sequence comes from Cynopterus sphinx, assembly GCA_030015415.1. Lineage (NCBI taxonomy): Eukaryota > Metazoa > Chordata > Mammalia > Chiroptera > Pteropodidae > Cynopterus > Cynopterus sphinx. The sequence continues at coordinate 132,572,345 of CM057383.1, forward strand.
AGATGGAAATATAGATAACCTAAAATTAATAATGATAATCTAATAGATAGATGACATGTAGATAGATAGATGATGATAGATAGATAGATGATAGATAGATGATAAAGAGATAGATGCATAAATATATAGACAGATACTATTTTTTTTAGATGCAGGGCAAGTTTATATAAATAAGCAGCCATTAATATGATGTTTACCAAAGATTTTAGTACCATGAGTAAAATTGTATAGATACTAATTTTAAAGTAAAACATAATATATTCCATCTATAGAGGGATCAGGACTGAATTTGTTAGATATGCTCATATATTCTATTTTTTCCTATAAGATGACAGAACAATTTTCTACTACTTTCCTTGTTCCTGGTTTTGTTCCTATATTGAACATGCATGCATGCAGTTATAATTGAGAAATAAATTTATCCCTTAAAAAGTCTTATTGCATATATATAAACTTTATAAATTCATTTTTAATATTTATTTATTCATTCAATCATAAAATACATAATATGTTTCTTGTTTTTAGCTGTCCCTGTACAACCTTTTTACAATCCTGAGGGATTTATGAGAGCTTAGATAAAAAACGCAATCATTTACCAAGTGCCAGCAGGAGATAAATGCTTCCACCAAGCAAACACCAGTTAACATAATAGTGTGCTCAGTTCCATAACCCTTAACTCTACCTGAAGGGCTAAAAATTACAAAGTTTATAAGCATAAACTCAAATCATTACATTTGGAGAATGCTTGCAGAAAGGTTTTTCTATATTTTCTGTGAGTTATAACCAGTGTCAATTTGAATAAACCAACCACACAAAGAATCAGCCTAGCCTTTTTAAGCCACCAACTTCTCATCTATGAAGTGAGAATGGTGGGCTCAATGCTGAGATCTCCTCTGGCTTTAGTGGTGTGTAAAATATTACTTAATTAAAATACTAGCCATAATTTTATTGTCAGATATGATGATTTATCTTAACTGAGTTTTTCTTCTTCGTTCTAATCATGTTATAATAATACATTAGGACTGACTTGACCACCAGGATCATCTTGTCAAACTCATTAAACTTCTTAATGAAATGTCAGACTCTTCTACAGATAGAACATTAATACTCCAAAGTAAATAGCAATGTCTTCACAGGTCACAGGCTATTTAAATTACTCAGTTAACATTTCAAAGCATGGTCTATGATTTATTTAATCATTGATATACTGATACAATCAAAACTGGAACATTTTAAAATATATCTTTAATTACAAATCTACCTACCCTTTCATTAATTAAGACCTAGAGTGTGACCTTCTTATTTTCTTCTTCTTCCCTTCTCTCCTGCCCTGAAGAATTTAGAGTATTGCTTTCTTCAGAGTGTAGTAGATAAGACAGACACATAAGCAGAAACTAACCAGCAACAGTTACGAAAGCCACAGTAGAGATATATGTACCACTAGTGAAGGGAAAAGATGAGAAAGTCAATGAAGTTACATGGAGGGGTCTAAAAAGGCACCACAGAGGTATCTTTCAAAGAAGAGTTGGCCTGAATGGCATCTGATGACAGGGAGGAAAGAACGTGTTACATATGGAGGCTAAAGACATATGGAATTTTATACTTTCACAAAACTGTAAATTTTGTATGTGAATCAAGTTTGCTCAGCTTCCCAAAAGGCTGATTCCAAGTAAGTGCTAATATCTGGATACTTATATGTAGGTGTATATGTATATATTTATTTATACATATGCATTTTTTGTCTGATCATAATCATGTTCCAAAACATGATTCTGTTGGCAGATAAAGGTGACACAAAAATTGAACTTTTGTCTGGGTTCAGCCTTGCTATGATCAGGAGCATATTGTGCCATAAACTACATCCAAAGAGTCACTAATTCACTATTGTTCTGTTCACATGGGGGATTCAGACACCTTTTGAATAAATATTAATTTCATAACCCTTAGTGTTTGTCCAATGGTTTGAGAAAAAGGCTGCTCTTGTGAAACAACTGACAGATTGAAAGATTCTGACTCATTATTGCTAGACAATGGATTCAGCTGCTTTAAAAAACAAAACAGACAAGTCATTTACCTTTTTGTGGCATAAAGAGCAACTTCCAAAGTAGAGGCATTTTGAAGTATAGGCATTTTACAAAAAATCTAACCAAACAAACACTACAACGTAAATACACAGGTGACAAGTATCCTTAGAACTTATTATTGTCACCATATTTTCAAGGAAACTTAAAAAGTAAAAAGTTTTCTGAAGATATTTTGAATACTAATGATTATAAAAATGATGTTTTCTAAAATTATGAGATAGATAGAAAATGAAATAAAAACAAGATAGATTTTATACCCAGTTACCTATCTTAAAAAACTTGTCTCATTATTGAAAAAAGAAAGTTCAATATCTGCTTTTATAAAGGTTATATTATGTTCAGTTCTGTTGATTCATAAGACATTGAACATGAAGCAATTCATCACTAGTTTCAAAAGCTCTACGTCCAGGGTTTCGTTTAATGGTGCAACACAGGAAAGGCTTTGGAGCTGCACAAATGGCATTATTTGCAATAAAAATCTCAATTTGTTTAGGAATTCTCCTTCCCAGAATACAAGTTTTACCCTCTATCTCCTGGAATATTGATCCTGAAAAGAAAAACAATCACAAACAGTTTAGGCATTCATTAGTTATTTATCAAAAACTTACTATGCTTCATATACCACATTTGAAATGGAGGATAGAGAACCAATAGGTACTTGCTCTGCCTAGTCATAGATAAGTGCAACATGGTGTGATGACTTTTAAGATATGAGAAGTGTGGAACAGCACCAGAGCACGCAGATGGGTTATTAATCTAGCCTGACAAAGAGTATAGGGATGAAGCAAAGTCTTCCACAAAAGTAGAAAGATGAAGATCAGATATGAAGGCAATACCTTGCCCTATTTGAGCAAGAGCAAAGAGAAAAGACAAAGATAAGATGAGAATGCTTCTCAATAAGATATGGAGTAGATCTTATGAGAAAAAAATAATTTTGTACCTAAAAAGAGTTTTCCAGACGGAACAAGAATTTATCATTTAGTCATGGTGAGTAAAGATGAACATCAGTCACCTACTTAGTGAAAAAGAATTAGTTAACTTTAAAAGCAATTATAGTTTTCTCCTTTTTATATAACTATAGACTCAGAGTTTTGTTTGTTTATTTTTATCTATGGCCCAAAACACCGTCATGTGGCCTGACTAATTACAGAGGATAGAAAATGTGGTTCCTCACTGAATAGGTATAAATTTCCAGCTAAAACTCATTTGTTCTCTTACCAAATGGAAGACAGGGACCATATGGCTGTTATCACCATATGACCTTATTTTAAATTAAACAGGTAACCAGCAGAGGTAGCAAGTGTCAGTGATAGTGAAGTACTATCTTTATGTACATAAAGAGTAGAATACATAAATGTTATGTTCCTAAATATAGAATATGTATGAAGAGTATGAACCTTTGAGATTGTCCATAAGAACTAGATTCAGATATACAGGTTAAGAAATAAAACTTTCTGTGGTCAAATACCCAACTATTACTGAATTAAAGGGCTATTTTTTTATTTTTCTTATATTAAAATAATTTAAAATGAAACCAGTGAAGTCATTTTGACATGAAATCTTGTTTCTCAAACTTGTATAATATCAGAACTTAATTTGGAAATATAATATCAATTAATAAATAAAAATTTTAAAATCCTTTTTTTATGTCTTGAAAACTAAAATAGAGTTGACTTTTAAAAATCATATCTAGCAACCACATTTATCAGGTATGTCTGAATTGTGAGAAGTTATAAAATTCTGTTAGTTTTGTTTAGGGAAAAAAAAAGTTAGTGTAATTTTATTGAAAGCCAAGAATATCAGGTTTCCACTATATCAACAAAGGCATAATCTTATCTAGAAGAGAAGAAATCCATGGGAATATAAGAGGTATAGCATCTAACATGACAGGAACAGCTTTATGAAGAATACAAAAAAAAGGTTATTTTCTCACAGCTGTGGCAATAGTGAGTTTATTCAATGGATACCTACATATGACATTTAGAAATATTAAAAGAGGCAGTTATTTACATGGCTAGTTTCACATTTATTTCAAAGTCCATAGTCGTGAGAGTGGGAGAACAGTAGGTAGAGTGAGAAAAGCATCTTAAAAGAAAAAGGAAAATTGGGTGTCTAATTCCTTTACCATTCTTCTAGCTCTATGAAATTAAGCAACTGGGAAAGTCTCTAAGATTTAGTTTCTCTTAATCTTTTCCTTCCATTTCAGAATGTGTTCTGCTTGATTGCTGGGTTGTGCAGATTAAGTGAAATCATGTATTTAAAAACTCTTGCTACCAAGAAATGCAATTACCCATGTAACCTTCAAGCAAGCCACCGGAGTAGTGATGGCAGTGGCAGTTTTTATTCCCTCTTTGGTGAGACATTTTTATTGAAAAAAAAAAAATAGATGAAGCTCACAAGTACTTTCCGAATATGTGCTGTGTGATAGACCCTGGGTTGCTAAATGGTAGTGATTGTTCTGATACATGAGTGGGGGAGGAGGAAAGAAAGGAAATATTAAGGAAAGGTAGTTAAACAGGAGAACAGAGATTGCTAAATGTGGATCTTATTTCTTAACATGTCAGATGCCTTATTTTTCTGGGACTATAAAATTATTTATATCCCTGTTATGCTATTATTATGTTGCTTTGGCTCTCTAATGTTTAGTCCTACTGACCCCTTCAAATTTAGTATTAGGGAATTACCTCTCACTCATGCAACACAGCTGACCACTTAATCAGTGGTCAGTTCTGTTCTTCCTTGGTCAGTAAGAGTGGAGGAGATCCAACATAGGCTGTAGTATACTCTCTCTACAGATGCCCTCACACCATACTTTTAGTGCCACCAAAGCTGCTCTTGAAGATTCCCCTTCACTACCTCTCAGAGTTAATGAATCAACAGCTTCCCATCACTTCTGTGAACACATAGTCTGAATAATAGAATCCCTTAGACCTATACTTAAGAAAAGCAGATAGCCAAGCCTCAAGTCCCACATATTGATACTGAAATCCTAAATGGCTTTCAGATATCTAGGTATCAAAGAAGCTCAAGTGATTTTGAGCAGTCAGCCAGCACTTGCTCATTGAGCTTGAGAAACACTTGCTTAGAGTTTTGCTATTCAAAGTGTGGTACAGGCCCCGGCTATATTGGTATCACTTGGGAACTTGTTAGGAAAGCAGATTCCGGGGCCTGCTCTTAATTGGAATCTACAGTTTTACAAGATCCCCAGGTACTTCTCGTATATATTAAAGTTTCAGAAGCATGTAGGAAGACACCTAGTTTTTAAAAACACTTTGGGTAAGCAAGAGATTATAAGTCAATTTAAAATGCTAAATTTAAATAAGGTATAATGGTGTTAGAGGAAAAAGAGTTCTTAACAACTCATTTGTGATTTTCTGATATTATTTTTAGGTTGTTAACATGTACCATGATGTGTTAAAGAGTTTATTTTTTTAGAGAAAATGGAAATGGAAATTTCTCTTCCCTGTTGCTATAAAAATTCTTGGAACACAGGTCTCAATGACTAATGGAGAACATTGCTCCATTAATGCTGCCTTCTGCAACTTTCAGTTATATGGTGCTAAAGGATCCAATATTTTGGGAGGTGTCCAAGTAGGGCATCTTGACTTTATTTCAACAATGATAAAATTTTTATTTTGGTGAGGAGAGCAAAAAGTTTTTCACTCATATAATTTTAACTGTATCAATATGAATAAAGCATTAGACAGGAAGAAAGAGGAGGAAAGGAAAAAAGGGTCAAAGGTAAGGTGTTTCAGTTGATGGTCAAAATTACTCTTAAAAGAGGTAGAAGAAAGTTTTTCAAATTACAATTAGGTTTAATGCAGAAAGTATGAAAGATTGATCTCAGCAACTTAAATACACAGTATTAGTTTTAGTTGAGAGTGGAAAGTATTAGTTCTTGTGTCAGACAGCCTCATTTCAAACTCCAGCTGCATGACTGACTCTAACTTTTAACTCTCTATCCCTCAATTCCTTCATTTAACAATTGTGAATGATGATGCTAAAAGAAATTTTTGACAAGGTCTAGCTCACGTGTTGGTTTGTGTCCTTACTAGTGTTTATCACAAATAACTAAAAATAATTTTTTAAAGACAAAACCAGTGTCAAATGATAAAGATTTCCCAGGAACCATAGAACCACAGATTATAACTGATGCATTTCTATACATCAAAGGTCATTACATTACAATAAACAAACAAAGCCAAACAAAATAGTTGCTTAAGTTAAACAGATAATGCATGGAAAGCTCAATATGGTAATATATAGCCTGGCCCTGACTGGTAGTACACACAGAATAAATACTAGTAAAGTGTTAGCTGTTGTTGCCGTTGTCATCATCATCATTGTCATTGTTTCATGTCCTAGTACTAGGAAATTTCATATATAAATACATATATTGATTAGAGTAAATAAGTACAATGCTTGGCCCCTGGTATATACTGATTTATGATTATATCATTTCATTATGTGTTTTGAGAAATCTTTCCCACACAAGACTAAAGCTTGCAACAAGGCTTGGGAAAGCATTGATTTCATTTTCTCCCTGCTTCCCACAGTGCCCAGGACCCAGGACTCAGGAGTGAAATAAATAATGCTTTAAGATGAAACATGCAAGTATTTTACCATCATCTATAGATTGTATCACACAGACAAATGAAAGTCTTGCTTGAGTTTCAGTTTTGTTTCAAAATTAATAGGAGGAAATAGAATCTGCTACCACATAATATACTTGGATAATTATTGCTAATAATAACCTGAATACTTGCCCATCCAATCTCTACTGTATTCATTTCCTGAGGCCAGTGTAAGAAATTACCACAAATGGGGAGTCTTAAAATAAGGAAAATTTATTGTCTAACAATTCTGGAGCCAAAAGTCAGAAGTCACCAGGCTGAATCATCGTGACATGCTCCTCCAGTCTCTCATGGCTGCAGGCACTCATTGATTTTTGTGGCTGCATCTTTTCCATCTTCAAAGCCAGCGTATTCAAATATTTCTTTAGTCTGTCTTTACATTGCCTCCTCCTCTATGTGTGTGTTAGGTAAGAACACTTGTGATTACATTTAAGGTCCATTAGGATTACATTTAGGGTCCGTTAGGATAATCTCACCATCTCAAAATTGTTTTTTATTACATTTATTGGGATGACATTGGTTAATAAAATTATATTGATTTCAAGTGTACAATTCTATAAAATGTCATATGTATATTGCATTGTGTGTTCACCATCCAAAGTTAAATTTCCTTCTTTCACCATATATTTGACCCCCTTTTCCCCTATGTACCTCCTTCCTTCCTCCCTTCGCTCTAGTAACCATTAATCCATAGTCTGTGTCAATGAGTCTCTGTTTGTTGTTTGTTGGTTGCTTTCAGTTTTATATCCCACACATAAGTGAAATCATATGGTTCTCAACTTTTTCTGTCCAAATTATTTCATTTAGCATGATAATCTCAAGATTCATCCACGTTATAAATGGCAGTGTTTCGCCTTTTCTTATGGCTGAGCAATATTCCGTTGTATATATGTACCACATATATACGAAATTCTTTATTCAATCATCTATTGAAGGGTACTTCAGTTGTTTCCATTTCTTGGCTACTGTGAATAATGCTGAAATGAACATTGGGGTGCAAATATCTTTGTGGATAAATGTTTTCAAATTCAGGGGTAAATACTCCAAAGAGAGATTACTGGGTTATATGGTAATTCTATTTTTAATTTTTCAAGGGATCTCCATACTGTTTTTCCATAATGGCTGTACCAGTTAACATTCCCACCAGCACTGTATAAAGGTTCCTTTTCCCTCACAACCTAACACTTATTACTTGTCTCATTGATTAAAAATCTTAATTACATATGCAAAGACCCTTTCTCCCTATAGGGTACCATGTACATTACACACTCCAGGAATTAGGACGGCTATCTTTGGGTCATTTTTCAGCTTATTTCATGTTTCTACATAGAAACTGATTAAAGAACATGGCAGGAATAAAGAAATGCTTAGTTTGAGAACAGCCACATACTAACAGGTAACATTAACTAGAAAGAACAAAGAAGAACACAAAGTTCTCTTAACTATTATCTCAGAAGACTCTCATAATAACTGTGGGGTTGGATGGTGGTATTTTTACTTAAATATTAAAAATATTTAATTATCACAAAGTGTCAAGATGCTCTTTTGTGTTGTTTGTTGTTTCTTTTGGTCTCTGAATTTTAACTCTGCCAACTGTCTCACTGCTTTTGTCCTTCTAGGCACTGGTGATTTCTATATATCTAAGGGGAAGAGGAGTTTAATTGTTTCAAAATATTATACACATTTATGAATTTGTATAATCACTAGAAATAAACTCTAAAATAATGTTTTTTAATCAACTTTCTTTAAAAAATAACATTTTATCACTATAAATATAGACCAAATGCTGAAACCTTTAAAAATAATCCTGATGGATGACCTACTATGTAGGTTTTATTTATTTATGACATATACTGGAGAATAGCCTGCTTTAATATTCAAAAATTTTAAACACTTAGAATATTCTGAAAAGCTCTAAGCAAATCTAAACACAATTTACAGTCATTTAGGGATTTGTTTGAAGTACTAATGGCTATTCACTTGAAATTTATTCTGTTTAGTACTCTGATATTATTAACTCATAGCTTATGTGGTGTTTCTACAGACCAGAATTTATAAACTTTGAAACGGAAGCTGAAATTTAAGAAATCATAGGGATCACTTCATCTGAACCCCTTATTTACCAATAAAAAATTGTGACATCCAAGGTGACAAAGCAAATAAGTCTTAGACGCTGGTAAAAACTCCACTCTCTCAATATCAGCCCAAGGCAAGTTTCTTTTCTCTTGCTTTCTTTTTTTCTCTCTCTCTTCTTTTTTTCTTTCTTTTTATATATACATTTTTTTTGGTTTTTATTTTTTATGTTATTCTTCTCTTTTTCAATTCAGCTTGTCAATAACTAAAAGAACATACCCAGCTTCCCAGCCCCATTTTAAAAGACTTAGGATAGCAAGTGTTAGCAGTGTCTGATCAATATGATGTTTTCTGATCATCTATGACTTTCAAAGTCATTAAAATTTAAGAAATGTCTCTCATAATTTGGAGATTCCCATTCCTATGAATTATGAAGTGATATATTTCATACAATTTAAATACATATAACCTATTTAAACAATATTTATTTCTCACTCAGAAAATATTTTTCAAGTTCTTATATGTTCCAGAAAAGGTACAGAAGCTATAATGTTAAAAAAAGTTAATATCTGTTTGTTTTTATATCTTTAAAAAAGAAATGTGCATGTACTTAATAACACTTCACAATACTTAAAAAATTTTTAATGTGTTAGATTACATGGTGTGTGTGTGACTATATCAATAGACTTTATTTTTTAGACTCACAGCAAAATTGAGAGAAAAGTACAGAGATTTCCCATACATCCTCTGCCCTCACTCATATATTGCCTCTTCCATTATCAAAGTCCCCAACTAAAGTGGTATATTTGTTTCATCTAATGAACCTACATTAACATATCATCATCACCCTAAGTCTACAGTTTACATTAGGTTACGCCTTGGTGTTGTATATTCTAACTGGGACAAATGTATAATAGCGCGTAGCCACCAATACAATTTTACACAGAAGTTTCATTGCTTAAAAAATCTCTTCATCTCTTCCTCTCATCTAACCCCAAACAACCATTGATCATTTCATAATCACCATAGTTTTGTCTTTTCTAGAATGCCATATAGTTGGAATCATGCAGTATGTAGCATTTTCAAATTGGCTACTTTTATTCAGTAATATGCACTTAAATTTCCTCTATGCCTTTTCATGTCTTGATAGCTCATTTCTTTTTAATGCTTAATAATATTTCATTGTCTGGATTTTCACAGTTTATTTTTCTATTATACCACAAAAGGAAGATTGCTTCAAGGTTTTAGAAATGATGAGCAAAGCTAGCATAAACATCTGTGTGCATGGTTGTTATGTGGGCATAAGTTTTCAATTCTACTGAGTAAATTAAATACCAATGAGTATGATCGCTGGATTGTATGGTAAGAGTATGTTTAAATGTGTAATATGCCAACTTTCTCCCAAAGTGCATTTTATGTTCCAACCACGTGTTGTGTGTGTGTGTGTGTGTGTTATCACAATTAAAAAAAAACCAGTGGAAAAGAGTGAAGAGGGACAATTAATGAACTACAAGAAGTGTTAACTAGTGTAAAGAAGAAAAAACAAAATGAGGTGTCAGATTTTTCTGTTTTTTTTTTTAAGTTTTTAAAGACAAAGAGCTACCCCATTTAGTAATCCTAAAAATAAAACTAACATGAAAAGCACCAACTTCTGTCTTATGGATTTCCATTATAGATTAAATTGGATGTTATATATATATTTATTTTTGGAAATTATTCATATATTATTAAAATTTGTTTCTTCTGTCCATCATGAAAGCAGAACTCATTTAATCCTTTCCAACTTGCTTACATAGATTCCCCCCCCCAATGCATTTTCTTTACTTAGTTCTCTAACTAGTCATAGTTTCTTTACCCTCCCATAACTAGTCTATGTTCTTGTGTAAAGACTACTTAAAGTGCAAAGATGTCATGCAGGGAATGGAACGCATTTCAAGTTGGGACAAGAGGAATAATTAAGCAAATAGGTTCCTGTTCTAATATCGCACAGATGATGAACAAAGGAAGGGATAAGGAAGCAAGGACAGGTTGAGAAGCAAATACAACAAAATAATGAATCTCTGGTGATTGAAAACAAAGCAGTTCCCCAATTTCCTTCCAGGCAGAGAGATGGAGATGATCATTTACCTAATGTTATATGACTAAAGCTTCTTTAGTGCCATTTATATAGAAAATTTGAATGTCGCAAATAAATATAAAATGAGAAGACTGAAGATCCTTGATATGTTTGGAATAGGATTGAATTATATACAAGAGATTGAATTGTATATAATTATATCACACATAATTATATACAATTATATATAATTATATCATATATAATTACATACAATTACATATATTCAATTATATATTGGAATTATATATAAAGGGAGCACTGCTAACAAAGATATGGTGTATGACTTGGGACCTAGATAGATTAAAATATTACTTACGTACTCCATCCTGAAGGATAGTAAGAAAATGAATGAGGATGATGGGGAATAATAGAAGTGTTTGATGATATTCTGGATATTTTATTTTATTGGTCTAATATCTAGTGACTTTTTTTTTTGCAAAGAACCCTCTTTTTCTATGGCAAATCCACTTTGTTACGACTACAATTGATTATATCTAACAAAAGGTAGAAATGTGACAGACTTGTCCAAAGTCCCCCATTCCCCTGGCTATTGGTGATTGGCTCAGGCATAGAAACAATTAAAGATTTTTCCTGTGATTTTTTCTGCTGGTACAAGCTTGATATTATTGCTAAGCTGGCAAGATGTGAATTAGACAGTGCTTGGTTTTCTTGTCTGTCATGCAGAGATGGACTTTACAAAAAGTGGAATGATACTATCTAGATATTAGAGAGGGAGAGTCCTGTCTTATCTTGGTACTTTTATTTAAATAAAATATGAAGTTTTTGTGTATTTGTTTGTTTTAGAACCATTTCTTAAAGAAATGTTTATTTGTACATAGCATTGCTTATCGATGTTCCAATCTTACCTCAGAATTCCATGGCAATAATAAAGATGATGATGATGATTTATTAAGAGCTAAGTGTCTAAATATGCGCTAAGGGTCTTTATACGCATTCTTTTCTTGCTTACTAAATTCACAGTATTCTAAGATACCTACAACAACATAAATCTTCCCCCTTCCTTGAATCATGGCAGAGGACACTGGATATTATCCATCAGAAAACAGAAACAGTAGCCCATATGCAGCCAGGGGCACAAGTTACACAATTTAAACTGAGTCATTCCTAAAATTGTTTACAATGTTGGCATCTAGCCAACACTCTGAAGCAGAAAATTACAAGTTGGTGGAATTAATTGATTCTAGCAGTAAATAAATGAAATTTAAGATAGACTCTAATCTCCCATAAAACACCAGTCCTAGCTTACTTCTAAAGTGCTGAGTAACAATTCTATGTCCTTGAAGTGTAGAAAGTTCACTGATATTGTTATACTGGCAGTGGAAATTTCTAGGTTTATTTTTCTGTGTATTATGCTTTGGCCATATCAATCAAATTGGCTGCCCCACAGTCTTCTTATAATACATATTTATAGCATTGATTTGGTGATTAAAAACATACTCTTTGAAAGTAAGCTGGACTGAAGCTAAATTCAGCTACAATCAAAATTAACTGCTTCCTTCACAACAATAAACAAATAACAACCTTTTTACTTACAAGGGTACTTTTTAAAATTTGCTTTCTTAATCATGAATGAACAATTCTAATCCTTTTACTACTTTCAAAAGCCACCTCTTCAATGAAGCATTCAGTGACCACCACACCTGTGCAGGTATTGCTCTTCTCTGCCTCCTTACAATATTTTATTGTAAAATGCTAATTTCAATGTGTTTTTATTGTAGTTATTTTGTGTAATTATTGTAATTATTATTGATTCCTTATATATCTTATGAGAAAATATTATCTATTATATAATAAATTCTGTTTTTTATATTCATCATTGTTGGAGATGGTTTTGTACAATTGAAATTTAATATTTATATTCCTTGGGACCTACCACAATGTTGGGACAATACTGGGAATTAAATAGTATGTTTATTCTAGAATGAATATATAAATAAATAAATCATATATACGTCTAAATAAGTAATGTTAGAGTACTTCTATAGACATTCTTATATCCATAAAACATTCTCTCCTTGCCTGTTTAAAAAAAATTAAAAATATCTAAGGTGTTTAATTGGAATATACAAATATAGATGGTAGAGGGATTTAATTAGTATCTCAAAATTCATGTCTACCTGGAATCTCAGAATGTGATTTTATTTAGAAGTAGGGTCTTCAGACACATGATTAAATTAAAACCAGGTTATACTGGATTAGAGTGGGCCTTAAATTTAGTAATTGGCATCTGTATCAGATAAGGAGAGAACACACAAAGATGGAGACACATAGAAAAGACCAAATGAAGATGGAAGCAGAAATTTCTAAGCCAAATACTGTCAAGGATTGCTAAGAGGCATCAGAAACAGGAAGATGCAAGAAAGTTACTCCCTGGATTCTTCAAAGGGAGCATGGCCCTGCCAATACTTTGATTTTAGACTTCTAGCTTTTGGAACCGAGAGGATAAATTTCTGTTTTTTTAAGCCTCATTTTGTGGTACTTTATTACAGCAGCCCTAGGCTACATACAAATGGGTTATAGTGAACTTTAAATATGGAGTAAACAATTAACTAGAATAATCAGTTGATGGAAATTTATCAGAAATAATCACTAAAAAGGCAAATCAGCAGAAAAAAAAGTAAAAAAGCTGCAATGAAATTATTGAAAACATCTCAGGCATGTCCTGAACATAGTATATATTTGACTAAAACTCTTATATCTATTCATCTGCAGGAAGGCATGAGAATTCATTTTCAGAATGATGACCCTGAAGCACTATCACATCATGAAATATCTCATCATCTTCACTTGAGTGGATTTATTGAAGCAAGATGGAATAATTTATTTTTGAGAGATTTATAGATACAAGAGTTGAACTAAATGGATTTTCTTCTTAAAATTTACTAGTTTTCTCTTGATTGGTGGTTATTAAACTTTATTATTATTTTTTGTTTGTTTTAGTCATGGACCTCCTCAGAATCCTTTGAAAAATACATGTATGCACCTATTCTTTTTTTCTGTTATTTTATAATTTCAGAATGATCAGAGATTCCCTGATACCAATCTTTATACCTTGCAGAGTCTCTAAGCATTCCTATTTTGGAGAATAGAAAATTAGGAAAGACAGTTTCAATCTTCAAATTTGGAGATAATATTCAATGTTTATTCAATTCATTTAATTCATTGGTGCTAAGAAAAGATTTGCACGTGGTCTTAATTTATTCTCACTGTATGCAGAGCCATGGCCTTGTGTTTTTCTTTTGTGAAAAAAAAGGGTGAATTATGATATTTTAGAAAAGGTAGGATTCTAGCATTAAAGAGTCAACATCTAGGTGAAAAAATAATTCAGATAAAAGCAAAGGTAAAATCACACAATAAGAATAAGCAAGAGGCTGTGTATACACATGAGATATTGTAACATACATACATGTAGAAGTGAACGTTCTTTCAGTGGTACTTTCAGCATGTCTCTTAACTACTCAAAACTCTTCAATGACGGCCTACCATATAATAAAGTTAATTACCATGGACCCTAACCATTTATTAAGAAAAGTTGTTAATACACAGGCTATCAAATTTGGGAACATTGTTTCCATAATGCAAAAGTTTCTTTAGTGTGAAACTCATATTTCCAAGGAAAAATTAAAGCAAGCAAATTAAAAATAAAATGAACACATCCCCTCTACTTCTAAAGCTCCATTGCAGCTCCAGGGCAGACAGGACTTAAGCTTCACTAATCCGACATGATCCCTGTAATATGTAGATACAAAAACTGGTGATATAGAAAAACAGGCTAGATGTTATTTACTGTCTGAAGCACAAGGCATACAGCTGTGGAATACCTGGGTCTGCAGGGATGGGAGCACTGCTTTGGCTTGCAGCTTCCTGATCTTGGTGGAGAAAGCCCTACCTTAAGACAGATAGCTCTGAGTGTATTTATGGAGTCGTTCCTAAAGTTTAGCCTATGAGCTATATATTCGGCAATCCTAATGATTTTGTGAGATCCCTAAATGGCTTAATAAATCCTTTTTCATCTTGTCAGAGGATTCATTTTGCCACAACTGAGAACAGTAACTGGTACTTTGTCCCTAAAAACCAATATTTTATCCCTCATATGCCCGGGTATGTGTCAATGGCAGTTGGAACTATTTAGAAATCCAAAGATTGGAAAGTGACTTGACCTATGGCAAGATTTTTCTTCCAGGCACTTATAACAACAGCAATAAAGCAAAACATAAAAAACCGTACGGGCCATGTGAAAAATAATGAGCAAAAAATTGAGAGACAAGAAAGAAAGAAAAGTTGAGTCAGGAAATAGAGGGAAAGCATGCCATTGAGAGAGAATAGCTTTGACAAATTTCCAATTTCCATCACTGGGCAGAGTGAGGCCTACTTTTATGATTCTTTACTTTATTATTATTATTTAGGTATGATTCCTTATTTTATCTTTACCTTGAAGTATCCTGAATGAGTCTCAGGAAAAGAATCCATCATAAGAATCTATACTAAAACAAATCACCACAGAAGAGAGTAGAAAGGCAGGGGGCCATTTCTCCCCCAACATGACCTTCCTTCCTTCCTTCCTCCCTCCCTCCCTCTCTTCATCCCCCCTCCTTCTCTTTCTTCCTTTCCTCCTTCTTCTCTATTTTCCTTTTATCCTCTTTCCCTTCCCTTTTATCTCTATCTGCTCACTGATTTAATATAAAAGATTTCAATACTAATCTAAATCAGGCATATCCAACTTACAAAGTCCTGAACGTTATCAAACTCACACATCTCATTAAGGAGTTTTAACTAATCAAAGATGCTTGTTTTTTTCCAATGCCTAAATTGTCTAGTATTTCAACACCTATATGTTATCGTATTCATCACTTGACATTTTTTTATATCTATGACCGATATAGACCAACTTATTTTACCCTGGAGGGGGAGGAGTATAAAATTAAAAAAAAAAACAATAAAAAATGGAAAATAAGCAACTGAATGTACAAAGGTGGATTACGTAAGAGACATCCGAACTAGAGACAGATTAGAAAGTTACTTGACAATTGGTGATATATCTACTATAAAACAATTTTTGAGCTGTGAGAAACCTCACAATTTATAAATTTGTGCACTAAAAATACAGCATGTATGACAAAAATATGATTGAGAAAAGCCACTTATGATGTAACTTTGTAATTATAGCATTAACAAAATAATAATAATACCAATAAAAGTACAACCACATTTTAATATTTTACAGCATTTATCTCAAGAATTGTAGTCAATCCTTTGTAGCACCACTCAGGATTTAGTGCTTTTTACTTTGAGATATAGATCTTAAAGGGAATTAACTTTCAATATACTACAATATCATCAAAATTAAACTCTAATGCATATTTTTATTAATCTCTTCCCTTAATGAAGCAGGAAAGTCTTCTATACTCACCTCTTAACTAGACACCCTGATTCAGTGAAAACTATCTTTATAAAATGATTGAAGACACTAAATCATCTGTACAGCACTAAAGCACAATATATTCTTCTGTATATTTTCTTGCATCATTGTATTGACAAAGATTTCTTTAAAAATTGACCAAGCTTTCCCCAGGTTGTTTTCAATTCCTAACAGGCTGGGGGAAATTACATATAAACTAATACAATTTTAAAAACTTTACTGACATCATTCTACCAATTATTACTTGCTAATATGGAGATTCGGTACAAAAAAGTACACATAGTAGTGGAATATATTTGACTTGACTCTTTCATGAAAGAGAAAATAACCAGAAAAAGTAGACAGCCAAGACTTGAAAGCTAAATCTCAATGAATCTTCTCTTGGTAAAAACAGTCCAAGACACAGGTTAAATAGAAATGATGCCCATGAGAAGATAGATTGAGATAGAGATAAATGAAATAAAAGAGCTTGACAAGTTCTGATTAACTCACAGCTCACACTATTTCTAGCCCCAATGTCTATTTTCTTTGTAAAAATTCTATTTCTTTTCCTCTCTTTCACTTTGTTGTCTATCATCTCCAGTGTTCTTTCTTGGTTATGATTTTAGTTTCTGAAGTGTTATGCCTCACAATCAGAGTCATGAGAACCCACGTGGCCTGTTCCAGGTGTGCCTGCCTGGATGGAAAAATCAAAATGCTTTCTGCCGTACATAGTATTTGCTTTAAAAATAAAAATGTGTAAATATTTTTACCTTTTCAAGTAACATCTAAAATCTTAAAAGTTAAAGCTTAGGTGCTAATGTAAAGCGCCTTTTTGTAGCTGCTTTCACATATGGAAAAAATGCTGATTGATTTTTAATAACTTTTTAAAAGTCCCTTCTACTGGGACTTCCTCAATACCGTCAGCATACTCAAGGGATTTCAAGTTTCTCCTATAAATCTCTTTATACCTTTACTGTCTCCCTCACATTTTGTATTTTGTTTAATCAATTTGCGTGTTTTTTTTTTACTCTTAAACTAAAAACCTTCTAGGTAATGTTCATATAATTTTACTATGCAGAGTATGGGTCAGTTATTTTGTTCAATCTCTACATACTAATAATTGTCAAAATGACAAATCTAAAGATTCAATTAATATAAAGGAATCAGATTAAAAGCTTATGTTATATGTTCACCATTTAGTTGATGATATACGCTCACCATTATATTCTTTTTTCAAGAAATCACAATCATTTTCTAGTTATCAATTTTCACCTTGTAAATTATTAATATGATGAAAGTAATTATTAGTAAATTTAATTATTCAACTTACATTTAGCAGATATTTCTTTTGCAGAGTTGTATTTCTTTTAGAACTATTCTAGCCTACACACAAAAAAATTAATATTACACTATAAAATAACCCCCAGTAACAAAATAGTTTGTCCTCATATGTACTTGTTATAAATAAATTATAGTTTGATTTTGAAAGTATTTTCTCCTTACTTAAATGCTAGATTTAAAAAAAAAATTATCAAGTTCAAAAGTTAACTGTTGAGAATTATATAGAGGTTTAAATTAACCCATCATAATTCTCTCATTATCATACAACTGGGTTTATGTTGTTATGAGTATGTGTGTGTACATTTCTGTACATGCAAATGTACTTTCTTTCCTATTTTAATACTGCCTTTAATGTTGTTTTAAGCATTCCCCTGGTATTACATGAATTGTGGGAAGTTTTTGACTTGAATAATCTGGCCTTTTCACTGAGCTCTCCCTGAACCCCAGTGAACAAGAAATTATCCAGAACATTGAATACTCTGGTGACTTCAATCTGCTGACATTTTGCACTATAAACAGAAAATCCAAAAAGATTTTAGCCTTAGGGAAAATGTTACCAAGGCTGCCCCATCACACTTTCTTAAGAAGACTCAGACGAAAAACTCATTAAAAAAGAAATGCAAATACAATAATTATCAGAAAGCCATTTAAAATATTCTCGCTTTCCTTTCTCCCAGTCTGCACATCTGAGAAACCATTTTAATGTCATAACCAGAGCACTGATGCTGAATGTTCATATCAAGGTATTTGTAGTCTATTTTTTTAACCATGACATAAGGCAAAAACGATTTAAGATTAATATAGCTTATCTGCATTTAAATGTCTTAAAAAATAAAAGTAAGAAAGAAAAGGAAGAAGGAAAGAAAGAGAAACTATTAACAGCTAAAGTCAATGATTTGGGATTCAAAATAAACCATAATTAATGGATTGATTAAGGAAAATATATCATTAATTAGTCACATTTTAATGGTCCTAAGTGACTAATTGCATTCAAGAAAAAAGGAAATAAAGAAGTAGAAATAGAAATATGATGAAGAAATTTTAAAAAATAAACTACTTATACAACAAAATAGACAAAGAATCAAAAAATAAATAAAAGGTATATAGTATATTATAGGGTTCGTACATTTTGAAGGTTGTAATGAAATTGGTTATAGTTTATTTTGCTCAAACCTACAGTACTCTAGGATGACCTTACATTAATTTTTCATTATAGATTATTTTTTCCTAGCATGAAGTCAATATCTAACTAGCTTTCCTCTTTGCTGCCTGTAATGTCAACTAATAAATTTATAAAATAAAAATAAATTTTTAATATTTTCCAAGCAAAATATAATTAGAAGAGAAAATGAATTGGAGATGTATGAATTAATGACATTATCAAATATTTATAAAAGTAGGAATTATCTATTCTTTTAAGATCTTAACTTTATAGCTCCTCTTCATTAGTAGTACATAACTAAAGGCCAAATTTATATTGATCAATACTTCAAAGCTTGTAGCAAATAAATATGTGTTTGTGTATATTCTGTGATTTATATAAAAGTTTCCTGAAATATGTCTTACCTCATTCTGAAGATCTCGGATCATTTTGCTCTTTCTTTCCACTTCAGTCTTTAAAAAATTAATCTGAAAATGAACAGAAAATTATGAAGACACATTTCAAATTTATTTTTGTGGCTTTTAGAAATTTATTTTTATAATTTGAAGATGAATATAATAATTATTTTTTTATCAATAAATATTGAAAAAGAACAAAGAATTAAAATTCTAATTAACCAAATTTTCATTTCCCATTTCATACATACCTACTGATTAATTAAAATAGCCTTCCTCATGTAATAAAAAATTTGTTTTTTTTAAATGAATTCTTTTATTCTCTTATCTGTTTAAAACTCAATCTTTAAAAAAGTGTTTCTTAATAAAAAAAGAAAAAAACTGGATTCTAGGATTGGCCCTAAGAATCTATTCCTAAAACACTCTGAAGGTAATTTTGATGTATGGCCAGGTTTGAAAGCAATTGCATAGTCATATTCCTTACCTCACGCTCATGGAAATTTTTAAATACTGTACCAAAGAAGCCATGACATTTCCTGTTGAGTATAATATTATTTGGATCTGTCAACTTAGGCCAGTTATCCAAACTGTATTTGCATGAGCACAGCATCATTATCTACCTGTAATTTTTTTTAAAAAGTCAATATAGTACAATAGATAAAATATGTGACTTAGAGTCATTGAGGGCTCACTGTGACAGTAGATAAAACATTTAATTTCTCCAGTTTTCAAATTTTAGTAGTCACTTTTAAAAAAGTAAAGTGACACAGGTGAAATTAATTAATTTTACTAATGTATTTTGTTTAACATATTCAAAATATTATCATTTTGACATGAAATAGACTATTAATGACATAAATGACATTATTCTTTTGCAATATGTATTTAAAATCCACTGTGTATCTTACACTTGCATCACATTTCAGTTTGGACGAGCCATTTTTAGTGCTCAATAACCTCATCTATCTATTGATTATATATCAGAAAACAGTCTTAGAGGATCCCTGGAATAATACAAAAGTGACCGGCATTGTGTATTATCTCTGGAGATAGATGAACCAGTGAAAATCAGGTTAAAGAGTGAAGATAATCTTTACCATACACATGGATTTTTTAAAAAATTAGGTTTGAAACATTTCAAATGTAAACAAAAGAACAAGAAGTAATATGTAAAATGCTCTGGGCCCAGCTCTAGGAATAAACATAAGTAAAGGTTTTGTCTAATTTTCTTCAAATCTTGTAAAGAAAATGTTACACATACATTAAAGCCCACCTAGTTTTTCTTCCTTCACTTTCCCCAGAGGTAATCACCACTCTGAAGTGTATGTGCATTAGTTTTGTGCATGTATTCGTGCATTTTTACTCCTTGTATAGTGTATAAAGCCTGACAGCACATGTTAACACCCCTTCTTTTTTGGCTTGTGTGCGTGTCTTTGTATTCCTATTCCCTCAAATGGTAATGAAAAATCTAAACCAAAAAAATGTGATGGTCAAACTAATGTAGGGAGGAGGCAAGAGAACTAAAAGTCAAGCTACATCCAAAGACTGCAATATGTGATCAGTCCCACTGCTAGACCACCTGCAGAACAAAGAAAAATTTTCATTGGGACTGCTAACAAACCATTTCCCCACACCATGAAGTGAAAACAGGACAACAAAGTCTTTAAGTGACATCCTACACAAAATAAAATTATTTATTCTTTGTGGCTAAAACCGTGAGGGAACCTATGGATCAAGCCTGGAAATTGCCAACAGGCCCTTCACGCTACATATTCTTATCTTTTCACATTGCATGCCCATACCATTAAAGGAAAACCAGTAAGAAAGTCTTAAGACTATAATTCATAGAAACTAAAATTGATCTATAAACTCAATTCCCTGAACACTCAGGGTCCCTCTCATTGTCTCTGTCTCTCTCTGAGTCTCTCTCAGGTTCTCTTTGACTCTGAGGAGACCATGCATGCTCTGTCTATGAAGCATTACCCCTTCTCTAATAAACTTTCCTTCTGACTCTAACTCTGGCATGCATTTCAGTTATTTCTTGTGCTCAGTCAAGAACTCTTTCCTTTCAGTGCAAGGCCTCTGGGGAAATTTGCCTTGTTCTGCATCAAAACTACGTGTAAAACAGAAGCAGAAGCCAGAGACCTACCATTTCCATAATTTTGGCCATAATAATTTTCAAGGTAAGTTTGAACTATGCAGATTTTCATAACAACCCAAATCCTGAGTCACACTCATGGTCTCATTAGGGAGATATACTTCAATCTAGCGGATAAAACAAAAGACCTTGATGTCATTCAAAGTTAGATTTATATGCAGAGCAATAGTGTGTGTCCTAATTAACAACTTTTATACCCATTTCTACTGTTTTGTGCAGGTCTCAGATTATTGAAAACCAATGTTGTGACTGGACTAACTGTCATGTTCTTATTGTGATTTATAAGACACCCTCAGCAATAACCATCAGGAAAGGGGTGAAAAAAATAGTTTACTGCTCACAAGTCCTGGGAATTACATGGCACACCTGGAGCTTACAAAGTGGGGTGGGGGAGAGAAGAAGGGAGACAGGGAGGAAGGGGAGAGGGGTGAAAAAGGGGTGAAAAGAGGAAGAGGGGGAGAGAGGGGAGTAGAGAAGGGGAGAGAGTTTTGCTTTTATTGAGGTCAAAGGTGAAGGCCCAGGGTTTCAAGGGCTGACTCTTCATTGGTGAAGTTAAAAGACTGGGAATTTAAAGTGTGGAAAGAGAAAAAAAACAAGTGGATCAGTGATGGTTATCCATCACTTATGGAAATCAGCTAAGATCTCTAAAGCAAAGGAGCAGGTGTGGGTGTGTAGAGGGTGTAGAAAGCGTGAGCAGCCTGGCTCCTTCAGTAGCTGGAAATGTGTTTATTGAGAGAGCCATTTTTGAAGAGTCTCTGTGAAGTGGATGCCTCTGCAATCAAAGCTTAAATTCTGCACTTGCATTAAAAATAAAAAAACAAAAACAAAAACAAAAAAACAAAAACAACAACAAAAAACAAACTCTCAGGGCTTACACTAAACCTAACCAAGCATTTTATGAGCACTAGAAAATTTTGATATGTTACAGATTTGTCTTTAGTTTAAGTCATAAACTATTTAAAGCCATCTTGCTTATATTAACATCTTGCTTTTCTACTGATACCTTTATTATTTCCAAATCCTCACATTTTGATACTACTCACTCACTATATATTATCCATAATTAACAACTAATTAAAATTGTAATGAAAATATATTGCAATGTCAAAAATATAATTATTTAAATGTAAAACTGGGACAGAAAAACTTGAGAATGCAATACCCAAATATTCAGGACCTGAAATATATTCAGAGTCTTCAAAAAGTATTAGCATTCTGAAACCATTGGTCTAGAATTGCAGCAGGTTTTAACTTCCTTAGAAAAATAAGCATTCTTAGTTAATGAAATAATTTTCAGAGACAAAGTATCATTAATTTATCTTGACTAAAGAATGAAAGAACATAGCAAGTCTTTATTCTTAATGAGAGTCAAAGCTTGAAGCTAATTCTTGCTTTTAGACTAATTATGTCTCACTTACGGCAAGTTAAGTCATAAAAATTAACAAGAGTAGGGAAATGCATCCAATGACCATTAATATCTTTAATTACTCTGGTTACACCTGAGAGCTCATTCTTCCTTGCTATTAGGTTTTTCATGAGGAATACAGGTTTGGAAGATTTGTCACTCCATTGTTATCTTAGGGAGAAAAAAAAAACAAAAACAGATGTGCACATGTTCACATAAAGTATTTTCAACAGAATTAGATCAAGCCAGCTTTACTACTTTTTTAATTTAATTTTATTTTATATTTTTGTGATTTTTAAAGCAATATCTCTTTTAAGTTTCAAGCATTTTACTACAGACTTACCAAATGATGTGAATATTTGCAACATCTTTTGCATAAAATATATAATCTGTTATTTTTATGGAAAAAGGCAGAGTAATTAGAAATGTAACCAAGGACAACACATAAGATTATCTACTCTTAATTTTCTATCAAGCTAAATAGGCATTCAAATGTTAAATCATATGAAACCTCAGGTTTGCCACACAATTTCCATTTGAAAACCTTCTAAAACATAGATATAAATAAAGCAAGATTTCTATTTATTTATATTTGTGCTCATTTATTTATACATTCTGTGATTCAGATACTTGGTACTTCCATTTTTTCATTTATTTTAATGTTTCTTTTTCATTTTCTGAATTTTTTTCTTTCGTGCTGCTTTCTGTGAATTCTTTTAATCATTACTACTACTTAACTATTTTCTTCTAGAGACTTGTGTAACCTAGTGTGCTATTTCTTTTAGATATTGGGTAGTATCTATATTTAATATTTCCAAAAAGCTATTTTTTTGTGCTTTTTTGTTTTTTCTTGTTTTTTTTTCCCTGCATTGTGAATACTTCCCTTATCTCCTTAAGTGTATTTAAAACATTTAGCTTAAATTCTTAGTTTGCCTATTTCAGATATTCTGCTTCACAGTGCATATGTGGTCCAAAGCATGATTTTTCTTTTTAGTAGCTCTATATCTCATATTTCAGTGTTATTAGCTTCTTAGCTTATTTTATCTGGGTTGTTAGCTACTCTGTGTGGCAATGCATATAGGAAAGGAGCAAACAACAATAACAACAAAACAAAAAACGAAAACCAAGGCAGCGGCAGCAGTCCTGGGAAGAAAGAGAAAGATCCAGGGCAGAGAACCTTGGACCCAGAATTCTGCTGAGGGTTCTCAGGTGGGTGGGATTTGTTAAGAACTCCATAATTTCTGATTCCTTCAACTCCTCACTTCTGCAGGAGTTTATACTGCAACGATGTTACCATGACGACATAGAGTTGTTGCTATGGGCTCCCAGGATGAAGAAGAGAGAGGTGATACTCCAAAGGAAGAGTGAAGGAAAGAAAGAGTAGAGTTTACAGATGTCCTTCAGCCCACCCTCTCATGCACCCTACTGCTGCCCTGACCCAGCCAACAGCAAATATTCTACGTCATGGCAAAGACCAAAGACCAATATAGTCCCTTCTCATTTACACATTGAGCCAGCTCCACTAAAACTTCCTTTGAAGTTGATCATTTAGAAATTTTTTCTTTACCATAAACCTTCCTTGTAGCGATGCTTACATTTTTCACCTTTGTCACCAGATGGTAGAATGCATATATACATTTGTTAATGTCAGAGCAGAATGAGGTATACTTCTAATACTTCTTCACATCACCTAGTTATACTGACATTTTGATATCCAATTAATTTTCTAAAAAATATAATAATAAGAGAACCCTGTGCTGAAATATATTCTGGTTGTCTCCTCACCATCCTCACCATCTTTCTCTCTCTTTCTACATACACACAGACACACATACACATTCAAACACACCAATATACCCATGCATATCTTTATATATATTTATATAAGCCTACATGGTTTTTAAATTATTTTTAAAAATTGACAACAATAGCAAATATAAAGAAAAGTCAGTCTGCAGTTAAGGGAACGCAAGCCAATGGTAAAAAAAAGTCAACTCAATTATCTAGTAATTATTACTAATAGCGAAAATAAAGCCATGTTTAACCTTGATCACTACTAAGTAAAATATCTGATTCCTACAAAGGAAGTGCTTTTAATTTTCTGGGAATGCCAGGTCAGTCTCAATACTGGCAGATATAGTGCAGATACTGGCAACTCAAGGAATACCAAATTATTTTGAATAGCAATATAAAAAGAGTTACAGAAAAAGAACACCCTAAATCATGAATAAAGTGATATATATATTTTAAATCTTCCTTTTTTTTAGGTACCCATTCTTCTCTTATTTCTGATTATTCTTACTATGATATTAGTAGATATCAATAGGTTTAAATAGTTTAAAAAGATGAATTAGTAATAGTGATGATCATGTTAATGATCATAGTAATTCATAGTGACAGTACATTTTATAATAAAAAGTAAAAATTTGGTTTTTCCATGGTTACTGACTCACAGCTCCTAAAATCTTGGAATTTCCTAAGTGCTTTTGGACTGCACCTAAGGATGGGGACTGGTTGCCAGGGGAACCAACCATGTGACTAGAGGGTTGAAACTTTTAATTCCAATCCCCCGACCTCTAGGGAAGAGAAAGGGGCTGAAGGCTGAATTAACTGCCAAATGGTGAATAATTTAATCAATCATGCCTAAGTAATGAAGCTTCTATAAAAATCCAAAAGGAAAGCATTCAGAGAGCTTCTGGATTGGTGCCCACGTGGAGATTTAGGGAGAGTGGCATACTCGGAGAGCACAGAAGCTCCACACCCTTTCCCCATACCTTGCCCTATGCATCACTTCCATCCTACTGTTAACTGAGTTATAGCCTTTTATAATAAACTGGCAATCTAATAAGAAAAATGTTTCTCTGAGTTCCGTGAGCCCCTCTAGTAAATTAATTAAAGGAAGTATTTATCAGAACTTTCAATCTGTAGCTGGTAGGTCAGAAGCACAGCTTGTGATTGATGTCCTAAGTCACAGTGGGACATAGTCTCATAAGACTGAAGTTGCTTACAATTGATTATACACCCTGTTCAATGCTTTGTGCGCATCACCTCATGATCACCAAATAAACTGTTATGTAAATAGCACTGACATGCTTTTTATTATAAAAGAGCTTCAGAAATATAAACTAACTTTATTATATTTACTCAGCTAAGCAGTGGTAGAGGTGAAATTGAAAAAAAAAGGAGAGAGCAATGAGGAATGATATCCGTTTAATGTTTGGATATATTATATGCTAGATATGCTTTTGGAAAATGCATGTATGTTATTTTAATTGGAATCGTCACCAAAATCCTATCAATAAGGAAACTTGAAGAAGTTAAAGAGCTTGCTCAAATTCACAGAACTAGTAGATGGCCCACTAGAAATTTAAAAACAGAATAATTTTATTCTGGAGTATATGCTAGGTATGCATCCATTGAGGGAGTTTTTGGTTTATTAGAGTATTTTGGGGTGAAAGAGGGCAACCCTCACTCAAGATTCAATCAATGTTCAGCCATAAGAAAGTCATCACAAGCATGCTGAGATGAAGGCAGGGGTGACTTAGCTAGTACTGCCTCTTTCCTCTTCCCAACTATGCATCCTTTGTCCGTGACATTTCCCATACTTACAGATACTCTAACTTTGAACATACACTTTCAAAAGTTATAGCCTCCTTCTTACTGGATCTTAGACAACATATCCACAACATATTGGAATAATCACAAATTCATGCTTTGATTCCTCCAGCTACTAGCTGTGGAAAAACAAGTAAGAAACTTACCTTCTCTGAGGCATTAATTTTCAGTAAAAAAAAAAAAAAAAAAAAAAAGTGCAGTTTTATTGTGAGGATCTGAGATAATAGTATGTGTGAACACTTCTATTACGTTCTAACTACCATTGTTTGTGACCAGGCTATGAAACAATCCAGATTACATGTGATAGGGCAAGACAAAAATGGATTTGAAATTAGAAGCACCTAGCTATCTGGGTCAGACGTGGAAGAGAAAGAGCAACATACTGATGCTGAAAGTTCGTCTGTTCTTTTATGTAACAGCTGATGTCTGGAGAGCCAGACATTAGGATACCTTAAAGGTGAGCAGTGAGTGTTGCCATGGCATGGCAGAGAAGAACCAACATGCTCATCCTTCTAAGAGGACAGAACAGATAACAATGAATCCATTAACAAAAAACAATCCTGTGCCTAGGAAAGACAGCAGTCATGATTAGAAAGACTCTTCAGAAAGCAGGTGTCCTGAATGAGAGACAGGGCTGAGTTTCTGAAGCAAAACTCCACATTCTAATCCAGGTATTCAAGGACGCCTTGCAAATGCAAGGCAAGCTGTCAGTTTATATACCAGCAGGGATCCCTGGATGGAGGCTGTATTAAACATGTTTCTAGCTTCTGTAAACTTGATGCTTTAACATCTAACCTACACATATATGTAGACATGCCTCATTAGGAACAACCCAATAATATGCTTGTCATCCTACCTTAACCTCCTGTATCCCCTATTGCTGCTCCTTCCATAACTCTCTGAAAAAAAAATTTCTCTTTCTGTCTGAATGCTTTTCAAATACGGAGTATAAATGACAGAGTCCACAGCCCCAGCCACCCTTGTATAAGTAAGGTACTCACACTCCAGCCTACTATGCACCCACCCTAATCACCCCCAGGGCCAGGTACCAAATTACAAGGGGCAGTCTCTATGCCCCAGAGCCCACTGACATCATTTACCCTGGCCAATACTAAGACAGCACCCAGCCTCACCCATTCCTTCCCACATGAACTACAATAAAGGCCCACAGTTCCCTTACCTCCCTCTGCCTTGAGACCAACACAATGCCTACCTCTGTGGTTCCTGTCACACGGCATGCCACCGGTCTTGAAAACTGTGAGAAATAAACTATCTCTTCAATGATAGTTGTTTCTATTGGGCTTACTGTACCTCAAATTTTCTATTCAATATACTATATTTTAAAACAGATTCCAGTTTTGGAAACAAGGTAAAAGGTCCAGTCTTTATTTGGTGCATGCTGTGGGTCAGGGGAATTACGTACAAGTCTAATTTTTAACATTGCTCTCATGAGCACCATCCTTCCTGCCTATGGTGAATATTGTGAGAACTGAAAAGTGTGGGTCAAGAGAACATAGTCTGAAAGAAAAAATCTGGAAAGAATTTTAATTCTTAAACTCTGAGGAGTAGTAGAATCACCTGTGAAATTGATTAAATAGGAAAATGTTGTGGACTCACCTGACAGACTCTTACTGAATAGATGAAGCCTGTGGCTTAGGGATCTGAACAGTTTAACTTAGTTCAAGGTCAGTTACACCCCACAATTCAAGAGTCACTGATGTAAGTTGAGGCCTGACACAGCATTCCTGCCCAACTCTTGCCTTCGGCTTTTTATTCTTAAACGAGGGTTGGGAATTAGAAGACCCATAAGAATCAAAGAAAACAAAAATATTTGGGGGGAATGAATGCTGACCAAGTATTTTAATGATCTTGGTGCCTGCATTTTCTTCATTGTATATTCATTACTATATTTACATGTGTGTTTGTTTCATAGTAGTTTTTTAAAGAAAATAATCAACAATATCCCAGCCTCAAAGCAAAGGACACAAAAAGGAAACACACTTACAGTAGCCTGTTGTTTTTCTGCTTTCTCGGATGCCTCTTTAAGTTGATTTTGCAGGGCCTCCTGGAGAGACTTCATTTGTTCTCTAGTAGAAAATAGAGAACAAAAGAGAGAGACATAATATAATTCTGTTATTTCCTATGAACATTATGAAAGAAGATTTTGCTTTCTGTGTGCATTTAGGGAACAGATAACTAGAATTGAATCGAGACACAGCTAAGCATACAGGGTGTATCTCAGGATTCTGGTAATAAAGCGTTTTCTCTGCCATGCAAGTACTAAAAGCAAGCTGTATTTAAAGGAAATTGCCTTGCTATTGTGTCTTATAAGAATCCCACTGTGTGAATCATCTGTGAGCTGCATAATGTGTCAGATCAAATCAATGTAATAATTAGAGTTGAAAAGCTAATTTTAGTGACAGCATGCCAGAGTATGAACATGCTGGTTAGGAGAAAGTTACCATAGACTGCTGATAGGATAAAATTATTGCTCCCTTTGGATTCTCTTGATTGATTAATTCTAAAGCATTGTGCTTTACACACACTTTATAAAGCCTGGTACTTTTCTATAAAAACAAAGAGAAAGGAAACATTTCTGACTTGAGGATTGCTTTATTTATTGGGGGTAATAAAAAAAAACTTGTCTGCACATATATACACATTGTATCTCAAACTCACAAATATATATGGACCTTGTTAACTTCTTAAAAATATAAATATTTCCATAAATATGCATTCCTATCAATGGTTTACTTGTTTATGACAAATCACATTATCTTCTGTGACTTAATTTTATCACCTAACCTATCACTTCAGAAAGTTCAGATTATCAGGCGTATTGTATCAGCTAGAATGTGCGTGTGTGTATTAATTCTGGCTAGAGGAATAAACTCTTTTGAAGTAAAAGCAACAATTAAATAAAAACATTTCTTGTCTTATCAGCACCCAAACTAATTTAAAATTCCACATCTAGTGCCAAAAGTCTCCCTCTGTAACTTTGGCATGGAACCACAACATAGAGGTTAGGGGATAGGAGAGTACCCTCTCAGGCTCATTTTTTTTAAATCTGTAAAATGGGGACAACTAAAGGACTGCCTCATAGGTTGTACTGAGGTTTAGATGATATAATGCAAGCAAAATGCTTAGTATAATGCCTGAAATTGTCACTTAAAAAATATGAAATTACTGTCACAGCTCCCGGCACTACTGCAGGTCCCTGCGTTCATTCTTTGACCACCAGCTCCTGCATCACCACGAGTTGTTCTTTCATCCAGTGGGATTAAATACGGCTCAAATTTCTTACTCTAGAAAATCTTAAGTCCCAATTTCAATTTCAGAAATATCAATAAGAATCTGTATGATTGTTAGAATCAATTTGGGCTTTGTCAAAGCACAATGTAATCTAAACAAGTTATAAAATAATTTCAGTCACTTTGGTTAGATGATTTATGCTTGCTTCAGTGAAGCATATAAAATGCTTTTATTTAAAGCAGATTTTAAGTCTCAGATTTCGTTCCTTCCTCAAATAGGTTTCGTTTTTCAGGATTGTTTCATATGTGGACCTTTAAAATTTAAACTTAGTTATCGCTTTTGATATTTTCTACAAAGAGCATTCATGGCATAATATAATATAATGATAATATGGACATATATTGTACATATTGTACATATATGGACATATATGGACATATATTGTACATATTGGCTTACAATGTAACAGGCACTCTTACAAGCTTTGTATCAAATTATGAGGTTTTATTAAATACAGAAAACTGATACATAGAGAAATGGTAAAATTGTGTTCTGGAGCTTATGTGCTCAAACTCCAGAGAGTTGTTATACTATCTTTATTGAGGGAGAGAGAAAGAGAGAGAGAGAGAGAAAGAGAGAGAGAAGAAAGAAGGCTCTATGTGCTATTCCTAACACTCAAATCTTAAAATACAATCAAACTCTTAGATTATTACCAATTGATAAAAAGTTATAGTAAAATCTTATAATAATTATTTTAATATTTTTGGACTTGAAAATTTTGTATTTATTTTTTTAGTTTTTAAATGATGCATACTTATAAAATATTACAGATTTTATAAAAATGAGCACATGTCTATGTTCAAAAATTCCCACATGCTGACATTTATAGGCAGTGTAGGGAGAAAACAAAAATAAACTGTAAAAGCTGTTAACAAAAACTGGAGAAGGAAGAATGTTCTGTACATTTTTTCTGTGTAAGTAATGCTACTGTCCAGAATGGAGATATGGGACTTTTTAATCTTCTGATTCTCTCCATCTCCTTCTGCCTCCCAGGCTTATTTCTGTTCATTCTCACTGCTATCATGCTTTAAGTGCCTCCAAATTTCTGCCTCACAGACATGCTAGTTATACTCCTATGAGAAATGATTCCTGATTTGCTCACCAGCTGAAATTTCTAGACTGTGACTAGCTACTCCAGGGTCATATTTGATACTGAACCGAAACTTAATTTTAAAGAACTCATGGCTTCAGTGATAACTGTGATAGGTTGTTCAGATGTTGAGTACATTTTATCATATAATTTCATCATTATAGGGATTTTAAAAGACAGCTATTTCACATATTTTTCACCCCAAATTATAAACAAGGAAACACACACCCAAATCACTACAGGAATGATTTTTTTTTTCAAATAGTTTCCAGTTTATATTGTAATAACATCACATAGAGAACTTGCTATTGCCCCTAACCATTTGTGTATTTTTAGAGAACATTATATTTTAAAACCTTTTAGTACACATAGTCCAAAACTGCCTTTTAGGTATCTCTACCCTCCAAACACCATAAAGAATAAAATGCTTTATTATCTTTTCTCAAGACAGTCTTACAGGTACTTTAGGATACTCTTCGAACCTGCAGAGTCTCTATTATGTGGTTACACACTCTCACTCCTAGCACAATAAGGTTTAAAACTCTCTGTGGAGACTCCTCTGTCTAAATTCTTCTGAAAAGGTAACACTCAAGAGTCAACACAACTTTCTCTCTTTCTCTACACTCTGTTCCCCCATACACACATACAAAAACATTCACATGCACATGCACACTCCTTTCTTTGTCTCTCTTGGCAGAAAGGAACTCTGCTCTCTCCATGAAGTTGTATAAGGCCGTCTCATATCCCCTGTTAACTTACAGTCTAGTTCCAATGATGCAGAAACCGATTAGTTGCCTCTTGGCTATAATTCCAAGAGAGAAATTCTAATTGATTTAGTTTTGTTTCAGTAGCTGTCTCTGAGCCAATTAACTGTAGCCGGTGATGTCAGAGTCACATAAAAGAAGCATGACTTCTTGGGCCTACTTCTCCAGGTAAAGAACTGGGTGGCAAGGCTCTCAGAAAACCAGGGATTGATGAGAGCCAAGTGTATTAGGCAAATGGTATCTACAACACATTACACTCTTTCAGACTCAGATAATATTTCTAAATTTGCAATCAGTTAATATTTTTTATATTCAAAAATCATATTTTTCTTTTTTACTCTTTATTAATACCTATCTCTTATTTTGGAAATAAGTACAGAGCCATCTTCACATTTAGAAAACTATGATTTTTATATATTTCTAAGTAAACAACAAAAACTAATATATAAAATATTGTAACCTTTTGAGAAATTATCTATTGTTAGAATTTATTGAATTTCACATTCTAACTTTGTGTACATTATACAAGTTATACATTTTAAACAAGTTTTCTAATTTTGGATAAAACTTTAAAATCACAATACCAGAATATCTGGATCATGTAATCTTTTCACTGAAAGACTTGGTCCATCACTTGGTAGTCTGTATATGTACTAATTGTATAAATGATGATTAAGAAATTCTTAATAAACCCAATCACATTTTTTCTTGGTTTGCCTGGGTATTTTGTGTGTCATGTAGAAACAGCCAATGATAATTTATGACAATATCAGCAAACTAAAGGAATAGGCTTTTTCTTATCAATATCATGTATAAGCCCATTGGCTCAGCTGTGTCTCTCTTTCAATGAGAAAAGGTAGACTTTGTTGCACTGTCACTCCATGGTCCTCACTGCTGAGTTCTCCCTATACTCATCCCTAAGCTATGTTCCTTCACTTGGTCTATGTCTCTTTTTGCCCTGAACAATGTCATCAGAATAATATCCCTACACACTTCTCTAACTGATATCAACCACCTGTGAAGCTACCTAAAATAGGTTCCCTCCAATCCTTAAAAGTTTTTATCTCTAGTCCCAGTCTATGTATAAAGATTAATTTTCTGTTCTTCCCTGATTTACTCTGTCTTCTTAGTCACTGCAATTCTCTCAGCAGTCCCGCACAGGCAGAGGTCACTTATATTTGTATATTTTTGTTTATTATCCTATTCAACCATGAGATGCTTTGTAAAAAGTAATAGTTTTCAGTGTCTCTTGGTCCATTTTGACTAGTTGTGTCTATTCAAAACGCTGTTTGTAATTCTCCAACACTAATTCAATGAACCACAAATAGTAATGTAATATTGAGCATAGGAGGCTAATTTCAAACCAATGGTATAATTTAAAATTATACACTTTTGGAAGCATGCTCTGACCAATATTTTATATAAGCTCTTTTTAATATTAGATTGAAAAAGGATGCCATGTTTAAGAAATAATAATTTTATTTTAAGAATAAAAATAGTCACTATAGGACTCTGGCCTTGATATTTTTAATGTCATAAATGCAATCCAAATATATGCTAATGAGAGCTTTCTAAGTCAAGAGGCAAGAATATTAGAGAAGATACAGAATGGTGAAAAAGAACTACACAGTGTAGTATGTGTATAAACTTTTTAACAACTGCTTGCTTTGTGATAGGTGAACTAATGTGAAAGGGCATAGTGACTGGGTAACAGCAGAGTAAATTCCAGTTAACGCAATTCTCAACAATAGATTCAAGCACTTTGAACAACAATTTCCTATCTGTTAAATAGGGATAATAATATCTATTTTATAAGAGAATTAATTGGGAGAGTGAACAAGAAAAATATATAAATCACCTAGTAAAGCCTCTAGTAAATGTATAATAAATGCTAGATTGTTTTTACTTTAAAATACTTATTTCTTTGAGAAGTAATTTCAAATCCTTTAGCTTTTATACTGCATAGAAATTTATCTCATAATACACTTTCCTCAGAAATAAACAAACCAACACTAACTGCATTGTACTAATTCTACTTATATTGTTAATAAGATTACTCCATTCCTTACCACCTCCACCATTATTACCACAATTGATTTTTGATACTGTTAAAGCTATCTCACTGAGGTCAGAGTTATTGGATCTGCCAATTGATGGGCAGACTTATCAGTGTCTTTATTACTTAGATAACAAAGGAAAATAATACAGATCTTTAAACACTGGAATTGTGATCTGCAGACAAGTAGCATTAGCATCACTGTCACCAGGAAATTTGTCAGCAATGCAGACTCTCAAGCCACACCCTAGATTTACTGTATAAGAATCTGCATTTGAACAAGAGTCTCATATATTCAAGTGTAAGTAAGAAGATAAATAAATATGAATGAAGTGTTTTTTTGTGAAGTTTCTGAATGAAATTTGGCACTATAGAAAAAAATGAAATGAGAAGATGAAAAGAAAACACAGTCTTACCTTTGTTTCTGACTTATTTCTAGAAGAGTCTGAACATTAGTTTTGGCCGATTTCTCTTCATTTTTCAAAGACTATAAGAAAAGAGGGGAAAAGAAAGTCTTATTCAAGTGATAAATTGAGGCTCACTTGACTTTCATCTCTCTAGACTATGATGTGACAGTGTTTATGCCCTGAAACAAGAATGTGCAGATGAGGCCATGGTGGCCCCTCATGGTTCTAGGGATGCACACAGGAACTTATGATACCAGGTAATGTGTGCACCACACAGCAGATGAAGGGTAAAGAGCTGAGTCTGACTCATTAGAGGTCTGATGGAGAGGAACATGCTCTCCAAATATCTAGGTCTCTTAATAAGTGCATATAAAAAATATTTTCTGCCTTTCATTGGAAGTTTTATTGTGTTCTCTGCAGGCATGTCAAACCATCTCTGGCATGATTTCTACAAAAACAAGGGGACATAAAAGGCATCCTTAAATAAGCTAAGTTACAATACAAGATCAAAGCTGCCAAAAAGCATTTATCTGTTGGGTCTTATCTTTTTATTATTTATGTACATTAGAATACATAGAAGAACTTGGGTCATACAAAATGATTAAATTGTACAGACATGATATTTAGTTAAAAAAAATGCCACCAAAGTCATTAGTGTTTATTTACTCTGTCAAAGTAAGCATTCACAAACAATGAATTAAAACAGAAAAGTCCACTGCATTTTCTCATTAGAGAACCTATTTCATTATGCCTTCGCTAAGAACTTTCTTATTTATACTCAAAAAAACTATTTTTAACAGGGTAACCTATTTTCTTGGTATTAAAAATTGAAGCTGAAAGACAGTGATCATGTTCATAGGAAAAGAACCTGTGACAGATAAAGAATTGATAATAGCAAGAATAGCAAGCATTTTATTTACTTAATATTAATTTAACAAATATTTGTCATAAATTATACCTAAGTCCCATGCAAAGGCATGATGTCTCCCTTCACAAATTTTTAAATATAATGCTGAAAACAGAAATTTCAGTAAGCACTCTGACAGGGATGTGATAGGCTGAACTTTAATACAAGAAACTTCTTCCCTAAATAATTGAGGTCATTATTAGGAAGCAGCCAATAAAAGCTGCTCTGCTTATTTGGAAAGAGTAATTTCACATAAAATACAAAAAAAAAAAAAGCAGAACAAAGAATTAAAGTGGGGGAAAAGTCACCAGTCCTAAGATTTGTATTTCAAAATGCATCATGGTCATATGACCTCACACAGGTCAAAAAATCTGTCCTTTGACTTCCTTACATGAGAAACGGGAATGAGAACTTTGAAGAGCTACTTTTTTTGTTCTGTCTTTATTGAAATATAATAGACAATTAGTTGCTTGTATTTACATTGTACAATTCAATGAGTTTTTTCTCCTGATGGTTGGCATACAATAATATACTAGTTTCAGTTGTATAGGATAGTGATCGGAGATCCACATAACTCACAATATGATCACCCCACTAAATCTAGTACAACTCTACCCCCTTACATATTTATTACAACATTACTACCATCTTCCTCATGCTACACTTTACATCTCCATGTCCATTCTGCAAATTTGTACCTCTTTAATCCCTTTGCCTCTTTTTTCTCCCCTCATACCCACTCCAATCTGGTATTTGTTGTTGTTATTGTTGATTTTGTACCTTAGATTTCACATGTATGTAAATCATGCGATGGACCCTCTAGGTCCATCAAGGCAATATCTTTTTTCATCCCCTTCCTTTTAGTCTGTGTGTGTCTTTTAATCTAAAGTGAGTCTCTTGTAGGCAGGATATGTAGGGGTATTGCTTTTCTTATCCATTCAGCCACTCTATTTTTTGGGTGGACGTCTTAATTCTTTTCCATTTGAGGTACTTGTTGATAGGAATGTAGCTATTACCATTCTTTATTCCTGTTTTTGAAACATGTTTTTTTGAAGAGCCTACTTTAGACAGTTAATGGGAAACTCAAAGGAGATAATAAACATGTAAAAAACACTTGATAAAAAGTACAGTAAAAATATGCTTATTAATTTATTGACCATATGCTATACTCTGGACATTTTAAAGGAAACCAAGATTAAGGAGGCAGGGGACTATCCTCAAGAAATTAAAAAAAGAAAATACATGCAATGCAGAAAGTGAAAAAGGTAAATATACACATGGGGGTCAGCAAGGCTTATCTAATTAGAAAAGCTGGAGGTATTTGACTATTATTCCCCAGAAATATCCAAGGAAATATCCAGAGTATACATCTAGGAAAATACTCTTGGTTCTTTTAAGAATACCAAAAGTTGACAAACCTACTAATGAGTCAACATAATGGTTGTTGATTGACCTGTATTCCCACCCCAGTCAGGTGCTATGATTACAGAGATAAACAAGACTTTAAAGCTTCTATCTTCATGAAGTCCCTTTGAAAAAAATATGTACAGCTATATTATTATTCACTATGTGTTTGAAACCTAGAATGATTAGATGAATGATTTTATTATCTTAATTTTGTGAAGAGGTTGTTAGGAAGATTTAATAAGATACAAAATAAAAACCACCTTACACAATGGCTGGCACAAAATAAACAAAAGGCATTTTAAAAATTGCAACTACATTTATTGGTGGAATTGTTCCCCTTTCAAAAAATGTAACTCCATGAATTTACACATTTTTTTCAAGCAATTTTTTAAACTTTAATTAGGTGTATTAATTTAGGCTACTGGTACAGAGAAACTTAGTGTCCTGGGAATATTAACACTCACCACTCATAGGCATTTCACCACATGCTTGAAATATTCTCAAAGTGCCATGTGTTTCATACCTCTAAGAAGATGCAGTTGTCTTGAATATTCTTTGCAGCCTCTTGTAACTGGTGAATTTCTCCTTAGTTATAAGGTGCACCTCTGGTATCTGATTTCTGTGGAAATCACTGTACTCTCTTTTTCATCCTAGTTAGTGCTTCTGCAAATACTTCCATTATAACACTTTTATTCCTCCATAATTATCATCCTGCTAGTGGTCTCTGTGTTCTACTGGAGTGTGGATAATTTTTTTTTTTTTTTTTGCTTTTACTTTCATGTTCTCGAGATGTAACAAAATTTTTGGAATAAGAGCATGGGCATTAGGTTTAAAAAGAAGCTCTGCTGCCTAACTCTGTGCTCTTGATAGTTTCTTAACTTTTGTCTAACTCTATTTTCTCACATTCAAAATGAAACTGATAATAACCACAGCATAGCCATTATGTGAAAATTAAATAAAATTATAGAAAGAATACCTAACACAAGACATTGACCATGTTCCATAAGCTGTATGGATGGATTACTGATACCATCATCATCACCATTATCATCAGCCTCATCCTCATAGGAATAAAAAGCCAAGGGTGACAATGGTGACTCCAAATGCTTGAGAAATATGGTTCAGTGTAAAAACTAATAAACAGTCTTTGTAGCAAGATTGCTTGCATTTCATATATGGCTTCCCTTGTGATATCAAAATAACTCATCTTCTCAAAGCATAATTCCTCAGGTGTAACAAGAGAAATTGTGTTAAATAGTATCTATCTCATACATATATTATGAAATTTAAATTCTGTAAAATAGCCAAAGCTTTTATCTTAGTCATAATTATTTTTTCTTATTTTGTTATATAAAAAACACAGGGGTCAATTGATCTCAGGGACTGTAAGAAATTGATGACTTTGCCAAATACA
The DNA here is from genome assembly GCA_030015415.1 of Cynopterus sphinx. Lineage (NCBI taxonomy): Eukaryota > Metazoa > Chordata > Mammalia > Chiroptera > Pteropodidae > Cynopterus > Cynopterus sphinx. Next base: position 132,610,110 of record CM057383.1, read on the forward strand.
ATTTTTTATTCCTGAATTTACAAACCACAGATTCCCATAGTGCATTTCAATGACATTTTTCTTTCTAAAGCTAATATAATTATAAATAATTACTTATATGGTCCAACTTAGAAAAAAAATCCAAACGGATTTTTAAAAATGCAGGAGTCTTTACATATTCCAAGACAAACCAGGTGACTCCTCATCCTTTGTTTCTGGAAAAATTACTTTTCATCTCACCTGAAGGTTGCCTTTAATTCCATCAAGTTCTTTTGAGTTCTTTGTCAGCTGATGGAGGATGGTGCTTCGCTCCTTAAAGATTTCTTTCAGCTGCTTTTCTAGATCTTCATGGTCCTGTCTAACACCAAAAAGAAATGCCATGAGAACCCCCTCAATTCTTTCACTTGGCTTCAGCCACTTTAGTCATAATTATAAGCCCTTGAATTTAAAGAAATATCTAGATTAATTGAAACTTAACTACTAGGATATTTTATTCTTATTCCTTCATTGAAAATAGAAAAAATTTATTACAAAGATTTCATTTTACTTTGAGGACTATCCAGGCTACAGATTTGTTCCAGAACAATACTGTATATCTTCTACATTTAGAACATAGTTTATCAGGTACCTCTTGGAAAACAGATATTTTCATTATATCGCCATTTTTTCCAAGTCTTGAAGTTTCACAGCAAGAGGTATGATTTGAACAAATGTGTCTTGAAGAGATAGGTTCTGACATTGGGGTGGGAAGGAATCTTGGGAATAGAGCCAGAACAGATTGTAGGAACCTTGCTTCATCACTGGTTTGTAGGGAAGGAAGTCCATTGAAAAAGCACTCTTTCCAAATATGTCCAAAAACCTCTATTGTTATTAAAGGAGTATTAGAAAAAAAATGTCTAAGAAAATCAGTCAATAAATATAGTTACATTTGAACAGACTTGTTAACAATTACCATGAAAGACTTGTTTCTCTAAGTACCACACACACACACACACACACACACACACACACGCACACACGCACACATACACATACACACACACACTTTTCCATTTTTTCTCATTTGATCTTGGTAAGAAAGTAAGACAGGTATTATACTTCTCTTTTTGCAAATGTAAAAGAAAATGGGCTTAGAGAAATTTTTCCTACTATGCTAAAATCCTATTCAAGGTATGATCAAGAGTGTGTGTGTGTGTTTATGTATGTTATGGTGTTACTGTACGTATGGGGTGAATGTAGACAAGGAAACAGATAATTGCCAGTATAGCCTAGAACTGTAACTGACAGGTAAAGGTTAAAATGATTAATTGGAGTAAGCATATAGGAAAGTCACTAATCCAGGAAAAATTTCCTGGAGGAATTAACATAAAATATATATAAGAGGCTCTTTGAAAGGTAAGTAGAAATTAGCTATATCAAAGGGGAAAACGTATGTAAATATCAGGCAGTTTATAGTTTTAATTGGGCAATGAAAGGCTTGCTTTCGAAATGAGAATGTGGAAAGCATAAGCAAAATTATGCAAGACTTTTAAGTGATGGTAAGAGTCTGTGCATTATTTTAAAAACAAGGGGAGGTAATCGAAGGTTTTAAACAGGGAGTGACTTGTCTAATTTATGTCTTGAAAATATTTTCCTGTCTAAAAACTGGGGAGTGAATTGAAAGAGGGGAAAACCTGGAGAAAGGGAGGCTATTAAGGAAGTTAACCAGGCAATAATCCAGGGAAAATATTGAGGCTGCATAAATTAGATTAGACTAGAAGCAGCAAAAACAGGGAAGCTTGATCTGATTTCAGCAAGACTTGCAAAATTGAATCAATCATATATAATTTTAAAAATATTTTGTCTGCATGTTATGAGCATTAGTTATTTAATGATGCCATGTTTCTGGCTTAGACTACTGTTGGACACAGCCTTTTCCTGAGAAAGAAATCATAGGATGAACTATTTTTTTTTTTAATAAAAGTTGGTTGACAAGTTTAAAAGTGAAACTTGCAGAAAAATGGCTCAAACTCTTTCACCTTTACTTTATCTGTAAAATGCAAGAGTAACACTGACTTCTCCCAGATTGTTGTGTTAAATGGAGCAATTTATATAAAGTTTTGAACCCATAGTAGATAATTAAATTTAAAAATATGTAAAAATTTTATTACTGATAAATCTGATGAATTTTCAGTCTTTTTACAGAATTATAAAAGAACTGGGTCAATCAATGGCCTTAGTGATGATTAATAAATGTGTGTCATCTACAATAGGTTTCTATTACAATTTTTTGCTTTTTTCCATTTTTTAAATGTAAGTCTCTAGCATTCTTCACATTCTTTTTGTTTGAAGGAAATTGGAATGCCCCACTGCTAAGTATCTTAATATTTCTCCCTGGCCTTGAGATTTTCACTAATGAACAGTAATCAGCCAGTAATCAGACAGTTATTAATGCCTCAGGTTCTCTTTCAGTCTCACAAGCAAAGTCAAATAATGAATGGTAAGGCTCATTTTCATCTAATTTTAATTATACAACTTTACTTCATGCCCCATTTTGTTTCTCCTGAATATGACAATAGACACATCTCCAAAATTATCTTAAGTAACCATAATATACCACAATGCATTACATGCAAGATGGTGTTGTATATATTTACTCACCTAATTTTCAAACAAGTCTACAAGATCAGTACTAGTTTTGATCCCATTTTGCAATGGAAAAATTAAGTGCCAGCAATAATAACTCCCAAGAACATATTTCTATATCAGCCAGCCTCCAGAGTCCACTTTCTTAGCCATTACACTGTAAGAACAAACTGACTTGGCTAAGAGTTTATCACAATTAAATGTTCACTGTACCTATCACAAAACTTATTTTGTGTTACTTTTTCCTTCACTGTTACATATTTAAGTTTTGAATTTATTTGTCATTTATTATATTTATTAAAAAAATTATAAAAAGCATTTCTTTTTTTATTATTTATAATTATCTTTTAATTCTTTTATCATATTTGGCCTTCAAATAACCTCATGAGGAAAGAAAAATGAATTTAAATCTCTCTATTTCCTGGTAAATACACTGAGGATATAATTTACCAAGATAACATAGCCATGTGTGTTAATTAATAACATCACTCTAAACGCAATCATTTAAGGTCCCTATAAAAAAGGAAATCAGGTTGTTCTGTAGAATAAGCTTAGTGGAAGCAGTGGTTAGTGTTTTATCAAATCTTACATTCACAAATTAGTGCATATTCATTTTTCAATACATGTTATTATTTCCCCATAACATTTCCCATATATATCTATGTGTATACACACATACACACACACACACACACACACACACATAATCCTCATATAGTCATATTCTGCAACTAGCCTATACATCTTGGAGCTTTTCATGTCTATACATAGTAAAATCCAATATGCATGTACTTTCATATATATAACTCCTAAAAACTTAGAGTGTTTTCAATTTCTCTTTCTCTCTTAATCCACATACTTAAGTACAAATACATTTTCCTAAATATTTCCTAGAAGTGGAAATATTTCACTCCAGACTTGATATGTTAATTTTGATAGATGTTAGTTGCCTTCCTATAAGCTATTCTAGTCTATTCTTCTATGATCAGTATATTCTAATATTCTTCTCAACACATTCATCTGAACTGGAAATTGTCTCCCTTTTTTATTTTGTATTTATTAATGGGATGAGTGGAAAATGATACCTTCTTTCTGATGTAATTTCCAAGTACTTTATTAGAAAGATTAATTATGCTTTTATAACTTTAATCATTAGTTATATTTCTTCCTTTATGAATTAACTGCATATGATGCCCTTTTGTCCATTTAGATTTTGAGTTAATTATTTTATCAGTTCGCTTGGGGCTTCTCTAACAAGGTAATCACAGAATAGGTTTGAAATACAAAAATTTTTGACTTACAATTCTAGAGGCTAGAAATACAAAACCAAGTTGCTGATAGAGTTGATTCTTTAAGAGGACTGTGGGGGAAGGATCTGTCCTGGGCTTGCAGATGTCCCATGTCTCCTTATATTGTCTTCTATGTGTGAGTAAGTTCCTCTTTTTATAAAGACACTAGTCATACTGGTTTATAGCCCACTCTAACGACTTTATTTTAACAGTGGTTTCTATAAACACCCATCTCCAAATGTTGTTATATCTAAGATTCTGTAGATTAGGACTTCAATATAAGAATTTGGTGGGGGGGATACAATTCAACCCATAACAGTTATTTAATTTATTGATTTATAGAAGCTCCTGTCCAGTATAGTTTTTAATTCATTATAGTTATATAGAAAATATCTTTCAAATCTGTTATTGATATTTGATTTTACCAACCCCCAATTTCTTCCAAATAGTTGAGAGAGAAAGAGTGATCTTCCCTTTATGGCATTTGCATTGATCTTGCATAAGTGGATCTTCTCCAGTAAGGTCTTCAAAAGTTTCTGTATGTTTATGAAAATATATTAGTTACTAAGCTACCAAATTAATTTTGAAATATGTTATACATTAATAAAAGGTAGAAATATGATTTAGATAAAGATAGCCTGTTATTAGCTAATACCATTTTTCTCAGGCCATTTATTTTATTCTCTTCCCCAAATATGACCAATATTCTCACTTTTATTACTTTGTTATTTTTTGCCTGTGTTTTAATTTATACAAATAGGACCACTGAATATGTTTTGTTTAATTTGTTTTATGCAACATGATATTTGTAAAACTCTTCCATATGATACAGAGAACTAGTTTGTTCATTATTATTGCTGCTTAATATAAAAGTCAATAATTATACTGCAATGTATCTAGTGTTGATAGACATGCTTTTTTCTAATTGTTGATTGTTATGAAAATGCTTCTATGAACATTTCATATGCCTTTTATTTAACCTTTAAATACATGTGTGCTGGGTATACATGTCTAAGTATGAAATTACTCCAAATTAGGGCATGCCTTTCTTCAACTTTAGTAAATACTCCCAAACAATTATCCAAGTCAGGTTTAGAGTAAGAGACGTGGAGAATTTCAATTGTTACATATTCTTATCAACACTAGTATTTTATTTTACTTTTCAGTAGCCCTAGTAGTTGTGTAATAATTTCTCATTTTAGCTATAATTTGAATTAATTGGTGATTCATAAAGTGAGCACTTTAGAAAAGATGATATTTATATATTTATTACCTTTTGTAAGATGCCTATTTATGTCTTTTTTTATTATTATTATTGGTTTGTCCACTGCTAATCATTGATTTATAGGCAGTATTTACATCACTTGCCATACTGTAATAGAAATCCTCACACCATTCACCTGGTCATGTGACACTCTAAAGGAATGTTAGTGGACATGACACATCAAAGATTTTAAGTGCTGTTTGCCTCTTTTTGCTTAGCGTCTTGTTCTACATGAATAAATTCCGGCAAATAAGTACTGCAACTTCAGGCTGCTTCAGAAAGAAAATATATAGAACAAATCTAAATTTGATTCATACACTGAAGCAAAACACCCAAAAGACTCTTTAACCTGAGTTTGAGAAAACAGCATTTGTTATTGTAAGCCATTAGGTTTTGGAGTAATTTGTAATGTAGAAGTATCACAGCAAAAATTTGTCTCATAAATGCATTTGTTATAATTATTACACACATTTTTTCTTTTATATTATGTGTTAAATTATATTGATTCATCTCACATGTATAATTAAAATTACATTAAATCAATCTCTCATTTAAATCATTTCTTTCGTTTATTATGTATAATTCTGTTACACTGAGTATGCTAATACTTTGTTTAGAATTTTTACATTTATTATCACAGGAGAAATTCATTTCTAAATGCCCTTTCTCATCATGGCTTTGTAAAGTTTGGTATCTAGGTTGTGCTAAGCCCATAAGACAAATTTGGAAGTATTCCATCTTTTCCTACTTTCTGAAAGGTTTGTGTAAGCTTGGTAATATTTCTTCCCTGAATGAATAGAACTGACTCATAAAACATCTTGTCTGTCATTTCCTTTGTGGGCAGGTATCATTTACATATTCAATGCTTTGATATATAACTATTCAGATATCCTAATTGTCCTTAACTTTACTAATAATTGTCAATGTTAGTAAAATACGATTTTAGAAATGTTTCCATTTCATTGTCATTCATTTAGTTTATGATTCTGAGTCTCAAGCAATTTTGTCTGAGCTCAGCTGAGCAGTTCTACTTTTTTACAGGGCTTATGCTTCTTTCTGTAATCATTTCCTGGTCAACTAAATGGCTCTGCTTCTGCCTCTATCAGTTAGTCAGTGAAGGTAACTGGCTCACATGTCTCTCTTCATCCAGCAAACTAGCCTGGGTGTATTTGTATTCCAGTTTATTAGGGTTCTACGAGAATATGCAGAATTAAAGGAGTATTTTTCAGTTTTATGCTTGAAATTAGCATGGCATCATGTCTGCCAAAGTGTACTGGTCACAAAACAAGTCACAATTAAAGGCCAGATAGAAGAAGCAGAGAAATACACTTCTCTTCTTGATGGGAAAAGCTTAAAAGTCATATTGTAAATGAGCACATATATAAACAGAATAATATTTATGGCCATATTTGCAAACAATGTGTTCATAGCTTCAACTGTTGGATTAACTTACTGCACTTCATGTCTCAGAGATTGTCTCTGAGTGCACGCCACCTTGTGCCTTGGTGGTTATCCAACGCCTTCAAAGGGATTTTTTTTTTTTTTTTGAGATTTGTTTTTCAGTTTTTCCATTGGTTTCAACATTGTTTGACAACAAATGTGTCCAATTTCACTAAAGATGGGCATTTGGGGGCCATTATTTAGTTAATTAGTTCTCAAAGACTACTAATTACTCAATTGAATTCTATCTCACCTCCAACTCTGAGTATTTGAACACTTTTATTCACAACAACCCATTCTTATTGTCTTAGTTCAAGCTTTCATAAATATTTGTAGCACTATATTAGTAATTTGACTTATCCAATTCATTTAGTGCACTGTTTTCAAATCAGACTTTATAAACTTAAAGTTCTATTTTGATCAAGTTATAGTTTATAATATCAGTGGCTTTTTTGGCTAGGTCAAAGTCAAGGCATCTCCCCTCTGGCTTGAAACTATCTTCATTTTCCTTCAGCTTTCTACGTTCAGGTTTTATTTCTTTCCTCTAATGTGTCCTGTGCTTGGTTAATTATTAATAAAAGAGAACTTGAAATATTTAAATGTTTTTGCCTAATATCATTTGCATGAATTAACAGAAAATAAAATGAAAATAAATCTACTAAGTAATCATACATTAAATTCTTTCTAAAAGCCAAGAGCTTCAAAAACCGTCAAACTCTACAGTCTCACCAATTTTGATTTCATGACACAAAACCTCCATAAACATCAAATCAGTTTTCTCAAAATCCATCCTTCTGTCAAGGTTTTCTCTATTCTCCACCTCTCTTCAAAGCTTTATATTGTATTGATAAAATATTATTTATGCATGTCTTACCAAAAAAATTGAAATCTTTGATTTTATGAATATTGTCTAGTACTACTTTTGTCTAGCAAAAAAGTTTGTTCTGACAATGCTGAACTGTATCTGAGCCCTGTGCTCCTGGAAACTATCAACAGTTAACAAATAACCCCCAAACTTTTAAGTTTTGGGAACTGCATTTCTCCAAGAACAATTCTTTCCATTTGACTTAAATAACACTAGCAGATGACCTCCCTGTAACAAATTCTGGCATGGTTTCACCAAATTTTTATTCTCTGTCTCACAAATGATTAGCTGAATTGTTTGTTTGTATTCACCAATCTGGACAAAATTGCTGCTAACATCATTTGACCAAATTATTGTCAGGCTTCTCTCTTTCCCCCAGGCCCTTGAAAGTTGCCCTACCTTAGGCTTAAACTAAAATCGAGCTGAAGCAAATACTGAAACATGGAGCACCACATTACCTCTTCCCAGCATTAGCAATTCCTTCTGAGAATTAGCTGATGGTAAAGAAACATTTCCTGTTCACTTGTTCAATCATACCGCCTGCTGACCCCATACACCCACCCCACTTTCGCCTACCCTTGTGTTACTTTTCTCTGTAAAAAAAAGCCTTTTTTTTTGCCTTCACTTTTAGGTACTTAAATATGTAATGGTTAAAGCATTCTTATTACAATGTAATGGTTAAAGCATTCTTATTACAATAGATTTTTGAATAAGTGATTTCCTTAAGTCCAGATTGTTTTTACTTAATAGAACATTGTGAGGTGACTGATAAATGTAGGTTAGCTGACCAAATTCTCATTTCCAGCTCTTGCTTGAATTCTTACATCAGCCTAGAGTGTCCTTACCTATGCTCTTTGTCAATCTAGATAGAAAAATGACCTCATCTCTCTTCTTCTATGAAATTTCCTTCCTTTTCTGAATTTGCATGTCATACATTCTGTCTACTTTTTCATTTGATAATTATTAAAATTAGTATATTTTAAAGCATGAGTGTACAATGACCTTTATAGAATGAATGCTTGAAAACATATACTCCTTCCCCTTCTTTTTCTAATAATCTTTATGTTAATTTGATCTTTAAATTGTCCTTGATTAGGCCAGTAGAAGCCTCTACAAACTGACTCTTGTATCCCCATCATTCTTGGAACCCTTCTTTTAACGTTCTGCTCTAACATTTCTTGGTATTTATTCCAAATTCAGATACAGTAAAATTAATGATGTTTATTGTGGAGTAGACTTTTAATTTATTTTATTTTCATTTAAAAAATTTGTTTATTTTATTTTCATTTAAAAAAAATTTGTTTTACATTTAAAAATTCTGCAAGAGTGTGTTGAATGCCTCCGAATACAAACCTCATGAAATTCAAAGCCCTAGAGTAGTGATGTGAGATCTCAGGTTTGCTTTTTCCAAAGAAATAGAACAACAGAAAGAGTGGAAATACAAACTTCTATTTAACTTGTTTGCAACATTTCTGCCTATATCTAAAAAAATCATTCATTATAGCAGCTATAACTATAGTTTTGTGTTATTTATTCTTAAAAACAACACCTAACAGTATGGACAAGTTTATGTCAGACATGTGGCAGACATTTTACATAATCATTAATAATCATAATCATTCAGACATATAAGTGACATTATATTCATTTTACAAGCAAGAAAACAGATCGAGTAATTTCTTTAAGATCAGATAGTAAATGATCTAGATAGTCTTTAACCTTGGATATCTTTGATAACAAAATATCTCACTATGTGGTCTTTCTGTAATAAATAAACCCAGTTAAGTATTTTCTTGGCTCTTCTTGAATGTAGGAAACTTTGAAAAAAATTATAAACATTATCAATACATTATCCTTAAGCCATAGCTTACAATATTCAGGCAAAATACAAAAGACATGGAAACAATAACATACGGCAAAATGTGGTAGGAGTACGGTATTAGGAAACATCAAATTCATGTTAAACAATCATGAAAAATTTCATGGAAAAGAACGATATTCATTTTGGGCCTTGAATGATGCATTAGATTATTAAAAGCAGTAAAGGAAAAAGATGTCCCCTAAGCAGAGTGAACAATGTAAGGAATGATAGTGCATTTGAGAAACTGCTAATTGGATATGTCACAAATCAGCAAGCAATATAGTCCTAATTGTATACAAGGCATTCATTTGGGCTATTGGGCAAAACCTGAAGAAATTGGTAAGGTTTAAATTATCACAAATCTTAAATGCTATGCTCAGGAGTTTTAAACAATTTCTATGAAAAATTGATTGTTCTGTGAATTACCAAGAAAGATATATTTAGGAATATGTATAGTCAGACTTTCAAATGAAAAGCATATCAGAAAGAAGAAAGATTTAAATTATCCTTCCCCCACTTGTCAAAGCTATTCCAAAGTGTAGATTCTTATTTATCATAGGCAAGGAGATTGAATAACTTTTAATTGGCTTGGCTAAGGCACTAAATTGGTGACAATCAGGAGTTGTATACTGGGAACACTGCAGTGCCTGTCTGCTGGAAATTCAAAACAACTATAAGGTTCCTCTAAATTTTGGCACGAATTCCATGGATTATTTTGTTAAGAGGCATTTGTGTTGTTAAAGCTGTTCTTTTCTTTTTCTTTGTATCAGACCCAATAGTCAATGTGACCACCAGAATATTTGCATAGCATTTTTCTTTCAAGGTCTGCCAATACAAACTAAGGGAATAATCCAAACCCCACTGCAGATATGTGGCAGAAGTGGTTCTGTGCTCCTATGTAAAGATGTCTAAAAAAGTATCTTTTCTGGAATTAAGGTCTCTCATACTAATACCATCAGAGTTTGAAGTACAGTTAACTTTTGGGCAAGACTATCTTAAAAATATACAACTCTTCTCCCATTAATCCTATACCTGAGAATCTATTCATGAAAATAAATGTTCCAGCCATGGAGAACGTAAATTGAAAGAAGCACTAATTATGAGTATCTGGATATAAAATAATAGATCTGAATAATGTTACACACAATGACAAAGATTCTCCTTGACCAAACTTTAGGCAGGTTCCTCTAAACCCTCTTCTCAACTAAGCTTCAAGCTTGGCATCTATCCTTCTCAGGCCTGCATCAGCCAGCTGTAGTAAGAATCTTGGTAAGTAAGTTTAGCCAGAACCCCCACACTCAATACCTGATTATCTTTGATATTGGATCAAATTCTCATCCTTCACCAGTTTTCAGGTGATACCTCACCTTTTTGACCTGCTATCCTTAAGAATCTTGTCAAATTGGGTTGTCCAGAATTCTCCCTTATCCTTGATGTTTTCTCTGAGTAATTTTATATCTACTGACCCCTCTACCCCCACCAACCTTGGTCCTTGGCTATAAATTTCCACTTACCATGCTATGTTCAGAATTGATCTCAGTTCTATATTAAAAACTCCTTTTTCCAAATTGTAATATTTTCTGTAAAATCTATTTTTATTACTTTAACTATCATCCAGCTCTTGTTTTCTTTGACAACATGTAATAATAGTATATTATTCTAAGATTAAATTTACATCAATGAGAGCTATAGCAGATAACTCAGGATTTTTAGAAAGTATTTTTGAGTAATAAGAGAATCAAGAGTGTCATGCATTTATATAATGCTAACCATAACGAATAATGCCTTATGAATGTACAAGTATGTGTTTGTATCTATATATATGTGTCTCTGTATGATTATATTAGTAAGAGCAGAAACTTGAAACAGAATAGGTTAACAGAGAGCAGAGGAAAGTTGTTGACAGAGGGAATGTACGAGATGGAAGGGCAAGAAAACCAGGGGAAAAAATAGACTATACTGCTCTATATTAAGTGTGTATAAAGAACTCAAGTTAAAAGTTATAGATAAGAAATAAAAAAAGTTCCCTGGATTTTTCAAATAAAGACACTCAAGTATGCATATGTTGACTTAAATATCTCCATCACCACAATCACCCTTCACAGCAATGCAGTCAGTCACTGCAGGAATTTCCCAATATCTATACTTATGAAAGAAATCCCTGTTAGAGCAATACTCCAAATTAAAACCACAGGAAACATAAAAAAAAAAGTATAAAAAGTAGAGTAATATCACTGTCATGATGCATGTTATAGCATATCCATTAAATATGAAACTTGAAAATTAGAATTTGAGTTTCAGTTGTTGTCACTAACCAGCTAGTCTAATATTGAGAAAATTACTGTAACTCTCTATGCCTCTGTTTCCACATCTGTGAAATTATAGATTAAATGTTATAAATTAATGAAATTTTTGAAAATAGCATTAATTGTGTAGTCTAAGGGCAAATTGTTGGAACAAAATGACCCTTAACTTTTCACCCCCTCCATCTTAGTGAAAAGCCCGCCGGCGCCAAAAGCCCCCTCCATCTTAGTGAAAAGCCCGCCGGCGCCAAAAGCCCCCTCCATCTTAGTGAAGGCCCAAGAGACCTATCAACACTAGCCCCCCTACCACAATCCAATCAATACCCTACACGAACACTAGCCGTCCCCAACCGGATCCTCCCCCTATATAAGCTCGCTCCTCCATTTAATAAATTGGAATTCCTCTCGGACTCCTGTGCGTCCTGGTGATTTCTTTCGTCTTGGATTCCTGCGCTTCCTGGTGGTTCCCTTCCTTGTGGATTACTGCGCGTCTTGGTGATCTCTCTCATTTCGGATTACTGCGCGTTTTGGTGTTTTCTCTCATTTCGGATTACCGCGTGTTCTGGTGGTTTTCTTTCACAAATAAAAGTTGAAAATAAGAGGATTAATTTCTCTTTTAAAAATAAGGGAAAAGACTCCCTATTTCTCAGAGCGTTTAGTTCAGAAAACTTTTAAGTTCTTTCTCTGTCTCTTGAAATACATGTAAATGTTCTTAAAGGTAAATGAGCCTCTTGTCAGCTTTGAGACTCAAGAATATCTTTCTCAATTTACCTGGGAACCATCTCAAAGTTAGTGTAGGAGCCTAACTGTAGCAAGCACTTCCCTTTTCAAGTTACAAAACTACCTCTTGTCATAAAGATATAGGAAAATTTTTTTTTCCCTTTGGATAAAGCCAATTAGCTCATCCAAATAGATACTCCAGCTAATGAATGAATTTAGGATGAACTATGTGTGCTGGTACAGTTGAGTCCTTTTACTTCAGAACAAATTATTTATATTGAGAAAATGTCTGTAATAGATTGTATCTACTTGGCTATATTAAAGGACAAGATTTTTATTCTGTCTTTGCAAATTGATCATGATGCCTATCACTTTCTGTCTTAAGGCTTATTCAATCAAAAGATTGTTTTATTTCTCTGCTGTCTTTGCAAAGATGTTTTCTTGGTTAAGAGATTTCATATTTGATTATATTTTCCTAAAAGTAGTCACTGAACTATTTTTAAAATAAAAGAGAGACAATGAGAGGGAGACTTTGATAATAATTATGCCTCCCATTTATTTGAGTGTATGCCTTGGAGGAAGTATAAGACAAGAAGCATTATTATGTCTCTTATAATGTAGGCATTATGCCATGCTGGATTTTTTTAAAATTAAATTTATTAAGATAACATTGGTTAATAGCACAATATAAATTTCAGGAGTACAACTTTATAATATATCATCTGTACACTCAATTGTGTGCTCACCACCTGAAGTTACCATATGTTTGACCGCCTTTACCCTCTTTATTCTTTCCCCACCCTGGATGTGATTTTTTTTTTTTAAAGAAATAAACTCTTTCCTTCTCAATGACAACATAGTCCTAAATACAAGACATTGAGTTATCTAATGTTCCACCAAAGAAATAACAATATTTTCCAATGCTGAAATAAAAGAAAAAAAATACATCTCCTTTGGACTAATTGATAGAAGCATGCTATCTGTCTAGAATGTTCAGGACAATTAGGAACTAATTTTGCCTTACACCCCAGTTTTAGAATTTAAATGTTTATCTTCACTATGATAGCTCACAAGCCATCATCCTAAAACTTTGCTGAGTTATCAACCTCTTTGATATTCGCATGAAAATATGAATACTCTCCCTAGGAAAACCTCCGCACACTTACAAAATGACATAATTTCATACATCAATCACATATTTCACAGGGCACTCAAACACCATATAGGAAATGAACAATGATGCCTGTGCACATGTTTGTTCACAAGCTGTAGTCTCCTTGCAAAAACCCCTGCTCTAGAAGTAGGGGAACACTTTAGATCTTTAGTCATTTTGTTTTTTCAAAATCATTTTCAGATATAACTGTTGGAGTCAGTAATAACTTAAGCTTAAAAGGGGGAAGAATGTTTACAAATATTTGGTCATTGGTAGGTTCAGAAAGGCTCTCATCTCTTCAGAGAGTCTAGAAATGTGTGATGTGCAGGGAGAATATATCCAAGGAGAAGAGATACTGTTCCCATTCTGTCCTAGATTGTGTGGAAGGTCACACAGAGGGGAGCTTTTCCCACCTGCTGCTTCTACTGGAATAGAATGAATGCTGTGTTTAACAACCTTGGTGGAAGAAGTTAACTACCTAACCAGTCCAGAAGCAATATATATGTGTTTATATACATATAAATATACATATTGCATCATATAATCACATATCACTAGATGTTTAAGTATAGTTACAATTCTAGCTAGTCTGTATGTCCTTAAAGGGTATGGAGTTATTTTATTTGATCACTCCCTCCCCACCCCTGCCAAAAAATATTAGCGTTACTTCTTCAAGCCTATTAAGCATGCTTTTTGTGTTTTCTTATATGTTTTTAAACCAGTTTAAAATTAGAAAATTTGATCTCTGTCTGAAAATCAGAAATGGCTAAAACATACTTCCTGTCTTCATGGAAGTTAAAATATGATAGGCACAAATAATTGCGATGTGATGCATTTATGCTAAAGACATTTACTAAGTTCAGTGGTGACCAGAGGGTAATTCAGGTAGTAGAAATCTTCTGTGATTAAGGAAATCTATACCAGAAAAAAAAAGATGGCTAAGCTACTTTCAAAAAGCAGCAGAAAATTTCAGGAGGGCTTGCTATACTATTGACATGGAATGTGAGACCATTTATCACCGAGAAAAACAGCCCTGCCAATACATGATCTAGATGTTAAGTTTTTATTAACTTCATGTACCTATACAGAAATACATTTTGCTAAGAGTGAAAGAGTCCATAGCTTTGCATTTTGTTTGATGCATGAATCTTCTGCGTAGTATTTCTGACTGATGAGTTATATTAATTTTGCAAGCTTCTTAGTCTGAGTGGTTTCAGATCCTGTCATTCTGCAAATTGCATTATAGTCTGATACTCTAAAGCTGGAGGGTTGGGGAGGAAGTTATGAGGCCCGCATGACATTTCTGATTTGACAAAGGAAAAACTCCAAAGGCACTTTAAAATAATAAAATCATCACCTTTTACTTAATCTTTTCCTTTCAGGACTTTACAATGGTTCAAATATCTCACCCCACTGATTTTCATTCTCACTCTAGAAGACACTGGCAGAGAGGCCTATAGAAATGTTAAATGGGTCTGATCCCAGCAAATGATAATTACAGTTAACTTGAGGACAAAGGAAAATCCTCTCCACCAGAGGTGTGAATTTCTCTTAGTTCTCAAGGTGGGAACACATAACAAGGGGACGGATCCTGGCTTTTGTTTACTTTAACTTCCCCTGCTCTAGGGATCTGACAAACTAGCAGCTGAGAGGGGCAGACACTACAGCAACTAGTTAATCCACAAGCTCTGCTCCATATACTCATTGCTGGTAAACAGCAAGAACCACTAAGTACTCCCCTCGGTTCCTAGCTCACCCATTCTGACTGCTTTTGTGGCCCAAAAATATATATATCACTATACATGCAAAAAGAATAAAAGTGCACTGGAAGGCTGTGTTCATTCCCATTTGCGTAATCAGCTCCACCAAATATTTATGATTTAGTGAGAACATACTAACAAAGGAGGCATATATCTAGAAAGAGTTTTGCTAATGATTACTGGAAATTCTAAATAAAATTCCTGAATCATAACTTGAGATAAAGCATAATTTTGTACTAAATATGGTTAGGCATGTGAGAACTAAGACATGTAGATACAGGTTTAAAAAAGTATGTTACATTTTGTTCCATTTCCTGAATACTTTACACTCATGTATAACTGCCTTTGTGTGTGTATATTCTCTTCTCCTACTATAATGTTTTGACCCATTCTAACCAGATAAACTCTTCTTTTATACTTGCAGAATGTGCTAGATGTAGTTGTAGGCTTAGATGTAGCCATCTACTTCTTCTCTTACTAGCAGAACCTGACCAATCTCCCTCTTCATCTATGTGCAAATGCCACACATATAATCTCTTGGTCTCCACTGCAATAAGACATACCCATAGCCCATATCATAAGAGAGACTGAGACAATGAGAGATAGGAAGAAGTCTTCTGGGTCTTTAGAAATTTATTTTTTCTATCACAAATAAAGATAAAAGAGATAATGTGTTGCTGCCTTGACAATTTTTTGCTTTCCTTTTGTTAGGTCAGCGGGGGAAGGACCAGCCAGATGCCTGCCTGGAGACTCCCCAGCTTGACACCGAGAATCCAGACCTGAATAGGGCCCACCCTAAAGCCCTAGGCATCACCACCCTAATCCAGAGGCTCAATTAGTATTGATTAACGTTTAACGTTCCCCACCCTATACCCCTACCCCCACATAACCCATAAAAGCCACGCCCTCCCATCTCAGGGCGCGACTTCTCTGGCCCCTCTCCTCTCTGGACCAGAGAACCTCACCCGGGAGCGCTCCCCCAATAAATGCTTGCTTTTAAAACTTCTGTCGGCGTGTCACACGTTTACCTTACACCTTTCCCCTTCCTACTTTTAGAAGTGTGACAATCATCTTGGAAATATGTCGCACCATTCCCAAAGATATCTGAGAAATTAGCTTGCTGAAGATGGGTAATTTAAAGTATATACACAGTGTTAGCATTTAATGACATATTTGGGCTACAGTATCAGCTCCAGATGCTCCAAAATGCCAAGTTTTAATTGTGTAATGTTATTAAATAAGTCCAGGATAATCTTTAATTAAATCTGTAAGGAGTCAGTTTTTGCAGATTAATTCTTAGTCACTGGTTCTGTAGGTTAAAACATTGATATATCTTTTTAAGTCCACCATGTAACCTACCTCAAAGGACGGATGGATAAACAGATGATGGATGGATGTATGGACGGACGGACGGACGGACGGATGGATGGATGGATGGATGGATGGATAAATGGCTAGATGGCTGGCTGGCTAGCTGGCTGCATGGATGGATAGATGGATGGATAGATGATAAATAGATAGATAAATGATAGATGATAGATGATAGATAGATAGATGATAGATAAAGATTGATTGATTTAAAAATTACAAGTGATTCACCAAAAAAAGAGCATCTTTTTTTAATCTTGACTTCTGGTTACCAATATATTTATGTATTAGCCATTTGTCATTTTTCTTAAATAAATCAACTATTCATTAACTTTGAATATTTTTCTATGATTAATTCAGTGTTTTTAAATTATTCTTTATAAGAAAACAGTCACTTTTATTTCTTTTGACTAAACATTATGTCACATGCTCTTTATATCCTCCATCTAGTTCTCTTTCATTCAATTATGTACTTTGTTTCTGTACATTTTGGGGAAAAACTGGTCTATAAGCTGAAAATAGAAAATTAAATACACGACATGTGAGTATAGATAGTCTATTATTGTCCCTTTGGCATATTTAAAGCATCCATATGATGAAAGATCTATAGAAGACCAAGAAAAGGCTGTTATTTGGGTGGGTATGTAAGAGTGTTTTACCTTTACATTGCATTCCTTGTAATTATTACAGTCCTCTGCCCATAAATGGTTTACCAACAGAAGTTGAATTGAACCAAAGCTAAACTGCCTGCTTTTCAGAAACACATGTGCAATGGTGATATTCAAAAGGCATTTGTGAGAAATGAAGAAATGTAGGAAATGAATGACAACAACAGAAATGTCCTTGATATACTGGGAGAATTTTCAAGATTTATAGATAAAGTAAATATAAGTATATAAATATTTCTGTGTGAAACTGGATGTGTATGTATAGACAGACAGATAAGACAGACATAAGTATTCATTCTTAAAATGTGTGAGCCCAAGGCTCATAATTTGTAATCAAATTATGTGAGTGATAAATTGTCTGCCTCAAACTTCTTTTTTGAGGTTAAAATAGCTGTAGAGATTCTGTGGTTATGGATAGGTCATATTTGTACTAGGTGTATTCCTTCAAAGTCATTTTTTTCAGGAAAATACAGAATTAGTTTTTTTGTTTTCAATTCATGTTAACACAAAAGTAAAGAAACTAAAAGTTTCATTATAATATTTCCTTTCAAAGCTGTTGTTTGAAATATTAATATATGTATCATTTGAATATGTGATTATATACCAACAATTACAGTAATACCACCGTGCACTTATTTTAAATGCTCTCATATATATGCTCATCCAACTCAGGTATTTCTGACTCTGATGCAGGTGGCACAAGTTCCAACTAATGCCATTGCCAAAAAATTAATAATAATAAATAAAACATGGTAGTCATTGTTTTTATTCTGTATATGTGAAAATAATAATTTGGTTTCTATTTTTAACACATGAGAGAAAAACTAGAATCTAAGATAGAAATGTTAATTTGTAGAAAAGAGAAACTTGATCAATATTACATTGACCTTACTCAGTTTTCATGGCAAGCAGGGGATGATAATAATACACGAAAGGGTATTTGTGGCAAGCCCCAAAGTGCTCCAAGGTGTAAGGATTTTCCTTCCATTTATGAAAAGAAAATCACTTAAAGGAAACAGAGACCTAGTCTGAGTAAATCACACTAAACAATATTTTTAAGGAGAGGAAAAATAAAAGAATGTCTTCATTGTTGAAGTCACACTAGAAACTGGTTGGTGGATTGGAGGAGCTAGGCTCCATCTTCACCTGTTCTTGAGAGCGAGAAAAGCTGTTTCACTGGCTTTGTTAATTTATCTTACAAACACCTCAGTCTAGACCCTAAGTGTCAAGACCACGCAGTGCACAGTAATGTGGCCGCTGAGGGGCTCACTGGGACTGAGTTTGGGAAAAACAAACTGCCACAGGAACATTTTGACTCAGGAGAGGCAAACATTTTTCATGGTCATGAGAAAATTGGTTTAAAAAAAAAAAGTCAGCACAGGTCTGTCTAAGAATAAAAACATAACATTTTATTTCATAATTATAACATATATGCTGTGTCTTACAAAGCAGAGTTAAGTATGAGTTCAACTCTTTGGAGTTTTTCCTAAAATGAGCATGGCGTGTTTGCTTTACATGTTGTCTTGTTCCCTTTTTAAGACTCTAAAGCATAGCGATTTCTTGGTAATCTAGTACCCATATGCTTCTGTGTTGGCAAATGTGTGAGCATGTGTGTGCATGATTAAATTTTATATTTCTACATATTGGTTCTAAAATGTCAATTAGTTTAGAAAATCAAATAGTTATCTCTTTGTCTACAACTTCAATTACTAAAGCATGAGTAAGCCCAAGGGCATTAGCTATAGAATTAGAGACATTAAAATATTTTGTGAATCAGTCTTTACTCAAGTGCAATGGAGCCTGAAAACACTCCTACTGTGTCTATTTTAGTAGCATTTATAACATTGTTTTGAAAAAGCCTTCTAAAATCAGGCTATTCTGACCTAACATTTCAAAGAAACAAACAAAACAACTCATGTCTCTTCTGTATTAAACTGCTATATCCCTGAGTAATACTTTCAAGAATAAGAATCCACCAGGCCACCTATAATATATGCATAAACATTTAGATGTACTTAGTAACCATTGGTGGCCTTGCCTGGTTACCCCTAGATACATGAGATTAACTTCAAGCTTATGAACTGATATAGAAACCAATGAAAGAAATCATCCCAGGAATCTGATGTAGATTACTGATCGGTAGATCAGGACCTAAGGGATTTGTTCTTAAAAATAAAAGAAGCACCTTCAGAATATTACTTGAAAATCATATATTCTGCCATTCCCACTGCTACATTTCTTAGACTTTATAGTACTGAAGTATAATTCTTGACTTTCACCACTTTTTCATTTCTTGCAAGCTCCTTCTGTTTTCACTTGCTAGTCCAGAATAAACTTCATGTTTGGCCAATATAATTATTTGTTATATATGTAATATTTCTGTGTAAGTAATACATATTACATCCCTTTCTGCTTGCCCCATTTAACTAGCAAAACTTATCTGATTGAACACAGACATTTACTTCTCTTTGACTGTACCTAAGCAACATAAGGTAACTGGTGATGTTGCTATAACAGGTTCAATTGCTCAATTAAAATTCAAAATGACAAAGTTCACATAGGAAATTTGCACCATTTCACCATTCTACCATTTTTTCTTTTTAAATTCCATCTTATGGAATGATTAGTAAATTCCATTTTTTTTTCTTCCTTTTCCCCACAAACCTTATTCTTGCTTCACTTGCAGCAGGTTGAAGCGTTCACTGAAGAAATTGAAGACATGGAAAAACTGCCTCATCTTCCTCAAGTCATATCTATACCTCTGAACTCATCCATATATACCTGCTCTCTTGTTTTCAGTGGAGATATTTCATTACTCCTGTCAAAGCTAATGCCTCTACTGGGTTTAATAATGAAATCACTGCCAAACTGCTGGTTACATTTCAGTCTTGCAACGATATCCTCTAGCTCAGTAGAAATTTTGTTCAATTCCACAAATTATTAAACACTGCTGATACATCCAACGTTTTTTTTAAATTTCAGAAATATGGCAGTTTTAAAATCAAACAAAATCCTTACTTTCTTGGGTCATATATTCTAATGAGGAGAGACATGTTATAAATGACTTAGTAAATTATACTTGTTAGATTTTTATAAGTGCTAGAAAGAGAAAAACTAAGCAGAAAAGTATAGGGGTATTATTGGGTATTGTGTATTATTGGGTATTATTGATATTAAATTAGGTGATCTGGGAAAACATCACTAAGATGGTAATACTAGAAAAAATTAAAAAGAGTGAAGAAAATATTCATAAAACAACCTGGAGAAGTTTTTAGGGAGAGGAAATGGCAAGTACCAATTCAGAAAGTAGAACTGTGTCTGGCACATCCCCCTCCCTCACTGACTGTTTCTACCATCTTTTAGTTGTCTTGTTAGCTTAGGCTGCAACACAATGCTATGTTGTAGTTCCTCAGTGCTCAAAATGCTAACTCTCTCTTCTGTTCACCTATACATGGCACCTATAATGGCATCATCCACTCCACGTGTTTATGAATCAGCTCCATTCTGATAACTCTAAAATATATATCTCTAGCCAAGGCTACTCTTCTGAGCTCCACATCTATATATCTACTTGTACTCACATTTTCACCTGCCTCTTGAACCATGTCCTAAATAAGACATCTGTGTGCTTCCCTTGTTTTCCCCATCACAGGCAATACTAAAATAACCTTCCCAATTCTCAACCAAAATACAGTCATATTTATTATCTCCAATTTTCTACCTGTAGCATTTAATATATCAGTAATATTTATAGGTTTTAATTTCAAAATTTAATTCAAATATGCATACATTGCTTCGCTCACCTGCACATATTCTGATCTACTTAAGGTATGGATGTAACCTCCTAACAAGTTCTTTTGCTTGCATAAATGGCTTCTCCTTCAATCTATTTTTCACAATTCGCCAGGATAATTTTTTTCAAAATATAAAACTGGTGATTCTGTCTCTTGATTAATGTTCTTAGTTGACATTGTAATCAACTTAGAATAAAATTCAGTCTTTTCCGTGATCTAAACGGAGTTTTATTATCTCATATTTCATCCATATACTTAAC
Organism: Cynopterus sphinx; assembly: GCA_030015415.1. Lineage (NCBI taxonomy): Eukaryota > Metazoa > Chordata > Mammalia > Chiroptera > Pteropodidae > Cynopterus > Cynopterus sphinx. Next base: position 132,631,459 of record CM057383.1, read on the forward strand.
TTAGCTCATAACACTCTAGTTATACTAATCTTTAAATATCTCAAGGTAACTCAGCTCTTTCTGTGACACAAGGCCTTTGTACTGCCGTTTGTAAATCTAGAGTTTCCTTTTTTTCATTCATATATGGTTAATTCTCTCACATATTTTAGATAACAGTTTATAATCTTATCAAAGAAGTCACCTATATATTAGCCACTCATATTTTTCTGTTACAAGACTTTGTTAATGTTCTTTATAAAAATTCTTAGTATCCAAATTTATATCTTTCCTTAATTTTCTGTCTCTCTATCCTTCAAAACTTTTTAAAAAAAATTTATTATCATATGTGTCTCTTTCCTACTGGATTCTAGAGTTACACCTGATATTTTTTTTTCAGCATTTTATTTCAAGTCCCTACCAGAGTCAATGGCTCGTAGAAGGTGTACGGTAATTTTTGTTTCATACAAGATTGAAAAAAATGAATTAATATATTATTAAGAAGCAAAGAGAAATACAATCAAATTGGGCAAGAATGACGCACACCATTTTTGAAAGCATCAGTTTGCTTACTCAAGTAACCTCTAATATTATACTTGGTAAATTCCTATTGAAAGACAGAGTACCATGTTGCCATTCTATGATAAGGTATAAAGGGGGAAAACAATCAGAAATCTTTGACTAATGGTTTTAAAGTAAAAGGTCATGTCTGTCTGTGCTGTGATTCATTGTCCACAGAACCCCTCATCCCTGTCAAAAGGTACTAACCACTTACAGTTGGCATAGAGTGAAATGAGTTCTCACAGCCTTGTTCTGCCCAGCAGGATCAATCCATTTCCTTCAAATGCCATTTTTAACAAGATGCTTTTTTTTTTTTTTTATTTAAATAAAGCCACCTCCCCTATGGCTTTTCATTCATATAAATAAAAATACACAATCCTTAGCCTGATGTGCAGTCTTTTATAACTGTTCCTCACTCATTCTTTCCCAGATCTGAGCAATTCAGTCACAAAAAAGGCTTCTATTCATATTGAAATTATATATTTGGCATTCTCCTAGAGACTTCTACAAGTGAAAGTATATTCCAATGTAAACTTCTACCTGAAATACTCTGCTTTCCTATTCTTTCTCCATCTCACAAGCTTTGTTTTCTAATGTGCATGCATATTTTAAGTTTCTACTCAAATCCTATCTCATCCCAAAGAGATTTGACATTCTTCTGAACTTGTCAAATCACTCATTTTATTTTTACTTTAGCATTCACACACAAGCATTATATTCTTGTTGAAAATAACTCAACAATGCATAAATTCTCCTTCATATGTGTTTTCCCCCACTGCCACACTTCCCTTCCCAAAGTTGATGACTATTATTAGTTTGAAGTATATATTTAGAAAGCCTTTCTTAGGTATCACCGGAAGTTAAAAGGTAGATGCTTCCTTCACTCCAAACAATTAGGTCATATCTTACTGATTCTAAAACTTGTTTTAGTCAATTAACTATATATATTTTTATATCATTTCATATGATAATGTATAGCTTTTCCACAATAATTTAACTCTCATATAATATTTTCTAGAATGGATATAACCATCTTTTATACTGATGGGCCTTTAAGGTATCTAGATTTTTCTTATTTTAAGCAATGTTAAAATAGGAAAACTTTTTTGTATATAATGCTTTATTAATTTAATAAATGTGTGTTAAGGTAGGTTTTAAACACAGGTGATTTTTTAAAAAGCTGACTTTATGAAGAGAAAAAGGATAGTGTTGAGTAGGGTACTTAAAGTAAGCTTCTTTGAGACTGTAAGATTTGAGCAAGGGCCAAAGCAGGCTAAGAGGTTAACTGAAGAGATAAATGGGAGACGAACATTCCAGACAGAGAAATCAGAACAAAGCCTTAAACTGGAACTACACCTAACATGTTGGTAGAAAGTGAAAGAGACTCACGTAGCTAAAACAGTGAGTGATGGATAGCTAGGAAGAAAAAATTGTCAGTCCAAAGAACATAGACTTTTATAAAAATTACATTAAAAAACCATTCCTTTCACTGGGAATGAAATATAGTTTCATTACAAAACTGCCTTTTAGTGGAATGAAATCTGAAGCCACTGTAAGTTTTGAACAGAAACAAAAATAATTTAAATTTCTCTATCATATAGTCATACCACTTTAAGTTTTGACAAATTGCCCTAAATTTTGCATCGTTATACATGTCCATCAATAATTTATGGGAAAATGCCTTTTCTACCTCATCCTGAAATATATATGGGCTATTATCAATCTAATTTTTTTTCTTATCTGATTGCTTTATACTACCTTCTTTTTTATAACTATGTAGGGTAGATGTGATTTTATGCATGTGTTGGTCACTGTCGTATCTTCTCAATCTGAATCTCTTATTTTATATTGATAATATTCGCCTTTTTTTCATGTATTCATGTGTAATCCTCGACACATTTTCAATGAAGTATAGCTTTTTCCTTTATCTTTGCTTTTCTCTGATAAATTCTAGACCCCATTAAAGTTCTACTAGCTTATATACAATACAGGATAAAAGGTCTTTGTTCAAAGAAATAAAGAATAAAAAACAGTCATCCCTGGAATGTGGTGTACATACAGAAGGTCCTGGGTTCGCATTCCAGGGCAGCTACTGTCCATGGTCTATGGCCATGCCACCCTGAACAAGCCTGATATCGGAAACTAAGCAGGGTTGGGCCTGGTTAGCACTTAGATGGGAGACCACCTAGGAAGACCAGGTGCTCTAGGTATAAATAATAATAAATAATTTAAAAAATAAATACAGTCATTTCAGGGTGTTTGTCATTGTTTCCAGCACCCCTCTGCAGATACTAAAATCCATGGATGCTCAAATCTCATATAAAAATGGCATTGTAGTCACATATAACTTATATACATTCTCTTATATACTTTAAATTATCTCTAGATTACATATAATACTTAATATAAAGTAAATGACATGTAAATAGTAATTATATTTTACTGTTAAAAAATGATAAGAAAAAAAATCTGTATGTATTTGGTACAGTCACATGCTACTTCATGACTGGGGTACTTCTGAGGAATGTTTTGCTAGGCAGTATCATCATTGTGCAGGTGTCACAGAGTACACTTAACAAACCTAGTTAGGATAACCTACTACACACCTAAGCAATATAGTATACCACTGTTGTATACGCAGTCCATCACTGATCAGAACATCATTATGTAGTTCGTGACTGTACAGATGCAACCATCATAGGCCTAACTACATAGTAAAAGTTATCAACAGTGCAACTTTTTCCCAATTATTTTTAACATGAGGTTAATTGAATCCATAATGTGGAATCCATGGATGCAAAGGGCCAACTGTATAATAGTTTCTTTTTATAAAAAGCAAACATTTAGTTGCCATTGTAAAAATGCTCTATTATGCAATGTATAAAAATAAGATGTCCTATTTGTTTTCTTTTAATTAACAAGTAATTTAATTTAATTTTATGACCAGCAATAATCACCTATTTTATTTAATATTAAATATTTATAGAAGAGTAACTCAAGCTCATATATTGGTTCCCCATATGTTCCCAACTTTAAAACGATCTATTCTATCAGTTTTGAAGATTTATTGCTAGATATTCTTACAGGAAAAATGTTTACTACCTTTAAGATCTATTATGTTAAAATTCACAAAAGTATTGTCAATCTAATGGTATAATAGTGCAATAAATCACCCAACATTATAAAAGACCACTATTTTTAAGCAAAAGATAATATTTTTAAATGAGAGAGTGCAATGATATAGAAGAATGTATAAAATTAGAAAGTAAAATAAAATTGTAAAGATAAAGCAAAATACTAAATAGAAGAAAGCTAAGGCTATTCATTCTCATGTGTAGTGTAGAATACACAACTTACCCTTTTTTGGTAAAATCTAGGAGAAATATAAAAAATAACTGTCACTTGAAAGTGAGTTAATGTAAAAAAAATGGAATAGCAGTAATGAAAATCAGACTCTCATATGTAGTTATTTGCCAGAGAATTATTTTAAACCTAAGTATATTTTCCTTGTTTTATACACTAAATGAGAAGTTAAGAGTAATACATTCCATTATCTGTGTGGACTTTGAATACATAATCTATTAGTATAAATAATGTCATTTTTTTAAATATATGAGGGAAAATGATATGTGCTTGATAAAAATTATAGTTTTCAGCTAGGTACTTTTATAATGAGGAAATTATGCTAAAATGAAGTAATGATATCAAGTATTTTGTAGAGACTAAGATATCAAGTTGTTTTCAACTTATTTTGGTTATATTTTTACAATGAACACAAAAACAATATTTTGGCTATAGTTCTTGCTCATTTATGTAGATATTGAATATTTTAATTTGAATAAGTTAACTTTATGCTAGAAAGAACCTCATATTCCTGGTATGGCCTTTACTACTTTTTTGTTTGTAGTTTTATTGTCTGCTTGTGATGGTTAATTTTATGTGTAAACATGATTGGGTCATGAGGTACCCAGACAGTTTGTTACACATTATTCTGGGAAATCTCCTAGGCATTAGTCTTGGCAATAATTTTTTATTTATGACATTAAAAGCACAGACAACAAAAACAAAAATAGACAAATGTGAGTAGTTATAGAAAATTAAAAAGTTTCTGTACAGCAAAGGAAACAATCATCAAAATGAAAGGTAACCTACAGAAAAGGAGAAAATATTTGCAAACCATATGTCTAATGAATTAATATCCCATTAATATATAAGGAACTTCTACAACTCAGTATCAAAACATACACAAATAACACAATAAAAAAATGGACAATAGACCTAAATAGACCTTCTTCAAAGAAGACATGCAAATGACAAACAGGTGTACGAAAATGTGTTCAACATCATTAATCCACTAATCACCAGGCAAATGAAAATCAAAACCACAATGAGATAAAACTCTCAGACCTGTTGGGATGACTATTGTCAAAAAGATAAAATAGCAAGTGTTAGTGAGGATTTGGAGACAAGGGAACATTTGTATACTGTTGGTGGGAATGTAAATTGTTACAACTACTATGAAAACCAGTATAAAGTTTCCTTATACCATTAAAAATAGAACTACTACATGATCCAGCAATACCACTTCTGGGTATATGTCCAAAAAAATTAAAATCAGTTTCCTGAAGAGATACCTGCACTTGCAGGTTCATTCTACAATAGCCAAGACATGGAAACAACCTAAGTGTCCACTGACAGATGAATGCATAAAAAATGTGATATATACATACATACATATATATATATTTATATAATTAATAACATGTATGTGTGTACACACACACACACACACACACACACACATAAATAATTGAGCCATAAAAAGAAGAAAACCTTGCTGTTGTGACAACTTGGATGAGTTTGGAAGACATTTTGCAAAGTGAAATAAACCAGACATGGAAAGACAAATACTCTGTGCTCTCGCCTGTGTATGGGATCTAGAAAAGTTCAACTCAGAGAACCAGAAAATAGAATGGTGGTTACCGGATGCTGGGAGTTGGGGATAAAAGGAGATATTGGTCAAAGGGTACAAACTTTCTATTATAAGATGATTTAGTTCTGGAGACCTAATGCATAGCATGGTGACTATAGTTAATGATACTGTATTGTATACTTGAAATTTGCTAATAGAGTAAATCTTAAATGCTCTTTTCATGCATAATGTAACTATGTGACATGAATGTACCAATTAAGATGACTGTGGTAATCATTTCACAGCGTATGCATATATTAAATAATCATGTTATACAATCTAATATAGGTAATTTTTTACTCGTGAATCATACCTTAATAAAGCTGGAAATTTTTTAAAATAAAAAATTAAATCGAAACATTATTCTTCATGTGTCTGTGAGGTTGTTCTTAGATGAGATTAACATTTCAGCCCATAGCCATCCTCCATGTGGGTAGGATTTATCTAACCCACTGAAGGCCCGAGTAAAACAAAAAGGTGAAGAAAGAGAGAATTCTCTTTCTCCGCCTTTGAGCTCAGATGTTGGTCTTCTACTTTCAAACTCAAATTTGAATGGGAATTTACGCAATTGGTTACCCCAGTTTTCAGGCCTTTAGACTTGAATAGAAACTACACCACTGGCTCTCCTGAGTCTCCAGCCTGCTGACTGTAGATCTTGGAATTTCTCAGCCTCCATAATCTTTGAGCCAATTCCTTATAATAAGTAATATATATGCATATAATGTACATACAACCAATTGGTTCTGTTTCTTTGGAGAATGCAGAGTATACATAACAAGGGCCTTTTTCTGCCAATTCCTATCTACTATTGGCTAAGTGCTGCTGTTCCTTTGGTCTCAACTTTGAAACAATTCAGACACAATGTCAGAACTTGAGAAGAGGGGAAGAAAGGAAGGATATTATGGAGGCAGACTTTTTAAGATTTGGCCAGTGTTTTGATGTAGACCACCAGGCAAGCAAGCAAGCAAGCAAGTAAGCAAGCAAGTAAGCAAGCAAATACGTGCATATATATATACATACATACATACATACATACATACATGTACACATGATTGCTAAATGGTACTTCTTCTCTTCTGATATTAAGAACTCAGGACAGGATCCTGCGTGTAGGTAACAATCAAGGAATAGTGAGTTTTATTTCTCATCATGTTAGATGTCAGGTGGGCAACAGGCAAGTGCCATTGGGGAGAAATAAATAAGATGTATATGAAAACAGATAAACCAAATGTCCCCAGTTAAAGGGAAGGGACCCTGTTAGGCAGTGCTGATAGGGGAGGTAACATTCTTTCGAAACACACTGCCCAAGTACAAGGAGATGCTGACAGACCGACAGAGGTCTGACAAAGGCAATTAATATTTCCATTCTTTGTATACCTTGGTACCACTGGAGCTTACAAACAGGAGAGGATCAATTCATACTACTTGACTGACAATGAGGGAGCAAGATGAAAAAGGTGGGGGTAGGCAAAAAAGAGAGAGAGAAAAGAAGAATAGTGTCCACAATAAATTCTCCCTTCCCGGCATGCAAAAGTGAGGACAGAGTTGCTAATGCCCTAGCAAAAGAAGGGCTAGGCTCAGTGTTTATTTTTTCAGTACCTCCCAGCTTCCCTGTGCTGCTTCTCTAGCAGCAGTAGGCTTGCTTTGATGGCAAACACGTTAGAGGTTTTAAAATCTTTTTAAAAGATCACCCCAGGGCCTCTCCTTCACTGAGCAGAATTAACAACAGTGACCTGCATGGGCTTCCTCAGTGGGAATGTAGCTCTAGTGCGAGCCACATTTCTCAATGTCTCTGTCCTTTAAATACTTCATTTCCTACATACATAAACTTGACTTCTGTCTTTGAAGTTTTTACCCCCCTTATTTGCATATTTTAACTAACCAATCCCTGTCAGCCAAACCAACAATTCTTCATTTGCATGGAGGAATTACACTTGTGATTTTTGCTTTTATATACTCTGCTTTTCTTTGTTCTCTTTGGAGCACAGTGTAAGTTGTTACCTGAATCTGTGCATCCTGGGTTAAAACTCTTTTTGCTTAGTTAAATGTTTTTTTTGTTCTTTATTATAATTAAAACTTTTATTTGGTTAATGATATAAAATACATGTTATTGTCTTCATTTTACTGATAAGGGAATTGAGGCTCAGAATCTAAATGCAATTGACTTGCTCAAAGTCACAAGGCTAATATAATAATAGTATGAAGTGGGTTTGAATCCAGCTTTTCTGACTCCAAAGTCCATACTCTTTTCAATACCAGAACTGCTTTTCCAGCTTTGAATTATGTATTATAACACCACTGTCATATAAAAATAAGGGAGTTGAACTTAATAAATACCTTAGTATAAGTCTGTAATTTTCTTAATTGCTCTAAAAGGCATATTTTTTAAAATATGAGATCTTGGGAGTCTTCTCAAACATTTATTCAGAGTGATTCTAAGACATTTTACTTGCTTAGAAAGTAGACAGACTTAGGAGGTTACTAGTTTGTGGATTAATTACTGAAAGAAGAGGGTTTTTGTTTGTTTGTTTGTTTGTTTTGTTTTGTTTTTGACCTGAATTCATAAGGGATTCTCTTATGGGCTCTATAGCTTCTGTTTATAATGTTCCTATCTTTATTACTTCACGTATAGGATATAGTCGTAGGAATGCAATAGATATTAGATTCTCAGTATATCTTGGTGAATTATCTAGCCTATCTAGTCTAACTGCAGTCTTAAATATGTTTTGAATTCTTCCATAACTTTTCTTCATCAGATAGAGGTGAGCTACATAGAAGAATTAGCTTCATTTTTAACACACCTTGAACTAGTAGATTGGATATATAAAATGTTTATATTAATATAAAATGTTTTAACCTTCATTTTGCTCTCCCAAAAATTCATAAACTATTTTATTTATACTGCACATTATTTCTATTAGTTCACCAAGTATCACAAAGTGAATTTGATGTGACTTGATGGTATTTTTTCAAGAATAAATTGCACTCTCTTGAACTAAGAAAATATCACTTTAGTTACTTTGGTTAAAATGCAAAACATCTAAGTGTATGTATACAATTTGTAATTTTTCTTCAGTCAGAAAAATAATTTGTGTACCACTACAAATTATTTCCAATGACTTTTCTTAACTACAAGACATTTTAAGAAATACATTTCAGAATAAGCAAAGACATCTGAGTTGACAATAGGACATATTTCTAAGATATTTTATATTCAACAACTTTTACTGTGAATATAGTGAAGAACGTATAAATAATACATCATATGTTAAAAAGAAACAAAAATGGAAATTTAATAAGGTTCACTCTATATTTTTATTTTTTTATCCGAGTTAAGAAAGGTATGTTATAACTCTAAATGGCAGCAATTATGAAAAAACCAAGCAAATGATCTCACTTAACATCAAACCAGCTCTTAACTATTCAAGAGATAGTGTATTAAAAAAGATTTATCTAAATTTTTAGTTTTCTTCTTTTGGTTCTGGAACCAATATTTACACAATTAGTTTTACTTATCAGAAAGCAGGCTAGCAGACTGGACACACACACACACACACACACACACTCAGTGTTGAAACTCATACTGCATCGCTATATTTTCTAGTCACATTTATAAACTTGAGCAAAGACTAAATTAAAGGCTGTGAGTACTTAAAGGATTATTTCGAAATTGAATTAATCACGTTATCTCTGTCACATATCATCAGTAGGTAGTACAGAGGGTCATCTTTACTGATTTAGGGGACTTGTTTATTTGAGAATCTTGATTTCCTAAAAATCCCTTGATAATCTGACAATTTATTGAAAACATGTTACACTAATTGCACTTTACTCTCCAACATTTATCTTTACTCTTTTTTTAGTAAAAGTAATTTTAAAATGTCACTAATGTCGATCCTTGAATTTGAATAATTTCTTTTTTTTTTCTTTTTCACATCAATGTTTCAAAATTAGGTGGTAACTTCCAGAATGTATAATCTCATAGACTTCACATGGCATGTGTAATCATGGAATAAATTCACCTATTTATCAATTAATTCATCCAACAGTATCCAGTGAGTGCATTTAATGCATACATAATAGCAAATGAGGCAGATATAATTCCTATAGTTAGGAGTTTATATTTCAGAAAAGGAGACAATTATACTAGTGATTGTAATCTTAGTACGTAAGAGTTATAGTAAATAATTATAGGTCAGCACACGAACAAATTATAGAAACAGCTATCTGTTACCTGTATATCCCATGATCCTACTAAAGCGTGAAGGCAAATTTCAATAGTTGTACCATTTTTTAAAAAATGGTAAAGCTGGAAAAATACAACATTAATCTTGCTGTAACTTTAAAAAATAAAACATTTTAAAACTAGGTTTAAAAAATTCTTTAAATGAAAACAATAAAAAGCATAACTTCATGAAAGAAGACATCAATGTGTTTTTATTTAACAATTCATACCTACCTCAGTGCCTATTACCTAGTAAGGGCTAGTTAATATTTTTAAATAAAATATGAATGGATTTTTTTTTTAAACCTAGTGATATGTATTGAAACTTTTCTATTTCCATGTCTCAGCTCAATAGTGTTTTATGAAATGTAACTGGTCTATATTATTATTGCCAATGCTTCAAGTTACCATGTGTTGAATACCTAATAATATGTCATTAAAACTTTAATACCCTTATGAGGAAGTTATAGCATATGCGTAAACGAGGTTTATAGAAGTTAAATAACTTGCCAAAGGTCACATATGCAATAAAGGTCAGAGCTGAGATACAGACTGTCATCTGTCTGACTCATCTGATACGACCCACTGTCTTCCCATGACATACAGCTCCTTCAGCTAAGTCAATAACTGATTTCTTTCCACCCATGTGTTATTTTACGGCCCAGTGAAAATAAACCTGCTTAGCAGTGGCTGTCTCTGTATCAGCTATTGAAAATGTTACTACCATCAGAAGTCAAAATGAAAAATATCTCTCACAACTCATTTCCTAGCTAGAGGACATAACACTTAGTCTAAATGCTAAAGATAGTTTTCTTGCAGAGCAGGCTGGGTGCCTGGATGCCGCACTATATCTTATTTTGGAGAAAATAACCTTTCAAGGAAGAATAAATGCTTCTCAATGATGATATGAACTTTCTTACAAAGAAATTCACCCCTCATTTGTCAAGCTTAAATTAACATTGGGAGATGTACTGTGCTTTGCAGAGGGATGGCAAGTCCTGCCTTTGATACAACCTTCTTCTCTTCTGATATACTTCAATGTTAACAAGCATATACTAAAATAAGAATCGATTTAAGAATCTGTATTATGTTAAATATTTTGAATGTTTATTTCTGTAAAGGAATTGATGTGTAAGACTTGGAACTTACAATTATGTAGCAGAAGTAGTCAGGGATATAAAAGTTAAGACTCAATTAGAGTGTTTAATAAAATGTTTGATTTTAGGGTAATTATAATAAACACATATAAAATTCATTAAAAAGGGGGAACTAAGGAAAAACTGTGCATTGTATGTGGACATTCTGCTTTGACTTGGGGTCCAACCTTCCATGGTAGAAAGTTTTGAACTGAAATTTTTTTAAGACTTACTTTGTAACTATCTAGCTATGTGAATTTAAATATGCATTCTTTCTTTTCATTCATTAATCTATGGATGATATAAAAATTTATTGAATTCTTACTTTGGGCCATGAATTATCCTAGGTATTGGATATACTTTAGTGAATAAAATATGTGTGGTAATAGCCTTTATGGAGTTAACGATGGTCAAGTATATGTCAAAAACAACAATCTACCTGTTGTTTATCTATCATTCTCTTAAATTCCTTCTTTCCTTCCTCTCTCCCTTGGTAGACAGATAGATGATAGATAGATAGATAGATAGATAGATAGATAGATAGATAGATGATAGATAGATACATAGATACATAGATAATAGATAGATAGATGATAGATAGATGATTAGATAGATAGATAGATAGATAGATAGATAGATAGATAGATAGATAGATGATAGATAGATAATGATAGACAGATGATAGATAGATAGATAAATAGATAGATGATTGATAGATAGATAGATAGATAGATAGATGATAGATAGATACATAGATACATAGATAATAGATAGATGATAGATAGATAGATGATAGATAGATAGATAGATAGATAGATAGATAGATGATAGATGATAGATTAGATAGATAGATAGATAGGTATACTCACATGTGTGTATGTGTACATATGTATAAAATCTACATATTTTATATTCAAATTTATAAATTGTGGTAAATAACACAGAAAATAAACAAGAAACAATAAGAAAAAGAATATAGATAGTGCACTTAGAGTGGTCAGAGAAAATGATGTTGCTGAAATGTGACAAAAGAAATCTTAAAGAATATAAGGATGCCAGCTGTGCCAAGAGAGGGGCTTCAGAGTTTTAGATAGAAGGAAGGGCATGTGAGGGCTCTGAGATGGAGCAATATTAGGGTGCTCAGGGACACTAATGGGTCTATTGTGGCTAAGAAAAGTGAATGGGGCAGTCAGTACAAGATGAGTTAAATATACGGTCAGACAAGGACATGATCATAGATGGATTTATAAAACTTGGAAAAGTATTGGTACAGTAATGTAAATATGAAAACAATATGATTTTAGAGAGTAACTTATGATTTCAAAGCCTTTGATAAGTTATAAGGGAGAAGAGATTGGAACAAGTTTAGAGTAGAAGTATGAGGGGAGCTGATACAGTAGTGTAAGGTAGCTAAGGTTGGAAACAGACGATCAGTCTTTCTCGTATTCTCTATGAAAATTTTCAATTATTTATAACATTCTCTTAGAGGTATATATTTTATATTTTATAAAAATATAAGAAATTTTATTAAGGAATTGTAGAATATCAGATATCACTAAGAAAATTGTAATGCATCTTTTGCATCAACCAGAATGTGTCTGATCCTAATTAGGTCAGTTTTCTTTATTTTCTTCACTTGTTAATTGGAGATAATAAGTATTTTTTACAAGTTCCAAGATTCTTTATTTTACTCTTAACATCTGGAACAACGTCACAATCATACTATATAAGTATTTTAAATTTTTATAGTCCAATTCCTCTACTGCTATATTATAATGATAGTGTAAACAGCTTTTATTAAAGGTGTTTGGATTATATACTAACTAATGCTTTGGGATCTGGGTAAAAAATCTGTAAAATACCCACTTAAGGAAGACATAGTCAAGAGACCATTTGTAAATTATTTATGTGGTTTCTCAGAAACTAATTATGGGGTCATTTGGGCCATATAGAGAAAATGTTCACTTATACAAACTACCTCTCTCTAAAAGCTCATTCATAATTTAATATTATTTCACTGATTTCTAATCTCCTCTTCTAATTCTGCCATTTAAGATAAAGAAAAGTAAAATCTGCCAGTAGCATTTTGTCAATTTTTGTATGCTTTGAGAAATTAAAAATATTAAGGAATTTTACATGACAAAAATATTAATAATTGTTAAATTGCAATCAGCTATTTTTTAAAACTATCTTTCTAAAAATTATAGTTTTTTCTTATTGTAGCTGTTAATAGTCATCATCACATATTAAAAAATAATGCAGCATTATTCCAATATCAATGTAGAGTTCATATAAATGTAGAGTTCATATAAATGTAGAGTTCATATAGTATAGGTTGTGTAAAAGAATATTTCATTTTCTATCACAATGGTTTAAATTAAAAAATTCTCTCTGGTGAATTATTTTCTGTTGTACAATTCAGCACATATAACACTGTACACATAATGTTAAAATTTTATACTCTAACAAATGAACCAAATTTGACTTTATGGAAATTATAATTTATAATAATAACCCAAATCATCCCAGTTCCTAAAATTGTCATAAAAATTCTCAAGAAAAATGAGATATTTTTTATTTCCTTAATAGCAGATGCATTTTGAAAGCCCGACATTACAAGGTTCAGAAATGCTAGATATACATCTTTTCATAAGTATGTTAAAAAAAACAGGGTCTATTTTTTACCTAGGTATTTGTCCATGGTATAACATTATTGGTCACATAATCCAATCCTGCTTTAAAAGGTTTATCAATTTACCTTGTGCTTAATTTTCTTAAACTGATTACAAGACAAAAAACAAATATCAAGGTCATGTCAACTGTGAAGCTGGAACTGTATCAGTTTCTAACCTGAAGGAGGCAGATTTCAAAAGCATGGTTCACTTCCTAGAAACCAACTAAATATTCCAGTCAGGCCATAACATACATGATACAGGAGCAATATTTCTAGGTAAAAATTTTAGTTTAGATTTTTAATTTAAATTTTCAACATTATATTTTCTTTGTTTTATGGAGAAGAGGAAAGACTCTAAAATATCTGAAAAAATCTTTTAATCAATTCTACCTATGGGACAATGACATAAGGGGAAATTTCATTGGATTTTACATTTAGAATTTAGAAAAAGGGGAAAAGAAAAAACAGATAGAAAATCCAATTCTAATTTTTTTCTTTTTTTCTGAACATGTCCAAGGAAAGTAGCATTTGTTGTTTATGAATATAGGAAAATAAAGCCTGGGACAGTAGTTGCACATGAACATGTAAACATTTAAATATTTAACATTTACTTCTCACTCACTTTGCATTTTACATTTAAAATAAGCAACAGAAACATAAAAATGCATATTGATGTGAACATTATTTGAAAGAAAGAATGCTGTTCAGATCATTTTTACTTATGGAAAGGAGAAATCCAAGGAAACTATAACTTTTGAGAAACAGCTGATGAGAACACATGGCAGCTGTCACCTGCAAGCCACTATTCAACCACAGAGAAAAGTGAAATCGACTTTCATTTACTGTAGCTGAAGAAAATATACATTGCACAGCACGTATCACAATGTTTATCAATCTCAAAACTGGGTTTCTTCACCACATCTTGTTTGTTTCATTTTGTTTTTGTGTTGTTATCCTCCTGATGATTTCCAGTGACACTGATAAAATGTAAAGGACTGTGGCACCTGCCAGTAAGAGCATGAAAGAAGAGGCAGATGAGGCGATTGTGTTTCACTTTGCAATCAAAGCATTGGGAGAGAAATATTCAAAGGAGGAAGATAAAAAAAATTACCAGCTGACTCTCCTGGGCAAGTGGCCAAATGAAAATGAAAGAAAAACTAGAGTGTGCACCCACTATAAGTCCTTGCAACTGAAAGAAACCAAGTAAATTTCAAGAAGGCCATGTTCAACAGTGCTAAAAATGTCCAATAATTGCCACTCCATAGTTACTTCCAGGCACAAACTGAAGAGGAATTTTCCACTCAAATAGCTAACCTTGTAATCAGCTCTTTGTTCTGCTTCTGTAAACATGATTGCTGCATAGGCCTAAGGGCAGGGTGACCTCTAGATCAACTGAAACTCACCTTTGTTTGTTCTTTCTAGATAACAGATGCATCCCCTTTGCATGTTTGTGGATAAACCCTATAAAAATAAGGCTACCCCTGAGCTTGGGCCCCAGACCTTCAGAGTGCTAGCTCTACTGGGACCACTGGCATAATAAACCTGAGTTCTCTGACTCTCTGAGTGCTACTTAGTTTCTCACTGCTCTGATTTTTCTGCAACAAAAAATGTAGAATATCTAGCACAGTGACTAACACATACTAAGTTAATAAATGGTAATTCTTATCCCTTAACATATTTTTTAAACTATAGTTATATATAAAGAAGTTTCATCGAGTGCATGATAATCAGCAACATCAAATATTTTAAAATTCAGAAGACAGGAACATTCAAAAGATTTAGCAACTGGAAATCCAATGGCCACGTTAATGAAGAACTTCAGTGCCAAGAGTTTTAGAAGGCAAATTGTAGTAGATTGAGAAG
This sequence comes from Cynopterus sphinx, assembly GCA_030015415.1. NCBI lineage: Eukaryota > Metazoa > Chordata > Mammalia > Chiroptera > Pteropodidae > Cynopterus > Cynopterus sphinx. The sequence continues at coordinate 132,646,866 of CM057383.1, forward strand.
TGACTGTGTAGTAAGGATTCTAGAGCAGTAAAATAACCCTAAAACTGCAAGATGCCTAGAAGAAAACAGAGAAAAAGCATCTTGACATTGGTGTTGGCAAGAATTTCTTGAATATGACACCAGATGCATAGACATGAAATAAAAAATAAACAAATAGGACTTCATCTAACTAAAAAGCTCCGCAGAAAAAAGAAACAAAATCGTCAAAGTGAAAAGGCAATTATACAATGGGAGAAAATATTTTCAAATCATATGTCTGATGTAGGGTTAACATTCCCCAATTTTAGAAAATTCTAGACCTCAGTACAAAAAAAAATGGCAAAAAAAATACCTTATTTAAAAATGGGTGGAAGACTTGAATAAACAGTTTTTTGAAGAAGGCATACAAATGGCCACCAGATATATAAAAAGGTGCTAAATGTCACAAAAATGCAAATTAAAACCATAGTGTGATATCACCTTACACATGTTAGAATGACTAGTATTAAAAAGACAAGAGATAACAAATGTTGACAAGGGTGTGGCAAAAAGGGATTCCTTGTACATTACTGGTAGAAATGTAAATTGGTATATCCATTATGCAAAACAGTATGGAGGCTCCTCAAAAAATTAAAAATACAACTACTATACAATCCAACAATCCTACTTCTGAGTTTAAACCCACATGAATTGAAATCAAGATCTTAAAGAAATATCGGCACTCTCATGTTCACTGCAGCATTATTTACAATAGCAAAAGATGTGGAATAACCTAAATGTCATAGAAAGATGAATAGATAAAATAAATGTGATATCTGAATAAAATGGAATATTATTCAGTTTTACAAAGAGAAATTTTGCCATCTGCTACTACATGGAGAAACTTTGAGGATGTTATACTAACAAAAGACAGAGGCAGATAAATAAGTACTATAGAATCACACATATAGTATGAGAAATCTAAAATAGTCAAACTAATAGAAGCAGAGTAGAATAATGATCACATGGGGCTAAGGAAAGGGGAAATTAGTGAGATTATGGTCAAAGGGTGCAAAGTTTCAGTTACACAAGATGAATAAGACCTAGAGATCTTCTGTTCAACACTGTGCAGATAAAATGAGCAATACTGTACTATACAATAAAAAGAAAGAGAGACAAACTTATAAGTTCTGATTATATTTATGGTGGTGGTTTTATAGATATATACTTACTTTTAAACTCATCAAGATCCATACATTAAATATATAAAGCATTTTTTGTATGTCAATCATACCTCAATTTAAAAAAAAAATGAATCCTAGATACCAAGAACGTTTGCTTTGAAAAAAAGAGTTAATGCAAAGCTATTCAACTGGGGAAAATTTTGCCCTCTTTGAAACATTTAGCAATGTCTAGAGACATTTTAGTTGATACAACTGGAGGTAAAGTGTCACACCTATTAAATATCTTACAATGCACTGGATGGGACCTTATAACAAAGAATTATTTGGCCCAAAATCTCAACATTTTTGAGTTTGGAAACTCTTAGCTAAAGGGTTTATTAATTTTAAGATGAAAAAATAGTGTTCACTTCAATAAAATATAGAAGAGAATAAAGTCAAAATTGAAGGAACAAGGCTGCTAATAAGGCAGAATTTGTAAATGAAAATAGAAGTCTTCTCTCACCCATTCCAGACCCTATCCCCTGCTAGAAACACCTAGGGACCCTCTGGAACCAAGTGGAAAAACTAAAGCTGGTGTAGACACTGAACATGGGATGGCTTCTCTTGCCATTCTGATCTTCCTGGAGGCAAAATAAAATATGCTCATGGATATGGAGAGCAAAGAGGGTAGTTTTTTTTTTAAATGGCACCTGGTGGGGTTTCAACATTATCATGATGACCTTTTCCTCAGGAAGAAAGATTCAGACATGGAGTATTCACACAAGGTTGCTGCTCAAGAGGTTAATGAAGATATTTGATGGATTTGAAAATTGAGAGGGATTATTTATAGTGGATATGCCATACATAATATGGGGCTTCAGTGTATTACTTGGTAAGGATTCTTCCCTTTTTGTGCTTGTTTTTTAAGCAATAACTGATGAGGTGGTAAATCAAAAATTTCGAAGAGAGAGGTTCTGAGATAATCATAACTCCTTTAATTACTAGCTATGTAATGCTGAAGAACTCACTTAATCTTAAGGGGCCTTATCAGAAATAGCTACTGTGAGCTATTTCAACTTACTCCAATCAAATATAATAAATTAAATACAATAGAATATGCTAATGTATACACTAACCATGCAACAAATATATATTCTCTTTCCAGAAGATAAAAATGAATGAATTTATTGTGGTTTCCCCAAAGTAATGAAAAATAAATTAGATAATCAAAAATTATAATTTTAACTCTACTTTTATATTTAGTGCTTTATTATGCTCAAGGAGACTAATTTCACCATATGTATAAATTTGCAACTATTTTTAAAGATACTGAAGGTTTAAGTAGAATATATGGCTCAGTAAGCAAGACAAAGTTAGGCTCATTGAGCTACACAGAATATAAAATAAAACAATTTTTGTCTGGTTTTGTGTAAATCAGTTCAATATTTGTGTAGAACTAAACTGTACAATGTTTAACAAAATGAACACTATTAGAATGCAACTGTTTCAGAATAAATTTGCTGAAAAATCCATTCCCTCACATTTATTGTTAGTCTGTTAATAAGATCTATGCATGCCAGAGTGTTTTTTTTATAGCTTAGTTCAAGTAAAAAGGAATAGAAAAATAAAGGAATGTGCCTTACTATTGCTTTTACAATTAAATTTAATATTTCCCCCTCACCTATTTAGCCTACTGATTACACCAGTTACTTTCATGTCTTATAATCATTAGTAAGGTCAAATGTTCTGAAAAATTTAACACATATATTTCAACTAGTTTAGCGTGTTCAGGAAATAGAATTCTTCTTAAGATTCTCTTTCATATAAATACCATCTGTCCAGTATGTCTATTAAAATTACCATTGTTCATTTTCATATTGAAAATGACACCCACAAAGGAACATTAGAGTTTTTGTGTAGGTGGTACTAAATACCTTTAACTTGCTTTGAGTTTGTGTGTGTGTGAGTGTGTGTGTGTGTGTGTGATGATTAGATAAAAGATTACTTTGGTCAAGAAAGAAAAATTCTTAATACTTTAGCATCTAGTACTTTGTTATATCTGTCTCAATACCAATAACTTATAAATCAAATTTTCATATGCAGATATGTTTATAGCAGTGGTATTTATAAGAACAGATAATAGGAGCTAATTCATCAATAAAATGACAACTATAATAATTAATAAAGTTATGGAAGAAAAATATTTGCAGTCAAAGGAGAAAAATCATAGATACAACTTATAAATATACTAAACCCTTTAGGAATAAGTTAAACAATAAATAGACAAGATCTATAAGAAGATAACATTAAAAATCTACACAGATACAGAAGGGGGCTTGAAAAATTCAAAGGCATTTTCATATTTTTTTGGAATGGAAGATTCACAGTAGTAATTATGTTAATTATATCAATTACCTTAAATTAATAATATTAATTGAATCAATATTAATTACCACATAGGTAAGGTTTTGGAATTTTTAAAAATTATTTAAAAATTCTTTTAAAGTACAGGGAGTACTCTGGTATCCTTGTAAAGGAAGAATAATGAGGGAAAACTAGCTTTATTAGAAAATGGACAGGTATGAAAATATACTAATTCAGAATGGTATTGGTTTAAATACAGATGGAGTGGTGCACAGAAACTAGATTATTCAAAATCAGTAGGGGTAGCAGGATTGTTCAATCAGGGGTTCTGGGTGACAACTGGTTAGCTCTTTTGAAAAAAATATTAACTTAAACACTGATATCACATAAGCTAAAATGAATACCTAATTGTATTACTTTATAAAAATGAAATGAATATTTAAATGTGTTAGAAAGTCTTTAGAAATAATTTTTAAGTAAAGGGGTTTCTATAAATTAAAAACTCCAGAAGTCAAAACAGATTTGCAAATTTATCAATGCAGATATAAAAAAAATCTAGCCCAAAATTTGTGTGTGTGTGTGTGTGTGTGTGTGTGTGTGTGTGTGTGTGTGTGTGTGTTTTCAGAAGGCAGCAAACTAGGAAGAACTCCAAGGCTGCAATGTGGTAGGTGATTTACAGTGGGATGGAAGGGTAAGCATTTTATGTGATAAATGATATAGATTCAGGGCTCACACAGTGGAGTTAGCTGGGTTCAGAAGCTGATATGACTGATCTTAAATATTTGAAGCATCAGCTCATCCATCCATAAAATGGTGATAACATCATAGAGTCAACTTAGAGTATCTTTGAAAGTTATTGAGACCATACTAACCCTCACATAAAAAAGATAATAAAATAATTTTTATTTAAAAAATGTATTTATGGTTAATAGCAGTGAACTCTGTGACATCTATGGTACCAGCTCTCAGTACCAGAGTTGCAACCTCCGTCCAGTGGTTGCAACTCCAAACCTAGTGTTGTTTGTATGAACACTGTATTTTTAACTTCAGAAGTGAGAATGCAAGATTCTTCCAAGCAGCTTCTCTAAGGGATATAAACTGGACTATATTTTACTCTTTCAAATTAAATTTATATCATTGTTTTTTAACTACAGTTATTTATTGGAAATAAATTGCTATAGCAAATGTTTTAGGTTTTTTAAAATTATTTTTATTTCAGAATACAGCCAAATAAATATATTATTTATTGCTATCTCTATATGCTTAACATTCTACCATTAGACATTTAAAGTCAAAAATTCATGGCTAAAGATATGTAAAGGAGATCTGTTCAGTAAATAAAATCTTCAGTTGAATTCTGAATTCTGTTTCTCCTCCCTTTTCATTAGGACAAGGTTTTTAAAAATTCCTGACCTAAGCCAAAAAATTAATAATAATAATTCTGCCTTTTTAAAGTCTAGGAAGAGATGAGGTACCTATTGGGTACAGCACTAGCAAAACACAGTTCTCCAAATATGAACATGAACATCGTATATACCAATAAAACCAATGAGGTGTAACTATTGGCAGTTACTCCAAAATGTGACTGCTTAAAATAAGCCAAAACATCCGAGCATCCTACCCACAAACTTAAACACAGTTACATACCTGAGGATGGTCATTTTCACAACACAAAACATTGGGATTAAAAAAAAATAAAAAAAAGATTTATTGTCAGTTTCCTCTAATGGTTTAAAATAATCGTAGCATCCATTGCAATCCCCAAAGGTTAGCTTTATGAAAATACATAGCTCATTTACAATAAATTGTTAATATCAATCAGGAAAGCATTTAGAGAGTCCAGATAGAATTAATTTTTTTTCTAAGGGTAGGATTGAAAAGTAATGGGTGATAGAGGATGTTTAAGTAAAACTGAAAAGAATTGAATACAAGAATTATAAATAACTAATTTAAAAGAGGGAATACTTGATGAATGGGAAAAGGATTAACTGCTTATGTTGTTTCTGGGTAAGTCTGTGCACAGTATTGTTTGCCCTAACTCCTTCATTCTACTGACAACAAAGCTGAAGCCAAAATGAATATTTGTCCAAAGTACAAGGCAGTAATAGTCAGAGCTCTTGAACTCAGTTCCTCTAATATTCTTTTAGCATTGCATTTGCTGCCTCGCAGCAGCAAGTTAATGAGATTCTATTACACTAGATACTTAAACCCAACCTTTCTGCTTAAAGGAAAAATAATTTAATGAAAAATTTAAGTTAGACTACATTTTCTGAAGAACATTTGAAACTTATGGTTGGAAAATGAAACATAATAAATATTTAACTGACCAGGAAAATACAATTTATATATTCAAGTTCCAATTATGCAAAGTCATACTTTAATCCTTGCCTCCCCTTTCTTCCAATCTACTTTTTGTACATTTCATTTCTCATGATAAAAGTTGAGTTTCAGAGTTAAGTTATTTACAAACAATAGAGGGCAAGGGATGCGCAGCATAATAGGCATGTTGTTTTGCTTCCTCACATCTATTCTTCTTCCTAGCAAAAGCACATCATTTAATTAGGGGAGCCTCTTTTGTATGACTTTCTGTCCCATGGAAAGCTAATCAATCAGAAGATTCCTTACCTTTGGCTACAATAATTCATTCAGTGATGGGTACATGGACCCAATCTTTTCAAAGCATATCCTGAAGTTTTTTAAGAAATAGTGAAGAAAATTACTTTCTCTTTCTGCAGGTGTTACTAATTTGTGTAAAATATGTTTCTGGACCTTCCGGCATATCATTTTTCTCAACATGGAAAGAGACAACTTGAGAATAAAATTACATGGTTAAGACAAGAGATTTTAAAACATCCACCAAATACTGAGAACTTTTTTTGGATTCCTACATCCAGCCATGACTGAAGCCTGGTAGACTTACTCTGGACTCTCCATAGAGACCAATAAATTTTTATGTTTAAGTGTTGAAGTTAAATTTCTAGTTTCAAGTAAAAAGTTTCAGATAAATAATAGCAATAAAATTAATTATTAAAAAGATGAGAAAACTATAGTAGTTTTTCTATAAAAGATTGATTAAATTTTCACTATGTACTCATTGAAAGCAAATGTATTTGTTCCCTACAGCTGTGGTCCCCAACTCCATGATCCTATGAGAATCTAATACCTAAAGTTCTGAGGTAGAGCTCAGGCAGTGATGCTAGTGTTGGGGAGTGGCTACAAACACAGTTAGCTCCTTTGCCTGCCACTTACCTCCTGCTGTGCAGCTTGGTTCCGAACAGGCCACTGACTGGTACCAGTACATGGCTGGAGTGTTAGGGATGCCTGCCCTTCATTATTTGCCTTTCTGACACTGATATTAGTTATTGAGAATTTTGCTGCTGTATAGTTCTCATTTCTGTAAAGTTAAATAGTAAATTCTTAGACTAAATTATCAATCCATCCCATGAATCTTCTTCATTGTTTGGGCTTTGACATTGGCAAATTCATTGCCTCAAAAGGAGTCAGAAGACTTGAGTTTTAAGACACAGAGATTGCTAAGAAGTCAGTTCTGCTCAGCCAGTGCAAATAACTGCCTTCTCAAGGCCACTGTTGATTTCCTAGAGTCCATCTTTCTGCTTGGATGGTATATTTAATATCAGTGACTAAGCCTATTTATCACTTGTGATGTTTGCTCAGGTCTTTGGATTGCTAGGAGTTAACCATTGTGTATATAGCACTTTACTGTTATTAAAAAATGTTTCTATATGTTATCTTGCATCCTCTTGAAAAAACTGCACAGAAAAACTGGTGATGAGGCTGAAAAGGTTAATGACTTGTACAAAGTTGCAGGGTAAGTGAATAATACATTGAAGACTAGAAAAAAACAAAAGTACAAGTCAGTCCATGCGTTCTTTCAACCATCTTTTCCTCCTTCCCCGAATTTTTCAACAGGATGCTGGCTTTTGTTTAGTTTTGTTTTTTAGCTAAACAATCCATCACCTATACAGTAGTAAATCACAGTAAAAATGTCTTGGCTTCCAAACTTTGAGGATAGAAACTTTTTTTAATGAGTCATTTTGTGAGTACTGCCCTTCCTATGATTCAAATCTGAATCTATGTTTGAAGGAAACCTCTCTTCCAAGTAGGGGGAAAAAACCAATTGTACAATTTCCTCTTAATTTCCAAGCTTTTATATATAGTGCAAGAAGATTAAACCATTTTAGAACAGCACTATCATTCATTTTAATTTCATGTTTCAATGTTAACATAGGAACTCTTCTCATAAAAGGTCTTATCTATTCATTCCTTTCCTTGATTTTCAATGCTGAAGAGGTTTCTTTTGAAACTTTCATCTCTCTGATATAAAGGCTTTGTATTAGTTCTTATGCAAAGTTTATCAGCGTTTTCAGATTCTTTTCTAGAGATGCTTCCTTATAAAGTAAATGACCTTGGGTCAAGGGAGGAAGGAGTTTATCAACTGCAATCTCCAAGGCATTGCTTCTGTAGTCTAACACTACCTGAGAGAATTCTCTTAGTGGTTTTTCATCTTTATCTGTAGGTCCAAGATTTGTATAGAGCTCATTGACTTGTTTTTATCTACTTAAATACCCCCACATGCTCCCAAATTCACTTTAAACCTCATGTTTTAAACAGCCCCCAGCTACCATCCTCAGATCTTCCTTTCCAAAAAATTTTGAGCTTTCACAGTTACTATAAATACAATTATAAAAATTTTCTAGGAAATGAGTTTTTGAGTTTTACAAATGTTTGGTAAATAATAAGATGTCTGCATCAGTAACATTACACTTAGAAGTCTAAGCAAAAACCCCCAGACCAAACTCCAACATTACACTTAGAAGTCTAAGCAAAAACCCCCAGACCAAACTCCAAAAATCCAAAACATAAAAAAGCAATATATATATATTGATCAATATATATATAATGATCATCACACTATATATATGACAGTAAAAAAAAGAACCAAAAATTATATACAATAAGATTATATATAAATATTACATAGCTCTTCCATGGAATAAGACTCAGATGTTTAAAAGATATTTCTAAAGCATTTTTACTGTGGCAAAAATTATAATATTAAAGAAAAATGGTACTGCAAAGTATATATAAAATGTAATTATCAATATTCTAAATATGTCTATAGGCAGAAGACTATACAATACATTAAAATATGAAAAGTGATTACCTTTGAAATACAAGATAAAATGTTTATTATGTATTTTTGAACATTTTTTTTATTTTTTCAAATAAATTTCTAATTTATTTAAAATCTTCCAAGTATATCCTGATTTGACTGTAGGATTTTAAATCAAAAGTAATTTTTTTTTTGCCATTCTGAATATACCACAGTATTGTCTTCCGCCAAGGAGCTGCCATTTTGATAAATGATTTTAATCTATTTGTTTTGAAGAAAAACTTTGTAGGGTTTTCTCCAGCAATTTCAAAGACTTTGTATAATTTTATTTCTTTTTAATATTATGTTTTATCTAAAAATGAGTCTTGTAATCATTATCTTAACATTGTATGGCCCTTATGAAGATTTGCATTTTTCATTGTAATTAAATTATTTTTAAATAATATTATTTCTTTGAATTTAAAAATTTTTCAAATATCTCAGTTTTTCTCTAGAAAACTTTATAGAGCTATGTGAGGATTTCATTTCCCTATTTTCCTGAGAGCTAGTAGAAATTTTAATCTGGATAGTCTTTTTAATAAATCTATACTCTAGTTTAATTCCTTCTGCTCTTTAAGAATTTTAAAAATATTTTTATTTTAAAATTTAAATAATTAAATGTAGCCATTTTAAATATTTCCTTATACATTTTATACATATAAGAAATTTCTGCAGTTGTAGAAAAGAGCTACAAGCGGTGATTTTTCATGGTAAACTTTTATTTTGTGAAAGTGATGATTTCCCATGTCTCTGAATAACAATTGTGTTTATTTAAAAGTCTTCAGAAAACATCTAGTCAAGATGGTGGGCTAGGTAAGAGGGAGATTTACCTCCTCCTGTGACCGCAAACAACTTGGAGAAGCATCTGAAGTCTAGCAGATCATAACACACACATCTGAGAATATAAAGAAAAGGTTACATCAAGACTGGTAAGAGGGGTGGAGACATTAAACAGGCTGGTCACACAACCACACGTGGTAGTTGAGCACCCTGAGGCAGAGTGCAGCTGCATATGCCTGGCTGAAGCAATGAAGGGCCCTAGCCCCACACAAGGGCTCCCAAGCTCAGGGTTCCAGTTCTGGGAATAAGAGTTCCCACAAAATCTGACTACAGATCAGTGAGGATTTTGGCCCTTCCAATGAAATAGAAAGAACCTGAAAACCCTGGGCTCTGGCAAAGAGTGTGGGGCTCGAGAGGCACAAGAGACACAGATAAATACTGAGCTGTGAGGGGCCGGAATGAGAACTGGAGGGACAGCCACCATTGTTCATTTGCAGGTTTTTTCAGGTCCCTTCTAGGGCAGTCCGCAGAAAGGTGCTGCCTTGCCTGTGTTGAACCCTCCCCTGGCTCTTGCATGACTAATTCTGAAGCTGCATTGACCCATTGAGGTCGGCCTACTCCATATGTTTCTCCCTGGGACCTGACCCCCTCAACCCATAAATTTCCTATGGCTGGCCTGTTGCCAGGTAGCCAGCCCCACCATGGCCCTTCTTTGGGCTGCAAATTTGTGGGTGGGCAGCAGCCTTCATCTTCCATGGCCCATGTATGGTCTGCACATTATTGGGGTAACTATTTGAGGGTGCAGGCCACTGGTGCCAATAAAACCTGTAATGTCCTTTGGGCAGATCGCTAGGGTCTGTGGGACTGAGGCAGACAATGGCTAGCCTCTCAGTTATCTGTGAATTTTGCAAGAGCCCATGGGATCAGCACTGGCAGCAATACTTTATCTGCATTGGCCTGATGAAATTGACTTGCTCTACCCAGTGTCTCCCTGGGGTCCTGTTCCACCCAACCCACAAATTGTCCACTGAGGGTCCATTGCTGGGCAGCTAGCCTCACTCTGTGCCTCCCCTGGGTCGCACATTCATCACTGGACAATGGCTCTCAGCTCATACCAGATGATCCTCCTGATCACTTCATAGATGTCTAACCATTGTATGGTATACCTGAAACTAATATAACATAATAATAATAAAAAAAATAAAGTCTCATGTTACCTTAGGTTTTTGTTTTTGGTTTTTTTTGGTTTGATTTTGTTTTGATTTTAGTGTTTCACATATTGATCAATTGTTTTTATTCTTTTTTCCAGAATTTTGTGGTGATTATTAATTTTATACTTACTACAGCGGTTGAAATTCACTGTTGTATGTCTGTGGGCATTGTTTCGGCTTATTATAAATTGCATCTGCTGATTGTGAAAAAAGTGCCAAAATTCTGTGGAAAGTAAAATAAGGGTATTCCATGCAATGAGGTTTTCTCTTAGAAATGTGCTATCTCCGCTCCCCTTTCTGGTACATGTACACATCAGGCATACTTCTCTTTCAAGTGTTATCATTACTTTTCAGTTTCTTAGTCAACTTCAAAAAAAAGTTTAAAAATTGTATAATGAAATCAATAAATGCCTTCTACTTTGGTTCATGAATGGTTATTATTTCACTATATTAGTAAAAACATTATTGCAAAATGTGATAACCAAATAATGAATCGTAGGAAAATGTGAATCTCTATTTCAACAGCCCAAGAAATAGAAGCTTATGGATATCTATAATAAAATAAACTTTCAATACAAAGGAAAACTGAGCTCAGTGGATCTAGCAACATTCAAATCCAATGGACTGAAAAGTACAGCTGTGCTGATGAGAGTGGAACACAAAGGTACGTGCTGCCTCAGCAGCCCCAGCTGTGCAAGAACGACATCTGATTCAAGCATCTGTCTGCAGCACACTGAGCAGACCCTACAGAATCTAATAAAGACAATAATTATTTCAAAAAGGCACCAGGTGTTGACAGTATTTCTAAGTTGGCATAGTCTTCATGAAGTTTCATTCAACCTCATGTGCCAACACTAGATTTTTCTTCCAATTAGCAAGTACATGTCTACGAAGCAAAGTAGCTCAAGCTGCAATTCTGGTGTGAGTTAGTATTTTATTATTATCTGCAGATTAGGGAGAGCCTAAGAACAAGGTAAAAAAAAAAACATATTGTATTTTTAGATTATTAGTGCATTGTTTCAAAAAATGTGAAAAGAATGATGTTGAATATTTCTGTTTAAATACATCTATACATGCAACGTGATGGATAAAATAAATGTTTTCTCTTGTTTCCTCTAAAGGGAATGGTTTCAATGTTTTGATAGAGTAAGATTACTGAGTAGAGTGTGAACTGTCATCCATGCAGAAAATGCACTTTAACATACAAGAATGGAGATTTTAAGTGTCTAGATTTTTGATAAAATTCTTCCATCTTCCAAACATACAATCAATTTGGGATTTAGGTCTTTATTTAAGGAGAATTATTTTATGTTTTTCATAATGAGATGCCCCAATTTTTTTTAAAGTAGTCTAATTAAAAGGAATATAGCTTAGAGATACTACCAAAAAGTTCGTCTATTTGCATCTACAAACATAGCAAAACACTTATTAACTGAAAGGATACCCTGCTTAATTGAATATTTCTGGGTAATTGAAGATTTTGGCAAATGCATTTTTCTGTTTAAACATTGACAGTTTGTACAAACTCTTTCTAAAATTAATGAGTGTGCATTCTTACTTAGAAAGAACCTTTATAAGCAAGGATTTTCCACCCGAATCCCTCTCCACAAACAATCCAAATTGAGTTGAGAATATTTGTGAACTGGGTCGAGGAAAAATTATACTTTTATTTTTACTAACCTATAAAAAAAATTTAGTATACCCTTTTATTCTGAATACCAGCAAGAAATTATATTGAATTGGCAGTTCCCATGACTTTGTCACAAGTAGAAAACACAGATATTTTCATGTCATATCATGGTTGTGGCAGATCTAGGTAAGTAGTTCATGCTCAGTTATAAGAAGTGATCAGACTCATTGCTAGATCTTGTTATGAGTTCTTGTTTTCTATTGCTGCATAACAGATTTACCACAAATTTAGTGGTTTAAAACTACATGAGTCAGGTGTCCAGCTTAACTGAATTCCATACTCAGGGTTTCACAAGCCTGCAATCAAGCCAGGTTTGTGATCTCATTTGGGACATTAGATCTTCCTCCAACCTTACATGGTTGTTGGCAGAATTAATTTTTTTGCAGTGGTAAAGTGTGTGGTAGCTTGCTTCTTCAAGGTTGATAAAAAAAAAAAAGTGCCCCTAATGCCTTCAATCTCTGTTCTTAGAGGGTCAGGCCCATCCAGGTTAATCTTTCTTTTGATTACGAAAGTGAACTGGTAATTGACCTAATTATTTCTGCAAAAATCTGTTCACCTTTGCCATGCAACATAACCTAATCACAGGAACGTCCTTCACTACATTCGGACATTCTGCTCATATTGAAGAAGTGATTATTTACTATAGCAACAGGAATCTTGAGATCATTTCACAATCCTTCCTATCATTTGTATATATGTGTGTGTGTGTGTGTGTGTGTGTGTGTGTGTGTGTGTTTGTGTGTGTGTGTATACACACACACAACTATATAAATACACTAATGAAGAAGCACATATATTACAGTATCACAATATTTTTATAATATTTTGATAACTATTTTCAATAAATTATTTTATTCTATGGATTTTATTTTACGTATTTAAAAACTCTCAGGATTCCATAGGTTTCACTAGGCTGCCCAAATGATTATGGAACAAGAAATGATAAAGAATCCTAGTTCTTAAAGCAGCCTATTTACTCAATCGCTCAGTACAAATTTTTGAACTCATCTTGCTTCTACTTTTACTAATAATTCATATTCAACGTATCAGTTTGTCCTGTCAGCATTACCTTCAGAATATATTTCATGTTCAATCACTTCTATCACTTCTACCATCCCTCCAAAATATGCCTGCATTATCTCCCACTTTTACTATTGAAATAGCCTTCTAAGTTGTTTTCTTCTTTTATTCTTTTTTCACCATATATCACTAACACATCAAGTCCCACATCTGCAGAGAAGGCTCCACTGACTTACCATTTCACTAAGAAAAGGGGGAGCAAAAAAAAAGAATTTATCCTGTCTGTGGAGTGAAGATTTTGGCAGAATAATGTTCCATACCTGGACCCCAGCTCTGGCAAAGATACCATGTCCTAACTCCCAGAGCCTGAGGCTAATTCCATGACAAAATTGACTTTGCAGATGTAAGTTTGAAAATACTAAAATAGAAAGATTATCCTGTATTTTCCAGGCAAAATCATTCTGGTCACATGAGCCTTTTAAACACTGAATATTTCCTCTGGCTGCAAGATGAGGTAGAAGAAAACAGAAGAGAGGTCAGAAAGATTCAAAGTGTGAGGAGGACCTGGCCCACTGTTGGTGGTTTTGAAATTGAAAAAAGGGATCCACAAACATTGGAATGAAAGAGGATTACAGAATGACAACTAGGCAACATACATCAAGAAAAAAGGAATCCTGTTTTCCAACAGCATGAAACTCAATTATCTCAAGAACCAGAATAAACTTGGAAGCAGATTCTTCCTCAGAGATTCCAAGAAACAAAATCCTGCCAATATCTTGCTTTACCCCAGTGACACATGTCAGACTTCTGACCTCCAGAAGTGTTGGATAATAAATTTGTTTTGTTTTAAGTCACTAAGTTTTGTAGCAATCCATTACAGAAGCAATAGGAAACCCAATCAAACGTCCCATGTGGGTCTGGGTAATCAGACCCCTGCCTACCTCTCCAAATTGATTACCGACTCTTTTATTCTTTACTTCCTCTCTTCAGTCAAATGGGCCTTTTTCCTGGTTAAGCCTCTAAATTTGTGGTAATTTATTGCAAAGCCACAGAAAATCAGTGAAATGGGATACTGGTTTTGACACTATTGAGTAGGCAATCAGTAGCTACCATATTTATCCTGGACACGCCTGATCAATATTATGAATCTAATATCAATAGATGTATCTTCCTCATTCTGCATTTTACCTATTTTGATTCAAAGAATATAAACTTTTGAATAATTACAGCAAGTTCTTAGATATTTGCTTTCATTTCTGAAAGTATGAACAAGGACTTTGAGGCCCAACAGAACTTGGTGTAAATCTCATTAATTAACACAGTGGGCAAGTCACTTAAGATTCCAGAGTGCCAGTGTTCTAATTTGTTAGGCTTGAATAAATATTTAAGTAGGAAAGCAGTTAAGGGGGTGGGGGGGAGTTATCATACTAAAAGGTTACTTAACACAGTTTGATATCTAAGAGTTATTAAGTCAGTTTTCTCAGCTTGTCCCAGAGATTGGTAAGAAACATAGAAAAGGCTTTTTAAAGGTCACAGGGCAAACTATCACTTAGATACAGCAAACTCCAGTGGACAGATGGGTTAGTCAGTACACGCCAAATACTGACACTCTGTTCTGGCATTCCAGACCACACATCTGTTTCCTCGTGAGATTTCCTCCATGGCATGGAAACTGAGCGATGTACCCACACATGATTCTGTGATCTCAAAAGTATGATAGTTTATTCAATATTTACTAGTTTTCATGCTATTACCTTTTACAATACCCTCTTAAATCATCTACAATCTAGAGATTATGATTGCTGGGCCCTGAATGTTTAAGTTTACCAGGAAGTCCTTCACTTACAGTTCATTTCCCACATCATAATCAAAAATGTTCCCTGCACCTCTAGTTATTAAAAAAATTACAAAACAGAAAAGCTTCAACACTGATATCATTGTGTCAGGATGAACATAGACAATTGTTTCCCACATCCTTTTGCAGTTTTTTAAGGTGCTTAAAGTAATGAAATCATGCGTAATTATAGTTTTAACCACATGAATATATTTAACAAAAGACCAATTTTTGTCTTAACCTCTGACAAAAGTCCCTGTTGGCACAACTGAGCTCAAGGTCTTAATTATACCAGTGTGAAATTGAAACAAAGAGGTCAAAATGAAAATATCTTTTCTATTCCATGGTTAATTACCACTTCACAATGAAACAACTGGTATTCAAATGAATTATAAACCTTAGGTTTTTAATTTTTCTGCAGCACACCAGTTTTCATCCTCAATACAATAAAACTGCATAAAAGCTCATTTTGTTTTTATTTAATGTATGTTCATTATAGATAACTCAGTCTAAATAACCACACAGAATGAGAAAAAAAATTAAAAACCAAGATTCGTCTTTGGTTATCTGAGAATTTCTACCAAATTCTCAATTCATATTCTCAATTAAAATATCAATTCGTTTAACATTTAAAGAATTAAGAAAAAATAGATGTATTCATTTATAAAAGTAAAATCATCAACCTTTTACTTTCAGGAAATTACTAAGGATAAAGACAAATTTCATCTACACAGATGTTTAACGAGCATTTTATAAAAATGAAATATATAAAATTAGTTAAATAAAATATTAGGTATATACTATTGAATATTAATTAAGAGAAACTCCAAATGGCTTATTATCTTTATATTGTCTTTCTTCTAGTTACTGTGTATTTACTGTCTGGCATTCAAACTTGGCCCCAGCTTTTTACATATTTACCTCTTTTTCTCCACAGTTAGTTCAATGACTCAAAGTTGACTAAGATTATATCCAAAAAATTGCTAAAATTTTTTACTCATTTTTATTTTAATTCAAGTTAAAATAGTTAAATTTTAAAATAAAGTTAGTAAGAACATTAGTACTAAACACTCTCTCAATTCCTCGAGGACATCACCTCAGTAAAGTATCCATTCCTTCTCTACCACAATTTATCTGAAAATACGAACACCACAAAACAGATTCCATTAAAAAAACATCTTAGGAAAACAAACAAGTAAACAAACTCTCTTAGCCTTATAGCATCATTTGGTTATCGTCTAGTATGTCTGGTTTGTTTTCTTCAACAAAATTTCTTGAAAGAATTATCTACACTCTAAAACATTTTACCTTACTCTCTCCTAGATACAGTGAGCTTTAACCCCACTGTACTTTTGCAAAAAAATTTGTTAAAGTTACTAGTGACCTCTAGATGACTGAAATCAATGGTCAGACCAATATCTGGTTCTCAATTCACATCTGACTTTGACCTTCGGGCAGCATACATTCTTTCACCAGCTTTACGAGGGAATAACTGATAAATATAATTGTATATATTTAAAGTGTACAATGTGATGATTTGATATACACATACATTGTGACATGATTACCACAATCAAGACAATTAATACATCCATCACCTCACATAGTTAACTCCTTTTGTGTGTGTGTGGTAATAATGTTTAACATCTATTCTCAGCAAATGTCAAGTATCCAACACCATATCATCATCTTCTAGAAACTCTCTTGACTTGATTTCCAGGATCTAATGACTTTTATTTCTCCTTCTGCTTCAATGTACATTACTTTTCAGCTTCTGCTCTATCTTCTTCTTGTACACCCAAGCCAAGGGATGGAAGGCACTAGGAATGGCCAAGTATCAATTAGAAGACTTATTCTCTCCTGTGTTTACTCTTGCTCTCTAGATAATCTCAGTTAATATCATGGTTGTAAATGCCTTAGCTGTGCTAAAGATAACCCAATTAATACATGTAGGACTTTCCTGAGCTCAGATTAATGTACTTGGCATATTCACTTAGACATGTAATGGGCATGTAAAACATTACAAGTCCCAAAACAATTCTGCAAATGTCCTGTTTCCCTCAAATCTGCTGGTTTCTCCTTCAAAATTTTCTTTCCATGTATAATTCCAACTTTTTTTATTTACTTGAGCCCAAAAAGAAAAAAACTTTACAGTTTCCTTTGATTAATCTTCTTACTCTCAATGTTCAAGTAGACCAAAACAAAATCATGAAAACCACTTTAAAAAATATATCCAGGATCTGACATCATATATGCCTGCTACCATCATGGTCCAAACCATCATCATCTTCTCTTGCCTACTCTTTTTCTCTCGCCTCCTAGTTGGTCCTCATGCTTCATTCCTTGCCTCACCTACAGTCTGCTCTCAAAATAGTAATGAAGGAATTGGTCCTCTGATCCAAATGCTTCAGTGGCTTGCCATTTTTGAGTAAAAATCAAATTTCTTATTTGTCTCCAAGACCCCACATAATTTGCTCCCCCCACCCCTTTCTTTCTGACTTAGCTCATGAATTCTAATCTTTGATAGAATTCTAAATTTTCCACAAGAAATATATATTATTATTATAGCAAAAAAATAATTCAACAAAAGTTATTTTAAAATGTGAATGCTTTTACTTTTTTACCAACAAGTGGCTTGACCTCTAATGAATGTCTCACATTATATCATTTGTCACCTATTAAGAAGTGTGGCAAACATAAAAAGTGTTAAAATGCATAGAGCATTATCCATACCTAATAAATATTATATAGAAACACATTTGAAGATATTTTTAATATTTGAATCATTGTTTATAAAATATTAACCACTTTGACTCTTTTGTAGGTATGGAGTAATTATGAATGTCTTAGTTTAGGTTTTAATTATTGTTCACCCAGAATACTGAATGTTATTCTAGATTTATTTTCTACTAATGCACTATATCCATTTCTTTCACTTTCCATGGAAACTTATGCACATGTTCTTAAATATTATTTAAAGATCTTCATATTTAATCTTTTCTCACTATTTTCTTATAAATGTAATATCATTTTTTCTTCTTTCTACATATATGTTAACTCTATATATCCTTCATAGTTCACCTGTGATAGCTTCTCTATTAAATTCTCTCATTTTGAATTACCTCTCCTCTTAGGATCCATTTGTGAAAATTGATAACTGTTTTAACATAATTCATAGATATGAATTATTCATATCTACCCAACTTAATAAGATGCTTTAAAGAAATTCCTGTGACAGAAAGTATAATGTAATGAACTTGAACTTTGATTTCATATTAGTCAAAGGGTACAAAGTTTCAATTATGCAAGATGAATAAGTTCTATAAATCTACTCTTCCAGTATAGTGCTTACAGTTAAAATATTGTAATGTGTACTTAAAATTTTGTTAAGAATGTAGGTCTTGCATGAACTTATCACACATACAAAATAATAATAAATAAAGAGGCCAGAAGGAAACTTTTGGAGGTGATAGCTATTTTTATAGCATAGATGTCATGATGATGGTTTCACTGGTATATATTTATCTTTAAACTCATGGAATTGTATATATTAAATATGTACAGCTTTTTGTATGTCAGTCATATTTTAATAAAGCTGTTTAAAAGACTTTGGTTTAAATCTCCTCTTTGCAGATAAAATAGGTTGTGTGTGTGTGTTTTTATATCCAGAGATGTATCTATCATCTATCTATCATCTGTCTATCTATCTATCTATCTATCTATCTATCTATCTATCTATCTATCATCTATCTATCTATTATCTTACTATTTATCTCAAAAGAGAGAGAGAGAGAGAGAGAGAGAGAGAGAGAAATTTTAAAGAATTAGCTCATGAAATTGTAGAGGCTTGGTAAGTCCAAAATCTATAGGGTAGGCCAGCAGGCTGAAACCCAGAGAAAAGTTACAGTTCAAGTCCAAAGGCAGTCTGATGGCAGAATTCCTTCTTGCTTGGGGAAGTCAGTCTTTTTCTAGTAAGACCTTCAACTAATTGTATAAAAGCCCACTTACTTTATAAAGAGTAAACTGTTGTATTCAAAGTCTACTAATTTATACGTAAAGGTCATATAAGAAATACCTTCCCAGATACATGTAGAATGTTTGACCTAACATCTGGGTGTTGTGGCCTATCCAGTTGACATTTAAAATTAACCATTGTAAATATTACTATGTGACTTTGTGTAAGTGAACTCTTCAGCTGCTCCATTTTTAGAATGAGGACAGTACAACTTATTTATCTTGTTATTGTGGAGACTTAAATACAGAACACATACAATGTGTCTGGCCCAGTAACAGAGCAAGTAATTAGCAAACACTCTTTATCTTCTCTCTATCTCCAACCCTACATTTGGTATAAGTCCATTAAATGGAAGGAAACTAGCAATGTTTTGGTTTATGTGTGTGTGTGTGTGTGTGTGCGTGCACATGCACATATGTATTTGTGTATAGTTATATCCACATGTACTTATCAGCTAAATGCTCAGCCCTGTGCTAAGCACTTTAGTAAAGAGAAAAAAAGACATAATTTCTACTCTCAATGAGCTAATGAGCCTCTGAGGAATGAACTGTAAGTATCAAAATGGGGAAAACAACCTATCAAAAGATGCTAGATTGAAAATGATGGCCTATTATTTCAGAATATAGTTATTGCCCAATTTTGGTGTAAGCTGAGTAATGCTACTGAAATATAGTTCACAAAATAAATGAAGCAGTAAAGGTCTGGACTTAGAAATGTTGAATTATTGGAAAGCATGAAGAGATAGGAATATATTAAGAAGAAGAATAAAAGATAAGGTCAAAAACATGAAGAAGGAGATGACCTAGGTGTGTGAGAACAAGAAAGGGAGAAAGAACTAACAGTTATTAAGTGTCTATAGAACCTGTGCTGGAAGCTTCATAAGAAGGATGTTTAGATGCTTTGAAAAATCAGAGAAACTTTGCTAGTTTTTTGTGGACTGTATATACTAAATTACTGGATGATGGAATATAGTTCTAAAGTAGGATTCAAAGTGATTTAAATAAAATATAAATATTTAATTCACCTGATATTTTTTCTTCGTAGTTCTGTTTGAGGATACTGTCCGACTAAGAATCTGTGTATAGCACATATTTTCAAGTGAAGATGTTACCACATCTAAACAATTTAGCCTGAGAAGAAGGCTATGATCCTAATGGAAATTTGGTTGTGGAAGTCAAACCAGTACAATTTGGAAAATAACAAAGGATTATGAATGGATGGATTATGACATTGTTTTCCAGAAGGTCTTAATATCTCTGAACAGATATAGAATGGTTAACAGAAGAAAGATACAAAATGCAATCTCAGTATTTGTTGCAAAGATTAATTTCTTTCTAGTCCTCAAGAAGACAGATACACAGCAAGAGCATAGAGATGATTTTTAAAATCTGTTTAACTCTATAAATTCCTGAAATTTAAGTGAACTCAATTCTGAAGAAGGAGGGTACACAATAGCCCAAGTCTCTGGTGACCTAGAAATTAATGATAGTCTTATTATCTTAAGCTTGAACTTCAGATAATATGTTCAAACTGAGTGTGATGAAGACTTTTTCCCTCTGGTAGAAATGATTTTTCATCAAAACTGAAGGCTCAGTACCTGAATTCCCAGAAACAAAACTTAGGACTGAGGAGATGACACCTATGATTACTAATGAGGGCACAATGCCAAAATAGTACAGTAAAAGTAAAATATGATAGTTATTCTGAACACCTGATGAGATTAGACTTTCACATCATTAACCCTTCTTAACAGCACCTCAGTGACATGAACTTTGTGAAAAAGAGAATATGACTAAAGATTTCTACTGGGGGTTCTTTACATAAGCCAATTTAAAATTAATTTTAATATTTACATGAATCCCATTAAGCAAAAACCATCCTCACTTAAGAACCAATTAGGAGGCTTATCCACCCCATGAGATGCTCTAAGTGAGGTAGGACTGAGCCAGAGCTTATAGAAATGACCTTTTCAAAGGAAACTGTGTCTTAAAGAGAATAGGTAAGAAAGATAGCCAAGGTCCAAATTGTCTCTACTGAGCTCTTCATAATCCCTACAAAAATATCACCTACCTAACCAGGGACTTCTCTGTGGGGCAGGTTATCTTAGAAAGCTTTACTCTGGTCATCCACCAAAGCCACTATTTCCTGGTGGGGAGGGTAAAGCATAAGGATTGGAAATCCATGTTGTTGCAAATGGCAATATTTCATCTTTTCTTACTGCTGAGTAATATTCCATTGTATATATGTATCAAAGCTTCTTTATCTAGTCATCTGTTGTAGGACATAGATAAGATTACAAAATAGAAGAGTAAGAGTCCAAATACTAATGATTGCTTCCACGTCCTGGCTACCGAACATCAAATACACAGTTCTGCTTTCTCATTTTTAAATGCACGCAGTACTTGTGCTCAGTCTTGTTACTCTGATCCCAATGAACATAAACACAGAAAGCAGCATTCATCAAGGTCTTATAGAAGCCAAGCTAATTACTTAAAGCTGGATCAATAAAATCACCTCAACAATAGTATGAGGCTGGTGTTGTTATAATTCACATTTTACAGATAAAGAACCAGAGGTTCATAAGTGTAACCAGCCCAAAGCCACACAATTCGTGAGTGACAGTTAGGTGTGAATCTAGGTTTGTCTTCCTGCAAGGAGCCTGATTTTAATCAGTATTCAGTACAGCCTCCCCATCCTAAAATGAATTACCCATTTGATTATACAAGGTTTAATGGACCAAGTCAATGAGATTTTATGTATACTTTATTTTTTTTATGGAAAAAGAGGAAAAGAGAATGATTTTAAGGATACACACACACACACAAAACACACACATAATGTATATATAAGTTGTGTTCTTTACATAGCTGTCTACATAATTTTTACTTAATATTCTCAAGTAACTATAACAGCATAATAAAGTACCAAATATTAGTACAATTGAAATTGAAAACAGCCAAAAATTATATATGTTTTAATTTTTTGTAAAACCTATTTTAAGCAAGAAGAAATACTGACAGATTGTTAATAGACTAATCTAACAGGTATTCTGCTAATTAGATTAATTGGACACAGTATGCTTCCCTTTTCTTTGGAACCTGAAATTTGTGAAAACGTTTGAATACAAGGATGGCAGCTGTCAAATGCTCATCTTGAGTTAAAGCTTCCCCTGTTGATATGGCATAATTCCACTGTCCTGAGTACCCAAGAAACTTCTGCCAAGAAACATGAGTAGCCATAGCCCTGCACATTTAACACCTTACAATTATGCAAAAACTAAATTGATAAAAAGTGGGCCTTTAACATTGAGATAATTGGGTGGCAACATATTCAAGAAAATATTTTTTTCAACCAATGAAAAGGAGAGTGGAGATTGTTAAATAAATGACTATCATTTTCTGTGGCCTTTTTGAAAACATATTTTCTTTATCTCTCAAAATTGCAATAGGCAGAAATAGACAAACTGATAATAAACTGAGAATGCAAAGCACTGGACACAATGCCAGCAGGCTACATATAAACAGAATTGAAATTTAGAAGAAATCATTTAAATTAGAGTTGGGCATATAAAAAGACAAAGGCAAGGGAAGATAACAAAATGGATATTACAATCAGAGTTCTCTGAAGTGATTTCCATTAAATACTAACCCTGGATCTTTAGCCCAATTAAAAGTGTATGGTGTATTTTTTTCATTAGTTTTCCGTCTTAAATGCTTTATCAGCAACATGAATTTCACTTTGGGGGTTTTATTTGTACTTGGTTCTAGCAAGATTTCACTGAAGTCACAAATAAATAAATAAATAAATAAATAAATAAATAAATAAATAAAATAAGGAACCCAAACCAAACTAATAAAAAAAGATGATCATGAAATTTATGTGCTGACATAGTCAGGAAATCCACCTGCCTTCTTGTTTGATTTAGTCCCCTTTGATCTAGTATTTATTGACTTGGCTGATTTGAAAACTAGCATCAATATTGATGTTGCATTTTCTATCCCTGCTTGAGTCCTACATTGGATGGCTCTTTCATTTGCTTTGTGATCTACACATAGGGTAAAAAATGAGCATAAATCAAATGATCCACTGCAAATCAACTTATTGCTTTAGTCACTCATTCTAGCTATATCCATATAGTTTAGAAAGCTGAGTTAAAAAAGAATAGAAAAATGGAAGAGCATGTATAGCATTCTATTTCATGCAGCATGAACAGGAGGAGGATAGCAGATGAGGATTTACCCTTCATTGCACAACTGTAAACAGCATCTGAGCGGGCTGTGCTGTATGTAGTTCCCACAAAAAGCAGACTGCGAGGGACTCACCCTCATGCTGTTCTTTCAGCTCTTATCTGAAAGTTGCACTTGGTAGTGTGTCAGTCAGTAAGCTGGCAGTGAATTGACATTATAGAAACACAAGAAAGAGTCAAAAATTCTTTACATCCAAACAAGACAATGGGAATGTTGGCTGGAAAGTACAGAAGTCTATGTTCTGCACACTTTCAAAGGAAAATACCAGGGGGTGCAATTATTTCTCATATAATCCTCAGTCCTGGGATGGGAGTTATTGAATCTATTGAAGTGATTACCAGTAATGGAAGTAAATATGAAAGTTGTCTGAATATTGGGAAATAGTGTCATATGGAAGAGGAAATATAATTTGTTCCATGTAGCCCTGGAGTTTGGGCTGATCTGATACCAGTTGTAAAAATGGAAGATAATTACAGTGTGAATGTCGTGAGAATACTCTATCAATTACTATTAACCCAAAGTCAAATGGAGACCATGGAAAACAGAGTTTCCTGTCACTGGATGTGTTTGACAAGAAACTCCAGCAAACCTGTACAGAATGTCCCATCTTAGATTGTGTTTTTCAAAAATTAGTAACTAATTTGGGTGTTGAATATGAATTAAGGATAATATAACTAATCCATGCATTCCTATAAAGCAAGGCTTATAAAGCAAGTGTCCAGCAGTTGTTCAGAATAATTTGACTCACCTTGTTATTGATTATTCACTGGCTCTCAAGGTCATTGACTAAGTCCAATGTGGTTGGCAGGCAGTAGAAAGTTTTAAGGAGAAACCAAAATCTAGACTGAGTAGTTGCAAGAAAATTCACACTTTTCTAGCAGTAGTTACATGGAGCAAGTACCTTTGTTTTGTGGTTGAGTAGAACTAACTGGTTCCTAGTTCTGGTTTTACCAATAATTCCTGTACTGACAGAGCATTTATTTTTCTTTTCTAGTCACCCATCAAATCATCCTGGTTTTAGTTTTAAAGTATTTCTGAATTCTTTCACATCTTTAGTCTCTTTTAAATCTGTATTTTCAATTCTAATAATTGACTGTCATCACATTTTGTCTATAATTTAGCTATTCAGAAATCTCTCTACTTCTTTACTGTGCAAGGAGATATTTAAATTCAAACATGAGGATATTATTCTTTTACATAAAATTATTTAATGACTCCCCACTTTTCACAAAAGTGATTTCCAAACCGTTTCTAGATGTGGAACTGTATGTTCAAATGATGTGAGAAGTTTCAGTGGATGGGAGGAAGATTTGAATAGATGAAGCACAGGTTTTTTAGAGCAATAAAACTATTCTGTATGATAATAATACTATAATTACGGATACAAAATATTAAACATTTGTCAAAATTTATAAGATTTACTGTGCAAAAAGTTAACATAAATATATACAACTTAAAGAAAAATAAGGAGATCCTAGGATAGAATTCAGTACCTGAAAAAACAATCTAACTGTACTATAGTTATATAAGATAAAGACTTCTGTTAACTAAAACTCATATATTTTAAAATGTTAACTATTACCTATTTATAAAGATAATAAATAATTTATTCGAGAAGCATTTGATTTTAACAATATTTTAAAACTAGTTATTTTGGATGTAATCTTATATAGATTTATTTCTCTAATTTGTATGTTCAGTGTCAAGAAAATCCTGCATGTCATAGATAAATCACAGTGAATATTATAATATGTATGGAATTTGTAAACTATAAGTGGCAAGATGGACTTCAATTAGAATGATCTGGAAGTTAAAAAAAAGTATTTTTATGTGTCAGTGTTGAAACACTAAATATGCTCACTCATTTTCTCTAATTAGTAAAAATTCCATTTTAAGGGAGATAATGAATGGTTCTTCAACAAGCTTAGATTTTTTTTTTCCAGGATAAACATACCTTTTCAAACACATTTAAAACATTTTGACATGTTCAACATGACATTTAAAAAATTGCAGAAACTATGTCATTTACATTTTTTACAAATTCACCCAAAATTATGAAAGTCAAATTGCTTGTTGAGACCATATGTTTTTTCAATTTTCTTAATAAGTTGTATATTAAGCAAAATGATATCTCTGCAAGTATGGATGTTCAAAGCGAGCTCATTTAGATTGTCAAAATTATCAGCATATCCTGAAAGTTATCATGTTATATTAGAGAACCACTTAATAAATTTTCTTTATTGAGAAAAAAATGGTGATTTTTTTTTCCTTAGAAAAATTTGTACTATCACATTTTCTCAGAACAGGCAATGCACATCAGCATAAAAGGAAAATTCTCTAAATTATGTTTCATTTCATAAAAAATAAATTTAGAAGATCAGCAATTTAAAAACAATAAAATTCACTATTTATAGGTTATTATCTAATATTTTCTTAGTGGCATCTTTGTAACTACTAATGCTTACCTATATAACATCCCTGGTTGCTTAAGCATAATACAGTAATACTTTTAATAAGGCCTGGTGCTCCTAAAGTTCTCTAACATAGCTTTTACACCATTGATATAAATGGCACTATATTTTCACAGCTAAATTGAAGTGCTAAAAATTCATCTAAATAAACAGAAGTACTTTGTCTTTTGGATATATGCCACGTTTTTATGGACAGGTAAAAATCATCTAAACTCTTTTTCAGATATATTTCACACAACCTCAGTGTTCAAACAAAATCATTAGCTATGTTAGTTATGCAATTTAATCCAATTAAGTCTCTGCTTATTATTTCCCTCAGGGGGGATGTCCTTATATAAAATACTGACTTCCCCAACAAGCCGCACATATTCCGGTCTCTTATGCTGCAAAATGTTGTGAATTTGTTTACATCTCATTAGTGACCAAAATGGTCTTAACTTTTCCCTCAGTTTAATTAAAATTTGTACAGGATTCTAATTGTGTCCAGCCTCCTGATCTCCTTGCTCTTAGGGCATTTACTTTAGAAAACTTCCTATTGTAAATTATTTCTTAGCCTCTTTGCGATATAAATATCTTATGATTTAGAAAAGTCTTTCTAGGGCCTGGCATTCATCTTTCTAAAATGCAAACATCAAAGGAGACAGTACACCAATGTCTGACCTCTAGTATCTGTGGGATTACAGGAACCTAATTGCAATACACAACAATTAGCAAGACAATGAATAACTTTTAAATAAGACTTTCATATAACATCTTAGGAAAAAGCAGTATTTCTTTAAATTAAGAATTCACAGAGCTTCAAGAAAATTATTCCTCTACCTGGTCACATTAAGTTACTGAAAAATGGACACAGGGATGGTAATGGAGAGAGGAGCAAAGAGATTTCAAAAAAAATGAAAGAGCAGTGATTAAGAATTTCTGAATATTACAATAGAGACAATAGGTCATTTGTTCAGACTATCCATAGTAAACCAAACAAAAACAACAAAAATGAAAAAATATAAAGCAGACTAGTAAAAGGCAAACAAAACATAAAAAACATATCATACATGTGGAAGACAGTTGAAAAACTGAGGATAGAAAAATATATAACAAGAAAAAGATTACAATTTATTATAAAATGTTGGTATAAATATTTAAAAAGAACATCTACTTAATATGGTAGATCATACAGATGTAAAGATAAAAAAGCAAAGAAAGGTGAATAATTGAAAAATTAAGAAAACAAAGAAACAAAATTATTCCATTTTAGAAAATGAACCAATTAGAACTAGCTACTAATGACATCATCAAAAATTAAGTTATTGCTATAGAAAGTTGATTGTTGTAAAGAAATTTTAAAAAAATTGAAGCAGTTCAGAGAAAGTAAACATTTAGTGCTTCTTGAATATAGTAGTAGTCCTCCTAATACACAGGAGGATCCCCAGTGGATACCTGAAACCTTGGACAGTACAAAATCCTATATATACTATGTTTTTTCTTATACATACATAACTATCAGAAAGTTTAATTTATAAATTAGGCACAGTAAGAGATTAACAGCAACTAATAAAAAAACAATTATAACAATATTCTATAATAAATATAAAAGTGATCTCTCTCTGATTAACTGAGACTATTAAATGAAAGGGGTACCATATAAAGAGGATACAGTGGACAAAGGGATAATTCACATTCTGGGTGGGATGAAGGAAGATGAGAGATTTTATCACTAGTTCAAAAGAAGTGCAATTTAAAACTTAAAAATTATGATTTTTGGAATTTTCCATTTAATAAATTTTGGACCACAGTTGACCTCAGGAGACTGAAATTTCAGAATGCAAAATAACAGACAAGAGGGGGGACTACTGTAATAGCTCTTCAACAATATTTTTTTTCTCTTTTTTTTTTCTGGTAATGGTCGTTATATTTTTAAATTCTATGTTGATTTTGCCTATTTGAAATTTTTTATGGAAAAATTATCAATTTTACATACAATTATAATTTTTAATGTGCAAATATTTATTTACTTGAGTATTTGTGATGCACATGTCAGACTTTGAATCAAACTTGATTTTTATTTTTCTTTTATTTTTTTAGCCATGATAAAGTGAAGCAGACACTCAGCTTCATGCTGTCTATTCATTAATTTAATATTGATCAGAGTTCAGGAACAAGATACCATCATCTCTGTATTGATTTTAACAGTTATTTTGATATTGACTATGTTTCATCTTTGTGTTAGCTCGTAGAGTTGGTTGACAAAGTCTTCTCTTTACAAATAATTGGGTAAAATTCAGTAAAGGTTAGATGGATATTATCAAACTGGCTGTGTCATTTACAAAGTCTGTGTGATTCATCGATTGTGGTCTCCCACCTCACCCTTATAACTGGCTGAAAGGTTACCTTCTCACTATGAAAATCTACCAAGAGACAAGGCAATAGGAACTATTGATGGAATGTCTAAAGAAAAAAAAATACAATTATAATTCACTGTGCAATTTCACTTGGGAAAATACTTCAAGACTTCACAGTTGGGAACTAGTTTAATTTGTTTTCTCCTGCTTGTATGTCAGTGTTTTAAACCCTGCTGATTGCCGGAGGACACTGAATTTGTTTGCAGATGATTGAACGGCAAAATTGAGAGAATATAGTCTCTTCTCTGATATTTCTTATCATAGCTGAAACCTGATTTTCCTCTAGGACTACTTTCATGCCTAGCTTTCCTCAGTAGAGAAGGATGATGAAGATAGCCACCATTTGCTGAAGAATCACTGGTAGCCGCTCCTCTACTCAGCATTTCATAAACATTGCCTTATTTATAAAGACAATAACTGTGAGAGATTGGCACTGTATAATAGAAGAAGCTGAGATTCTGAAGACCTCAAATAAATTATTCAAAGTTAAAAAGCTACATAGAATGTGGTAACCTTTGAATTCCTGAGCCCTGGCTCTTAACTACCCATATTCCCACTCACCATATACCCTAAGGCTAGTAGATTGAAAATACAGGCATTCTCAAAGTTCCTTCTCTACCCGCTTTCCTCATTAATCTTACTCTTCTCTTATTTCTTGATATCTTCATTTTACCATAATCTAGCCTATTTATCGATTTCACTTCTCAGAGTCTAATAATAATAATAATAATAATAGTAGTAGTAGTAGTAGTAGTAGTAGTAGTAGTAGTAGTAGTAGTAATACTATCATTTTTGAAAAACTACATACTAGGCACTGTACAAATTCATATTATATCTGGGGCTCAGAGAAGTGAAGCAAATCACAGCTATGACATAATTAACCTAAGAGAATAATCCTGCCTTTCCTATTCTAATACATACACCTTTTTTTTTTAATGTAACTATACATTGTCACCTCTAAAATTTATGGGTGTCATATTAATATATAATTTGTACCTTTAATAAATGATTACCACAACCAGGATTTCTTTTATTTCTTTGTCCTTCAAGGAAACCATTTCTAAAAAACTCAGTCCTTAAAATTATGATGTTGTACCTGGTTCATTCTTTTACCTTCAATTTAGTAGGATCTTGAAATAAAGGACATTAAAAGTATCTTTAACTTGCTGTATTTGACTAGTTATACTCCATTATATTGTTATCATTGGTTTATTTCTCTGTGTCCAAAATATGAGTTTTTGAGGGCAGAAAAAAATATTATTTTTATTCTCAGTGCCAAGTACAAAGTAGGTACTTAATTGAATATTACTCACTATTTGTTAATAAATATGTGAATATACTATGATTTAATACTGACCAGGCTACAAAATCTGAGATTCTGGTATTGAGATCAGTATTGGTCATATATTACTTGAGTGGGGCTAAAAAATTCATTTTACTTATCCAGTTCTCAGTTTTCCTCTCTGTAAATTAGAAATAGTATTCTGCCTGCCAGTAGTCTTAAAATCAAATACGTTCAGAAATTATTTATGAGATGAAATCAAACCATGAATATGAATATACTATATATAAATACTTATAAAACATCAGTAGTTATTAGACAAATTTGTTACTTCCTAAGTGTTATACAGAGATAATGGCACATTGATGAATATAAGACAACAAATATTCAACAATTAATCATTGAGCACTTGGTGTTAGATAGTGTTCTATGTGATAGGAAAATAGCCATCACCAAACTGATACATTTCCAGCTCACATGAAATGTATCCTCTATGGGAAGACACAAAGTAAGTCCTCTGTGCTCCTTTCATTAAAGACTATGCCAAGTTCCATTTTGTGTTTCTATATGAATCTGTGTCATACCAAAACAAATGGCAAATAGGAAATCCAAAAAAACACAAATTTTTCTATTAGTAATTGAAATAATGACAGATTCTTCCTAAGTAACCCTGATTTTTATTATTTTTAGCCACTATTGGCCTACTTAAATTTTATATAATCCTTTTGAAGTTTTTTATATATTTTTTTTTACCTTATCCAAAGTCACAGAGCTTTTGCCTGGAAGTCTTACTGACACATTGGGCAGACCTGAGTGGTACTTTTGTGTCTTCTCATAACACCATTCACTTATCCCTCTATAGAATGTATAGATACTTATGTATCTCCTAAATTTTATCTTTCTTAAGGTAGGAACTATGCTCTTATGAGCTTTTTGCATAGTGTCAGAAATAAATGCATAAGTAACTTATTGTATTGAAGTTTAGCTTATGATAGGTTCTGTGCTAGACTCTTAAAATTTTATCTTAGTTAATTACTGTTTTTAAAAGACAAAAAAAATTAGATTTAGAAAAAGACACTAATGTGCATAAGGTTAGTTGACACAGAAACATTGCCTGCATTTGACCTGGAGATTGACTTTAAAGCCCTACCCTTGTGGTGAAGGAACATTGAATTTGTAAAGAAAAGTAAATCTGTTCTTTCTAGTAAACCAATATAGGATGAATACAAATTAGTCATGAAAAATCTTGAAGACTAGAGAATAGCTACAGTGTCAAGCATACTGAAGCAGTTCAGTAGAACCAGTCTCTGGATATAGACTTTAAAGCTGAAGGATATGAGGCCAGAGATAAAATGAAAGCCAAATTTGGAATCAACCCATTGCTATCCCTTTCTCCAAAAAGACCAAGCAAATCTAAGTGTAATCAAAACAAAAGCCAACCTCTCATCTTTTGTTTTAAAAAAGAGTTAATAAAAGAGTGAACATCGAAATAGTTAAAACACCTACCAGTCAGTCAAGTAAGTAGTTTCATTACTACTGGAGCTGAATCATGGAAACTTCTGCTGATACATGTGTTAACCTTTGGAGGGTTCTAAGCTTAAGAGTTCCAGGGAAGAGGTCAAGGTGGACAGATTATTTCCAACTACCATAAACATTTTTTAATATTTAGCAACAGGTATGGCCATCTTGTGTGCACTCACTGAAAATAAGACCTGGATTTAGGTTAAACTTCTGGTAAATCATATCATGAATTTATTGATTTTGCTTTGACTTACTTCATAGTAATTTTATATACTCACTCCCATTGTGAATTTGTGTATGTGTGTGTGCTTGTGTTTGTGTGTGTTCCCCATAGAAGCTATTAGCAGCTATCCATAAATGGGTTAAAGTTCACACAATGTACTTTATATGATGTAATTAACTGTTCAAGGTTTTGGTGATTCTGGTACTAGATTCTGGCACCCTTTCTGGAACTATGTCATCAATCTAAAATGGAAAGCTCATCAGAGATATTAACATCCTTTAAGATTTTGACATTTTAAAGTACTTTTACTTTATTCAATTGACATAAATGCATGGTGCAGGAGGCTGTGTAGGTATTCAATAACTTATAAATTATCTTCAAATGAATTTCTTTAGGTGCAATATTACTATGGAACAAAAAAGGGCAGATATTATCGTTATCATCACTTTAAATAGGAGAAAATTAAAAACTAAGGAAATTTCATACCTTGTTGAAACTAATTTGAGACTCATTATTCTCATACTGAAAAGTTCATATCAGCTTATTTGAACATAGAATTTTAAAATTAAAGACCTTTTACACATTAAATTAAAAAGGAGTAAGAATTCTCACTTTAATTTCTGTGAGAAAAGCCTGGAAATTACTATTTCCTAATGTTGGTAAAGCACACAAATGATGAAATCAAATTCTCATCCTAAATGCTTTTATTTCAGTTGACTGTTTTCTGTGAAATTACAGATAATTAGATTTTGACTTTAGACTCGCTAACTAAAATGTGTCTATTTAATTAAGCCTAAAACTAGAATCCACAAAGCACTTCTGACATTTGAAAAAACAATATCAAGCCTTCCTAATGAGAAATAGAGAACAGAAATAGAAATAACGTTTATTTTAGCTAATATAGCTCCAAAATACTCACATTATTTATAAGAATTGCTAATAATTTTTAAAATAACTAAATATAATTTTATACTATTTTTTTTATAAATTTAAAAATTCCAACATTTTATACATCTGATCAAATGTCAGCAAGCACAAATAACTCATGTTTATTTCAAATAAACATGTAAGTGACTTTTACATGTAAGATGCTGGGCCAGGTACTCTGAGCATAAGTAAAACCTTGTCTTATATTGAAAGAAAACTGAAAGGCAGAGAGAAGAAAATACACTGGCAAGTGAAGTTTGCTGTTGAGTTCCTTGGTTTTATTTTTGTCTTATATATTTCAGATTTGGAATTGAAATAGCCACAATTCAGAAAGTCCAAAGGTACAGACAAAATAATAGTTCTAACAAAAGCTTACTGTTTCTAGTCAAAAGATGTGAAAGCAGACAGCCTATCAACACACACACACACACACACACACACACACACACACACAAAAAAACATTGGCAATAACCACCTTATTCAGTCAAGCACAGTAGTTGTGTGGCAAAATTCTAACTCACGCTGACAAAGGCCTAGTGAGTAGCCTAACTTCCCATTTCACCAACAGTAATGAGGCAGCCCAATCCCTGCAAAAAGAGTGGTGTCAGAGAAGAAATTTCATCCAAGTAGACAGTGACTATCCCAAAGTGTTAATGGATACCTGTGGGAAGTCTGAACTCATAACCCATTGAACAGTAATGAGATGTTTCTCTCACTTCCAACTGTGGTGCTATCACATGTGGCCTAGTAGACAGTCAACTTTCACTGTTTCTCAGAGTTAAAAAGTGCTACACATTCCCCCTCCCAAGTAATGTCAGTTCAGGGTGCATAGATAATGAAAACTACCACACCTATCCAACAGCAAAGAAAAGTCTACTTCTTTTATAGGGTATCAAAGGTGGTCTAGAGGGGAATTTGTACCTCTACAATTACCTGGCAATAACAAAACATTGTCCTCTTACCTTGCCAGCGTGGTGTCAGAGGAAGCCAGCTAAAGGAGCCAGTTTAAATAAGACCCAAAATCTCATAACATAAGACAAAAAATGTCCAGTTTTCAATTTAAAGCATCACTTATTATAGCAAGAACTATGAAGACTTCAACTTGAGTGAGAGACAGTAAAAGCCAACATTAAGATAACGAAAATGCTAGAATTCTGACAATAATTTTAAGGAGTCATTATTAAACTGTTTCATGAGTAATTATGAACACACTTGAAACAAATGAAAAAATGGAAAGCCTCAGAAGATAAATAGAAAATTAAAAATATTCTATAGAGAATAATTAAATGTAGTCTTTATAACTAAAAATACAGTAATCAAATTTGAAAAATGCAGTGGATGAGCTCAAACAGAATAGAGAAGCAGAGGGAAAAAATCTTCAAATTAAGATTAGATTATAGAGATCATCCAATCTAAATGACAGAGAGAAAATATACTAAAGTATATTATCGAAGATTTGTGAATCTTTCAAAATATAACAAAATATGTAGTATCCCTATCTTGACAATTTATGGAATTACTACACAGAAAATCTTCAAAGATATAGAAGAAGTGAACACCAACAGGATCTAATCAAAATTTATGCAGCACTCTACCAATAATAACAAAATAAACATTCTTTTTTATGTATCATGAACCTTACCAAGATATACCATATTTTTTTGCCATAAAACAAATCCCTAGTATTTTAAAAGAATAGAAATCATACACAGTCTGTTCTCTGACCACAAGGGACTCAAACTATAAATAAATAAAAGAAAGAAAACAGGTCAATGTCTAAACATTTAGAAACTAAACAACATGCTTGTACATAACAAGAGTAAAACACAGCAAAATTATAAAATTAACTGATTTTAATAAAAAGAAAATTACTACAAATCACAGCTAAGGTAATACTGAGAAGAAATTTTATAGCACTAAATGCTTACACGAGGAAAGAGAAAAATGTATCAATTAACAATCTAAGTTCCTACCAAAAGCATCTAGAAAAAGAACAAAATAAACCTAAATCAAATAGAAGAAAAGAAATAATAAAGATGAGAGTAGAATCAGTTAAGAATAAACAAACAAAAATTGTACAGAAAAATCAATGAAACCAAAAACTGGTTAACTAATATAATCTATAAAATTGATTAACCTTCACAAAACGGTAGAGGAGAGAGGTTACAAATTACCAATACCAGAACTAAAAGAAGAAATATCAGCATAAACCCTACAGATACTACAAACAACTCTACAAACATAATTTGACAATTTAGATGAACTATATCTACTCCTTGAAAAGCGCAAACTATCACACTTTATTTGGTATAACAGATAATTGAAGAGCTCTATAACAATGAAAGACACTGTTATTTATAAAATTTATAAAACACCAAATATAAATTTTCAGTACCAGAGGTTATCACTAAAAAATTCTACCACATATTTAAAGATTTAACACTAATTCTGTGCAAGATTTAGAAAGAACAGCAGATCATGTTCTCAATTTTATTTTATGAAATTACTATTCTCTTGATTATCAAAACCAAATATAATAATTAAAAAACACCAAAAACAAACAAACAAACAAAAATCTTCTGATAGACAATTCTCATGAATAAAGACCAAAAATATTTAACAAATCCTATTAACAAATTCAGAAATATACAAGAGGAATTACACATCATTAATAAGTGGTGTTTATTCTTCAGTTGCAAAATTAATAAATGCAATTCAACATATTAGCAGACTAAAGAAGAAACATCACATGATCGTACCAACTTATGCAGAAAAATTATTTGACAAAATCTAATTTCCATTCTTGCTAAAACTCTCAAAGAACAAGAAATAGAGGAGAATCTCCTCAACCTGATAATGAATACCTATAAAAAACCTACAACTGTTGTTACAACTAATGGTGGAAGACTAAATTCTAACCCGCAAGATTAGAAAAATGCACAGATATTGCCTTTCAGCATTCTTATTTAACATACTACTGAAAATTCTAACCAGTACAATACAATAAAAAATATACACACAAAAAAGAAAAAAAAATTGTCTCTATTTGCAGATAACATGATTGTTTACGTAGAAAATCCCCCAAAATCAAAAAAAGAAAGTCTTAACACTAATAAGCAAATTCAACAGGCTGCAGTATAAAAGTATACAAAAAATTTAGTTGTATATCTATGTGGTATCCATGAGCACAGTGACATTAAAATTAAAAATACAATACTATTTACAAATGGGGAAAAAAATACTTAGGTGCAAATCTACCAAATGTTCAGAACATTTTTGTTCAAATTTTTAAATGCTGATAAAAATAATACTATCTAAATAAATGAAAAGAGTTTTTTCATGGATTGTAAGACAAAATAATAAAGATGATGATTTTCTTCAAAGTGATATACAGGTTTAACACAATTCCTAGCAAAATTTTAGCAAATTTTTTATAGATATGTATTTACATGCATATATTAAGGAAAGGTATATAGAATAAATAAGACAATTTTGAAAACAAGAAAAAGTGAGAAAAATCAGTTTATCCCATTTCAAGACCTATTATATATCTATTTTAATCAAAAATAAAGATATTTGCAAACCATGTCTATCACAAAAAACTACTAACTAGAATATATAAAAATATCTCAAAACTCTGCAATAAAAAAAAAATAGCAACATCAAAGTAGAAAATGCCCAAAGACCTAAAGAGACATTTCACAAATTAAAATATACAGATGACATTTAAACACTTAAAAAGTTTTTCCATGTCAGTAATCCTTAAAGAAATGCAAACTGAAAGCGTAATGAGATATCACTTGAAAAAAATGAAATAAACAGAACCATTTTGAAATGAAGTAAAGGCCACCTTCCCACAGGAAAGGCCTTATATGTCTTGTTCTTTGAATGTTTGAGCTGTGGAAAATAACATTTGGACAGGGCCAAACCTACATGGTCTTATAAACAGCTAACAGGAGTACGAACACTCTGACTACAAATACTGAAAATTAAGGATATTCTTTAGAATTAGCACCACTATGTATAGCTAAAGAATAACTTAGCTTATTAACACCAAGAGAAATTCCTTCCTTCTATTCATGTAATTATTTCTCTTTCCTTTCTCATAAAAACCCCTTGCCTTCACCCTACATTTGCATGGGTGCTTACTAAATTGCTAAATTTTGGATCTCAAATAAATGCTTGTTGCTTTTCACCACAGCCTTTTTTCTATTAAGATTAATAAGTCCTGTGCTTTTCTATTAAGATGAACAGGAATAGGTAAAATGAAAACCAAACATTGTTACAACACAAAGGAAAGGATGTGGAAAAACTGGATCACTAATAAATACATGGTTGGTGTGAAGGTAAAATGGTAAAGCTGGTCTGCAATGCTGTTTGGCAGTTTCACTGCAAACTAAACAAACTACTACCATACAAGCTAGCAATTGTAGTCCTGGGCATCTATCCCAAAGAAATGAAACTTATGTTCACATAAAACCCGTTCACAAATGTTCACAGCATCTGTATTTGTTAATAGCCTCTAAACTGGGGGGGAAAAAAAAAAAAAAAAACAGCAACGCAGATATCTTTCAACAGATGAACAGTTGAACACACTGTGGTACATTCAAATTTCCAATAAATAAAAAAAAATAAACAATAAATCCAAGCAATAATTTGTATAAATCGCCAGAGAATTATGCTAAGTGGAAAAAACTGCCACACTCAAAAGTTTACATACTATGTCATTGTATCTATACATTATTCTTCAAAAATAATTCAGAAATGCAAAAGAAATTAGAAGTTTCTAGGAACTAAGGATTGGGGTGTGTGGATAAGCTATATAATCATGACTATAAAAGCGCAACACAGGGAATTATTGTGATGATGGAACAGTTTTTTGTCTTGATGTTCTCTGTGTCACTATCCTGACCATGGTATTTAAAAATAGTTTTTTGAGATGTTACCGTTGGAGAAACTAAGTAAAGGTATATGGGATTGTTTTGATTACCTCTGCATATAGACCTACAATGTCCACAAAAAAGTTTAAGTAAATAAATTCATGAAATATATTTTCAAACCAATAGTAATATTAACTATGATTTCAAAATTAAAATTTCAAGATCTCTTAATAATAAGTTTTAAACTTTAACTATAGAACCTAAAAGAGGACGCGAAGATCCAATCATTGATTTAGTTTTTTATTCAGCAAAGAATTGTTGAGTGTTATTACATGCTAGGCACTGTTTTGCATTCTTCCAAAAGAAACATGCACAAGGCAGGTAAAATCAGTGATGCCAACTCATGTAAGGCCCTATTTTTCAAACAAAGAAATTTTAATTTTACTACTAATGATGATGAAAAGCTTTTTTTAGGGGGTGGGGTGGGTAGTTATGGTAGAAAATGAAATAATATGCCTCGAATATTTCAAAACCTGTAATAGATTGTAGGTGAACCAAGAGTGGGAAGTAAGATCTGTTAAAATATATTGTAGAAGTTCAAGAAAAAGATAATGATGGATTATGACAGAGATCTAATAAAGACAGGAAGAAGTTGATTAAAGTTATGTTTTCTAGAATAGAGAGGACTTACAGATTTAAAATAGGCTGGATAGGATGGGGAGAGAAAGAGGAAATAAGGATAACTCTCTGGTTTTTATTTAGGCAGCTGTATAATCTAGTTATTTCTAAAGAAAATAGCTTGCAAAAATAAATTCATATATTTTTTCAACCAACATTTAGTATAATCTATTAGGCCCACATGACAAGTGGTTTCTTACTCGAAATGAAAGAATTTAAG
The DNA here is from genome assembly GCA_030015415.1 of Cynopterus sphinx. NCBI lineage: Eukaryota > Metazoa > Chordata > Mammalia > Chiroptera > Pteropodidae > Cynopterus > Cynopterus sphinx. The sequence continues at coordinate 132,684,920 of CM057383.1, forward strand.
TGTCAGTAGAAACAGGAGGATAGTAACATTTACAATAGAAGTAAACAGAATAGACAGAATAGGCAATTAACTGTGCCTGGGAGACTAGGAATGACCTCTAAATTTACTAAAAAATATATTTTTATTAAATACTTAAGATTCATATTCATTCATTTTTGGAAGTGGAGAATTTTTGAAAGTTTCTCCAAACAGTGAGAAAAGAAAGGCAAAAGCAAAGATTTGTGAAATAGCTAATGACAGAATTAGAAATGTCTTTTAAAGGATAGTCTTGAGATCTTTCATTGTTATTCTGTTTGTAATTTCTCTCTTTGCTTTCCTTTTTTTAATTATAAAAATTAATTATTTTATTGTTCTCTCCCTTTCTCAAGTTAAGTCAGAAATATCATTGTTCACAGTATTTATACTTGGTTTCATTTTTCAAAGTAATGTAGATTTAGTTAATTCTAGGCTTTTGTTACTTCCTGTTCTATATTTAAAATTCAACATGCCGAGGTTTTATTTTTTTTCAGAACAATGTAAACTGACGTTCATTAATAACAATTTTTTTATCCCATGCTTAAAATAATAAAAAAGGTGAATGTAGTGAGCTATTAAATTTAACTACATATATTTACTATTTTACTTTGTCATGTCTCTTTTTTGAAGTATGATTTTTAAATTGCACTTTGAGTAGTTTCTAATAAATTAAACACCTGTGCATGCACGCATGTGCTCGCATGCACACACACTCACACACGTCTGCATGTTTTAATGTCTTTTCCTTGCTGAACATGAAATCATCACCTCAATGTCATACTGAAATCACCCTTTTCACTTGTTCTCAGAATCTAAAGCTCAGGGAAACGCTACTTACAATACAAGTAGAACTGCTATCCAATAAGCTATTGCAGCATTGAAAGAGAGAGAGGTCTCCAGATAACCGGGGAGAGAGAGATGGTTGCCGAAGGAAATCTCTTCTGCTAATATTTATAATGTAGTTGCAAAGTATAAATGACAAAAACACTTGTTCCTGTGGATTTTTTTAAAAAGATAATTTGCTTGTTTGCTAAACGTTATGTTTAACAAATTTTAGCATCATAAGGTGACCCTAATTTAGTAGGAAACAAGAATCAAGTTAAAGAATTTAAAAATGGGTAGATTTCTACTGGAGGAAAGGACAGATATATCTCACTGAAGAAAATTAAAGAAATAAGCCTGATGCGCAGGTTTTCTATCCTTAAAAAAATGTGCCATGAAATGTGTATGATAATCTGTTTGCACAGAAGAAATTAAATGAAACTAACCATGTAAAGAAAAATGGATTGGATGATGATGGATATTCTTATTCAATTGGAATGTTTCTATCCAGAAGAAAAGATATAAATCAAATATTTGTTTATTTATAGATTTGTTGATAACCATCAATTCTCTTTGAAAGGAGAATAAAGCTAGCTTCTTTTACAAAGTTGCAGCATCATGTGAGCAAAGTTGAAATCTAAACTAAACTATACTTCCAAAAGGCAACACTAGTACTAATAGATTATTTTCAATGTAAATTTGATTACGATAGAAACGAAAAACAGATCATATTTAATGGGAATGTATCATAGCAAAATAATTTCTTAAAAAGAATAAAAATTCATAAATGATTTTACTTTTTTAAAGAGAGGCAACTTTAGGCAGCTCAAGAATTTTATTTTTTTTCCATACCACAAACACTTTAAAGACGATGTGTTCAAAAACTAAAATACTTAAATTTCATCAGACTTGATTCTCTAAGAATTTCCTATCTCTGATAATGACTCCTTCCTTCAAAAATGTTTCTAAGTGTGAAACTATTTAATCAACATGAATTTTTCTCTTCTTCTACCCCTTGCCATCCAAATGATTGCATCTGTCAATTATATGCTAAATTTAATTGATTTTGAATTCATTGTTCTATCACCAAAACTATTCCCTGTTTCAACTTTCATTCTTCCTGACTCGGAATTTTAAAATTTTTCCTAATTGATTTCTTGCTCATATTTTACACTGTATGACCTTTTGAAAACACAAAAATATTATATGATCCTTTACCAAATCATCTATGACATATTTTTCAAAGTCCAAACTTCTTGGCATCATATATGTGGTCTGACACAGGACTGTTTTTATATTTCTTATCTACTATGAATATTTTAACATTCCAACCTGAAATTATTTGCTACTTCCTAGATATACTAAGTTCCTCAGAGACAAAACATATAAATAACAAGTATGTTTCTGTGTATTCACTTTCTCATTTGTAAAATGGAAATAAATGTGACAGCTTCATTTTGGCTTGTTATGAGGATTAAATGGGTTAATTCTTTTATAGGAATCATAAATAAGCATGACATATGATGAGTTCTCAATAAACAATAGATATAATAATAATGATGATGAATCATGATGAAGAGAAACATATTCATACTTTTGTAAATGTCATTTTTATTTTCCAGGAACAGCCTCCATTTCTACCATAGTTCTCCATTTGGCAAATTCTGACTTTGTGTTTGACACAATCTAAAAAATGTCTTGCCTGAGCATACCTACAAGTATTACAAGTATTATAGTACATATCACATTGTAACAACAATCTTTACATTTTCATTAGTGAACAAAACATTTACGTATATACCTGTATGTGTTAATATACAATAGGAGTAAAATAGTACTTATTTAGGTGATGTAAATTCCATCGAAAAGTGGATATTCAAGTGTTGATTTTTATTATATTGCTTTCTTAAACAATGAGTTCCATAAGAGTGAAGACTGACATTATTACATTCCCAGTAGCTAGCACAACCTTGGCACATAGTAAAGGTTGAAAACTTTTGAACGATCCAAGTGTTTCAATTTCACAAGATTTAGAAATATATGACAAATGAAAATCATATATATTTTATTTATCATAGCCAAAAGGATACTGTAAGAATTCAAGACATAAAACCCATCATATAACCCCATTGTAGCCATATTAAAAAAAAAGCCATTAGTCCTAAATCCCAATAATGTTATTAAATGTTATTCTATTACATTGTTTTTCAGCTACTCTGAAATCTTCAATTCATAGAAAAGAGGTTAACTCCTAAGTAGAACCAACTCATAGAACATAATTAGAATCATTAAGTTCTGTGGAGATTTATGTCCTCAAATATTCGTTTTGAGCTATCATGAGCAAATGTTTCCTATAAGGCAAGGATGCCTGGATATAGAACGATTCATTAATGTACTCATTCACTCATTCAATAAATGTTCACTTATTTACCAATGTTATCTAATCATATATATCTAATCATATATATATATATATACACACACTTATACGTATACGTATACATATACATATACACACACATATATATATAAACAAAGTATGACCAGGTAAAAAGGAGATTTAAATATTTACTCTGTTTTTATGTTACCTAAAATTGATGTTTTTAAACAGAAGAGATAAAAAATTACTTACCTAGTAACACACTCATTAATATGTGTTTGTTAACACACTTATAAACAGTATATACATATGGTTCATACATGTGTGTCTGTATAGATATAGATATAGATATATATATATATATATATATATATATATATACACACACACAGGATTTAAGGCTATTAGAGAATCAGACAATAGACATTCATGATAAATATAGGATTATAAGTTGTGGTAGTGATCTGAATAAATATAGAGTGAAATGAGAGAACACAAAACTATGAACTAATTTAGTTTTATGTCTTTGGAAATACCTCCCTAGAAAATTATATTTAAATTGAGATTCTCCATGTCAAGTAATAGTACAATAATAAAGACTGGATCAGAGATATGGGCCCAGACTAGGGGGAAATCCAAGTATTTTAATTTCACAAGATTTAGAAATATATGACAAATAGAAATCAAATATATTTTATGTGAAGACACTAAGGAAAAACTGGAGGAAGACACTAAGCAAGATCAATATGGCTGGATCTGACTGAATAGAGAGAAGATGATAAGAGGTAAGGCTCCAGAAGGGGTTAGTTACTAAGTCATGAAGGAAGTTAGAAGCCACAGGATGAAATTTAGCACTTCTCTTAAGTGCACTTGAAGTCAATTGGAAGAGAATATCATTTTAATTAAAAAATAATTTTGCAGTCAGGTAGAATTGATTCCAAACACAGTTGCTATTATTTATAAGTTATGTGATTTTTAACAAAGTTCTTGGAATATTTATATGTAAAATGGAGATATAAATATGCCTACCTCACTGTGTTTGCATGTGTTTACATTTGCAAATAAGATACCTCACTCTTATTTAGCAAGAGTAGGCACTCTTTAAGTGGTCATCATTATTGTTAATATTATCAAACCCTTATCACCTAGCACATTGACTGGCCCCTGACAATTTCTTTGTAAATGGTTATAGAATTGGGCTGAATTCTTTATAGAGTAAACAGCTACAGAATTTTTATGAAAGTGGGATATTGTACACAGAGTAGCTCTTATCTCTAACAAGCTTATTAAAGATAGATAATGACAAACAAGATTTGTTAAAAGAACAAATGATGTGTCTACATTATATGGTTTCCTGCCCCAGCCCATAATTCTCTACTTATTACTGTCTGCCTTTTATCATATTTAGTTGCTTCCCTGTTTTATAATTTATTCTAAGTCTACTTATTGAAGTTCAGAATCTTCACCAGAGAGCCATGCAATTGGCCTTCTAAGGTGCCCTACAGTTCATGGAAATGAACTGATAAGCACCTTAAGGGGCTACTGGTACAGCAAATTCTTAATGACCTCTCACTGGCCAGGACTAAAAATAGAGTTTGAGCTCTACAAGCACTAGAAGCTAAATAACATTTCTCTGGATAGCATGTCACTTTGTGTGGAGACACAACATTCAATCAGCTCAAGTTACACTTCTCTGTCTTGTAATGGCTCAACTTGAATTTTCCATGTGTCAGCTTCCTGGTAATGGATGGCAACACTGCAGAGAGAATTCTTTTGCATTGACGGATGACCCTTTCCCAGAGAAAACCCCTGCCACTCAAGTTGGCCAAGCTGACTGTTCAGTTCTAAGAAAGATAATGTATCCCTCTGAAGAATGCAGACGCTAGGCTGGGTATGTGACAGCCAGTTGCATTATCTTTAATGAGCTCAGTGGTTCTGTCTGTCTTTAATGTGGTACACAGAGAACTTTTTAAATACTGTCTTCAAGGGAAGAAGGCTTCTCTTAAACATATACCTGATGCTCACTGGAGCTGACCATTGCACAAACTCAGTCCTGAGTGTAGAAAATTAAATGTTACCATTAAATGTTACCACTCACAGTGATTTGGAAATCTCCCCACAATTTCATCTCTCCAAATGTACTATTTTATCCTGTAAAAATTTATTTCTCTACTTACTCCTTTTATCTCTTTTTGAATGTATTCACAAAATTTCCCTAAATCCTATTATATTCTGCCATTGTAGTTGCTGTTGCTCTCTTATTTTACCAGGAGAAATAATAGTCAACCCAAAAAGTTTTCTAAACTTTATCTTTAAGCATAACAGAAATTGTGAGTTTTATTAAAAATCGCTCAGTTTTTACACCATATAATTCTATAGTAACTAATTATAATATATTTTTATATTGTAGAACTCTACTTACAATTTGTTAAATTGATAATTCTGTGAATTTAGCAAATAGGGACAGAGGCTGTCAATCTTTTAACCTGCTATTTTGTACCCTAACAAGTTGATGACTCTAGAAATTAAAACAAAGATGATAGATAAATATAAATTAATTGGTAGATGAATATATAGTTATGGCCCAAAAAGTTAGAAAAATATATGTTCATTAAAACTTTGAGAAAATGATCTGCTTTCAATAGAATCTTTATATCTACTTCATACTCTAATTTTTACAAGATAGTTCAAAACATAAGGAGAGAGCATATCAGGATATTATCTCATTGCTATTGATTGAAAACATTTTTTTAAAAAGTACTACTTTAATTTTTTTAAGAGCTCAGATTCAAAGCATTACAATGTCCCACATAATAAATCCTCAAAAGTTTATCTAATAAGGTCAATATTTTTTAGAATAATTATAATATTTTATTTAATCTCAAGCTAAATTTGAAATAGTATTTGCTTATAATAAGTGGTCTCAATATAAAATGATTCAGGTTAATATCTACATCATAAACCTCTAAAAGTGGGCACAACCCTCTTCTGTTGATGTTACTTTATAAGAGCCATAATTAAAATCTATTATTAGTCAGAACTTAGTGGGAATCCCTTAAAGAGAGGCCTCATATCTGTTTTGTACCTGACGTTAACCTTTTCAGGCTTGTCTTTGGGATGATTAATGATATACATTTCCAGCCCTCTTTTGGCAGATATGTCTAGCTTATTAATATTGCAGTTTTAACGAACACCCTCATAAAAGAAACAACCCAAAAGATAACTTTACATTTTAAAAACTCTTTAATAAAAACTCTTTAATAAAATTACAATATTAGGCATATTGTAATCAAAATGAGGACTACGTCTACCAAATCATAGAGGCTATTTAGAGAAGATATATTTACAGTTTAATGCGTGGACTTCTTAAAGAAAAACGTGACATAAGTGAACATTCTCAAGACCGATAATCTGAGATGTATGCAAAGTTATTACTTATCTACATTAATTTCATTTTAAGAAAACTGGATGACGACGAATTTAAATACGTGGCCCAAATCAAACAAATGGTAAATGGCTGAGCTAAAGTTGGCACTCAGTTGATTCAGGCCAAACAGACCATGCTGTTATTCTCTATGTTGGACCTCTATACTGCTGCTTTGTTTTAGATGGCCTCACTTTCTCAATAGAGTATCATGTAATTCTTATTTCTACATTTCTATAAGAGACAAAAATTGTCTATGAGAAGAAGAGAAAGCTAAGTGAATTTTTAATGTTCTTATTAGTTTATTTTTGTTTGTGGCTTGAAACACTAAACTTGAATAATAGGCAGCACTTCTACATCGCTTAACATTGTATTTTTTGTACATATCACAACCTGGGTAATAATCTAATATTTGATAACTATCTCTGGAATGAATTAATTTATCCATAGGGTAACATGAAGACCATGTGCAATATATACTTGCAGTGTGTAATGAGGGATAAAAGATGAATAAAAGAAATTATGCCTTACAGGACCTCACATTTTAATAGAAAAAATAAAGATAATATTGTTAAGATATTTTTTAAAAATTCTAAGTACCATGGGACTTAACATGTTGGTAAAGGTCTGAGCATGGAGTTACACTCCTTATTTTATTTAATACTGAGCTATAAGAAAGCTAAATCTTTGTTCACTGAATTATAATTTACACAGAAAGATCTCAAAATTAATCCCCACAATAAAACATGTTCTAGATAATGCCCTTTAATTCTCACCTTACAAATGGTGAAACTCAGGCCTAGAAATTTTATGTAGTATGGTAATGTGCCAATATCACAAGCATAAAAGAAATGGCAAAAATAAACATGAAACCAGGTTCTTTGACTTAAAACCCTGTATTTATGTATTTTTCTTCCCTTACTGCTTCATGAAAAGGTCTTACAGAAAACATAAAAGGAGATCCTGAATATAAGTTCACTACTTGATTAACTGAAGCAATAAATATCAACATCTATTTTGAAGAGAGAATATATTTTATAAATCAGATTACATCTTCATTCATTAGAATATTGTAGATGTGGGAAAACAATGCATATTTACATGTAAGGTTATATGCTTATAAATATACATAGTCATATATATATATATATATATATATATATATATATATTTAAAATTTCCCTTTTCTCTTGCTACACATTGTGTAAAATATTTCTTTGGAAGAGCAGTATGGTCATGAGAAGAATCATGTCTCATATTTCCAGATGCATACATTTTCTTCTGAATTCACATTATAGTTTCTGTGACACTTTTCTGGCTCTCACTTTGATGATACTCAAATAGTCCAAAAGAACATTAACATCTGTAAGGCTTAGATAAAGATTCCTCTGACATGTAAGCTAATGAATTAAATCTCTTAGAAAATTGTCTTTTCTTTAAAAAATGAAAATCAAACTGAAACTTTTCGGTTCACTCAGAAATAACTTTTGGAAGTAAACATTGGGAGCTGGATGGAAAGCCAGGATGGGAAGTCACACCTGAAAGCTTGCCAGCCTATCTATTTTGTCTTGAGATTCCATATTGGAAAGCTCACGCCTTGCATTTTCCTAAAAGAGCTTATTTCTCACATCATCGGAATGAAATATACAACCTTTCATAAAATATTTGAAAGTGAATGTTCCATGACCATATAGAAGTGGTATAAAAATAGACAATTAGTAAATATTACTTTAGAAATTTGGAAATCGCAGTAATGTGTGGTTATTAGGACACTTGGGCATTCTATCTGTGCTGTGAATTTTAAAATAAATACTTCTAGATTGTTCTACCCTTGATAATTGTTCTACCACAAAATAACACTTTCCCCTCTTCTCATTTCACTTCTCCCAGAAAGGATGGAAGAATGACTTATTGGGAAGGGAGTCATTCATGTCAGTGGGCAAGTTTGACACTTGAGGAACTGTAAGAGTTCAAGTGTGGCCCTATATCCACTGCACCTTTTTAGTTCAGTATTTTCAATAATAAAGCTGATATTTTCATTTTTTGCTTGTGTTTTTAAATTGATTCTATGTTAAGGGAATCATAAAGGCTGTGAATAATTATCACCCTCAAAATTCAACACTCAATATCTGAAATGTAGCATGAGAAGCAAAATCTCCTTTCTGAATTCTAAATATGAATCTTCTAGAAGGAAAATGTTCACATGGCATTTCAATGTATTTAGATTTAGGTCCACCTTTAACTATATAAAAAATCACATGCACCATATAAAGTTTGTGTATCTCTTTTTCTTGTATACATAGGAACATATATTTATCTGAGTTCATTTGTGAGTATGTCTATTGTAGTCAAAAGCTGGCATATCTTGACAAGTCTCAGGAATTTCAAGAGATTTGAAGTTATTTAATCTTTATCACTGGTAATTGCTCTCAGTACTACAAGTCATTTAATTCTGCCTCATATTATAAACTAAAGCATAAATTATAGTTTTTTATGGTACCACAAAATTTATTGGGTGGAGAAAATTAAAAACAATTTGGCTGGCTACCTTGTGAAATAATATATGACTTCTCACATTCAAATTTCTTAGAAATTTTTTTTTAAAATAAAAACAAAATGATTGGATCTAATGAGGAAGCTGTTAAATAGAGCAATACAGGTATTAAAATAATAAAACAAGATTATTAGATTGATGTGGCTTTAATCCCATGGAGGTCTATATAAGCAAACTGAGACCTAAGCCTATAAATGTCTCAAAGTTACAAAATCAAAACACTAAGGACAACCAATCAAAAAGGGCCAACTAAGCTTAAAGCTATAGCCAACTAAATAATTTCCTTTCTTTGCTTCCACACTTTCTCTGTGTAAGTCTTTCCCCTGGCTCCTATCTGTGGAGTGCTCCTAAGCACTTCTGGTTTGGTGCTGCCCAGTTTAAATCAATTTTTGTTCAGGTAAAATCTTAAAACTTTTAAAAATTAAATTTATTGAGGTGACATTGGTTAATAAAATTATATGTTTCAAGTGTACAGTTCAATAATACATCACACACACACACACACACACACACACACACACATACACACACACACACACACACACACATATTGCATTACATGTTTAACACCCAGAGTTAAGTTTCCTTCCATCACCTTATATTTGACCCCTTTTATCCTTATCTACTTCTCCCTCCTCCCCCCTCTCCCTCTGGTAACCACTAAACTGTTGTCTGTGTCCATGAGTCTCTTTTGCTTATCTTGTTTGTTTGTTGCTTTTAGTTTTATATCATACACATGTAAGTGAACTCATATAGTTCTCAACTTTTTCTGACTTATTTTGCTTAGCATGATAATCTCAAGATCTGTCCATGCTGTCACAAATGTCAGTATTTCATCTTTTCTTAGTAAAATTCTGTTGTATATATGCATGATATCTTCTTTATCAAGTCATCAATGGAAGAGCATTTTGATTGTTCCCATGTCTTTGCTGCCATGAACAATACTGCAATGAACTTTGAGTGCATATATCTTTATATGTAATCATATGATAATTCTATTCTTAATCTTTTTGAGGAACCTCCATACTCCTCTCACAGTGGTCCCAGTCTATTTTTTAACACAAGGAATCAGGGTTTATTATCTTTACTCTAATTTTACATAATAATATGCATTCATTTTTTATTTCTGCTTAGCAAATTACCACAAATTTAGTGGCTTAAAAAACACTCATTTATTATTACTATTCTATAGATAAGAAAACTTTAGAACAAAAAGAACAAACTAATTGAAAACAGACTCACAATTATAGAGGACAATCTGGTGATGCCTAGAAGGGAGAGGGGAAGAGAGACTGAAAGAAAGGGGTAAAGGGTTAAAAAAGTACAAATTAGTGGTTACTGGATGGTCAGAAGGATAGGGAGCACAGCACAGGGAATGCAGTCAGCAGTAATGTAATGGCTAGGTGAAAGCCAGAGGAGAGAAAGAGCAATCAGGGGGATTATTTTATAAACTATATAAATGTCTAACCAACATACTGTAAAATTGAAACTAATAATAAAACAAAATAAAATGCTAAAAAATAATTTGAAGAATTTGAAAAAAAAAATTTTTGCTTCTTTAAGTACTTCTCAAGTTTAATAGTATCTTTGACATAGAGAATATTATTGACAAATGCCTCAGTATATCTCAGCTATAATGATGCTCAGATGATTCTATATTTTTAGAGGAACTTATAAAAATTTTAAAATATGATCACTGAGGAGGTAAAAAAGACAACAAACAAAAAGAAGACAGATGAGAATGAGGTCAAAGGATCAGTAGTTGCTTAGCCTGGACAGATGAAGTTTAATTGCTCATGCTTGCTACATTTAAACTTGAATATTAGATATCTGAGTCTGAAAGAGAAAAAATGATTAGAAAATTGGTGGAACTGTGGTTCCACTCATAAACTAAGAATTGGGCTGATGATATATCCCACATCTGAGAATCTGTAGCATGCTAAATCACCTTCCTGGTTCTAATCTAGAAAAGCAGTCTTCCTCAGGAATCCATGTGTTACTATTTTTTTCTAAATCCAAGTGTCTCAAAACCTAAGGGGTGACTGTCTTTATATCCTTATTGCTTTGCTGGTGAAGAAAACATTTTCTAGCTACAAAGGAAGGCTAGCATTTGACAGCTAAGCACAGAGTGAATAATCCAATTAGTACAACACCAAAGAAACTTTGCCATCTGTTATCCACCTAGATTAGTGTCTTAAAAAGATTCCAAAGTGTTCTGAAAGGCTTGGAAAATGAAAACAACAACAAAAAACAACAACTATTTGGCCACTTGAATAGACCCCCAAATTTCACTATAGCTGCTACAACAACCCTCATTTGCCCTGACTTGCTGGTGTCAGTAGACTTGCAGCAATGGCAACAAGCCTATCTTTGGAACTGCTTCTCTGGAGGCAAAGACTCACTGCACTATCAACAGCTGCAGCCTTTCTATGTTCCCTAAGAATTTGTTTCGGATAGACACAAAAGCAGACTTATTTCTGACTATTGCAGGTCTCTATTTGAAATTGGCAGAATAGTCTACCTTGGAGTAATATTTTTTAAAATACTCCTTTTCTCTTATTTTCAGGGAGAATATGAAAGCATAGTTTTCGTTTTCTCTAAACAGTGATATATATATATATATATGTATTTGCATGTTAGTTTCTCCCCATGCTCACATCCATTCAGGTTACCAATGTATTTAACATTTTTCATTCATCTGATGGTATATTTTGCTAAAAAACTTAAATCATAAAGCTGCTTCTATGAGTAGTCATCTATTACACTGCTCACATTTCCCACCCCAGTTTTAGGAAACTCCTATATTTAGGCAGTTTCAACAGATAAAAGTTTCAGGCAAAATAAGGTTCTTATTTATTTGCTTAGTGTACAAAAGCCTTATGCAAAAATGTTTCTATGGCTTATATTTTACTAATAGCACTCATTTGTTTACTTGTCTTCCACAAGACTACTTCTGGGAGGAAGAAGTTCTCTTTTTCTTTTCTTTATTCCCAACACCTGGTCCAACAATTCTGGATTTACATGGCACAAAGCAGGTGCTAGGTAAGTGTTTGTTATGTAACTAAAGAAAATAAATGAGTATCTTCTATAGTCTAAACTTATCTCTAATATAGTACTATATAAGGTGGGCATGGCAGAAGGTGACAAGAGTTCAATCAAACAGACATTTCAAGGAAAAGATAGGGTTTTTTTTTTTCTTTTCACTTTTAATGATGCAATTGTATTCCATAAGATAATTTATTCAATCTCTTATTCACAGATCTTTAGGTTATTTATAATTTCTCTCTCTCTCTCTTTCTCTTTTACTTTTTAAAATTTAAGTTTATTAGAGTAACATTGGTTAATACAATTACATAATTTTCAGGTATACATTATAATTTGACATCTATATGTTCTATCGTGTGTTTACCACCCAAAGCCCAGTTTTCTTCAGCTACCATATATTTGATCCCCTTTACCCACTTTACCCTGCCCCTAGCCCCTATATTTGACCCCCTTTACACCATCTACCTATACCCTCCTTCCCCCTCCCCCTCCCCTCTGGTAACCACTAGTCCATTGTCCATGTACATGAGTCTCTGTTTGTCCTATTCATTTGTTGCTTTTAGGTTTATATCCCAAATATAAGTGATATCATGTGATTTTCAACTTTTGAGTCTGGATTATTTCGCTTAGCATGATTATCTCGAGTTCCATCCATGTTGTCACAAATGGCAGTATTTCATCTTTTCTTGTGGCTGAGTAATATTCCATTGTATATATCTATCACAGCTTCTGAAAAAGGCAGTTTTATTGCTTGACTTATTCTTGCACCAGCAGCTATGACATACAAAGGCAGTCATAACACTTATCTAGAGTCTAGTGCTTTGCTAATTTTGGTCATAAAAAGTAATTATTTTCTTTTGGAGCTTATTGTGTCCCATTCTCTTTTTTAAACTGATTACATTTGTACACATATTTACCTCCACTCAAAGAACTTTAAAACTATATAGCACCAAATATACTAGGGGAAGCATGGAATGTAGGGCAGAAATTCTAATAATTCTGAGTATCTAGGCTACCTTCTGACTAAGGATTTAAGTTAAAGAAAATTAAAGTATATTTTATCTCATGTAGAGCTACCTTTAAGGAAACTTTACTGTAATAAACATGTGTATTACAATGCAAGAGATATCCCTATGAATTGAGTAACAACCCAAGCATAATAAAGTATATGTGTGTGCATAAATATATAAATACACACACACACACACATATGTGTATATATAAATAACTTGAAGAAAATGCTGAACATTTAAAAATTTAGATTTCTGTATTTCTATCTATATATAAATATGCACTGATATTCAGTATATGTATTTATACTTAAGTTTCAGTTTATGTCTGCATAATAACTCCTTTGTAATGCATATGTATTGTTTTTCACTCAAACTATTTCCCCCTTCTAATAGGACTTACAATGGCAATTCTTTATAGCAATTACTACTTCACCATTAAAATAGACTGTCAAAAGTGGTGTCTTTCTCCTTAATCATCACAAAGACCAAATGGATATATCTCCTCATATTTTGATATTTTTGCTGGAAAATAAAGACTAAAAATTGATGCAGTTGTATTTTTTTTTCTGAGCAAGAATATCTTATAGTAATTTGTAACAATAGAAGATCATTTCTGATACTGTAGTTTCTGAAATTTGGGTTTTTACTTTCTAATGCCTGGAGATCACCTAGTTCTTGATGATTCCTGAGCCTAGAATTTTAGTCTTTGAGGAAGAGAGATTATTCCCAAAACTTTCTTTTTTGATTAATACAAACAGAAACTGAGTTCATTGCTAACTTTCACTCTCTATTGCTTCCTGGCTAAATTTTCTTAATGTCATTTTAGATGATCTGTAATAAGACACCAGGATACTTTAGCTAATATCTAATCAACTTGTTAATAAACTTTTTGCTCCCAATAATAAACATATTTGCCTAAATATATTTAATATACTCTGTCATCTTTGACTACAGTATTACTTACTGTTCCTTAAATAAAAATACCATCCCTGGATCCTATTTATAGGTATAAAAACCCTATTAATATCTCATAGATCAGCTCATATGCAACACTCTCCATAAATCTTACATTATCTTACAGACAACTTAATCATTTCTCTCTTAAGACATCCACAAAATTTGAAATTTAACTATAGAACTTATTTTGCTTTATATGTAGCAATTTGTAGAAACAAAGGAAATAATTATAGAAGTAATATATTTTTTGACATATAGAGGAAAAGCAAAGTGCAGGTTAGATATTCAGTTATTAAACTGATGCATCAAGAAATATAAAGATGATGGCTTGGAATTATATTTCTGTTTGTTGTGGCATATAGAGAAAAATTAGACAAATATGGAGATATTTCCAGGTATCTTGTAAAGGTCAACTACCATAGTTTGAAAATTCTCCAGGACACAGAAAAAGCTAAGCTACTTTGGTGTGTAGAAGAGGCCAAATGAGTAACACTCCAACATGCACATGGAACTCCAGTCTTAAGAAAACTGAGGCAAGTATCTTGCTAAAATATCTCTAAATTTTAAGTCCAAATTATTAAATTTACTCCATGTGTCTGGAGCCGAAAGTATGCCAGGAACAAGGCACTGCTTGTCCTCTGCTGCTTAGGAGTGTCTTGAAAGCAAAGGCAACAAATATTAGCTCTTTTAGATTTCAGTGTCAAACTCACTTCCCATCCCTTAATTAAAATAAACAAAGCAATAATCTGTTGTACAGTCTTGTTTTCTCTCTGCAGAAGTCCGCAATGTTTTAATGCTGTCCTCACCTGTCAAAAAAAAAATAGCCACTGTCTTGCCTTTCTGTCTTTTGTGAAGCACGGATTTGTTTTCTAAAATGCAATCTTTTAATACTGGAGTCAAACATTTACAACATAAATAATCCCTAATACTAGCAAAGTTTACAGTTGTACTTTTGATGTTTTGAGGTGCACATACTATCTATCAGAGAGAACTGTATCCAGGGCTGATTTCCCATAAAAGACTTGCCATCGAAAAGAATGAGTTTGAGTCACAACTGACCTGAGCCTCATGTAAAGCAGTGACCTAGAAAAGCTTCATGACCAGTGCCAATTAGTTCTCCACTGCCAGTGCTTCTTTGCTCTTGCTTGGAGCACCTGACATTTTGAAGCAATTAGAGGGCATCCGGATCTGTAAAATGCACTCTATTTCAACAGAGCTGAACTTCTGCGCTTCGGCCCATGTAATAAAATCCATCACAGCTGCCTACAAACTGTGACTGCCCGCTTTTTGGGAATCTAATAGAGTTGAGCCTCCATATTGACAAAGATTAAACCACCTTATTGCTAGAATTTGAGAGGCACATCATTACCCATTCCAAAAATTTTGGGGAATCTATAAAATATTTAAAACATCTACAGTCAATGCCAAATTTCTGTGTTATCAAGGCCAATGTATAGGTACAGCTTCTTTATTTAGGAGAAGTTGACACATGATATAATTGTAAATCATTGACAAATAAGTATAATGCTGTTTACAGATTAGATCCAGGGACTTACTGCGTTTTATTTGGGGGAAACAAATGAGATCTAATACAGGACAAGGCATAGAAATGGCTATTCATTTACAGAGATAACATGTCTTACCGTGATATGTTTGGGTTCCTGCATAACTTGAAAATATCTTTTCCTTCAAGGGTACCAAAAGTGTGAATGTAAATGCTAAATGTAAATGTTAAAGCAGTTTAATTATTTTTCTCTTCTCTAGTTGAAGATGCATAAAATAATATACAAGTTTCTCAACAGTGCTGAGTTACTGCCTTCCCAAACACTACCTGGGGCTCTATTAAAACATTGCCCAAGGTTTGAAATCATTAACAGATTCTTGACATTGATCTTGGCATAAGAAGAAAAAATTTTTCTCTAGTACGCTTTCTTTTTGGCTTCTCTTATTCTTGATCCAAATTTTTCACTTTTGACCACATAAAGTAGGAAAAATATAATCAAAGCTAAATGTAATTGTTTTATCCAAGTAGAAATTAATAATAAATTTAAAATAAAGATATTTCTCCTTGTTTTCATTTTTAAGAATTTATCAAGTGCCTACTAAATGCAAAGTACCCTGGAAGAGCGATATAGAGGGCAACATAAAATGAATTGAATACGGCCCTGTGAAAGTTGAGGTAATATATTGTTTGGCAGATTATATCTTCCAAATATGGCCACAATAACATCCACCTTCTCAATTTCTCTTCTGCAATGTAATTTTGCCACTCCCTCAACATGGGATTTAATTCTTCATCTCTTAAACTGGGGCTGGCCTTAGTAACTTGCTTGACTAATAAAATTTAGCGGAAGCCGTGGTTTGTAATGTGTGAAGTTAGTTGTCAAAAAGCCTGAAGATTCTGCAAGGAACTCTTGGAACATCACACTTTTGATGTTGCCCCTAAAGAAACCAGACTCTAAGTTGTGAGAGGCCTAGGCTGTGTGGGTGACTAAATATCTTGCTTTGCCCAACACTGTGCGGGGCCCAGGACATGGGATTTTCAATGCTAAAATAAAGAATATTCTGGACAAACTAGGACAAATTGTTTAACCCTAAAAATAAAAAGCCTACTGTGGCTTTGCAGATGATAAGCTTAATTGAGTTCCCAGCCCACAGATAACATCAACCAGCAGCTGTGTGGGTGAGCTATCTTGGAAAGTTAATATCTGACAGCAACCTCATGAAAGACTCTAAGGAAGGACTACTCAGTTGCTCCAAAATCATGAGAAGTAGTAATAAATTCTTATTGTGGAAGTTTGTTACTTAGCTAAAGACAATAGAAATAATGGTATGCAATGCCAAAAACATGTAATTGTAGATTACATTTATAATGCAAGCCAGTTATAATGTATGGTAGAGAATGATAAAATGCTATCTGAAAGATTGAGATATAACATTATCTAAACATAGCATGTGATTTTTACTCTAGGGCCAACAGCGATCAGTCTAAGCATTTTGAGGAAAATAGCACTCACATAAAAACTTGGACATGCAGAAATGGAGGAGTGACAATGAAGGTAAAGCATGGCAGATACAGTGTACAGTGAAAGAAAAAGCCTGGGAGTGAGAAAGTAAACAAGAACCCAGTAACGATGAGGGAAGAGCGAACTAAGGCTATAAATTAATTTGAGACTCAGATAATAGAAAACCTTATTTGCACTTATTTAGAAAGCAATTGAGAGAGAGGTATGTTTTAAATAGATTAATATAACAGTGCTGTCTGATGCAGATGAGATCCCTGGGAGAAACTGAGAGTCCTACTAGGGGAGCAAGGCCATCAGCCCTCTGAGACTGAATGTGAGCAATCATTTAAAAGTCTGAACAGGCTAAGCCTTCTACGTAGGATTCCCCACATACTCCACTACCTCTTCCATTAAAATTTGAGACTAAGAAAAACCCCTTCTAAAGGCAAAGTTTCATATTCAAAATTGTTCAAATCTTATAGGAAAACCTTAAAAGTCCATTTGAGACAGCAGGTAACTACAGAATGGGTATTGTTTGACTTGTTTGCATCCTTGATAGATGTAATGGATTCTGTTCTTAAAGGTACAAAGCATTCGTTCTATTGAAAGACTGACCTCTTTTCTGTATAATTTTAGTTATCTTTTCTTATCCTTGTTATTATATGGTTCTGGCTTTTAAAAGCAATATTTTACTACCTCTCCTCAGATTAGGTAAAACCTTTACTGTCAGCATATATATAAGGTCATTTTCATTGTACCTCTTTTAACTCAGAAAGTGACACCTGGACAAAGGTTTTCTCCCAACACACTCTTATTGCTTCATTTTGATTACAGAGGCTGTGCTGCAAACGCGTGTCCTGTCAGGGTTTAGCATTCAGAAAACCATGTCAGGGGCACTAAGAAAGGCTGGAGTACGTCTTCCAGATATATATCAGGTCATTTATAATGTTGACAGCCTGTTAAGATAATGAGAACTGAGGAAAATACAAACCTAAAGAAATATAAAATACACAGCTTCCCTTTATTAGTATATCACATGATTTTGTTCGTATCATTTTTGCTGTCTCTTAAATGAACAATTGGATTTTAAAATATTGTAATGCTGAGAGTACTCCTGCTAGAAGGAAGTTCGAATAAAATCTCAAATCAAATGTAAAATGTTTCACAAATTCTAATTAACAAGGTTCATGAAAAGAGTAGAAAAGATTGAATGAAAAACAAAGAGACATATGACATGAAGTATTAGAAATGCCTGTTAGAGTAAATCTGAAGATGCCAAGACAATGTCCCAATTAAAGGTTGTTACTGTTTGCTTCGGGTAAAAACAAGAAAATTTACAGTGAAAAGTTCTGATAGCTGAAAGGAAACCATACACAGCATGTGCCCTGGTGGGTTTTTCCATTTCGAGTCAGTATCCTCGTTCCAGTTCATTTTACCCAGTGGCTCTTTGTTAATCTCCACAAGAGGTAAAAAGTATATTACAGAACAGTCATCATTGGCTGAAAAGGACTGTAAATAAAAGTGGTAGGCATTTATTTTTTATTACAAAATAATATGTCCTGGGAAATAATTGTTCCAATTTTTAGTGAATATCTTAGAAATAAATATTTTTAAAGTTATTATTGTCTTTTATTTTACTGAAAGTCACAACTGTCTCCCCCAAAGTGCAGCCTATTTTGTGAATGTGATTGCTTTCAACTTCACAGAATGACATTCAAATATTATTCATTATTATCACAATTTTTCAAATAGCAAAATGAAACTTCTGGGAAGTGACATGACTTGCTTAAGGTCATTCGCTTGATCTCAAGCTGAAGCCATGCTATGGGATTCAGAGTTTCCATATCTCATTCAGTTTTGTGGAGCAAGTTCAAAGACAAAGTCAGAATTTGAATGAAGTCAATCCTTTTAAATGTATTCTTACTGCGATTTCCTACTCCACAGTTTATTTCTATTTATCTGTCTAAAGAAATGCAGAACAGCAACTGTGACTAAGATATCTGGACTCCAGAAATTAGAGTAGGTAATTATATCAACTGATATCCAAAACTACCAACATATTAAAACCAGAAAGGCAGAGTAGTGGATACGAAAAGATTTGAGCTTTGTGCTTAGGCCGACCTGGGTCTGAAGCAGATTCTGGCCTTCTCTTGATGTATAATCTTGGTCAAGTATTTATCTCCTCTCTGTTTTTCTTTCCCCACATGAAAAGAGGGCAATGATGCCTATTTTGAATTAAGGATATGTGAATATATTTGTTAGGATACATATTATAATTGTTCAAAAGTAGTGACTATTAATTTTTGTGTTTCAAATCTGTACATAAGCCAAAAAAGAAATGTTACTGAAAATCCCTTTCCATATAAAACTCATGCTAAAAATAGAGCAAGGTAGTATCTAAAACATTCATGGGAGAATTTGGGGATTGATTTTAGAAAGCATTGGTATGTTAAAGTATTTTCTATTCTGAATTCTCTACCATAAACAAATGATACCTATTTTTAGCAACAAACTGACACACAATTTTAATGACACTGTGGATACCTTTGAAATGGTACTTTACAAAGAAGAAAAGGATCGATTTAGATAAATTTGTGAAAAACTATTAATCCTCAAATTTATCTCTGTCATGAAGTATAGGTGATGGCTATCATTAATATAAAGTTAATTTAAATTATTGATAGAAATTAACTATGCCTTTAGAAATTGATGATAGTGAATGAAACATTATCATCTAATGGAGAAACATACAGATGTTTGTATACACAGTAACTCTACTACCACATCAAGAATGACAAGGCAAAGATAATAAAAGTCTGATATTCTCCTATAGTTGTGCACTTTTAGTTGATTTTGAGGAGAGAGTAGATGATTCTTCTATAGCAATATTTTATAAAATATTCACAAAACAGGAAGATGTTTTAATTTTTAGAATCAAGGGAGAAAAAAGAACAATTTTAAATGCACATAAACCAAACTAAAATATTCCAAGTATTTAAATCCTAATGAGAATATCAAACTTTAGGAAATGATGAGCTCTAAAATTTGTGGGGGCAGAAATTTATTTACATGAAGTGGGAGAGAAGATAAGATGGACAAATAGCCAAATTAACAACTGAAGTCTGAGCTGGTCCAGAAATATACCCCATCAGCAAGAAAGTCATCAGGGATGTTTGTTATTTCAACTGGAGCTGAGACCCAGGGTAGCAAGGAAATATAGTTATAAGTATCTGGAGGTAAAAATAAATAAATTAAACAAACAAACAAACAAATAAATAAAATATAAGGTTAAGATCATCATTTTATTAGTTGTTGACTTTGGAAAAAATCACTTATTCCTTCTAGGCCTCAGTTTTTCATCCACAACAGTAGCTTCATCATAGCATTATGAGGCTAAAATAAGAAAAATAATGTAAATTTTTATTACTGAGCATTTAGAATCCCACGACTGCTTGACACAAAGGAGCTATTATTAACATAAGTATTACTATTAGTCTCCTTATTTTAAAATATAATTTCTTTTTTTGAAAAAAAAATTAATTATTTCTTTGTTTGTTTCTGTTTAAGTGAGCCTGAACCTGGGACTTGGAGATGGGTAACAACAGGCTGGGATATTTCCTTGGCAACTTAAGTGTCTTTATCCAAAGTCATTATTGACAGACCAGAAAGCCAAGTTTCTTCTTCCAAAGCTTTTATTTTTTCTTTTGTTATTCATTTCCTTCAACTACTCTTTTAATTAATAAAAAAAAAAAAATTCAATTCTCTTGACTTTCTCAAAGAACCAGTTCAATGAAGTCATAAGTTACCACTCAGATCATGCTTTACTGTCAATCTCGGCTTCAGGGAAACTGCCATTGCTTGTGGTGAGATTTCTTATTCACTGACAAACAGGAGGCATTTATTCCATGAATGCCTCACCTTCTGGTGGCTCAGAAAATTAAGGAATAAATGCTTAGTCACCTTGGACTCAACTCTCTGGATATCTATACTGGGTGACATCGCTCTGTTACCTAAAAAGAAAATTCAGATGAACATATGATGCTCAGAATTTATGAAACTTCTTGTAAAATCTTTTCTGATACTTACATACTACATGATATGTGCTGTTTACTCCCCTCTACTCCCATAGCTTTTTTTGCATTGGTCACATGTATTCATTTACTCAACAATAACAACAAAGCTGACTAGGCTTAGAATTTCTTGAAGGCAGAGACTGTCTCATTCATATCTATGTCTCCAATATTATGAGGACAGGTACCTAATAGTTACTCAAAAAATAGATACATTTATCATGAGTTGCTTTTAATTTTTAAAATATTTCTCTATAATCTTTATACTGTTGTTTATCATAACTTGTTTCACCCCCATGGCCAGGAATTATAGATGGAAATACTCAAGGAATAGGCTGACTACAAAGTTTAATAATCAGGAGCAAAGGAAGTAACCCCTCCACCTGGATGATCTCTCTCTCCCTCCCTCTCTTTCTCTCTCTCACTCTTCCCTCCCTTATACTAGAAAAGTGAAATGGGATACTTGGATGATTGTCACCTGAGTATCCCTTGTACAATTCCAAGTTAACATACCTCCCCGACAACATCCTGCTCCAAGATTCTCTGGTCCTTTAAAAGGGAAGGAGTTTATGTATACTATCAAAGATAGGTTCATGAAAGAATGCATTGGAACCTGAGAAGAAAACCTAGATAGGACCACATTTATTCTAAGTGAATTATGAGATAAAAATGCAAGGATAAGAGTCTGTATATTTGTGCCCATTTAGCTAGCTCCCTGCAAGGAAAACAGTCATAATTCAAATTGTTTTGACATATGACAACAAAATTCCTCTAAATTATTTTTTAAAGAATTATTTGGGACAATCAGTAAAGCTATGTGCTTATTTCTTATTTGCACTACCTACCTAAGAGTAGAAGCTCTTGATAGGTCAAATCCAACAAGTACAATTTGGCTATAAATTAAAACTGGGAAGAAAAAATATACCTTGTATTAATACCATTCTAGAAAAGAAATACAAAAAAATATAGGCCCTCAATGAATACTTTCAATTGAATTTTTCTATAGAGGCAATACAGGACTGGGTTCGCCAGAAAGAATTAATTATTCTCTGTAACTTTTCACACATTGAACACTAATGGGATCATGCTTGGTCCATTCATAGTTTTCTAATTTAAAATGGACTACTGAGTCATAATTATAAGTCAAAATAGTGACAAATAAGGTCACTATTCTTTTATTAAGCATGAAAACAGATCAAAATTTATTTCATGAAAATTTGTGACTTTTTAACAGTTATTTCTTCTTTGAAATAACTGGTTATTCAAAAATAAGATAATTCAGGTTATTAAAAATAAGATAATAAGTTCATTAGGTTATCAAATTCAAGTTATCAAAAATAAGATAATAAGCTCATTAGGGTGGTCTAAATACATCTTTAAAAGATTTTGTAGCTATGGTTGAGAAGAAAATATGTTTTTCTTATAATTTTCTTATAATATGAAGCTCCAGAGATGTCTTAGGTAAAAGCAAAAATCTATGAAATTTCATAACTAAGACCATTCTGAAGAACAAAACAGCAAAATGAGCTTTATGGCTTCAAAAGCAGATAAGAAAAATGAAAGAGTAATCTGTTATAAAATTATTGGGATTAGAATGACAAAGTTTAGGTCTATTATTTCTAGAGTCTATGATTGAACACTTAAGGTTCTGCTGACTTATCTTTCTATTCCTACAGAAAGTGCAGAGAACTACCATTAAAAATGTTGCTTCATTTTAGATATTAATTTTGTGGGTTTTAGTCATCCCTTTGCATTTCTACAAAAGTTATTTGATAAAGAAAAAGAGAGATGATAACAGCTAAATTTATTGGGCATAGTAACAGTTTGTGAGGGAAGTTTAGAATTAATAGTAAAGGATAGAGGTCAATAAAAAATATATATTGAAGTTCCTTGAGGTTCATTTTACACTGAGTATGGCTAATTATAAATTGACTCATTTGATCTTCATTAACCATCTAAGATTTTGTGTTAGAAATAGTATTCTGAAGTCATATTACAATGATTCAATCTCTTGTGAGAATATAACAAAACCTTGAACAAAATAGGTCTGGCTGTGAACAGCTCTATAAGAAAGACCCAATTGAGTCACATTTATAATTTTGTTCTCTTCTTACTTGTATTCTTTTGCTATGTTCAATAACCTTAAAAGGATTCCTAAGGAATTCAAAACAATTCTTTTTTCAGCAGTATCCAGGAATACAAAAGAACCAAAGTACTTGAATATTCTTAATTTAAAAAGAGAAGATATACCATTTCTTTTAAAAGGAGTATAGTAAAACAGCTTATGAAGTACAGAGATGAGAGTGAAAAAAAACTAAACTGGAAAATTTTTTTCTGTTGGTTTAAGCAATGCAGTCAGACATAAAATGATGACTCAAGAAACTAACAGCAATAAAATTCAATTTCAACTTGACACTGGCTATTGATTTACAAACAAGCCTCAGTCCTGAATTCTGGCCGATGGCTCCTGGACAAGCCTTGTTAAATGTGGTTTCACTGAATGTGTGGGGCAGAACTTTTTCTCTAGAAACAGCAACACTGAGGTCTTCTTATTGTGTTTTGAGGTATGCAAGCCAATTAAATAAACACTGACTATAATATAAAAAAGTGAAAGTCTGTTTTTCCTATTTTTTCATTAAATACACTCATGTTTATGATGTCCTTGTAAATTTTTAGCATTCATACCATACAAAGAGAGTATCTAAGTATTCCATGTAGATATTGACCAAAGAAACAGGAATCATCCTTCACATTCAGGTTCTACCTCTTATTAGACATGATTTTGAGAAAAGTTAGTCCCTATTGATAAAATAGGCATGATTTATCTACTTAGAAGAATTTTCAAGAGAGGAAAATTAGATCATATAGATGACATGTTTACAAGTACTTAGATCCTCTCAATTTTCTTTAAATAACAGCTATTTTTTAACTACAAACTAAATATAGTTGTGGGTGACTGCCAATTAGGGTCAATGTTTAGTCTTTTCTTTGTCTTATTAACTATAGTTTCAAGTCCTCTAAGCTTTCTTCAGAGATTGAATTTGTTTATTTTTAAGTTATTCTCACCTTTGTGGTTTCTTTCTTAGAATAAGCTATACCTATTTTCATTATGAAATTTAGAAAGAGAGATCTCTGACTAACTGTTCTGTTGGTGTTAAATACAAGCACAAGACACGGATTTTTCAAGTGGCTAAATATCTACTCTAAAAACTGTATGATGGATATAAAATCAAATGTATGATCTTCTGCATTTACCAAACTAACAAACTAACAATAATTATGTACATCTTAAAGGGGAAATTGTCATTTTTTTCCCTGAAATATGAATATTTGAAATTCAAGGAGCTAGAATCTCTTTGAATATTCACCACTATACTCTTGGAGAAAATAATAAATAGCAAGTTAAAAAGCTGACATAGGACATTTAGCTAAATAGCAAGCAGCTAAAAAAATTCCAAAAGCTGTCTTAGCATCTGTATAGATGCCCAGTTAAGATATCTTTAGAACATGTGTTGTACACGATATAAATAGAATGAGAAAAACAAAGAGTGTTTATGGTCAGGTAAGCTTGAGAAATGTTTAGTTAATTGAAATTAAATGAGTCTGATTTTGTTACTTCATTCAGTATGCCTTCAATCACACTGAATTTCTCACACAAGCATAGAAAATATAGTATTTTCAAAAGTTATTTAAACATAGAATCCTATTTCAAAGAATATCTGGTACAAATAGGGTTCTGACTAATACACAGTAGAAATAAATTTGGCTTAATTTCAATGATTCTTCTGCATTTTTAATTCTGCTGATGACCACAATGACAATAGCAAGCCACTGCAAAACCCTGTATCCTTTTACGCAAGAGGAAAACAAAATCTTTCCAAAAGAAAATTACTTTTTGTATTTTCATTACACAAAATCTTAACAAGAAATAAAAATATCTGTTTAACTACAAGTAATGAGAAAAACTCAGGAACTATAGAGATAAGTCTACTTAGTAGAGGAGACATATGAACTTGACTTTTTGACTCAGCTAAGCATTGGAGGCGGTGTCTTACTCAATGGTGACATGTTCTTCACATGTTTCTTAAATAAAAACAATGCAAAATCATAGGTAGCATTCTTCATATCCATTTTACACAGTTTTCTGTTGTACCTATTGTGTTGATTTTGTTGTTGAAGTAGAATGTGCATGTTTATTGCATGTGTGTGTTTTCACATCCTCTGGTTAAAATAAATTGCGAATTTCACAAGGGAAAGGATCACCTACAATCACCTATGCGTTTCTGGACTTATAGCTGCACTTATAGCAAAAACAGAGACTTAAATAAATGACTCCTAAATGGACTCTTCTAGCTCCTTTCCAAGTTGGTATCTAATTTCCACTTTTACAGTTTGCCTATGGCAGGCCACACAAATTTGCAAAAAAATGTATTAAGCAACAATATATACAGGCAATAGGGCAGGTGCTATGGATACTTCTATCACTACAGGCTTGTCATCAAGGAGCCCGGCTCCCCACCCAGCCTCCAACACACAAGACCACATGTTAATTATTAATATGAAGATAATTTGAACTTAGTAACTGCTCTTAGGAGATCAAAACAACTGTGAAAAAGCCATTACTGCAAAAAAACTTTACTAAGGACTCTGATCATGAGATGTCAAGTCATTTATCTATACTTAACCACTCAGGGAGCAATAGATTGCTGTATAATTACAAAATGGAAAGTGTCTAGCTGTTTTCTTATATGGTGAGAAGAAAAATAATGGTTGTCAAATTTAGCCCAAGAGTTGTTAGTTAAATACAAAAAAAAAAAAAAAAACTTTTTAGCATATCAAATACTGGAAGATAATTAGATGACAGGCCAGAATTTAGGGCACTAAGTGACTGAGGTGGGAGGAGGTGAGCTGGAGGTGAAGTTGGAGATAAGACTACAGGGGTTATGAGGTTTATTGATAAGGATGGGATAGATTTTTAAAAAGCTGACAGGTTTCATTTGATCTTTCCAGACAAGTTCAGAATTCAGTCTCCAGATGGTAGAACTTTATTTTGCTCACTGACTTATCTCTGATCTTTAGAGTCTAGTACGTAACCAGTGTGTCCTCTCTCTCTCTCTCTCTCTCTCTCTCTCTCTCTCTCTCTCTCTCTCATATATATCTATATCTATATCTATATCTATATCTATCTATCTATATATATATACACACACACATAAATACATACACACATACATATATGCATATATATATATGTATTTGAATTAATGAATTAATGAAAGAACAAAGTAATACAATAAAATGTAATTTAAAATTAGGACACACTTTAGCCATTCCTGCTCACTCTGCCTAAAATTAAATAAAATCTAGAATTACAGTTTGACCGTGTTGGGCATAAGGTGCCATATAATCTGCTCCTTGGTTATGTGGAACATTAAAAGTTGTAATAACATATTTTATAGCAACAAGAGTATATAACCTAATAGATGCCTTATAAAATCCAGCTATAATCCAGTGTTCCTGCTCTTAACAAAAATGCTATTATGCCTCTCTGAAAATAGGTCTATTTTGAGTTTAGACCCCTATGTAAAATGAAAAGAACCTTTTGGCAGAGTAGAGGATAAAGGAAAGAAATGTAAGCAATTTTCTGGCAACTGGCTAAGAATTCGAGTACGTTTGTTTGTTTTTAACCCTGATATGAGTTAAAATAGCCCTAGGGTGCTGTATGTACGTGTGTGTGTTCCAGAATGATTATAGTTGGGTCATTAGAAAAACTCTAAGACAAGAAAACCAGATAAAGCATAAGTAAGTGTTGGCCATAGAAGAACCCACGAACCACCCTGTTAATATTCTCCTTGATGTAATTATTGCCCATTGACAACTGTGGTCAAATATGAAAAAAGGCTGTATGTGGTTAGTCTTGTGAGATGTCCTCTCTTCTTGAACACTGTCCCAAATATAAATACACGTGGAGTATCTGGCCTAGTTTTATACATTCTCTTTTATTTTCTCATGATTGAAGAGATACTTAGCTTTGTTTACTAACTTATATGATAACTCCTCACATAGGATAAAACAAACATAACAGAAAATAAATAAATAAAACTTTAAAATCATCAGCCTAGATAAAATAAAAACATATTGGAATCGCACACACCTTTTTCTAGACCAATGTGATGAAAGATAGTCACAAATTTAATACAGAACCATTGTGCTCACTATATAAATTGCCCCTGGATATCATTTATGATTCATCATGTAAGGGCAGGATAAAGCGAATAGTTACTGAGCTCCTATTAAGTGTAAGAACTTGAGATAAATTCTTAAGAATTATTTATTTTTATTTTACATAAAAAAAGCAAATTGATGAAAGAAGAGATTTGTGTTATTATAATTCATTTTAGAAAATGCTAAACCTAAATTTTACAGTAAAATGTGAGACACATCTACATCCCATGGTTTCAATAAGTTTCACTTTCATCCATCTCTAGACTCAGTCCTTTAGAAGGAGAATATCTAGGGATTACAGTGAGCCAAAATACTCCTTTTTTAAAAAATGTGAGAATTGCCTACTTAAGACACACTTGGAAAAAATTCGAAAAAAATTATTATTATGTACAAATAAGCTATAATTAGATGATCTGTTAGGTGACTACATTGTTTCAGTTAGAAGAAATTAGAACTTGCTTAATTCTTTTATGAACCATTTTATTAATATTATACTGTAGAAGAACACAAAGCTTATATATTCTCTCAATGAAACTGTATCAAAGAGAATAACAGCTCAGTGGGAAGCACGTCCAGTATAGTTAGAGAGGGCAGTTGTGCTCAGTAGTTACCAGCATGGGCTACGGAATCAGCATGAACAGAGCTTGAATACCTGCTCCAATAGTGAACTGCTTACTAAACAAGGAAATGGACTTGACTTTTGAGCCTGTTTTCTCCTAATTAAACAATACAATGGCATCTAACTGTTCATGTTGTTGTTTGTGAGAATCAAATAAGAAATGTGTGGAAGCACTTAAGATATAGACAAGCACATAGCAAATGCTCAATACAGGTTAGCAAATATAGGTATATTCTTATTATTTTTAAATTATTAGAGATTCTATTGTAGTTTAAATGTAGTTTTTAAAAACTGCACAAACTAGAATTGTTAGTATTTTTTGTTTATTTTAATGATGACACTTTTTTCATCATTAAATGAACTGTTATTTTGTCAGTGAAAGCATATACGCCCAAGGATTAATAAATACTTTATTTCCTTTTGAAGAAATATTATGATGTCAGGCTTTGTATGTACAGGATTCTAACTTGCTAGAACTTTGAGCTATGCCATTCAACACTGAGATAAACTAAAATGGCTTCAGGGATTTGAGAAATAGATATATAATTAGGTTCTATGTGACTTTTCAACATATAACATCGAGGAAAAAATGCAATCATTATAATGAAAATGAGTAGATTTCTAGTTATATTTTGCTGATAATATATATGGCAGTAAAAAGAATAACTTATTAAACTTTTTATTAGTGAAAAGAGTTCTGCTTGTATATTAGAACAAAATTTCCTGCCAAATTAAAAAAAAAATTCTTATTAACAATATATAATACATTGATGAATGCATTTTGCTAATGAATACTTTTCAATTCACAAACATGGAATAAAATTTATAATTTTTATGGAAGTCAAATTAGAGAGGCTCATTAAGTCTGTAGAACCAACACCAAGAGTTGAATAATTCATCAGCTGTTTAACACATTTGTTATAAAAATGCAAATTACTTTTATTACAGAGCTCATTCTAATTTTTTTGTTGTTTTGTGAAAGGATTATATATTTTTTCAGTGTGAAACTCAAAAAGTTTAATTGTAAGGTGATTAACATGAAGCTTTTGCTAATTAAATCAGAAAAAGATTTAGGCTGACACTGTGCTAGGTGCTCAAATTAAGGGACTGTCCCACTGCATTAAATAGAGTGCGTTTATCACAAATAAACTCTCAGCGTCTTTATTTGATATGACAGGCAATAGAGAAAGAAAACGAATCTTTCCAGTATTGTAGGCAACAGATACACAGCTGTTTTCCTCTTAATTGCCTTATCTACAACTTTTGAAACAATTAGAAAAGATTTAAACAATCCTGTCCTTAAGCAGCACCAGAATGCAATAAAACACAAAGTAAGATCCTTCTCAGTAGGTTAACCGGTCTCTCAGAACTGAATAAAGGATTTGAAGATGTTTGCATAAACATCTGTGGGTTATAGTCAAACATCATTAAACATTAGAGAACTCAGAACATCTTAAATCTTACTAAACAACAAATAACAACTAGGCTATCCTGTAATTCTTTTAAGAATCATAAATAAAACTGCTTTTCTTAAATAGTCTAATTAATTCTAATACATTTTATTTAATAATTTATCCATATATACTGTAGACCTATTTCACATTGGCCACTAAACTATTTGCTACAAACATAGTAGATAGTTCTTGCCTGCAAATCCCTTGCACCTATTTTGTAGGCTATTTCAGAGATAAAAACAGTTTTTATCAGGTTAAAAGATTATCACCTAATGTAAAATATGTACATACCCAGCTAGTATCTGTGATATAAATGAATTAACAAAATATATTATATTTCCTAATATGTGATTTTATCATTTTTATGTAAATGAATTTTAATATTGGTCCAATAGTTTTGTATTATCTTTAAAGGAACAACACTACTTATGTTGATTTTCTACACTGTAATGTTCTTTACAAGTGATTTTCTTTTTAATGTAGTTATCTTTGTATTTTGTTGGTTATCAACTCACTTCCAAGTGACCTCTAACTGCTACTCAGTCTACTAATCAATATGTCATCTGAACCTCTTAACTTCTAAACATGGCCTAAAAACAAAAATCCATACAATCATACACTTTTTTCATTTCTATCATAATTTTGTAGTTGAGTAAAAGACTTTGTCAAGGATGAATTTGTAAAGCAAATAATCAGAAGTTGAAATCAGAAGCAATTTTAGCATTTACAATACCTGCCCTGCTCAATTCTTCAGAGATAGGCTTTCAGGCTCTACAAAAACGGAAGAATGGAGATTATAATAAATCAAAATTGGCATGTTAGTCTTGACCTCTATTTAACATCTGAAAGTAAAAGCCACAGAGTACATTTCTCCCACCCTTGAAGTTCCAAAATGGTCATTCAAAATTCAAATCTGAATTTCATTTTACTCAAGAAGGGTTAATCTGAAAAAATGGAAATAATTTATGGGTTCTAATTATGAAACAATACAAAAATAAATTAAAATTTAAATATTCATGCATGCATTGCATGCTAATACATTTATATAGACTTTCAAAACCCTTCTGTCTATTTATTTAATAAATATGCCATACTTGTCAAATTTATATAATCAAAGTTTTAATATAGAATTAATTTTAATACAGATTTCAACTATATTATGCTGAAGTGTTAAAATAATGATGTATACTAGGAAATTAAAATAATATTTTATAAAACAGATTAGGAGCCCCATATTTAGAATTAGACAAAGCTAGCTTCAAAACATAGTTCATATTCTTACTAACTAGAAATGAGATTTCTGGTTATCTGAAAAACATATTCTTATTTTTTCTTTATTACAAGTATCCTGATATCGATGAAAGCAAACTATGAATGTGAAAAGTTATATCAGATAAACTTCATGCTACTAAAGAATGGGTCAAAAAGAAAGGAGAGATCAAAAGATACATAGATGCAAATAAGAATGAAAATAAACATATCAAAACTTTTGTGATACAGAAAAAGTGGTAATAAGAGGAAAGTTCATATCATTACAAGCCTATCTCAAAAAACAAACAAAAAAATGTCAAAAAAAACCCTAATATTACATCTTAATGAACTTGAAAAAAACATATGAAGTTCAAAGTCAGCAGAAGGAAGGAAATAAAATTAGAGAATGAAATTAAATTCAGGACAAAAAGACAATAGAAAAATTAATGCAACGAAGAGCTGATTTTTTGAAAAGAGCAATAAAATTGACCAATCTGGCTAGGAAAAAGAGAAAAGACACAAATGAATAAAATCAGAAATAAACAAGATTTTAGGGCAAGTTTTTGCCTGGGGTTTCTGAGAAAGCTTCTTAAAATGAAGAAGTGAAATAACAGCATTTGTGTTTTGACCTTTTCTTTCTTCTTTAAAAAGCAAAATTTAGTAAATTTAACTATGAAAGAAAAAACATATGCTGAAGGTGGAAGAAAAAAGTCCAGAATCCTGATAGCATCATGTAGTCATCATCACAGGTCTGGAATGTCCTCCTCCAGATTTTTCATGATTGAACAATATAAAACCTCTCTTTCACTAAAGCCACTATTTTCAAAGTTTCTTTCTTAGAACTTATTGCAATTTCTAACTGATATGCTATATAAATCATAAATCAAAATACCTCTGACTTTTAGTTTTTTTCATTCATAAGGGAGGTATAATAGCAAAAATTAGTTCATACATTTTGAAAAGTAAGATTGAATTAAAAAACATTTAATTAAACTGCTTTTATAATGCCTACCACGAAATTTGTATTTAACTTATTATTTTTATGTTGTATTTAATAGAAAGACTTTCTTTTTCCTTTTTCCTTTTTATTTTTTATTTTTGTATTTTACATCTGATGGATCAAAGTAAACATTTAGAAATCTGATGACTTAATTATAAGATAGGGTTATTCTTGTATTGTTACATATCTTTTTAATTTTTAACTTTAACATTACATCTAATCATAAAATACAGAATTTATAAGACAAGCTATGCCCCTGGTATGTTGGAAGAAATGCACAGTGAATATTATTAAAAGGGTTATTTTTTCTAAAACCTGCTCTAATTCAACGATTTTGCAATTCCCTGAGTGAAAATTTCTGTTTTCCTCAAAATACAGGAAAGAACATTTGTGTCAAAACCAGATGCATTAAAGTTTTTATGATGACAAAATTTAAATAGATTATAAGTTCAATATGAGAATTCATAACTTATAAAAAATAATGTTATAATATTATGATTTTAAGAGGCTATTAAAGAGACAGAAGTAGTGTCAATTTAAGCAGCAGCTGATTTTTTCAAATAAAGAATTAAGATATTCATTATAGCAAAGTTGCTAATGATGTTAAAAGGCAATTTGAACTAAAAGCTATTAAACAAATAAATGGTAAAAGCATGGATTCTTAAATGGTCTATGAAGAGACGCATCATTTATTCATTTCTTGTAACGTGTTTTTCTTTAAACAGAGCCATCAATTTCCTCTGACTTTATATACAATTGTTTTTTAATTAATTATGCTCATTTACATTATATTTCTAATAACCATAGAAGTTAACAATAGGCCTATAACAATATTCATATGTAATATGTTATATAATCTCTGTACAGATAGCTAAATTAACTTGCTAGTTAAGTACAATTACCAGTTTCTTCTCATTTCAACTGTTCTATGTATGTATGCATGTATGCATGTATGTATGTATGTATGTATGTATGTATGTAAGTATGTATGTGTGTGTGTATGTGTATCTATCTATCATCTATCTATCTATCATCTATCATCTGTTTTTACAGGTACCCTGTGAAAGTTAATTCTCTATTGGAAAAAAAAATAATTATTCCTAGTTTATTTGGATGACTAGTTTCCATTTGAAATTTAGGTACTTTTTGATTTTCACGTCAATTATTTACAAATTAGCAATTTTTGATATTTGTAATTATTTATAGTCTATCAATTTATTTTTAACAAATCTTTCTGAGAGGCTTAAATCTTATGATTACTCATTTCCTATCTCCCATAAATATGTAACATTTATAATATAAAGTATATAGATGTTAGAAAAAAATAGTTTTGAGTAAAAGCTAGTTGAGAGAGGTTAGACAGTACTTTTCATATATATATGTTTAACTAGAAAAATGTGTGGGGGATTTGAACTCTCTTTAGCTTAAGGAGAGGTCTATTTATTTCATTCAATGATTCATTTAGAATTATTGAGAGGGTATCAAATTATATATATGGTATTGTGATTAAATGAATATTGAGAATGCGTTGAGTTCAGGGACCCTGTGCAACTGCATTTTTAATCTCCAGCCCTTAGCATATTATCAGAAAAAATTTAAAAAGTGACAGAAAAGAATGTAGAAAAATAAGGAAGGAAATAAATAAAGAGATGGAGGCAGCCTTGCAAGGAAGAGAAAAATGTGAAAAAAATGGAAAACAATAAAGCAGTGTCCTGCGATGATTAGAGACATGGCACATAGTTGAAGATAAACTTCATCTTAAATGCAAGCTCTTTATATATTAACAAATTATATGATCTTTTTCTCTCAATATTTAATTATCTCTTCTGTACAATGGATTATATAATGTACTTTTTTGGGTATTTTGAGGATGAAATAGATTATCAAGACAAAGCTTAGTATAGTACCTGTTGAAAAGAAATATGGCAATTACTAATATTTGGCAGAATATATTATAGGAATCATGACTCTCGACACTGATTCTATCCTATTTTTGTGATATAATATAAAGAAACCAAGACCAAGTCAATAAAATATAACAGTATCAAATTAAATGAGCTTATTATTATAAATATGTGATTTGACCCAAAATATATAGCTCAAATAATGAACTCCAATATAGCAACGAGCCATGCAAATACAGAAAAAGAAAGAATTAAACAAAGACATTTAGAAGAAAATATATAGGGTCATGACAGGCAATTAGAAAAGTGGAGTTAGAAAGGGCCAAGATAAAACTCTGAAAGTTGACTCTCCCCTTTCCTTTCTTGTTCCTTTTCTTCCTTCCTTCCTTCCTTCCTTCCTTCCTTCCTTCCTTCCTTCCTTCCTTCCTTCCTTCCTTCCTTCCTTCCTTCCTTCCTTCCTTCCTTCTTTTCTTTTTTATTGGCTCACCCTTCAGTAGAGCCCAAGTTTCAGTTTAGTCGCCCGAATTTTAAAAAGATGAAATGAAATTAAAAATAGTCTAAGCCTCAAAAGATGAGAGATAATGATGGAAAGAAAAGTACATGAGGAAATGACGGAAATGCTTTAACTTAGCAAAGAATAATCTGTAAGGTAATGACCAAGACAAACTCAACTTTTTTCTCAAATTGACTAAACTTTAGACAGGTTTCCTCCTGATGATATGCCTATAACCTCCCTTTCATTAGGGCATTTATTGTATAAACTTGCAACCCTAAGTTCTTTCTATACCCCTTTCAGATGTAAATATTCTTCCAGACTCCTCAATTTTACAATTCTGGAAGGTGTTTTTCAAAGACCTGTGTATATCTCAGTGAAATGTAATCAAGAAAGACAGTGCCCCTATTTTCCACTTGCTGTGGGAGTACAGGAGCCTAAATTTAGTAAGCACTCATTAGCAAACATAGATGGTTTAATCACATTGACCAGCCTTCTGTATAATGCTCTATGGTCCTTCTCCACTAGCTCAAATCTATTGCCTTTTGTTTCAATGGAGTTGAGTTCAGTCTCTCTCTCCTATTGCAATAATCTTTAAAAAAGTCTTCCTTGCCTGTATAACTTGTCTACTGCAATTTTTCTTTGACAGTGGTTTTATTAGTTCCAAAGAATATTAACGTTATTTATTTTTCTGAATAGAAAAAAATAAATATATAATACAGAGTATTGTGCTTAGTAAAATAATACAGAGAAAGAAAAATACTGTATGATTTTACTTATATGTGAAATCTAAATAAAACACATGAACAAACAAAACAAAACAAAAACAGGCTTCTAAAAACAAATCAAACTGATGGCTGCCAGAGGTGGGAGACAGTGATGGGTGAAAAAGGTGAGTATAGTCAATAGTATTGTGATAACTTTGCATAGTGTCAGACTTAGTGTGCTGATCACATCATAAAGTATATAAATGTCAAATCACTATATTGTACACCTGAAACTAATATAATAGTGTATGCCAGCCATGCTTAAAAATGCAATTAGATTTAACAATGATTCCCTTGTATAATAAAATATTGAAACAGGTGACCTGGGGGTTTTCTAAAGTTTCTACTCCTAGTATATACATTCTTGGGAATATTCATAAAGAAGCAAACTATTTTTTCCTAGATGACTTCCACCACAAAATCTGAGAAGATGAACCATTTTGTGCTAAATCATTAAAATTTCCAACATCTTTAAATACCTAATACTAACTAGCTCATGGTACACCGAATATAACAGTGCTAATTAGCATATTAAAATATAACCATCAGTTAATAATAGTTGTTGAGTACCTTTCAATTCTCTGATAAGCCTTTCACATGCATCTTTAAAAAATGAAATTACTACTCACAAAAACTTTGGGAAGCCCTAATTATTATTTTCACTTTACAAGTTTCAAATAGAGTTTTAGAAAAGGACATTGAGTTAGCAATTTGCAAAGCTAAAATATAAATCCAAGTAAGCATGACATCTAAGCTCTGAGTTAGGACACCAGCTTTGAGACTGTGCTAGAGGTATATGTAAAAATGAGCATTTGCGATATATGAAGTATTTATTTTCAGTGCTCTTTTTACTTTTCCTCAGGCATCTTTCTACTTTACAAGAATACTCTCAAATAATTAATTTATATTTCATATATAATTTTATTAATTTAGATATCTATTTATTACCCACCCATTATGGCTTAATGCTGTTTTGCTTATACATTAGCTAGCAGGAAGCCAACTAAAGAATATTACAATCTTTCCTTTGGTTTTAAGTACTTATAAAAACTGTGTCTGCCGAAACACAAGTACTGTATAATCTCAATTATATGCAGAATCTAAAATAGTGAAACTCACAGAAGCAGAGAGTAGAATGATGATTGCTAGGAGCTGAAGAGAGAGGGCATAGGAAGGTGACGATCGAAAGGGTATAAAGTTTCAGTTATCTAAGATAAGTAAATTCTGGAGATCTGCTGCACAGCATTGTGCTTTAGCTAATAATATAGTCATTCCTTTATATCCATGAGGAATTATTTTCAGGATCCCCTGCAAACACCAAAATCCTTGGATGCTCAAGGCTCTTATATTTACATATAACCTGCTCACATACTTTCATACACTTTAAAAGGTCTCTAGGTTACTTATAATACCTAATACAATGTAAATGCTACGTAAGTAGTTGTCATCCTATATTGTTTAGGGAACAATGACAAGGAAAAAAGTCTATGCTCAGTACAGACACAACTTTAACAGACCTAATTACATAGTACACATAGGCAACAATGTAACCCTGAATAGCCATGACAATCTTGGGAAAGAATAAAGTTGGAGCTATCACACCACCTGATATCAAACTATAATCTAATGCTACAGTAATCAAAATAGCATGGTACTAGCATAGAAACAGATACATCAATCAACAGAACACAATAAAAGCCCAGAAATAAATCCATGTCTATATGTAATTGGACAGAGACATGCAAAAAAAAGAAAGAGGAAGGAATAAAGGAAGGGAGGGAGGGAGGAATAAAGGGAGGGATGAAAGGAGGGAGGAAGGAAGAAAGGAAGGGAGAAAGGAAGGGAGGAAGGGAGGAAGGAAGGAAAAAAGAAAAGAGAAAGAAATTGGACCACTTTCTTACACCATATACAAGAACAGACTCAAAATGTATGAAAGACTTATATGTAAGACTCCAAATCATAAAACTTCGAGAAGAAAACATAAATAGTAAACTCCCTGATATTGTACTAGTAATTTCTTTTCAGATATACCTTTTGGGCAAGGGAAACCAAAGAAAAAATAAACAAATCAAACTTAAAACTTTTGTTCCAGAAAGGAAACCAGCAACAAAACAAAAAGACAACTGACTGAACTGATAAGAGAATACATAAAGAATATATAAAGAATATGTCCAGAATATAGAAAGAACTCATACAACTCAATACATAAACAAACAATCCAATTGAAAAATGGGCAGAAGACCTGAACAAATATTCCTCCAAGGAGGAAAGACAGATGGCCAACAGACCTATGAAAAGATGCTCAAGGTCATTAATCATCAGACAAAT
Organism: Cynopterus sphinx; assembly: GCA_030015415.1. Lineage (NCBI taxonomy): Eukaryota > Metazoa > Chordata > Mammalia > Chiroptera > Pteropodidae > Cynopterus > Cynopterus sphinx. The sequence goes on from CM057383.1 coordinate 132,722,246, forward strand.
GCAAATTAAAATCACACCTGTTAGAATAGCTATCATCAATAAATCAAAGAACAAGTGTTGGTGAAGATGTGGAGAAAAGGGAACTCTCATACACTGTTCGTGGGATTGCAAATTGGTATAGCCACTATGGAAAACAGTCTAGAGGTTTCTAAAAAATTTAAAAATAGATATTCCTTTATCCAAAGAAAACAAATCAATAATTCATAAAGATCTATACACCCCTATGTTCACATCAGCACTATTTACAATAGCCAATACATGGAAGCAACCCAGATGCCCATCAGCAGATTAGAAGGTATGGTTCATATATACAATGGAATATTACTAAACCTTTTAAGAAAATAAAATCCTATCATTTGCAATGACATGGATGGACCTAGAGGTTATTATGCTGAGTAAAATAAGTCAGACAGAGAAAGATAAATACCATATAATTTCACTTATATGCAGAATCTAAGGAACAAAAAGAATAAACTAATCGAAAACAGTCTCATGAATATAGAGGACAATCTGGTGATGGCCAGAGGTGAGGGGAATTGAGGGGCTGGGAGAATGGAATGAAGGGTTAAAGAAGCACAAATTAGTTGTTGATAGATGGTCACCAGAATGGGGAGCACAGCCAAAGAAATGCATTTAGCATTAATGTAATTGCTAGGTGGAGGGCCAGTGGAGGGAGGAGGCAATTGGGGGCATCATTTTATGAATAATATAGATGTCTAACCAATGAACTGTATAATTGAAGCTAATAGTAAAATAAAAATTTTTTTAAATAAGAAACGCACACAAAGAAAACATTTTCAGTCAACAGTTGATGGAATCCACAGATGTAGAATTTGCAGACGTGAAGGGCTAATTGTACTGTAATAAATACTTAAAATTTGCTGAGAGCAGATCTTATATTAAGTATTCTTAACACACACACAATATCAAAAGAATGGGAGGAAACTTTGGGAGGTGATGGCTAAGTTTTTGACCCTGATGATGGTTTTATGAGTGTACATTTATCCCCAAAATGAAATTATATATATTAAATATATAAAGCTTTTTACGTATCAATCAAATCTCAATAAAAAGTTTATAAAATTGTGTCTGATATCTAAAGTTGAATCTTCTCAAGTTCAATTGTATCTCTGTGCTTGCAAAATAGAAAAAGGAAAGAACTTTTCCATATAAGTTTTATAAAACCACAATATATTTTGTGTCTTTAGATAATGAGAGAATATTTTACAACTAAACAATTAGACATTTAAAAAGAACCATTTCGTCTAAATTGTGAATGTGTTCATCTGACATTCTAATAGAGAACAGATAGGGGCTTCACCATTCAATTTTATTTTCAGCTTTTGTGTCACCATCCTCACATACTGAGAAGAGTTACATGCGCGATGATAAAGTATGAAGAGAAAATTGGTTGACCATGATTTGTACATTGTCAGATTTAGAAACTGACTTTCTCCTTTCCATTCTGCTTTGAGTAGTTTGCTTATGCAAAGAATAATGAACCCAATATTTATACATGGCAAAGCAGGACTTGTAATGAGTCTGATTCAGAATAAAATCTCTTGTTTTTTAGGAAAAAAAAGTATATAAACTTTACTATGATCTGTATTACTTCAACAGTTTATATATGATAAAAATGGCCAAGAAGATCGGTAGTCTGAATTGGCAAATCTAATATAGATTATATTTTTAAAGGAATTTCAAGAATAAAATAAATTTTTTACAATGTTCTAAAAACTGAAAAATTTTAGTTTATTTAAAATAATTTCACAGTAAATCTTGTTCTATGTTTGTGATAAGCAGAGTAAGCATGACAGCCCGACAACATCACGATATTGTTTACTATGTTTTCACATATGTACATTCCTTTCCTAGGATATGGTAGGAGGGATAAGAGGCATTCACCAGTGGAAAACCCTGAAAAGCTGTCCCGAAAAAATCAAGAACATTTTCAGTTTTGCTTTTAGTAAAAATCTTTTATAGCCTGAGAAACACCAACCAAAGGAGTACACTTTCTTATATATAATAAATCACAAACTCTTAAAACTGAAATGTATTTTCAGAGATACATCATCCAACATCTAATCAGATGCTTCCGTCCTCCATACCCGCATCAAGAGTGGAATTCTGGATTCTTTCACAGTATCTCAACAACTGGGAAAATCAGTGTTCCTTTTGGCAACCACCTTATTTTCGACCAGCTTGTATTGCTAGTTTTTTCCTTCTTTTGAGAGACCAGTAATCTATTTCTATATAACTTTCATCTCCTATCCACTGATTCTATTTCTGTCCTTTGGGCCTCTATAGGATGCCTTCTACTTCTTTCACGTTAGCTTTTTCAATATTTGAACATAGGTTTTTACCTTCCATATTACTCTCTATGTCTCTTTTAGTTTTTAAGATTTCAGATAAATCCTTTTCTGTGTAGTCTTAAATTTTCTAATCTATAAAAGAGGCTTAAAATCATTTAGTAGTAGAAAGCTTTATATGTGAAAAGTGAGTGAAAAGTTTAGAGCCGTGACTATTGGCTTCCCCACTGACTGTCTTTGAAATTCCTCAGGCAAATATATCTGTGGAAGTCAAAACCTCTAAGAAGAGAGCTTAAGAAACACCAAGGCTTGTGAATGCTAAATTTATATCTAGCTGTAAATTTCTGCACTATTTCTTAAAGTATCTATTTATTTTAGGCATTGCTGGAGGTAGCTTTAATCTGGATGGCTCTCCTCTGAACATGAAGGATGAGTCTTCAATAAATTTGTTGAAATGAGAAATGTCTTCAGTAAATTTCACATTTTAAAAATTAGTTCATTTCAAAACTGAATTCACAATGTGCAAACTATTTTACTATGAGGTTCTTTTCCTGACTTGCTTACAGAAAATAATTTAATCTATAATAAATGGTTAATTATTTAATAACACATTTAAATATGTAAGTGTCAATGGCCTAAACCATGACTGATACAAATGTCAGGGATTAAAGTCATCCAAAAAATGTATTCTTGCAATAAAAGATGCCTTTTAAAGAAAGGCATTTTCCTGCTCAAACCTTCAAAGATTCTATAAAACATCAATATATTTCTTTATACATCTTCTCATGTTATTGAATGAAGGAAATATCATCCACATTTTCTACTCTATGATTCAATGAGAAAAATATAGGCAATGAACGTTGCCTTATTTGTTTTTTTTCGTCCTCTGGTATGATTTAAATTTCAGAATAGTTATTTATATACAAAACAATTACATTTTATAATAATTGTCTCAGGACAGAGATGTGTCAGAGTGGCAATTTTAATTATGCTTTAGTAATTTTTCAGTATGTAAATGATGAGAAAAAATTGAAAGAGTAAAAAATTGTGTAAGATATCTGACTTGAGAACGGGACAAAATTATTTTTTTGATTTCTTAAAAAAAATAAAAACACGAAAAAGGTTACTGGCACCATTTTAAATTAAAAAAAACTTTAAAATATTGACTGTATGAAACCATTTTTCTTTTTCCAAGGGAAGTAATTATGTCAGCAGTTTATGTGCTCATAAAGACCTATTGGTTCTTTATAAATTGCTAATTTTTTCAGCATCTGTGTCTAATTAATAGTCTGGAGATGGAATGTGAAATTATAATAGGAAATTAAACATATCTGTGATCATAATTACAACCAACCAGAACATAGATTTTATTTTCTTCTGCTATAAATCTTATGGTATTATATCATATGCTTTATTACATACTTTCACTTTTTTTCAGAGGAATGTAGAGAACTAATAAATTATCTGATGGAAGGCAGAATTGTCATTGTGAAATAGTTGCTACTCAATGAATGGCCTCAGAGCAGCAGCATCATTATCAGGGACTTGTTAGAAACACAAGTTCTCAGGTCTCACTCCAGACCTGCTGAATTCAAGTCTGCATTTTTTAAAGTTGTATGAGTAATTTGCATGTATATGGAAGTTTGATAAGTACCACATTAGGTCATTTATCAGTATAAAAAGAATTTGGTTAATGTCTTATCTTTGCTTTGAATTTCTGCTTGATACTACTAAATACGTGATTAATTTTTATTTCATATTTGCTTGATATATATGGGGATATACAGACATATAAACAGGTATATCAAATGATGTAAAGATATACAAATAGATATATTGCTGGATACAAATATAAACAGATTTTTTTCTTCATTTAACCTGTCATGTTTTGTCAGTCTCCTTTGAAGAAAGAAAATAGTTGGTATCAATATTTTTAACACAATTTGAAAGATATAATCTTTTAATAGGACATTTTAACAATTTTTATTATCATAGTTTATATTATTTCTGCTCTTGTGTTCATGGTTTTCTAGAATTTTAACTTCTATTTTGTTTTACCTTTTTTGAATGTCTATTTCTAAGTATTATGTTTTAGTGTATTTATTTTTCCTTGAAAATTTTACATTACTTTTAAGTATAATAATAGCTGTCATTATAGAGAAATTAAAATATATATGTATTACTATTGCTCTACAATCTGAATACAGAACATCTTCAAACAACTCCAAAAAAAGGAACACTAAAGCCATTAATAGTCTTTCCCCATTCTCTCTTCTCTATCCAAGTCATAACTCCTAGAAACTGATAATCTAACTTATATTTTAAGGACTTGGCTATTCTACATAGTTTTATAAATGAAATCATACATGAAATAGTCTTTTTTGGTGGGCTTGTTTTACTTAGTTTTCACAGTTCATTCATGTACATGTATCAGTACTTCATTCTTTAAATGGACAAATAATATTCTATAGTATAGATGTAAGTATTTTGTTATTTAATTAAACATTTTTTGTTTATGATTTCTCTTTAAACCAAAGGATTATTTAACATTACATTTAGGAGTATCCAAATATGTGATTTAAAAAATAATATAACCTTTTGTTGATAAATTCAATATACTCCACAAAATATAAATAGTATAAATTGAATATTCTCCTGAATTATGCAAATTAGTATTCTTTGGCTCCTGTTTTTAACTCTTAGTAACAACAAAACTGATTTTGAAATATAAAATATTTTCATGAAAACTTTCAGTCAAAATCTCAAGAAGAAATAAAGTGATAACTATCCTCAGTTTGCTTATCGATTTATTTAAAGAGACATAAAACAGTTTCTATTTATGTTTAAAGCACTAAATATCTCAATATTTATTTTGTGTCTCAATGTAGAAGTAGGCCCTGTAAGGGAAAACCTCTATAGGGAGAATCTGTTTCAGTTAACCAAAAAACTCCACTTGCTAATATTTAGAGACTCAATAGCAGAATATATTCCTTGTCTCTAAAAGTGGTCGGGCTTTACTAGTATCTGATACACACTGAGACACCTGAAGTCCAGGCAGACACCTAAAGTCTGGACTACAAGATATCCAGATACTCTTTGAATTTTAGAATGTAATACTCTATGAAGCTGCTCTCAGGAACTAGCTAATAAAATCAGATCTTTTATAATTGTGTTAGTCAAACTTGAAATAATGTGATCATTGATTTCTTACCTACATAAAGCAGGGTAAACTTTTAAAATTAAGACAAAATGAAACTTAAAAATTATTCTTCAAGTTGTGCCTTAGATTTATGTTTTAACTACCTAAATGTAGGCAGGTTCTATTTTAAAATATTTCTAGCACACTGTCATCTATGGCAATTAGTCTCATAAGAGTTAGCACATCTGAGTCATTGTGATGAGATTGACATGTTACTCTATATAACATGAAAAATTCATAAATGTTCTCAAACCCCCAGCCTTTTACAAATTTTATAATAGCATGAATTTTTTTTAAAAAAATGTCACACAGGATACACTTTCAGAAATCAGACATTTCATAAGATGTTAGGTTTTCTCTTTCCGTATTTACCCATAGGATTTTTCCAGGCCAGATCAAGAAGATCCTTATTTATTTCACCTAAACAGCAGTAATTTTTTCTTTATATTTTATTAAATCTTCCAACTGCTGTACCCAAAACTATCACAAACAGCAACATGAACATTTAGGTGGCTTTAGCTAAAGCTGTGATCATTTAGAGTGGTATAATTTCTCTCACTCAAATTATCTACTTTAACAATATCTGAATTTGGCAATCTAGAAATATTGCAGTTCATACTAGCTATCTCTGTTTGTGGCCATTTTTCAAATGAAATATTGAGAAGTCCTCTGTTTTCTTTGGAAGCCTCCAAATAGCTCTGCGATAGTTCACAAAATCTGTGATATCTTTTACCAGAGAGACATAGTCACATTAATATAGTCATACGAATTTGATAATAAAACAAAGGTATATTTAATTTTTTAGGAATGACATAGTACATTTGCAAGTGACATACAATATGCAGTAGTTCTCCCATATAAATGCCAGCAGCCTTGCGAGCTTACTAAGGTAGGTAGAGTAAGGGAATGCATCACTTTCATAAATTCATTTCTCATATTTTAAATAAGTTAAACACATTTTATGGTTCTTCCTAAACTATCTGCTTTTATATACAAATTTAAACCATCTGCTATGATCATCTCATTTGTATTTAAGTGTATATACATTCAAATGTAGATATATATCCCAACTGTCCCCTCAACACTTTTCTGACACAATGCTCCAAGAGTTATGATTGCTCACTTACAGAATATTTAATGTAATGCCCTATCTGGACAGACAGGTAATAAAGATATTCTGTCTTACTTGAAACAAATAAACTTTGTAATATTAGGCAACACTAGCTAAGGATGTACCTCTTCATATTTCACTGCTAAAGAAATGTAATCTTTTGCATTGATCTTCACCATAAATATGTGAGTAACAAACTTAAAAGTGACATAGCCATTTGAAAGAATCAAGCACTCATGGATTAGTACTTTGCTTTTCATTTGGAAAGCTAATACATAAAGGTTTTTTTTTTGCTATAGGGTTGAATTCACCAATTTGATCTCATGAACTGAGCATCTAGATAAAGACAAAGCATGCATACATTCATTTATTTATTCTAATATTTGAATAACTAGCTATGTTGTACTTGTTTCTAGACTAGGTTTTGTGTATGAACAAAGCAGACATAGTCTTTCTTTTATGAAATTTACTGTTCTGTAGAGGGAGAAAACCCCCACAAAAAAAATATCAAAAACAATTAGATAATTATAAGCCAGAATGGGTTCTATGCTGTGGAAGATGGATATAGTATGATGGGAGGAAATGACAGTAGTGACTAATCAGTATGGGAGGGTGGGAACAGAAGCCTCTGAAGCAGTGGTCAGAGAGAAGATTAAGTACAAAATTTAAGAAGAAAGTTGGAATGTTGAAGTTTAATTTGTATTTGACCTAGCATACTACCAAATGATGCCCTACTAAATACATAATACTACGTTCAATATAGGGAATACAATGTGATATCAGTTAGCACCTCTGTCTTTTGGGACCTTATATTGACAGTAACTAGCAATTACAGAATGTTCTTTAGCAATCAGGGAAGTATGACCAGAAAAGTCATTCAAGGTAATTTATTTGGCAATATTTGGGATTTGACGGCTAAATTTTGTCTTCAATACTTTATAGTGCATCTTCATAGAAAGCTGAATCTCCAAGCTGTTTTGTTATGATCACTTTGTGGAAAAGGATCAGCTGATAGGAGCAAATAAAATAAATATTTTGTTGAGACTTAATAAGGAGTTAGGGTTTCCCTAAGACAGGTTGTTACCTTTCTCCAAAAAAAGAGATGTTTCTCCAGGTTAGAATCATTCTTTAAAGATGTATTTATGCCATCAGCATTTATAACAGCATTTTCTTAAAACATGTTTCAAAGAATCCTGCGCTTTTGTGAGATGTTCTTTGGTGGGTAAATTAATTTGGTAATTTCTGCATATTTATCCACTCCTTAGAGGTTCATGTGCATTAGCATATCAAAGATTATGAAAACTCTTGCAATAAAGAAACTTATTTAACTTTGTAAACCAATGCTTCCCTCAAGAGGATTATTTTGTCATTTAATGCCTTTTAATATCTACTGAAAATGGTGTCCCTTGAAACATGCTGAGAAATATGATTTTGACTCTAAAGAATCACTTTCTTCAGCATTTTCAATTAGCTATCAAATTTTCATGAAAAAAAAACTTTTATATTTCCTCTATAAAAGCAAAATGCTCATATCTACTATGAATAGAGGATTGACCCATATTTTCAATAATAGTCACTTTATGAGACCTCTGTAAAGACTTCTAACAAGGGGAAAAATTTCCAGCCCTGTGAATTTGCAATTTCCTGCTTCTTAGGATGCTGATCTTTAGTCACAAACCCCAATCCTTTAGCACTACCAATTGTAAATCGCACTCTATTCAGTTCAGGAACCCAGAAGCAGACTGTTGAGTGACCTAATTTGCAAGAAAAGAAGAGCATGCTGAATGTAAGGTCTGATTTTCTCAAGGCTGGATTAAGTGGGGATTGTGCTTGGGTGGGAGTGAAGAAAGAGTGGGAACTAAAGAATAAAGGCACTGAAAGAACAGGAAGAAATTTTGAGAAGATGTTAACAAAAAAAAAATTGTGTAAAGGTATGTGTATGCATGTGTGTGAGAGAAAGAGTTGCAGGGGGGAGAGAGAAACAGATATATAGACATATATATGCACACATACACACAGAGAAAAATGTGAAAGAGAGAAAAGAGAGAAAGGTAGACATATACACACACATAGAGGGAGCAGGAGAGAGATTTTACTAACAAAAATAAAGGAAACCCCTCCCACTGTAGTCAGCATTAAACTCTCATAGCTTGAAATATCCAAAAACACATCCAGACATATAGCAACAGTTTTGAATAAATGCAAATGTTTCTAGCAATTTTTTTAAATTAAATGCAAATGTTTTTGAACTAACATGTAATTAATTAAGATATTTTTAAGTTTTCCATTCAGTAATTCATTACAACCTATGTTCTTATGAAGACATTCAGAGTAGTCCTAACCATTGCCTGCTCTTTTTCAGCAAAGTATACCAATGCATGTCTACCTCTTTTCCAGAAGATGAATGATATTGAGGAAGAAGAGTAATATCTTTGGAATATATTGCTCAGGATCTCTTTGACTGGCAATTATGCTAGTTCTTTCAGTATTTCTGTTAAAGAAAAGAAACTTGGTTCCCAGAATCCCAAATTTGGTAAAAGAGCTATGATTGGGGCCTCACCACTGACTCATTGCTTTTATACCAATAAATAAAAATCATGCCAAAAAAAAAAATAATCAGAATCCTATTCCCCACAGAGTTTTAGCTACGGGAAAAAATGTCTCGGATTACAACCCTTCATATTCAAGTGAGGTAGGCCAGTTTGTGTGAAGGACCACTTAGGACAGCAAGCATTAGTAAGCATTAAAATAATCTGGCTGAATGCTCCTTAAGCATGAGATGTTTTAGCAAAGTCATGTTGTACATCATCTGATATAAAGTGTATGTATAGCTTTGTTATCATAGATTATGAAGACCAAATTAAGCAGTGAAAGTTTATGATTGATATCTCTTAAATTGCCTTTCACCATTATATCTTATTTAATTTTAAAAAAAATTAGAGAAGAGGATTAAAATGATATCCCCAAAGTGAGAACTCCTACTCTAATCATTAACTATGAGAAAACCATAACTTTGAGTCAATGAATCACACTTGAATGAAATGAAATTAGTCAAGTTAATAGTTTGTCAGTACCAGAGTGGTAATAAACAATTTACACTGCTCACACTCTATGGGTAAAATAAAAAAAAAAATAAAAAAAGACAGATGACAGAAAGAGAGAGAGAGAAGGGAGGAAGAGAGGGAGGAAGAAAAGAAAAAAGGGTTTGTACTACATTTGGGAAAACATTACTTATAAATATAAGGCTATTTTAAAATTCTTAATTTCTGGGGTTATATTATTAAGACTGTATTATCTACATACTCATTTTTGGGAGAGTATGGAAAGTACTCATGACTAAAAAATGATTATAAACACTGATATGTAAGAAGGTATAGCATTTGGATATAAATTTTCCTGTTTCTATTACTTTTGAGAATATTTGTAGCAACAGTTGCAATTATACTCATAGGTGCCAGGAATATCTATTGTTTGAAGAAACAGCTTTGTGAAGATGGCTTTGCACCTGCATTATTATTAGTCTTCTCGAAAAGTACCAGGGATGTCCACTTTTGATTTATTATATATAGCCCATAATTCTATAGTGATGAGTAATATTAATACTCATGCAGGAGTCTAATTATTAACATAAAATTAGAATGCAATTACAGTCTGCCACTTTTGAATAGTCTCTGCCTGAATTTGTAAGACAAAATGTCTCTGAATGGCCTTATACTTGCCAGAAGGATGTCCTTGTTCTTTTCGTACTTAGTTAATGAACCTAGATTGTTTTCATTAATGAAAAATGCCTCTAAAAATTGCACCTCTACAAAGAGTATATGTTGAAAGGCAAATTATATTTTTCTTTACTACAGTAAAAATTTAAAATGTTCCATATTTGAGATTTGGTGTGACCTATTGAGAATATTAACAAGTGTATACATAATAACTTTTAAGGCAATAACAGCCTCAAATCATCTTCCCTTATGATTTTTTTCCCATTTCTTTTGTCCCTTGTTCTTTTCTCAATAATGTGTTAGGGGAGCTGTTGAAATTAAGATAGAACACGTGGGATGCTATAGACATTTTTATGCTTATAAAAATACTTGTAAAAACTATTAGATTTGAAGTAGAAAATTATTTAACTTCAAAGCATGAGGTATTTTATTTAGTCAATATTATTTTTTCTAAAGATTTTGATAACCACTCTAGTTCTCAAAGTTTTTGTACCCCAGGAATTAAAGATACATGGCTACAGGACATGATAGAATGGCTCCAGTTAACCAAAGCAATTAGTATCACTATCAGTGAAAAAAGTGAGTACCATAAAAAGTTTCTTTTGAAATGCTGATTTCTTTTTTTGAAATACTGATTTCTCTCTAACTAAAAGAGAGCTTGACACATAGTAGGCATTCACTAAAAATTTGGTGAATAAATGAATAGATGCTCCTGGTACATAATGCTATTAATATTCTCAAAATTAGTAGAAATAAGAAAATTTATATCCAAGTGCCATACCTTCTATACCTTCTTATGTATCAGTAATTAAAATCATTTTTGAGTCATGGATTACCTTCCATACCTTCCAAAAAATGAACAAGTAGAAAATATTGGTAACATAATTCTAGAAATTAGATTTAAAAGAATTTATTATTGCCATTCAGCATTTTCCAAAATGAAGTACACATACTTAAGCTATAAACATTTTAAGTAATATAAGAACAAACTTTTTAAACATGGAATGGTTTTATATTGATTTTTATGACTTCCTCCTTTGTAACGGTAAGCTAAATTTGTTTTGCTTTATAGGCAATGATATTATGATTTCTTTCAAAATAAGTGTATTTAAGTTTGAAAATAAGTTGAGTTAAAGGAAACTATTAAGGAAAAAAAATTTTCTGTTCATACAAATTGATATCAAGACCAGGAAGGAGAGATAATGTTAAAAAACTATTGGGGGAAAACAATACTAAAACATTAGTTAATCTGGACCAAGAAAATCTAATGTACAAACAACATCACCAAGTTTTTTTTTTTTAATTAAAATGTTTATTTTGAGAAAATTATAGATTCACATGCAGTTGTCAGAAAAAAATAGATCTCATGTTCTCTTTCTCCAGTTTCCTCCAATAGTTACTTTGCAAAATTATACTATAATATCAGAATCAGAATATTGATTCTGATCTAGTCCAGAAAACTTCTATCACCACAAAAATCCCTGGTTACCAACTACCCACCCACTTGTCCACTCCCACCCCATACCTGACACCTGGAAACCCTTAATCTTTTTTCAATTTCTACGATTTTGTAATTTTGAGAATGTTGTAGATCTTTTCTTTGATTAGGACAAGCACAAACTAGGTTCAGAATTATGTGGGTGTTAAATGGAAATGCAGATTCTTAGATCAGACCTATTGTATCAAAAACTCAGTGGGAGCCAGCAATCTGTGTTTTTAACAGCTTTCTAGAGGTTTCTGATGCCCACTCAAGTTTGAGAACTACTGCCTTAAAGAAACAAAGTCAGGGGCTGAGGGAGGCAGGTAAAGAGAAAAGAGGGGAGAGAGAAAAATGGGAAGATGTTAAACTGGACTCGTTTATGGAAGAGCAACATGAGGAATCCTTAGTTGTGGACTTAAAATGACTGACAATATATTAATATGGATTTTTTAAAACAGTTTTCACTGATGGTATTCATGTAAAGCTGTAATACTGTGGGATGGGGCAGCAGTGGGGAGGTAGACTCTCACATGGTGAAAACAAAGACATGTGAAGAGGCAGGATGTTGGGAGGCAGAGGAAGCCATGGAAACAGGAGCCCTCAGAGAAATTAAGTACATTTTGGAAAAGGCTTTGAATTCTATGATCTTAGAGCCAATTTCATCTATAACTCAATGGGCTGCAGCAGAGAGATATGTTATATGGGCCATAATAATAACATAATAATAAGATGACACCAACAGAAGTCTTGAGTGGTTGTAAGACAACACCAAGACAGAATAAGGATCATTCATCTATAAGACTGAAGCCTAGTGAATGTGGTGTCTGTCGCCCTGTTTAAAAGTTCTGAGGTATAACTGACCTAAAGGGGTCTCATTCTCATTTGCTCAGCTTGTTGGTGCCTTTATATTGTGAGGAAGGACTATAAGGAATGAAAGCATCTATATGGCTTTTACTAAAGGTGGAATTAAGAGGAGAGTTGAGGAAAGGATTTTATAGTTCTGACCCAAGAAGATGAAAAGTGAAAGTGCACTTTGCTTCGTTTACTCTTTTTAAGAAGCAACATAATCTAGTGGTTAAGTGACTGGGATTTGGATCCAAACTGTTCAGATTCAGTCCCAACTCCTCCACTTGTAAGATGTGATCTTGTGCTTCAGTTTCCTCATCTTTAAAATGGAGATAATAGTACCTGCCTCATATAATTGTTATGAGAACTAAATGAGTTAGCACACACAAAGAACTTAAAATAGAGTTAAATAAATTATAGTAGTGTCAATGTTAGCAGTTGTGTCCCAGGACCAAAGATGTAAGAAAACAACCCTGGTTTTCATACGTCATTGCATTTGGGGAAAATAAGAAAAGAGAAGAGCTGCGGGGAGGGGGAAAGAATGTTATAGAAATGGTATCATACAGCACATAAACCTTTGGAATTAACTTTTTTCAATAAACATAATTCCCTGGAGATTCACCCAATCCATTGCATGTATCTGTAGTACATTCCTTTACATTGCTATATTATTTTTGATATGTACATATCTCAATTTGTTACTGAGGATCATTTTAGTTTTCTGGCTATTACAAATAAAACTGTTTTTAAGCAAAACTGCACAGGATTGTGTGGACACAAGGTTTTTTTCTCTTCAATATGTCCAAGAGTTCAATTGCTGGGTTAAACGGTAGTTGCATGTTTAGTTTTTCAAGAGCTGCCAAACTGTTTTTCTATTTGGAAATGGTTGTAGCCTTTCACATTCATACCAGCTGTGTACAAGTAAGCCAGTTTCTCCACATCCTTGCCAGCATCTGATGTTGGCACTCTATTTTACTTATTCTGATAAGTATATAGTGATATCATATTGTGGTTTTAGCTTGTATTTACTTGATCAATAATGAAGTTGAACATCTTTCATGTGTTTGCTTGTCATCTGCATATCCTCATTGGAGGATTGTCTCTTTACATCTTTACCCATTTTATTATTAGATTATTTGTGTTTTATTACTGTTGAGTTTTGAGAGTTATTTATATATTCTGGTTTCTAGTCCTTTATCAGATATGTGATTTACAGATATTTTCTCCTTGTCCATAGCTTGCGCTTTGTTGGTCTTAACAGGGTATGTTGTAGGCCAAAAGTTTTATATTTTGATTATTTGAATTTATTCATTTTTCCACTTATGGATTATGTTTTTGATGCCATATCTAAGTTTACCGTTGCCATAATGTTATTGCTGAATCCTACTCTCACATTTATACAGTTAGTTTTAGATATAGATAGATGATAGATGGTAGATGATATAGATATATATCTATATACCTATATATAGATAAAGATATAGGTTAGATATAGATGATAGATATAGATATAAATAGATAGATATAGATGATATAGAGATAGAGATAGATGGAGATAGAGATGGATAGAGATAGAGATAGAGAGAGAGATAGATGATCTAGATATAGATAGATGATAGATAGATAGATAGATAGATGATAGATAGATAGATAGATAGATATAGATATATAAAATACTCTTATACAACTCTGTTCTTATAGATATTTAGGATGTTGAAAAATCCTATTTACTATGTTCTATTATGAATATTTCTGAGAAGTCATAAAAGAAAGTTCTCTTGGTCTCGAGTGTCAGGCAAAAGTGTGCCATCCTGAAAAAAAATGCATATTTTTAAATTATGTAGCTAACTATAAATGATATAATTTTCACATGTTTCTCTGTGTGTGTGTGTGTATGTGTGTGTGTGTGTTCCATCTACCAAACATTTAGCACCAATTCTAAGGCCAATTTCCGTCAAGACTTCCAGGTTAATCTTATATTTTTCAATATTTTTGCATATTTTATTCATATTTTTCTGTTGTCTTCAATTTCTCATAAATTTAATTTTAGAAATTTAAAAGTCTATTTTGTTATTTGTCTTGTTAATTTTGGTCTTACAAACATATCTTTTCCTAGACACACACATACATACATATACACACATCTATATCTCTATGTATGTGAGCCATCTTATATCATAAACAGAAGAAAAATACAAGTAGTTATTAACTTACTAAAAAGAGAATGAGAATGTGGCTGAAGACTAAAGAAACTCACCATTAGAATTCCTTCAAATTCCACATTTTCATAATTATGGAAATGACATCATCACAACAGCATGTTAAATCAGGACATTTGAATTGGCAAGGCCTGTGTCACTTTCTCCACAGAAGAGCTTATTATTCATTGGAGGCCTCATATAAAAATATGTAATACTAACAGAAGGAATGTTCAGCAAAGACAAAAACAGAAGACTGAAGTCCTAATAAAGACATTTTTGTTGTACCTATTTCATAATCCTGGGCTTGTTTACAAGTCTTGTAAACTGTAGACTACTCAGAGTCAAATGTTTCTGATTCAATGGTTTTTGAGATCATGACATGAAAAATCAGAAAAAAGTGAAATAAAACTTTATTTAATGATCTTAATTGATAAATAAGTGACATAATATTAAAGGCTAGAACTTTCATAGCCTCCTCGCTGACCTAGCACACTGTTCCCATTCAGTTTAATTTTTAAAAAAATGCTATTCAATATTTTATATTTAAGTAAAACTGTTTACTTTGTGATAATTGTATTTTTAGTTGCTTTCTGCACAAACGCTGTGCCAAGGAATTTGAGTTTATTGACTGAAGTATAAACAATATTGCTCTTGCTCAGTAAAAATAGCATTTCTATGGTTTATAGTGGACTACAGGGATTGAGTTGATTATCATTACCTAAACTCTATCGAAGGGATTTGAGCTCTGATTTGGAAAGAAAAAGGTAACTTTTCAACCAGATGTCTTGGAATTCTATTGAATGAAATCTTTCTAAAGAAGAGCCCTCATCTGCAAAATAAGCCCTTATTGCCAGCATGTTTCATCAAAGCTTAAATTCCCATGAGGACACATTGTCCCTATAATTAAGCTATGCATTTTTAATATTAGTCAAGTTTGTATCACCTTGGATGACTAGCACAAGAGACCAGAAGTTGTGACTTAAGTACAATGTGCAGACAATAAACTGTAATTTGGTCTTAAAAATATTTAATATATTATTTTTTCTAAAGAACTGTAGCATTTAACATCTTTATCACTTGGCAGAAGAAGGTGAAACTGGCCATCTCAATTTCTGAAACACTTCTAGTATCCAGGAAAATTAATTTGAGAACTACACTTGACTCTTATCCCATATCAGCTTCTGTTCAACACTTTTGTTTAATATAAATTAAAATCTGTCTCATTCATAAGATAGATGAGTGGAGCTATCACTTCGACTTTTCGTTACCTTCGTACCTCACTTGACTTCTGGTTTCTAAGGAAACTTGACAGAGGAATATATTTAAAATTTTTATTTATAATTGCATAAAAATATAAATAACATTTTAATTTTTATCTAATGTACTATGTCTCACTGCCTCTGAGGTCTAAGATTAAAGATATTTCATTGGGTCAGGTTTAATATATTACAAAGTAATGATGCATGCTTGTTATAAAAGCCACATCCATTGAATCTTTACCTTCCCAGAGAGATTAGGTCAAATCTTAATTAAAGTAATGTTAACACCTATGGCTCATTTACCTGTGAATACTGGTTATCAGGATCCTAAAAAGATCTAAGTAGGCAATCTAAATACTTTACCCTGACAGAATGAGAACTGTTATCAATAACTGTAACATAATAGATTCTTATTTGTGAATTATAATACTTCAAATTTTTAATATATCGATATTCTAAATGAATTGACACATGTTAATTTATTCACTAAATGCAATTTACCTCAGTACATGCTCTCTGGTATATAAAAAATTTAAAATTGTTAAAGGTATTATTTAGTAGGGGCTTTTTTATTTGTGCTTTTAAAATGTTTTTCTACATTGTCTACACTACTATAAAAATAAAATATTTATATTTTGAGATTAAATGTTACTTTAAATAAAAAGAAACTACTTCTTTAAGTCCCAAATTTGAGGAGAGAGTGTCATGTAAACCATAAAATATAGGGATTTAATATGAAGAAAACTTAGGTTTCTAAACTAAAAAGCAATTATAAAGTAACATAATATAATCCATGCCAGAGGGATTCTCACTGCACAGCCAGATTATGACTGAAAGCAGGTCAGAAAAGTACTAATTTTTAGGCACCATGAGATGATATAATTGTTGAAACATCAAGTACGGATTGGTGGAGAGAAAATTGAGACTTCAAGTTGAAATTATGTGAGTGAAGAAAACAAAGTAGGATACAGTAGTGTGTTGTATGTGTGTGTGAGAGAAAAGTGTTTCAACTGTAGAAATTGGGAGTAGAAAGATTATTTTAAAGTTTCTTTACTGACTTCTAGATCATAAATATAGAATATCTTTACCATGTAAACCTTGTTTTAAATAATCACAGTCATTATGAGTAGAACAAAAGCCAAAAATTCAAACCAAAGAAATTTTTATTGTCAAAGGATTATTGCGCAGCCTGCTTTACTCTTACATCTTTTCCTACTTGATTATATAAAAGCCAACATAAAATATTTAGGATAGGAAATAAGATTTAAATGTTGCCTCACATACAGACCACCTGACAATTTTTCAAATTACATATTTATTCAGCACAGGAGTCAAGCTTTTGCCAATGAGTTATGCAGAACACAAAGAAGTCTAACATTGAGATCTTGGCCTCAAAGGACTTCCAGACTAAGGAGCCTCCTTCGCCTTGCTCATGTAACCAGGACTTGTCTAATGATGTGTATTACAGACTTCACGGCTGTATTTATATCTTTGCACTGTGAAGTTAGATAAATAAAACAGATTTTGTTTTTTATTCAGGAAAATATTTTTGGAAACAGCAATATGAAAGACTTGAGAAAGACTCATTTTTTAAAATGAATTTAGTAAAGGCATATGAATATTATGCCAATTATTATTTGCTGTCTACTGATGCTAAGTGTTAAAAGTTCTGAGCTTAAAGGCATAGATATTAAAAAGTTTGTGTTCTATTGTGAAAGCATCATAAATAAGTTGATTCTATAGCTTTCTTTCATAGCACATGTTTAATGTTCTCCACATAGGTAATATACCCTGTTAGCGAATTGGCTATTTGTTCCTAATAGAAAAACTATTCAAAAGTTTCCTCTGATGTATTCAGTTTCTTCCATTTTTGAAAAAAAAATTATTTCCATTATTTCATTTGGTAAAGGTTACAAAATCAGTGGTCAAGAGAAACATTCGTGCAAACTACATTTCTAAAAACCGTTCTTTCAGAATGTGTTTTATGATATAGAAGTCTTGAAATCATTCATAGCTTTACTGATATTCAATGAATGTATCATCTTCAATAGAGAAACCTGAATAGAAAAAGAAATGCACCATCAGTTTTGAATTGCAAAGCAGCTGCTTCCTCATTGTGATCTGCTTCCCTGAAACTAGAGTTATAAAACTATAATTCCAATATATTTTCTCTTAATTAATCTAAGTGTGTTTAGTTGTTTCATTACTTTTTAAAGTAAAGTGCGCAGTGACAAATTGATTCATAAAGTCGATATACCATATTTCTACAAAGATCGAGACCAACTTTTCCTTCTTTAATCCTGAAATGTTACGCTTTTCTCCCCACTCTCTGAAAAACTCTGCCATAAAGACAGTTAGCTGAGCTTTTTTTTTTTTTTTTTTTAATTCTTCTGGCATCCTCAAGTATTATTATGTCACTATAGAATAGTTTGTTTTCTTAAAAGGTTACATCAAATAGCTGTACCCATTCACAGAGATAGTTGAGTTTGGAAACAGACATCTGGAGAATTTAGAAACATATCTCTACTTTCAACACTGTCTCTCTTCCATCTAGGACAGACCATGGTGGCTAATTGGTATATATTGTGCCAGTATCTCCACCTTCCTGATTTGACCACAGTCCTGGAAAACCCTTGGTACCGTGCTTGCCATAATGCCCAGTTTTCAAGACCTGAAATCCCAGCAATCCATGAGAATATACTCAATAATATAACAACTTTAGAACAAGAGGTTAGCTGTGCTGCTCAAGAAATTAATCTTGATTACAACTTTTTTGAATTGCTTTTTTCCTCCTTACCACAGCAGAATGTAAGATCTATCCTCTTATTATTTCTTTAACAATCTAAATGCATATTTGTACAGGATATTCTATCTTTTACTATTTATTAGGACCTTTACAGGAAAAAATTCCTTCTTGGGACTGTATATTCTTAGATGGCAGGACCTCTAATCAATTCATCTGTGAAACTACAGTACTCACTAGCAAATTGATTCTTATTCCTTAAACCAAAAAACATTTTTTGAGTAACTTCTGGGTGCCAAAGACTTTTCTACAACTAGAAAGCCAGTGTGTCCCACAAGCTCTTAAGAGAAAATTGGGGGTGAAAAAAAGCAATCTATAAAATGCTGCTTATGAAATCACTATTTTTGCCATGAAGCTTTAAGGTCCACAATGGCCATAAAGAGGCTTGTTTCATATTGTTAATTCAAGGTTTTCCAAATTTGTGTCATGATGGACTAGTTTTTCATACTTTTTCGGCATATCTAGATTACTTCACTTTAAACTTTCTATAAATCTTTATCTTAATAAGTTTCTCTTTTTTTGCATTTGTCATCAAGTTTCAGAAAATTCTCATTTTGGTCTGAGGGAGAGAGCTGTGTGTTGGGGCTGGGCTTGCACATGCAATCTGCTACTATATCTGGGTTTTACAATATTGCCACTATGACAAGTCCTTATCCCTTAAGAGAGCTGCTAGTAAAATGTAACTATAATACTAGGTGAGCATTAGCATATTAAGCCATTATTCCCAAATGATACTGAAGCACAAGTAGATGTATTGTTGATTACAAGTTTGGCTGTAATCAAGTTTTGGTTGGGAAACAAAGGGTTAACTTTTGAAAGAAGAGGTCATTATCTTGGGCTGCAGCCCGAGCTATTCTAAATAAAGCTGAATAAATACAGTTTTGGTGGAGTCCAGGCAGACAAAATTATATACTGAGAGAGGGTCTTGATTGTATGAGGTGAAGGTCATAGATTCTGGAAGAATAATTACATCACTAAGGACGAATTTTCCATTTCTCAAATTAAATCAGGTTAAGCTCTCTCTCTAAACACAACTTCTTAAACTTACTCAGCTGGAATTATTCATTTTAAACAAGACCTCAAAGGTTACCTGGACAAATCACTCTCATTTAAGGCTTAAATGATACAATAGAAGATGTTATGTTTCTGATGACAAGAGCCACCCTGAATCAACTACAGAGAAGAAGGCGGGGCTGCACCCTGAATATGTAAATAGAAACATCCTGTAAAGCCCACTTATGATGAAGAAAAGTAGCTATTTTAGGCAATATGTGAATGTATGAATAAGAGGGTGAGTAATACACAACTCTTTTTTCAAAGTGATCTAAATATATCTGGGAGGCTAAATATATATATGACTATAACTAAGAAAGCATTTAAATTATTCATTCTAAAGGCTAGCAAAAAAAAAAAAAGAAAAAAAATGAATCTTTTCAGTAGCTAAAAAGAAAAATGTAATGTGACTAACCAGCTACTATTTAGATGTTCTTCACATAAATGAAGGATGAGCAATTGAGTCATAGTATATCTTGGATGACTCATTCCTTAAGTTTATCCATCTACTTCCAATTAGGGCTCATCTAGAAAGTGGTAAAAAAAAAAAAATCTCTAGGCTCTTAGGATATCTGAAAGAGAGATATGTGTTTAAATCCTTCCTTTGGCATTGACCTGCTGTGAGATTTATTCCCAACTTCCCCAAGCTTTAGTATTCTCATGTGTAAAATGATAATGATAAAAAAACCTATGCTATGAAGTTGTAAAAAAATAAAATAATATACATGAAGAGCTTAGCATAGTGCTAAAATCTATGGAAATAAAATTTAATAAAAGATAGCAATAGTTGCTACTATTGTTATTATTATTATGACCTGATTTTATATGGCTACCCATGTATATTTCCCTACAGAGAGGTAAGGCATTAGTATATATCACCATTGACACTTTATTTCTCCACAATGACAATACTATAGCTATAGTTTATATTCGAACCTTTTGTATGGTGCACTAATATGAGCTAACTTCTTTGCTGACAATTTATTTTTGGGTATGCTGCCAAAACTTAACTTTATTATGACTATTGACTATTTAATTGCAGGATTTAGGTTTTCTAAATCTAGTATGTCATAGATTTAAGTTCTTTTTTTAAAAAAATTAAATTTATTGGGGTGACAATGGTTAATAAAATTATCTAGGTTTCAAGTATATAATTTAATAATACATCATATGTATATTACATTTTGTGTTCACCACCTAAAGTCAAATCTCCTTTCATCACCATATATTTGGACCCTTCTATTTTTATCTACTTTCCCCCTTCCCACTTTTCCTTTTGTAACCATTAAACTATTGTCTGTATCTATGAGTTTTTATTTATCTTGATCATTTTTTGCTTTCAGTTTTATATCCTACATGTAAGTGAAAGCATATGGTTCTCAACCTTTCTGTCTGACTTATTTCACTTAGCATGACAATCTCAAGAACCATCCATGTTGTCACAAATTGAAAGTTATGTAGGTCTCTGCTTCATTACATACTGCCCCCCACCACTAAAAAAAAAAGGATAATGTAACACAGGAAAATGTAGGAGAGAGACAAGACCACAATATTCTTTCTTTTAGTAAAAGTTCCATTATTCAGAAACTTATTGAATTTTAAATTCATGCACAAAGATTCTTCTGTGCCAGCTCAATAATATTGCAATTTAAAAAAAAAAATTAAGTGTATGCTTCTCCTGG
This sequence comes from Cynopterus sphinx, assembly GCA_030015415.1. Taxonomy (NCBI): domain Eukaryota; kingdom Metazoa; phylum Chordata; class Mammalia; order Chiroptera; family Pteropodidae; genus Cynopterus; species Cynopterus sphinx. Next base: position 132,743,905 of record CM057383.1, read on the forward strand.
ATAAGAAAACACAAAAATCATACCTGATTTCTGTGGCAGAGAGTGCTTCAAAGTGATGTTCAAATGCAATCACAGATACAAATATTCATTTCAAACATTTTCAATTCTACCTTCCCATCATGTTGATAACAGTTCCATTTCCAAATGTTCTTTTTGGTCAGACACTAGTGAATTTTGAAGTAGACAGCAACTTTTTGTAAAGTGTGAGTCATTTAATTCTGTTGGTAATGATTCCATTGCATCTTGACAGCTGTCTCTCCACCAGATTACCCTGTGAGAGTAAAATCTCTAAAATTTAAAATCCTCCCCTTAAAATTCTCCAAAATTAATGATCCTTGATATTAGAGATTTTATGCTTTGTTTTGCTATTTTAAAGTCACAAAACTATGAAGCTTCTGAAACCAGATAATAAATTATAGTAACTCATTTAAAGACCTCAGGAAAAAAAGGTAATTGAAAAAAAAAAATAATAAAAGTAAAGCATTTATAACTGCCTGACACTAGTAGTTGCTGCTGCTATTGTTATGTTGAGTTAGAGAAAAGTGAAGACATATCCTGGGCCTGTGTTGTCAATATCTTCATGTTTAAAATTTGGCTAAAATGAAAAACTTCCTGATAAATATGTTCACTCATAAATTATAAAAATAATAATAGACCAAAATATTTTTATGAAAAAAAAATGCAGTTGTTTTTATTCTTTTTTAGAAAGGGCATATTGTTACTATAAAATAATTATACTAAGAAAGCAATACTTCCCTGAAATCTGAAGTACAACTCCTCATGTAATGAACAATAAATAAATGAAATCCTAAGAAAACCAAGATATAAGAAGACAACAAATTTCAGCACAAGTACAAAACTGCCTCACTCTAAAACTGTATCCTGGATGGATGCGAAACCTCTTTCTCAAAGACTTTTCACTAAGAACATTCTAGGTTTGTTCTTCCAGTATGTTCAAAATCCAGTCTTGATTCTGAAGACCTGTTTCCTTTTCTAATTTTGCTTTTAACAGGCTTAAACACAAAGTGGTGTTTTGTTTTGTTTTGTTTTTAACATATAAAAATAATAAAAACCTCGAAAGAAAGAAACTTAATTCAAATCTTTGTCTTTCTCTCTAAACTTACATTCAATTTTCTATATTCTCCCAAGTGGCAGATCACATTCTTCTATGAAGTGCGGGACACTCCAAAACTCAGGGCCCATTTGCAATACAGCATTAGTCTATTTGAGTAGTGATGCTAACAGTCATTAAATACAGTTGTCTAAGGAGCAACTGTAGACAAAATATTAAGAAAAACCTCAGGAAAAACGATAGGACTGTGAGGGCAAACTAGTTTATGACACCATTCTCTATTTACTAGGAACTCATAAATAGTGGGAGGACCAAGAAGAGAACAACTCAATAGGTTTGCTTAAGATCCACTGTCACCTTCTGATGTTTCAGTCGTCACCTTAATGTTCTCACAACTATATTAGGGACACTCAAAAAATGTTTACTAATAATATATGTTTAATAAACATTTACTAATTTTTAGCCATTTCTCTTAAATTTGTTTCAAGGAGAAAGAAGAGGCTGTACACACATGCCCTTTATGCAGGTTATTGTGTTTTCTTATGCTTTCTTGAGGTAAAATATCTCTTACTTCTGAAACTATAATTGTCTTCTATAGAATATATCCTGACTTGTCTCAAACACATAAATCTAAGAACATATTTACTTACTGAAATTCACATTAAATAATATTAGTTGGGGGGTGGGGCTCCCTTTGCCAGAGCTAGAAGCAGTGAGGGAGAAAAGGAGAGAGAGAAAGATTGAAAATAGAAATAGAATGTGAAAGAATGAGAAATAGAAACAAAGAGACATAGGCAGAGAAAAGTGTTTAAAGTCCACACTAAAATCAAGTGAGTTAAGATTTCTCCCTAAAGATTCATTGAAAGGATATTATACCTTCAGATCAGTTTTTGTTTTGTGTTAGTTAGGCCCAACTGTAAATTTAGAACATTATAAGGAGAAAATAGGAACATCGAATGTTTCTTCAAAATAATCAAAGACTTTTTACAGTTATGGCTAAAGTCATGAAGAATCTAGACTCTAGGTGCAGAATACTCTGGGCTTAAATTCAGGTTCCACCATTGGTTAGCTGACTAACTGAAGAAAGTCTATCTATACTCCAAGCCTTAGTATACTCATCTATAAATCATATGCAATAAATTAAATTAGGCAGAGTTTAAATGAGGTAATATCTAACATAATAATTTTCTATTATTATTTAATTAATTACTAAAGTATGGTGAATTAAAAGCTGGCTAATCTCTTCATCTCAAAGAATTGTTTCCTCTTCAATGCTTCATTCTATTTCCCAAGTTAGTAGAACCTTGATGGATAGAAAGTATTAAGTAGCCCACATTTCAGAAACAGTTCCCAGAATGTGTCAATTTAAAAACTAAAAAATGAAGAAAATTGTTATTTTATGGAAGAGAAATTATTTTATCAGTGATAAGAGAATAGGACATTGATATAATTTAAAACAGCCTCCTTACACCATGAGTGTTAGACACATAAAGGTTTTATCTTCTCAAAATACAACATGAAAATGACCTTGAACAGCAACATAATTTTTCTATAAATCAAGATTAAATTATCTTTTAATCAACTTAAGGCATCTGACAAATCCAAACCTCTTAAATGGATTCTTAACAACAAAAAAAAAAAAACAAAAACAAAAACAAAAACAAAAACAAAAATATATATATATATATATATATATATATATATATATATATATATATATATATAGAAATTGGCTCGAACAATTAGATGTCTATGCAAGTGATGTAACTGATGTCCTCTCTGAAATGGTTGATATTTTTGGAGTCATTGTTTAGATATTTAAGAAGAAATAAATGTGAAATTGGAGAAATAGGATGTTTCTCCTATAACCAAAAGGTAAATAAAAGCAGTATATATTAGTCTTATTAGTTTCAAGTTTACATTGGTTAGACGTTTATATAGTCTATAAACTATCCCACTAATTGCTCTTTCTCTCCCCTTGCTCTCCATTTAGTGATCACATTAGTCCCACTACATTCTTTATGCTGTGCTCCACAACCCCATGACCATTTATTAACTTCTACTTTATACTTCTTCAACCCTTCACTCCATTTGGCCAATCTCTTAACCCTCCACCCCTCTGGCCATTATCAAACTGTCCTTTATATTCGTGAGACTGTATTTGATCAGTTTGTTCTTTTTGTTCCTTAGATTCTGCATATAAGTGAAATTATATGGTATTTATTTTTCTCTGACTTATTTTACTCAGCTTAATAACTTCTAGGTCCATCCATGTCATTGCAAATGGTAAAATTTCATATACTTAAATGACTAAGTAATATTCCATTGTATATATGAACCATACTTTCTTTATCCAATCATCTGCTGATGGGCATTTAGGTTGCTTCCATATCTTGGCTATTGTAAATTGTGCTGTCATGAATGTTGGAGTGCATAGATCTTTATGAATTATTGTTTTGGTTTTCTTTGTGCAATTGCTGGGTCAAAAGGTATATCAATTTTTTAATTTTTCAAAAAACCTCCAGACTGTTCACCATAGCAGCTGTACCAATTTGCAATCCCACCAACAATGTATGAGTGTTCCTTTTTCTCCACATCCTTGCCAACATTTGTTGTTCTTTGATTTATTGATGATATCCATTCTAAGGGTGTGAGGTGATAGCTCATTGTGGTTTTAATTTGCATTAGTCTGGTAATTAGTGACCTTGAGCATCTTTTCATACATCTATTGATTAGTTTTAACAGTTTTCTGGTGGAATCTTTAGAGTTCTCTATACAGTATCATGCTATCAGCAAATAGCGAGAGCTTTACTTTTTCCTTTCCAATTCAGATACCTTATTTCTCTTTCTTGTCTTATTGCTGTGGCTAAGACTTCCAATACAATGTTGAAGAGGAGTGGTGAAAGTGGGCATCCCTGTCCTGTTCCTGATCTTAAGGAAAACACTTTAGCCTTTTCCTGTTGAGTATGATGTTAGCTGTAGGTTTGTCATATATGGCCTTTATTATGCTGTTATGTTCCCTCTATTTCCACTTTCTGAGAGTTTTTATCATAAATGGATGCTATATTTTGTCAAACTAAGAGTCAGATATTTTGAATCTGTCATCTCTTAATTTTCACAACAAGGCTTTGAGGTTGATTATTTTCTCAGCTCTAATGAAACAAACTCTCATAAAAAAATTTCAACAGCTCTCCCAAGATCACATAACTGATAATGTGGAAGACTGAGATTCAAACCCAGGTGGATAAGCTTCAGTCTTAAGACAGCTTTCCTAAAAAGTAAAGCTAAGAGAGGCCCCCTTTGGAAATTTATTTACCCAAATGAGTAAGTACTTTCAAAAACAGGTGATAAGAAAATATGATAGGTCAAAAATGGTCAGGAAGGAAGTGGTCTCAGCAGAAGACTAGCTTTGCATGATCCCTAGGGAAGCTTTGAGGCAGAGGTGCTTCTGCTTTTAATGCATATCAGTCAGACACATAGTTGACTATAGGGGTTGGAGACAGGGTGCCAGGGGCTTGGGGGACAGAAGAATCATGGAGGAAGATGGTTCATCATACCCAGGGTGGAGGAGGAAGCCTACTAAGTCATAGAGGAGTGGGAGAGAAGGGGGGTAAAATATATTAGTACCCAGAGGTATAAAAAGGGACCCTATTAGGTGAGGTTAAGAATGCGAGAAGGCATTGCTGACAGAGAAAATAAATAAAACCCAGGGTTAACAGAAAAATCTCATTATGTGCAGTGCCATTTTTCTGGAGAAAGGCACTTGTTAGTCATTGGCAGGCAAAAGAGCATTGGCAGGTTGGGGCACTCCTAGTGGAGAGAATCTGGACCAGACACAAAGAGGATCCACTAAAATCTCAAAACTCCATCACATTATGTTTCCTTGTTGTATGAATACTTCACATGCTAAGATGTTGAATGATGAAGAACTAAATTGATATCCTGTAAGCACACTGAAACATAAACTTTGTGTTATTTCATCAGTTTGCTGAATTCTCTTTAATTCTATACTTCTCTTATGAAGATAGGAACTTAACTTTAACTTTTTTTGTCGCACTTCTATCCTCAGAGATCAGGAGTCCTCACCCTGGCGCAGACAAAACTGTGCAGTCATACAATTTTATACAAGGCTGAAGATGTAGTGTGTGTGTGTGTGTGTGTGTGTGTGTGTGTGCACGCATGCACACTCAAAAGCAGATCAATCTAACTTATTTGGAACCTAATAAAGTATCCTACACATATTTGGAAATTATAAAAAAGTAGATAGTGATAAGGCATTAGCTGTAAACTCAATGTAGAATTTAAATGGGCTTCTCAAGTCACATAAACTTAATTTGTTATGACAAATATTAATCCAAATTTATGTAACCATGAGAAGGGGATTTTTCTTAGTGTGGAAAGTGGACAAATTGCCTATTTTCTATATTTTCTGCTTATAAGCCATGATTTTTAATTTCTTCTTTTTCTTTAATCTTAGCACTTTTATACATTGCTGTTCTCTTCCTGAAATTTATTTCCCCAGGAGAATTTTTGCCTGAATACTTCTCTTTAAGTATTGAAACCCATAGAAAAATCATATACTTCTGTAAAATCTTCTGTAACTCTCCCCTCTCTCTTCTCAGAGATGGAACACTTTACTCTTCTGTTTGAGCATTTGGTCTTCTTCACATTCTACAAAGGACTCATCTTATATGTTTGGACTCCCAAGCACTTAACATTATTTACTGTTATATATTATGTTCTTAATAAATATTAATTTAATTTACATAATCTTATTTGTTATTAAACCAATGAACTGCCACTTTATTGCTCTCGCTTTTGGCCAAAATTGTCATTAATAGCTCAGGGTCCTTGGATTTAGGAAACTTAACCCTTACTGCAGGAAAAGAGTAAATTATGAAAAATGTGGCCTCCCCAGCACAACTGTCCGCTTCCTTCTTCTTACATCATACGTTCTGGGCTACTGGACACAGTATATGATTTCATAATCTACTCCAGGAAAACTGGATAGCCCCTGAAACAGAGGCCCTGGGTCAATTGGGTTAATTTCCAAAAATTTATGACAGGCTTTCTGGCTCTAGGCTCTGAGAAACAGAAAAGAATCAACTTCCCAGCGTCCTTCGCTTGTTCTTCCTTTCAGAGCTCAAATGAGCAGAAACATCTTAATGACAGTGATTTTTTTACTAAAACTTTTGGTCATACTTATAGATCATTCACTCTCCTCTTAGGAATTCCCAATAAAAGTTATATAAGAAACCCAGATTTTATTCTCAATCTTAAATAATGTAAGCCTGTCTCATCTACTCCTTTGTTTTATGAATTTGGCTTTCCTTAAGCTATGCACTCCAACAAAACAGTTCTCATCTGAGAGTCTTATTCCAACAGCATTGCTTGCTCCAACACCAGAGGGGAGAATTATTTTAAATACTTTCTTGGTTATTAGCTTCATGTCATACTGCTGTGTTGTCATAACCTTATCTCCTCGTTCTTGAGACTATCCAACAATAGCAACAAAAAAGCTCTAAATTTACCCATTGAACGGTTAATAATTTTTATTTTCATAAACAGCATAAATTCAGTTGGTTCCATATAAAGGTGGCACCGTACCTTCTCTCACAAAGTGAAATTCATAATCATCCAGTTGTCAACTGGGCTTGAAGGAAACAGATATATTATTATGCATTTTCCCCTAATATCATAGCATGAATTCCTTATTCCATGCTTTGGTCCCTTAGGCCTACCCCCTTTTCTGTTCCCCTGAGAAGTAGGGACTGTTTATTTGTTCAGAATCACTTAGTTGTAAGGCAAGTTGACTTATTCTAAATTTATTCTTATATTACGATAACCTTGGTTGCCTTAGACGTCCTTTTAATTGGCAAAAAATAAAATAAAATAAAAACAACTGAAAGCCGTCACTGTATGCATTTGGTGGAAGATTTCTCTTTCACCAGTTGAGATTCCGCTTCCAAAAACTCTAGCACCACAACATCTGTTTATGGGCACTGTGCTCACCACTGATCCATAGACATTCTATTTTTCAAAAGTCTGTTTTGTTTCCTGCCCCTCCCCCGCCCCCAGAAATGCCTTTTATTTTATTACAAAACACAGCCAGGAAACGGATGGCACTTGCAGAATGTACTATACTTGCTCACATCAAAACACTACATCAGTTTCATTCTCACTTGGTTCTGCACTTAGCATTCTGTCCGGCAACATCTATTTTCCCAGCCAATCACCTTTTCATCAATTCTTCTGGATAAACACTTCCTACATTCAGCCTCTGAAAGATTATGGGTAGACAAAAGAAAGTGTTTTCCTGAAAGAGCAATTCACACTTTTCTACCAGAATTTAGCCTTTTCTTGGTGCTAGTTGGATTCATCCACTGAGTTCCATGGTGCAACTCAGGCTTCAGAATCAAAGGCTGGGGTCCAAATCCTAGTCCTACAATGTACTGTAGCTATAAGGGATGGACAGAGTGAGTCACAGACAAAACATATAGATTTTGTATTATACAGATCCTGCATTTTTATACTTTTAATTCTCTATAATTTTAATTCTTTAAAGAGGCAGTCACAATAAAATTTTTTCAAAGTGGCTATTATGTTTTCTTAATATCTGAAAGTGCTTTAAGACATAGTATTGGCCCAGGACAAATTTCTTAATTGCTACAATGATTATAAAAATAAAATTAAACTTTACCAGTGATTATTGCAAAATCATGACTAACCATCTTATGACACTGAAGATTTTCTTACATGTATAGATATTTACAGCTCAGACATGATCAAATCTTTTTATTTTTTTGTGAATTCAAGAGCAGACAAAGGTGACTTTTTTTTGTCATGTCATCACATACAATTTTAATTCATATAATTTTTTTTCAGAATGTTTTATTTTGGTTCGGTAAGCTCTAATCATGATGATATTCTCTCAATTTTTTGAAAAACTGATGCTGGGTTGGCAATAAAATATGTAATGTGAGTACTGTTTCTTGCTTTTTGTTTTTCCTTTGTTTTGATTGCACTATTAAATAATTGTATCACTTTTGGTAAGTTACTTAATATGTAGGAGCCTCAATTTACACATTCATAAAATGAAGGGAAAAAGTAGAAATTAAAGACATTGAAATCTAAAATGTTATGATTCTGATAGGTTAATCCTACCAATATTTGACCACTACCACTATTTGGTTTCTCAGTCTCAAAGTACCACATCCTTCAGTAACCCTGTGGAGACATCTAGCCCTCTGGCTTCTTCCTTTGTTTCCAGCATCATCGTGACTTCACTTTTTTCCCTGGAAGGCCTAATACCCATGATCCATTATCTTAGTCACTGTGTCACCATACCCAGTTGGACAAAACTGTATAGAGAAATTTCTTCCACCTTCTTTTTTTATTTCCTGGGAGAAGATTCCTTGCAAGGGGGAGTATTTAAGAAAATGGCAGCCCCTGGTGATACAAGAGCCAAACATAAATAAATGAGGATGTTAGTTGAATGTCATCACAATGTGATTTGGAGACTCACCTAAATAGTAGACATAATTCCTTTAAAAATATTATCACTTATTTAAAGATTAAAAATGTTTTATATGTTATCTTTATATCCCCCCCCCAAAAAAGCACAAGGAATAATGAAGCAAAAAGTATGATTTTTTTAAATTGATATTGACCTTGATCACATGGCTAAGATATCTGAATTTTCCAATGTAAAGTTTATATATATGTAACTTTTCATCCCCAAACTTCTGCCTCTGGCAACCACCAAACTATTCTCTGTGTCTTTGAGCTTTATTATTATTATTAATTATTATTATTATTATTAATCATTTTATTTTTTTAGAGTTCACATATAAAAGAGATCATAAAGTATTTGCCTTTCTCTATTTGACATATTTCATTCAGAATAATGCTCTTGAGGTCTTCATAAATACTCAGAAGTAAAATTGCTGGGTTATAAAGTAGTTCTTTTTTTAAATTTTCTGAGGTACTTCTGTACTGACTTTTATAGTGGGTACACCAATTTTCATTCTCACCAATAGTGCATGAGAATTCTTTTTTCCCTACATCCTCACCAATATTTGTGTTTCTAATCTTTCTGTTGGTTATTTTTGTTATCTTCTTTAGAAAAATGTCTATTCAAATCTTCTGCTCATTTTTTATTTAGATTGACTTTTCATTTGTTTGTTTTGCTATTGAGTTGCAAGAGTTCTTTATATATTTTGAATATTAACTCTTTATTAGATATTTGATTAGCAAATATTTTCTCCCAGGCTGCTTTTTAGTTTTGTTGATGGTGAGAGTCCAATTTTAATTATTTAGGAAGCACTTAAGCACATATTTAAGTACTTGTTATGTGTAAACCACAGTATAAGGTTATAAAATACATGTGAACCTTGCCTTTAAACTGAAGACATGGACTAAGTTCAAGGTTTGACAATTTACTGGTATTATTTTATTGTTGGTAATATCTAAGAGTCACATAAAATAATTATTAATTATAAATATCCCTATCTTTTTAAGCTCAAACTATTCCCTAGTTTGTTCCCATCACTTAGCCCATGTCCCACTGATAGAAGCTTTTTCCTTACCTATTAATTAAAACAGTGACTCTCTTCCAGTAAATATGCCTAAAAAATATTCTTGTGAGAGACACCTTCTACTTCATTGTACTTTAAAGGGAAACACTTCTTTTGGAGTAATGGGAACTATTTAACTGGCAAAGAATTAGAGAAGTTGTCAACAAAGAAAACAAAGCTTCAACATCTATTCTCTCTCTTCCTTAGTAATGAAGCCCTGATTTTTATTGGAATACATTGCCCACATAAAAAGACAAAGTCTCCGCTTCCATTTGATCTGGGTACAGCCATTGTACTGTCTAGCAAATGAGAAGTATTTGTAAAAGAGAGACAGTATATCCTCCCCACAAGCTGCTCTTCAAAAGGATGATCTGAGCTTTAGCAGCCCTCTCAGACCATACATGCTGGCAAGGCCCTCCGCAGAGCAGACAGTTGGATGGAGCCTGGGTCCCTGCTGACAGCGCCAACTTGACTATTGGCACAGTGGGCATAGTGCCTTGGTCTATAATACCTTTAAGAGCCTAAATATTAAATTTAAATTTAAAAATAAACTTAAGTAAATATAATATATTAAGCTGCAATACATAATATTAACATTTATATTAATATATAATACAGTCACAAACTTTATACTTATGCTTTATGGAGTTTATAAAGGTAAAAGTACCTAAGGACCACAAAAGGTATAACACAGCCCTGCTTTCTGACCATGGAGAATAAACCAGTCCTACATTTTCTACCTGTTCATTTCATGTGAGAAAGAAGTAAACTTTTATCTTGTCTAAGGTGCTGTAATCTGTAGTTCTCTGACACATCCAAGAAACTGAATCTTAGCTAATTAAAGTGATAAGGCCTACACGCAGGTATTCACATCAACTTACAAAATGTACATAATTATAAGCCCCAAACCATGTATGACAAAAATGTCCGATACTGCACATGCACCACCTCCTTTAAACCTGCCAGGCTGGTACCCTTTACTTCATCTTCCAAAATGGAAAACAAGGAGTACCACATCTTAAAACCAGGCTGCTTTCAAGCACCAGACTCTGCCCTTTTCTTTAAGGCGCAGGAGTTGCCAACAGGAATGTTACAAAATGCATTTTTGTAGAAACTCTAACTCTCATGGATGAAATTAGGAGCTGGGGGCCTTTGAGAGGTAATAGGGTCATGAGGTTAGAGCCCTCACTCTGAGATTAGTGCCCTTATAAAAAGACACCCTGGTGTGTGCTTCCTCTCTCTCTGAATTCCATCACATAATGATGCAAATAGAAGGCAGCAACCAAGAGAAATGCTCTCTCTAGACACTGGATCTTCCAGGATCTTGATTTTGGACTTGCCAGCCTACAGAACTGTGGCTAAAGCCATCTAATCTATGTGATTTTGTTATAATAGTCTAAGTAGACTAAGACAAAGCAACTCTGCCTCCTTTATACTGCAACTTTCTAGGTCCCAAGGTAACTCTGAGACTGTAAAAATTGAGATCAGAGCCCTGGGTCTGGGCCAACTAGCTGTCAATACTAACGATATCCTTATAGATAAAAAGAGGTTATTACTAATTGCTACACAGGGTGTTGTGACATGCATACAAATTTTAATTTGAATTATATAAAAATGTTAGATATTAAGTCTCTATCACATGATGCCTATTCCCGCACTTCACATCTGTCCTTGAGAATTCCTTTAATATGATGTCAGTTGAGAAAAAAATTACATAGAAAAAATGGATACATCATTAAGTTTTTAGGTCCAATGCACTTAGGGAGAAAAGTGGACATATAGGAATCCCTGTAATGATGAGCAGAACCAAACTAACAGTAGTATATTACCAAACAAACCTAGTTCAATGATATATTCTCAGACAACTATAAAATATCTATGTGTACCATATTTACTTTACTAAAATTGTATATATTATAATATGTAGTATGTATACTATATAGTTAGTATTAGGAACACACAAGCATATATGCATAAACATACATCTATATCATGCATATACATACAAATTATATAGGTTAATTATTGTGATGTGAAATCAAGCCTCTTTTTAGATATCAATTTTGAGATGAATGCTTCAGTCTATATATGGGTTAAATCAAGAACAGAAATATGACTATACTGTACTTTGCGCTTCACAGTGCCATCTTCTGACTATCTGTGGAAGTGCTGTTTCAGTAAAAACAGCAACTCCCTAAGGAAAATCTGGCTACTCTTATTACTATTATTATTGTTATTATTATTATTACTATTATTAGGTCAACATTAAAAATAGATTGAGTCCAAATAATGAGTCTGCTGCTTTTCACATCTGTAAAACAAAAGGTGACATTATTTATAGGTGAGGATGCTATGTCAGTTTCCATACAAACGGGGCATGAAACTACTGCTCACAGGGACCCCTGGCTCACCCAGTCACATGTGTGTGTGTGACACAAGTCCCTTTTTTACACTAGTCTACACGTGATTCCGAACAGCTTCTTTCTTTCTGAGTTTCCAAATGCCTGACACCGCCAATTTTGGTGTTAACTTTTATTGTCATGAACCTGGAGTTCATGAGTTCAAATTCTACGTCTACCTTGTAGTAATCTTATAACCTTAGGTATATATTAACCTCTCTAATCTTTAAGGTCATAATCTATAAAGTACTTTTATGAAGTATAGAAAAGCATTAAATAAACCCACCATTGAGAACTGTGTGGTACAATTCTTACCCATAGAAAACAGACAATAACCTTAAAATACTGTTGTAACTTGAAAAATTAAATTATGAGTCCAAGCAGTTGTGATAGCTACCTGGGATTAAACAGGTAGAAAATGCTAAACCGCAGTTAGAGCGCAGGTTAATCTGATTCCTAAGCCCCATAGTTAAAATTTTGATGCCATCTGGAGCTATGCACTGTAGCTCACTGGTGTGGCTTCAGAAGACAACATCCATAAATAAAGACAATATTATAAAAATAAATTATTTTCTTCCACAATAAAAACAACATAAAATAAACATTATTTTAGTTAAAACTTTAAAGACAGGATCTTCTGTCATCTTCGGTTGTGCGCTTACAGGATACCTGACAGGAGGTTACATTTTTCTTCTCTCTCTGAGTAAATCTGAACCCACAAATGAGGCTGACAGACACTGGCTCATCCTAGTGCTCTATGTCTACACTGCACACTAGGGGGCGCTGTAGCACAGTGGTTAAGAGCACTACTTACCTACCAGTTTATATCTTTGGACAAGTCATCTAACCCCTGTGCGCCTTAGTTTACACCCTATAAAAAGGAATCAGCATCGGTAACCAACTCAGAAATTTATTGTGAGGATTAACCAACCTGCTTTTAAGGTATTAGAAAATTATTAGCTATTATTTATTATCATATCCTCATTTGAGTTCTTTGTTACACAGGAAAAGAACTATGGCGTTATAGGTTTCATAGTTGCACATTCTGTTTAATATCGAACATTAATCGAAAACAATTGTTTTTTCACATCTTACAAACAAAGCTGATGTTAATGGGAAGGGGTGGGGATGGGTAAAAGATCAAAACTTTTATTTTTACTAGGCTAAATATTATTCTGCTTTGTCTGAAAACTCAGATTTCCTTCCCCAAATAGAAACCAACAAGCATTTATATAGTTTCATGTTTAGGTCTTGGTTTTAATGAAACTAAGATATAACTTTTTATGATATAACTTGAAGTGGTAAATGTGATGTGGGAGGTGGAGTTAAGTTTTCATTCTTTTCAATGTATCTGTAAGATTTCACCTTGCTGTCAAGTGCTTCCTAAATAAAGTATGCTCCCTGATAAATTCATGTGATATAGTTTTATATCATTTAGTTTATCTGAGCATTTTCTCAGCCCTTTGCAGAAAGGCACATGAGGCAGAGAATTATTTTTATGTAACTTGACTGATAAACACAGCCTGATACATGACAAGATATTAAATTTATTTATATACATGTGATAATAGGTGTGATTTTTGTCAAAACATCACCAGTTTTTCCAAGCTCCTGGCTTCATCTACAATTTCCATGCTGAGTAAATAACAAAAAGATTAAGGTGTTCTAGACTCTATTGTTCTTAAATATTGCAGTGGTGATTTCCAAGCTTTCACTTACATTAGAAGCACCTGAGTTCCACATTTAAATGTAAATTATTTGTCTCCTTCCTCAGATAATTTAATTTAATATATTTGGGATAAGGACCAGGAAGTTTGTTTCCTTTTTAACAAACATTTGGGTGATTCTGATTTAGGTTTACTGAGGATTATACTTTCAGAGACAATGATTTTAGAACATGTATGTTTTCTTTACAAAAATATTAGAATTAGCTGGCAAATTTTTATATTCATAATAAAGGCTTCAATTTGGCTGTTCTTAAAAATAATAAATTTTTTAGCTAATTTATTTTAAGATTTTAGGTAGCCAGTCCTACCTCATGAAAATAGTTATTTGCCAATGTGGTTTAATTTCAGCATTCTTATTTGTATTATACGTCATTATTTTCCTTTAGTATGTATTTGTACAGAGATCAGTTTCTATAGGCAATGTTATAGTTTCATTTCTGAGAGCAATTTTCAGAAATGAGCTAGGATCTGACCACTTTCCAGCTGGGAGAATATGGCTAAGCATTCAGTGTGTCCAAAACTCAGTCTTTGCAGTAATAAAACATATATAAATATAATGCATTGTAAGGAAACAAGGCTTAAGCGACAGAGAGTAACATCTAACATAATCCAGGGTAATAATCCTCAAAAATATTGGCTGAACTTCTAATTTACATGCCTTATAAAAAGACCGATTGAAATAAAGATATACATAAAACACTCAAAAGGGATTCAATTCAGTGTTTCTCTAAACTGTAGTGTCAGAAAAAGAACAGTTTGACCCCATTTTTATGTGAACTTCTTATTTGTAGATTGAGCTCACATTTTACTTTGTGGCATCTGGAAGAAAAAGCTACATGCTCTTAGCAATAAAGCTTCCTCAACCATATCTGCTTCTTGCCAACATGTCACTTCAATTTTTCAGGCATTTTCTTGTTTCTTTTATAATTCAGAGCATTTTGTTTTCTTTATCCTGCCCAATACTAAGGGCTTAGTTTACTGCAAAGACCAGCAATGAATAGTTGCAAACATTAGAGAAAAGAAAATTAAAAACAAAACAAAACAAAAAATAGAAAGGCAAGTACTGGAGAACTTTCCTTTCTACTCCTGCCATCTCTGTCTAATCACACAGCATTCAAAGAACCCTGTGTGCTGGGTTTCTCATTTCCCTCTGCCATCTCAGCTCCTTTCCTTCTACCATTCTGTGAAGATCATGACCAACCTCACTCCAGTATAAGACCACTTAATTATAAAAGTCCAGGACCCTCTACTTGCCAAAAGTCTTGTTGATGTTTATGCTATCCTAGTTTAAGATATGTTTCTTTGGTCCTGCCATCTTTAGGTGAACTTGAAAAATAAACCTCTTTTTAAGTCATTAATGTTATATTATGGTCATATAATGTAATAACTATATTTTTGTTTAACCATGTTAGCAACATCATCTGGAGCTTTTGGATTCAAAATAGAAGCTATGACAGGTAATACAGGTTTTCTTTTATTTTTCTTGAGAATGTTACAGGCATTTAAATAAGTGCTCCTAAAATTGGTTAGGATGATCCAGAACTAACCTTCACATTGTCCTCAAATCATTTGCATGAGCTTTGAGGAAAACATATTGAATTGTATTTCTCTGTGCTAGACATTATTCCTTATACACACTAGCTTATTCAATCCTCTTGACAAATCTATGAGAGAGGCACTGTTATCACCTTTTTATTGATGAGAAAAAGGTGACTAAGAAATGTTAATTGACATTTTCAAGGTCAAGTAGCTAGTAAAGCTGATTCCATATTCAGCTCGATTCCATATTCTTTGAATTTAACCCTTGTCACAAGGCAAACATTTTTTGTAACCTCTATCGCATTAATCAGCTTCTCATTGAATAATGCTCCTAGATGCTCAGAGTCATGTTTTGAATCAGAATCTGAGGGTGAGAAACTAGAAATGTTCACAACCCTCTTGAGCATAGATAGGAGGAAGTCATAGAAAGTCACATCCTCTATAGGGACATGAGATGAAGGCTGGCCAGAACCTGCATCAACCCATGTAAATGCCTTAGCTCAGTTGCAAGGACTACTTTGGAAGACAGGAAGTCATTGCATGTCTTTTGTTTCCATCTTTTCTTTTCTTAAGAATCATTCACTTGCTCAGTTCCCTTCCCACCTTGCCTCCAGAAAATAAACCATGATTTTATTATTTTGGCTATACCATTCAAGAACTTTGAAATTCATTTATTTTGATTTGTAATAAAATAATTAAATTAAATATTGATTGCTTAAGGTGTTCAACATAAAATCAACACACTAAATTGCAGTCTTTATGTAAAGTAATAGCTAACCTGTTTAGGATGTCCAGAGGAACACAAATACAGTTATGTCTATGCACTAAGATAGAACCTAACTAAATTTTTTCAAGCCTAAAAGTTGTATATTATTATTTGCAAATTGATAGATGAGAAATTTAAATCTCAGAGTGTTAGGGAACCTATTTAAAGGCAAAGAACTTGTGATATGTACACATAAGATGAAATCTATGACCATCTGATCCTAAAAATGTTATATAAATATAAATTGCTCATAGGCTATGATGAAAGTATGGAGACATATAAACCAAATGAAAAGCAGTGTCATCAAACATTAACCCGGAAAGTGAATATATTTAGAAACTCATTTTGGTAAGATAATTAAATATGCTGTCATTTGAACAATACCCAACAGTTGCAGCATAGACTTAATAGAAGAGAAATACATAAGCAAATATCTATGTAGGAACTATATTTATAGGAAATAGTTTCAATGAAAAAGATCCCAAAGGTATCAAAAATGTCATCTTACTATAGAACTGAGATCCACAGGAACCATAATAAGTACATCTCTGGTGTACAAAGGTGAGAACAAATTAATGATTCTGCTTTGGATATTGAAAATGACCTAGAATCTTTTTTTAGGCCAGCTCGCTCTTCAAAAAACTACTGAATACAGGTGAACAAATGATGTTCAACAACTCATCACTAAAATTCATTTTGAGTATACCCTGATCTTTCTTGATTACATGTGGCCAGACAATCAGTTTTAGAATTAGTTTATACTCCACGAAAATTAAAATAGTTCCGAATATAATGTATGTACCAACTATACAAATGTGTCTTGATTACAGGAGATATATCAGAAAGAACAGTCAGATGACAGAACAGAAAGTGGATTGGGGCTTCTTCTGTGTTCTCATTTTGGTTTTTCTCTCTGGCCTTAGACAAGTCTCAGTCACTGGAACTCACCTTTCTCATCTTTGAAATGAAGGGTTTTGGACTAAGACACGACCTTGTATTCAGAGCATGTTTCCCAATAAGGGACTCTTTAAAGTATACTCAGAGATTAAAACACTCTAAAGCAACACCAAAAAAGTCAAACATAATTGCAGTGCAGTCACAATCTATGTTGTACAATGTTTCCTGGCATTTCTGAAAGCATTCTCAGAGCACAGTTTACTTGGCTGACCTTCAGCTTGTATCTGAGCAGAATAGTTTACTTTTGCTACTCTTTGCCTCTTATAATCATGACGCAAGATTCTTAGATATCCCTTTAAAATGTGTCCTCTATCTGATGCAAACTTACTATGATCTATACCTTTTATTTCCACTTACTAGCAAATTATATCCAGTCCTATGGTCCCACTCAATTGACAAATGTCAACAACACTCATTCACACACACAGTAATTTATGGCAAATGTATATATATATTTCTTCATTTAGTAATTAGAATTTCATGGTACAATTATGCATAGTTCATGATAACATATATACAAACCAGCAGAGACTAGACAATTTCTAAATTTGTTTTCAAAACTGGTGGTACAAAATCCCTTTTATATGATGATTCTTAGGACATGTAACACTTGGTCATCTTTTATATCAATGGTTCTCAAATTGTTCCCAATAGTAGGAAAAAATTATTAGTGTTACCTTTTCTTTCTTATATTTTCTAAACGCCTGTACCTTTTATAAACTGCTAATACACAATGAAATCCATTAACAAGTAGGAAATAAAGTTGTAGAAACTTTTATATCATCCCTGTTCATGTAGTTTGAAAGTTTCCCTTTTTGTTCATTGATACCTGTCCTCATGGCTTTAATTTGGTATTATAATGTATGTTCTAGAAATGCAATGAAATTTGAAACATATGTAAGTAGCTAAATAGATACTTCAGTGCTAAATCACCTTCCATGTAATTAGATTAAATATTGCTGTTTTTATAGTGTTGACCAAAGTATACAGCACCATGCAGGAATTTTGCCACCAAAACATTTTTGAAAGAGCGAGCCTAATTACTAGATAATCTTAATTATTTCTCCTGCTTCCTCTCCACTATGCCAATATTTTCTTTCTTTTGGGTGATAACTGTGATTCTTGTTAATGTAGTGTCAATCGATTGATTTGAATCCAAGTTTCATTCTATTATGTCTAGATCAATCACAGATCCAAGATTTCATGAAAATGGTAATAACAATATAGTAATAGTTGCACAGTCTGATCCCATCGAACACTTACTGGGTTCCAGGGAGTATGGTAAAGCCTTTTGCCTAATAAACTCCTTCAGTCTTTACCATAACTCTCTCAGGTAGTTTCTATGAGTAGTTCTATTTTCTACATAAGAAAACAGGACAGAGGATAAGAAATTTACCTGACATTACATAGCTAGGAAGTGTCACACCATATTAAAGTTGATTATAAAATATAATTTCTCTCATTGTCCTTGGAAAGCAGAAACTCCTTTGGTACTCCTTAATGGGCATTATTCATTCTTTTCTCTATTCACACTTAGAACTTTGTTATAAACGTGTGTTTTTATCCACTTTCGTCTTATATATAATTATTTCTGTACATGACTAGACTATGAGGGCATGCATTTGTAACTGTTATTGTATTGCCCTGATGCCTTATGCAATAACTGACTCATTGCAGGCACATGTTTAATACATGATAATTAACACATCAAAGAAATCTCTAAAGCTTATAAAGATAATTTTAAATGAATTATTTTGAATTTTCTAGAGAAGTAAACTTAGTATTAAACATTATATTTAATCAGGTTACTTAAATGATTTGGCCCTATTTATTAAAGGGATTTTCCTCTATAAGTCAATCAAAGATAGGCATGCACTGCACAAGTGCTCTCATAACAAACATGAGAAAACCTCATTTCATAGAACCATATACTCCTCGGCATTTGTAGTGGTTTTTGCTTCCCGGCTGGTAGGTCATTTTCTTTCTTTGAATTAAATGGAGTATGGCCTATGACAACTGTACAGTCAAATCATAAGTGGTTGAGGTGTCCCTTTCATTAGTCATAAGGAAAATTCAATCTATAAAGATAATGCTCCAAGAAGTCAGTTTTAAAAATGCTATTTGAAATAGGCAACTAAGGTCCAGAATTGAATTTTGAAAAGTCAAAACAGTTGCTCATTAATATCTCGTTAGCCTAGAAAGGACATGTTTTTAACTAAATTACATGAAATGGTGTAATTCTTATTATTAAAAAGCATAGGTGGGGTCAGATTAAAGTGTGTGTGGCAAAATCCACTATGTACAGGGCTTCAGAAAATAATCCTACATTATTTCAGATTAATTGGGGACGTTAAAGTAAGAATGCTTCTTACATCAAATTTACTTGCTTAAGAATAAAAACTTTTGGTGCTTATTGTGTCCTCATTGTGACTCTCACCTTTTCTTGAACCTATACATCAATTTGATTCTGAGGTTAGATTAAAGCACAGAGCAAATAGGAGCCTGGGGCATTTTCAATATACAGGACCCTCTAAAAATAGATTCCACAGTAAACATGCGGGATGACTGCTGATCAGAGAACCCAGGGGAGATCTGTAAGGTGACTCTCATTGCGAGGCCTATAACCAACCATCTGCTTAAAAGTTCTTGCTCGATGGAAAACCACCAAGAAGTCAGTAGACCTTCACTCCTCCCCTGCCATGCTTTTGTCTCCATTAAGTAATTTAAAACTCAATAAACCAAAGACTTCAAGGGTAGAATCACAGCATAAAGGAACAGAGAGGTTCAGTAGCCCAAAGCACAAGGTTTCTCCAGCACTCCATGTGTCCCTTTTCACCAAGAACTTCTAAAGACTTTTTTCACCCTACTATTCCTTTCAATACCTATACTACTTCTTTCTGAAGTGAATTGCTGGCTGCCTTGGAATTGCAATTTAATCCTTCCATAGGACAATGCTATTTAAAAAGTACAGTCATTCTACTCTGAAGCTATTAAACCGACACTTTGTTTTCTCTAACCACATTTATTTGTACACAGGTTAAAGGTGTTTTTGTATTAATTATATTATTTATAGCATTAACTTACATTTTCTGAATTTATATGTACTTTCTAAACTAAAGAGCAAATATGCTAGGAAATTAAACAGCTCGTTTTTAATTCTATGGGGTTTACCAGTAAAACGGAAAACAATTCTTGACTATTGTTGAAGGTGAACATTCAGTTTTCTTTCAGGACAAATAAAGTAATTCCGATTACGAGGCATTGATATTCATTTGGTGAAAAATATGGAATTTTTGTGCTTCTGCAGCTAAAGTTGGTACTAACAGCTGGGAATGAGGAGCAAACACAAACAGAAAGCTATTAAAAACTTAGAGTTGTTTTAGAATTTTCATTCATGTGCGTAGAGTACTATATAATATAGCAACTTTCTCTAATTGCTCCATTCATTTTAGTGAATACATTCCTGTGTTCTAAAACAGAACTGAACTTCAGACCTATTGAAAAGATAATAGCAAAATATTAAAGAGCTATGCCCAGAAAAAATAATGCCGAAACAAATACAGATCTACATTCTTCACACTTTGAAAACATTTGACAATTTGAGACACGTGATAAAACCCAAAGACTAGAGGAAAATCTAGCAAGAGCCACATTCTACTAATACATTCTATTTAATCTAAGCACGTGAACTACCATTTACTTCACATACAGGACCCATTACGAAACTAAGTTAACAGAAGTCTTTGGCTAGAAAACCCATGGTCACAGGTGGCCATGGCTGAGCTACACAGTTTTTCTCAGCAGGACAATAAGTACACCTCTACTAGTGCAACTGTTCTTGCAAACCTGTTCAGTTTAGGATCTAATCTGCACATTAACCTACATCGACAAGAACTCTTAAATGTTGCACGGAGAATGGCCTTCTGTCAGAGTTCATTAAACGTAAACTCTTCTCGCAAAAATGACATACTGATAATACCACATTCATTTTTAAGTTTGCTCACTGTCACAAGGTTATCTGAGTATCCAGTAAAATAAATTACTACAGAGTATCACAGTAACAGGACATGCCACTGATGATGAAAAGTTCAGTTTTAATGAATAAGCCCAGCATGTCCTTTTTGTTGAGTTAGCAAGAAAGCAAATTTAAAGGCTTGTCATAGTCTTCACATACAAATAACATTGAAGAAGTTTAATATCTAAAGTAAACTAGGAATGACTAATTCTAATTTTTGTTGTAATAAATATGATGACTATTTTTTAAATTATCTTTAAAAATTAACACTTTTATAAAAGGGAAGATGATTGCTCTTTGTCTTTCTTTGTATTACATAACCAGCATTAAAACTTCAGAAGCTAAAGACTGTAGAGCCTTCTGAGCCACTTAGATTATAGCATCCTTAAAAAGCAAATGTACTTTTGAAACACTAGAGATTTTTTTTACTGTCTTTAAAAATCACTCTGGTCCAATATTTAATGATAAATATTGTTTAAATATTTATCATTATATGTAATGTCGATAGACATCTACTTAAGTGTTCAAACTTTGTTTTCTAGAAGATTCCACATGTAATTATTAAACCACAACACAACAGTTTAGAATAAAGAGCAAGGTACTTCAAATAACTGTGATGCACAATATGCATGGAGTTGTTTACACTAATCACACGTATTAAAAAGGGGTCTGTAATAGCAGCAAATTATTATTGTAATGTGTAGCAAAGTGATTTTAAAATCATCTGCATTTGGTGAACTGAAGTGACCGGCAACCCTCAGAGAAAGTAAAAAATAGTACTCATTTTAATTTAGTCAGGGAAAGTCACCTGAGCTTTGTTTGCAAGAAAACGCATCAACTACATGGGCTGAATATAACAGTCCTCATACTAAAATGAAAGTTTAGTTACCAGAGCGTGGAGAAGGATATGCAGATTAGGGAAGGACTCAAGAATTTTATTGCCTTGATTTGTTTTTATAGATAGAGTTTTCTTCATACTTTTTAATTTCAGAAGTAGATATAACCCTTTTTCTCCTTTCATTTTCCATCAGATGTACAATCAGATAATGTTTCCATTCACATAGATTTGAAAAGATCCTCACCCTGTGTGGGTTATTTTATTTTATAGTAGCCAAGGGAAGGAGGTTGTTGCCAATATGATGCTAAGGGCATGCAGAATAAAGTCTCAGTCCTGGGCAATGAAACAGTCCACCCTTGTGTTGCTCTTGTGGAAGAAGAACAAGCCCATCACCAACTTTGGGACTTGATCAACAGTGGGGCGTCACAAAACTCTTTTCAATCACTGCATTTTAAGCCTCCATTTAAAATAGCTCTTCTGTACTGTGGCTTAAAGTCCTATCTGTGGCCAGTGATGGAGTACACAGTACTTAATTGTTTCTGACTTAGGTCTCTGCATCAGCACTCTGAGTGTCTTCTAACTTTTAATCACCTTGTACACTCCTTAATTAGACCTGTTCACAAGACAGCCAAATGAAAATGCCTAGCACTAAACCTGCTCAAGATGTTCAAACAGACCCTTTCACACTGTCCAGGAACTTTCGTGCAAGGTTTGCCATCTTCCAGGATCCATCATTTTTCCCTTATTCCCTGTACCTTAAAATCAGACACACTTCGTGGAGGAGGAAGCTCTGTGACTATTAAGACAGCTTCAATGTAAAGACACTGCCTGGAGACAATTCCCTCCTTGTCTCTCTGTTCTTTATTTCGGTCGGTTACTGAGTGTTATCTTTTGTTTCTACTAGCGCTGGAGGGAAGGAACATGCTGTCTTTGGAAGGGAAAGCCCTCGGTCCCCTCCCGGGGCAGAATGCTGAGAGACTTTGTCCAAGGACTGGGGTCACTCGAAAAGGGCTCTGCTCTCCTGAAAGGATTTCAGAACCCTAAAAATAGAGAGCCCCTCTAACTTGGGTGGGAGATAAAACAGCTGAAGTGTCTGTCCTTGGCCCCCACAGGTGACCCAACAGCGCCCCTTGGCTCAGGTCCCTCACGCTCCTGGACTCACCGAGTGCTGAAGACCAGCGCCGGCAGGAGAGGCAGCAAGTAGTGCGCTGGGCTGAATTTCATGCTGTCGCCGGCCGGGGTCCTCCTTCCCTCGCCGCCTCCTTCGCGCTCTCCCTCGTCGTCCGGGTCCGGTCGCGGCTCGCTGCCCGGCTGGGTCCGCGAGGAGCCGTCTCCAGCAGGTGATGGAAAGCAGCGGACGAACGGACAGACGCCTCGCGGAGGCAGGCACCGCGAGCGGGGAGTAGCTTTGGGAGTGATGTCACCAGCGGCGAGTCGAGCCCCGCCGGGGATGGTTCGGCGCCAGCGCTCCCGAGCCCGGAGGGCGCGTTGTCCCCCGCGCGGGAGGCGGTGCGGGGAGAGGGGGTGGGGTGCCCAGCGCGGCCCGGCGCGCTCGGGTCACCGGGCTGCGCTCACCCCGCTGCTCGCCCGCCCGGGGCTCATCATTTATTCCCGTTTTCCCCGAGGATGGGGAGGAGCGGAAAAGGGGTCGAGGAGAACTCTTTTCATCCGCCAGTGGTTGAACCAGCGTACTCCGCGGGAGGTGAGACAATTCCCCAGGAGAGACTAGAGTCACAGACGCTCAGAGTCGCAGGCAGGTGGCCCTCACCTGATCGAGCCGTGTTTGGAAGAACGGCGCTGTGGACACAGTGTTTAAATATGCTTCTAATTAAAAATACACAGTGATTTATTTGTCCGCTGCGGAAGGAAGGACTGCAAGAGTGAGCGGCGTCCAGAAGACACCCTGAGCCTCTAACGCTATATCGAGAGCTTCTCAGTCCGCACATGTGGACTGTCAAGAGGTTTCCGCGCCGGTAGGACATCTGCTGCTTCTGAGGTCTGAAGATTTCTGATCTTCCTCTGATTTCAATTTGTCCACTCGTACTATCAGCTGGCAGTGGGGCTGGAGCTGGTGGCCCAGTTTCACTCACCTGAAGAGGCCCTTTCTTCAGGTGAGGAGACATAACTGAGTAAATTCACCAGCGTGGTAACAGTGTCGGAAGGCAGGAAATCTAATATGTCATTTTATTTTCTACATTTTCCAAATATCCTATGGTGGGCACCCGATATTTAATAAGCTTTACTTTGCAATATTAATTCGTAAAATTAAAAAACACAACTCTAATACGAAATAGCATTTTGCAAAAGCGATTCTGGAAAACAGCCAACTTCATCGACTGATGTTGGATTCTAGGATTTTTACAATCTAGCATTGTTTTGATATAACAGCAGGATGTCCGGGTTAAATAAATGTTTGTAAAACACTTCCTCATACATTATTTTATTTAATTCACATGACAGCCATCCTAGAGATATAAAAACTAATATTATGCCTATTACAGAGACAAAGAAACTGAAGACCATCAAAATCTGAACTGGATTTTACTTCAACAAAGTACTGAGTTCTTCTAAATCTTAAGTAAACTCTACTGTTGCCTGGAACATCACACCCTGCACAGCTATCCCAGTGATCAACACAGAGTTGATTTTTAATAAAGGCTGAAATGCACTCAAAGGCCTGTAGGGCAAAGGTCAAGTGGACTTCATCAATTCCTATCCAGAGGGTTCAGCTCATATTCCATCTTCTTCAAGGGAAAGCCGTTTACACTAAAATATAGATTAAGCATCTCTTTTGATGACATTATTTGTAAATATATATATATATATATATATATATATGTACACACACACACATATATATATATTTGTTATAAAGCTCTATTTTAAAGAGGAGACAAGTGTAAGAAATTACCATCTAATTTACTGATATGTTTTTGTTTTTCCTTTTAATTAGATGGAAGTTTGAAACATTCACACAGAACAGATATTGCTTTAAAACCCCAGGCCACTAAAATAGATGAGTAATAACTTTTACAAACTAGATACCAGCCCCTTGGGCAATAGTAAGATTCATAATAGATATAACTAGACATATACAAATCAAGTCACTTGGGAATTGAATATTTTTTAAGTAGAAAAATTGCACTACACTTTGATAAAACTGACTGCGAAGGAAAACATGTATTTCAGTTTGTTCCTGCTGGAGTTGTCTAATAATAGATTTCCTACTCAGTTTAGAAGGTGACCATTGAGTTGCACACTCAACAAAGACATACGACAGTATTTGGTAATAAAAAAAAAAAGTTGTATATCAAAAAATAATATGTTGGTAGAAAACTTTTTTGTTTATATAACAAGAATGAATTCGTTATGTGTGCCCTAATAGAAACCAAGTGTGGTAGTCATTTCTATTACTCTCCTCTTTGGCAGCTGAGGTGATAGATTCAGAGTGTAAGTAACACCTTTAACATCACTCAAGTAACTTATATAGTGGAGATGGTATTCAAATTCAGTCTGCATTACTGTAAAACATTTGTTTTCATGAAAAGTTTGTTTTTTAAGTATATTTATGTAATAGAAGTCTTTCCCCAGCCTAAATTATTATTTTTTATATTAGATGTATAATGCAAATGACAGACTACTGTAGATTGTCAATCAAGAAAGGGAAGTGTTAGAATGAACTTTTAAAAACTGTCTCACAGTTATGTTGTGCTTCTTGGATATGAATAAAGAACCACAAGATTTGTTGGCTTTTATGCATTTTCTGCAATCAGAAAAAAAGATATTTTCCCTAATGCATTAGAGCATCAGGGAAGGATACCTTGGAAGGTGAACCTAAGTACCTTGGAAGGTGAAATTCCCAAAGATTTACGGGACTGAGGTATTAAATACTGAATTCAAGTATAGATCTTTCTTTCAGCAGAAGTCTTTTCTTGTTGGGAAATTACAAGACCATAAGTCTCCATCACCCATGACATTCTGTCTATACTGCCACAGGAAAACTCAAATCCATAATTAATTTCATGGTTTCAGAGTTTCAGTGTATAAATTTTAAAGTTTCAGCAGTGCAGACAGGAAGTTCACTTAACTGAAACCACCTGACCTATGCTGAGTCCCACCTGGGTCCTAAGCAAAAGTTGATTGCAGTAACTATACTGAAGTCTGAATAAAGGACATCAAGAAAGCCCACACAGTTACACTGAGAGGCTAGTTGCCATAAAATGTGGGACTGGGAGACACAGAGGATCTTTTTTAAAAATAGCCTTTTTGAGATTTAATTCGGGTACCAAAAACTTCACCATTTTATAGTACATAATTCAGTATTTTTAAAATATTATTATAAGGTTATAAAATTTTCACCATTATCTAATTCCAGAACATTTTTCTCGCCCCCAAATGAAGCCCTGTGCACACTAGCAGTCACTTAACTAACACTCCTTTCTCTCTTTTTCATATCCTTGGCAATCACAAATCTGACTACTGTCTTTATAGATATACCTAATTTTTGACATTTTATGTAAATTGGGTCATACTATATGTGGTATTATGTGATTAGTTATATTCATATTCATGTTTCAATTATTCACATTGTAGTATGTGTCTGTACTTCCTTTTTATTACTGAATAATGTCCCACTGTAGGGATATACCACATTGTGTTTATACATTCATTGATTGATGGACATTCGGGTTGTTTTCATGTTCTTGCTATTATACATAATGCTCCTATGAATATTTATATAAAAGTTCCTGTATGGACATTTGTTTCCCATTTTCTTAAGTAGATAACTAGGAGAGAAATTGCTGGTTTGTTGGGAGCCAAAAGGCCTTCATCCTGACCGCCCAGCCACCCCTGGCATAGAACCTGGCCGTTAACAAACCTGTATGCTATCTAAAGAATGCAGGAGCAGATAATGCTCCAGGGAATAGTTAACCACAGAATGTATTAACATACCCGCCCGCGGGATAAGGAAGGACCTACTGAATGGCTGTGGACCTGCCCAAGGAGCCCCTTTCCTCCTTGTTCCTTTTTTCACTTCTAACCTTTGTACCCCCTAACCCCATCAACCAAGGACCAATGAAATTGTAACAAGTATCCCCCTGCCTAGTCAGTCCTGCCCCACTTTGTTCTTCTGTATAAATATACCTGCTCTAAAATAAAAAATTTGAGGCTTGATTAGAATACTGTCTTGCCTCCGCTCCTTTTTCTCGGCCCGTTTCTCTTTCAGGCTGGACCCTCTTCGAGCCCGCGAATAACTAGGTCCCGCGGGTCGGGACACTGGTTCATATAATAACATTGTGTTTAATTTTTTTGAGTAACTGCCAAACTGTTTTCAAAATAGCTACACTATTATACATTCTCACCAACAATAGATGTTGTCAGTTTCTCTATATCTTTGACAACACTTGGCATTTTCAATTTATTATTATTATTATTATTATTATTATTATTATTATTATTTTTTTATTATTATTATTATTGCCACCCCAGTGTGTGTAAAGTGGTATCTCACTGTGGTTTTGCTTTGTATTTACCTTATGGTTAACCATATTGAGCATCTTTTCACATGCTTATTCACCATTCATATACAATTTTTAGAGATATGTTTATTCCAATTTTTTGCTCATTTTGAGTCATTCGTGACTTAGTTCTGAATTATAAGTTCTTTTCACATTCTGAATACAATTCCTTTATTAAATATATGATTTACAAATGTTTTCTCTCCATCCTTGGGTTAACTTTTCATTTTCTTGATTGCTATTTTCAGCAAAAAAGTTTTCTGTTTTTTTAATCTTTTAAATGAAAAAAGCTTTTAATTTTAAAGAGTCCAATATATATCTATTATTGCACATAAAAAGGCTTTGTTTCACAAATCATGAAAATTTATGTCTCAGCTTTTTTAAAAAAAGTTACATTGTTCAAGCTATATGCATTTAGAGTCAATTTTTGTGTATGGTGTAAGAGAGGGGTCCAACTTAATTCTTTGTATGGGGGTATCTGCTTGTCCTAGCGACAGTTGTTAAAAAGTTTATTCTTTTCCCCATTTAATTGCCCTATTTCTTCTCTCTCACAGTAATATGTTTTCATCATCTCTGTATTTCTTTTTCTTCTCATATTTTAACTCTGATATTGCCTAGAATTTCACCTTTTATCTTCTTCCTTGAAAATTTATTATTTTTTATCCTTCTGTGACCTTATCATTTAAATGATTTTTAATTCTCCAATGTGGTTCTAAGTCTAAATATATTTCACTAGCCTAGACTTCTTCGCTGAGCTTCCAGCTAGGTTTCCTTACCTCTAAGTCAAATTCGATCACACTGAGCTTTTGTTCTTTCTGGTCATCCTTCTGTTTATTTCCTCATATCTCCATCCATTCAGTCACTCAAGTTACAGACTTGGGAGTCATCTATTACTTTAACTTCTCATTTCTCCCACATTTTGTTAATCAACAAGTCCTACAGATTTTACTTCCTAAGTATTTTTTTTTATTCCAGTTATCCCACCCCAGTATTAAACATATCACCAGGGCTCTACTTAAGAGTTATCATATTTGATTCTAAAGGGTGTTCCTTATTCTCAGGTGTATTTTCCTCCAAACTATTCCCCCAGTTTGATTCACCTAAGCTGCAAAAATATTTATTGCCTTGAAGATCCTAGGAAATAACACTCAGTAATAATTCCAGTACATGCCTCTTTTCTATTATTTCTTTAATTTCCATTTTGTACTCTAGACAGAGTAATAGAGGTTTCCCTTGATGTGATGTTACAATTTTTCATGTTATTCCTTCTTCCTGAAGTGTTCTCTCACTCACTTTATTTGTACCTGACTTTAATCATGTGAGACATGAATGTCATCACCTCTTTCTAGGATACTTTCCTTAACCCATCTACCACCACAAACTTGGTAAGGTCTTTCTTCTCTGAGTCTTATGACATGGATAAATGACAGTATTTCATGCATAACATTATTTAGTAATTATAAATTTCTAACCCTCTCTATACTATATTAAGAATATAAGGGGTGTATTTCTCACTTTATTCCTTGGTACTAAGGAAAATTATTTTTGTAAAATTGTAAAAACTCTATTTATACTTACTCATTTTCACTTATATATCTTCTAAGCCAGTCACTAATTTTATCCATAAATCTATAAACCTGGAAGTTAAAGATTTTAAAAAAGAGATGTTTTATGCAGTTCATTAAAAATGTGTTTACTGTTTTCATTCTGTTTTATTGTTGATAATAAAATTTATAAGAAATTTTTCTTTAATGAGTTCAATTATCTTTTTTTCTTACCAATACATCCTAAAAAAATGAAAACAAAAGCCATAAGCTAATACAGGTATCTGTGTCCCTATAAAAACAAAAACAAAAACAAAAACAAAAATTAATGAACAAAGAAACAAGAGACCAAACTCTACACTCTCTAGTTCTTTTGAGTCAAGTCTAATGCACTGAATGGCTTGACTTACTGTATTTTCTACCTTCTTGGTATGCCACATTCCAGTTGGTTCACATGAATGTGCAGGAGCCCTGGAGTGAGACTTCTCCAGGAAGAAAAACTAACTCCAGGATTTCTCCTAATTAATGCTTATTGACCAGGAAATAATCCTGTGTCCTCCTCTTTGCTAGTAGCACCATTTATTTGAGTTATCCTGAGACTATCTTTGTTCACTTGAAAAAAGAAATGGGCAAACACAAGAATAATCAAAATAGTTGCTTTGCTTCTTTTTATCCAAAGGCAGGCGTTACATTGTAAATCTGCTTTTAGTTAACAATTATTTTGGGAATTCACCACAGAACTAAGACTTCAATGAAACTTTTTGTAAAGTAAAAAAAGTAATTATAAATTTCTAACCCTCTCTATAATAATAAGCAGAGCAATAATTTGATGTATAAATTTTAAGCTCCTTTTTTGTTTTTAGTGTTTTCATATTTTGCAATATATTTACAAAGGAATCTGGTTTGCTCAACAAATCCATTCACTGGGATCTGTTAAATTCCACCAAACTTTTAAGTCAATGGCATTTTGGGGATTGTGTGTATTTCCTTTTGTCACACACATTTGTATAGCTTAGTGAATTAACATAGATAAATGTCAGACCCAGTTTATGCCCACTTCTGTGACTGTCTCTCATTACACAAGTGTTAAACCCAAGATTTTTAAGGCATAGCTTTCCTTGATCACTGTCTGTAACATTGGACATATGATTTTCAAAGACATCCTCTCATCCAACATTATATTTAAAATATAATTCAAAATATAATTCGTGATGAGAATTCTGCTTCCAGGCATAAAGGAATAATTGATACCAGACTTGTCTTCCTACTATAAATAAATATAAAATCTGAAAAAAAAAAAATTGCAATGTGAGTATTTTCAAGCATTGAGAAACAGGAAGAGCAGGATTATAAAAAGAAAACTCATACTCACACCAGCTTTCTCAAAATGAGCGTTTTAACTAACATGGTACAGGAAGGTGAAATACAAGGGAAACAAGAGTCCCACTGAGCTGAGGAGGCAAAATCAAAATTTCAGTCCCTAAAGAGCCTAGGGTTTGTGGAAAATAGTAACAGAGAAAGAAAAGCTTTGCAAAAAACTTGCAAAATAATGAATAGGGATTCACCATGGGTCCTTGCCTAAAAGTTGTGCTGCATAATCACATACCAGACTCTGAAGGGCCCAGATCTGTTAAACTGCAATTACAGTGAGGCTGTAGTAGTGATACCACTGTAATGCCCTGGTTTGGAACTCCACGAGCCAAGAAGGAAACTGACACCGATGTAAGCACAGGAGGGAGTTTATTGACAAACTCGAATTTGGACCCCACTCGTTCACTGACGCAGCAGTGGGTGAGAGGAGCCTCGACGGGGGGTTGGGACCGAATTTAAAGGGTAAAACCGTGCACAAGAGGGTTGTGTGCACAGAGTGCCATGTGCAGCAGGGCAGTGTGCAAAAAGGGCCAGATGCAGAGAGGGCTCTGTACACAAAAGGGAAACAGGGTGTGGGTGCCTTGAGGGCTTACTGATTAATGGCTTTGGTCGGCTTGACCAAATGGCAGGGTGTTGTCCCTAATTGGTTTTTTTTTTTTTAATTTAATCTGGAGTCTACATAACAAAATGGAGTTAGTTACTCCAGTCCTTCACCACTAATAATTTTTTGACTGTTGAGTTTCCAGAAAGGCCATTGTTAAAAAGAAACAACAGGCCCAAAATGGGTTAAATCCTAGCAAAGGAAGACTTAATTGCAATTTCATCCTCTCTCAGGAATGTAAACTTTAACCCATCTGGAATTTCCTTGTCAAGACTAGTGAGATAATCTGCCTGATAAGACTCCCCTAAGGGAAGGTGAACTTGTTTGAAATAATCTACCCTTTTAACTTTCTTGTCCCACCCAATTCTGCATTTTGTACAATTCTTCAAAGCTTCTTTCTATTTGCTAGAGTGGATGTTGCCTGATTCATGAATCTTTTAACAAAGCAAATTAGATCTTCAAATTTACTTGGTAGAATTTTTAACATCAGTCTTTTGCAGTAAGAACCATGCTTTAGTATCAGAGATGTGTCTTAGAACTAAGGACAACTAATATAGATTCACAGTAAAAAAAAAAAAATGTTTAAAAGCCTGATAGTATTGAAAATAGCCAACAATAATTTGTCTATAGAGGAAACTGAACACCCATTAAAGAAAGATGAAATTATCTAGAATCTCCACAGTGCATTCAGCACAATGCCAAGCATATAATTGAATTATTAGATACATGAACAAGCATGGAAATGTACTCACAATCAAAAAAAGCAATTAGCAAAATTAGTAAAGACTATATAAAAATTTAAAGTACAAAAGGAAACATGAAAATTGTGAAAATGGCAATACAAAATATGTAATAAAAATGCATATCTGAATATTGAAGACCAAAGGGTTAGTAAACTCGAAGACACATAAATAGAAATAATTCTATTTACAAGAAAGAGAAAATAATTGAGGAAATATATGAACAAAAATTTAGTAAACTGTGGTCAAGTAAACAGGTTTGGAATTTCAGAGAAATAAAAGAAAAAATTTAGGACACCTATTGAAGGACTAGAGTAACTCCATTTTGTTAAGTAGACTCCAGATTAAATTAAAAAAAAAAAAAACAATTAGGGACAACACCCTGCCATTTGGTCAAGCCGACCAAAGCCATTAATCAGTAAGCCCTCAAGGCACCCACACCCTGTTTCCCTTTTGCACACAGCCCTCTCTGCATCCGGCCCTTTTTGCACACTGCCCTGCTGCACATGGCACTCTGTGCACACAACCCTCTTGCACACGGTTTTACCCTTTAAATTCGGTCCCAACCCCCCGGTCGAGGCTCCTCTCACCCACTGCTGCGTCAGTGAACGAGTGGGGTCCAAACTCGAGTTTGTCAATAAACTCCCTCTTGTGCTTGCATCGGTGTCAGTTTCCTTCTTGGCTCGTGGAGTTCCAAACCAGGGCATTACACCTATATAAAAAAAAAGAGACAAAAATGCCAAATATGTTTAAAAGATCAAATTACATTTTGAGAAGTTTCCCCAAATTTAAGCAGGATAAATACAAACAGTTGTATACTTAGATACATCAATGTCAAAGTACTAAAAAGTAAAGAAGAGAATCTTAAATAGGAATATTGTATACAAAGGAATCTTAATATTCATGGCAGATTCTCAAAGGAAAAAACAGAGTGGAGAACACAAAGTAACTGGCATCTTTAGTATCTATAAAGTGCTGTAAAACTGTCATTTAGAATTTTCTAATGAACAAAAATATTCTTAAAAAATGAGACCAAATAAACATTTTTAAATAAATAAAATCTGAAAGAATACTTAGCAGAAAATCTATTCTAGTATAGATGATAAAAGACATTGTTCAGGATGAAGGAAAGTAACAACAGAAGAATGCAAGTTCATTTGGGAAAATGAGGAGTTCCAGAAACAGTACATATTTAAATAAATATAAAAGGCTATCTCTTTTTCCTTTATTTTTTTTAAGACAAAAACTAGTAACCTTACTTTCCATGTCTTGATTATGTAGAACTAATATATGACAACAATAGAATAAGGAATAGAGATGATAAATAAACTACACTATTAGAGAGCCTTGTTCTGTTACATGAACTTGTAAACATTAACTTTTAGCATTATATGTAAAGTATGAATGCATAACATAGTCACTGGAGTAACCACAGAACAAGTCCAAATACATATAACAAATGTTCTAAAGTAGAAAAAAAAGAATAAAAAAGAAAGATTAATCCAAAAGGAGGCAAGAAAGAAAGAAAAGAGGAACAGTAGCTCAAATGGGAGAAATAGAAAGCAAATAGTAAAATAGTGGATGTAAACCAAACCATATCAATAACTAAATGAATAACAACAAAGAACATCAATTAAAAATAAGAGATTGCCAGATTGAATAAATATGCAACTAAAGGCTGTCTACAATACAAATATAAAGACAAAAAATTTGCATAAGAAAGCTTGAATGGCTATATTAATAACAAAAGATTACTTCATGACAGAATATTACTAAAGATAGATATATTTTTTAATAATAACAAGGTCAAATAATCACAAAGTTATAATAATTTTAACTATATGTACTTAAAAACAAACTATAAAAAGAAAAGAAAGGAGTCTCAAGGTAGAAAAAATCAGAGATTTTAACACATCATTATCATAATAAACAAGTACACAAAATATTAATCAGGATATAGAAACTTTGAAGTATATTATTAACTAAATTTTCATAACATTTATAAAATACTTCACCTAAAATACAGAAAATACATTTTCTAAATATATATAAACATTATGTATGACAGGCAATAGGCCAGTATCTAATATATTTCTCTATGCATTTCAAAAAATTAAAACTTCCAGAACATATACTCTGACCACACAGAATGAAATTAAAGATTCAAGCCAAAATTTCCAGATATTTTAAGTAACCAATAGATGAAAGAACAAATCACTAAAAAATTGGAAAATATTTTGAATCAGATAAAAATAAAAATATATCAATAGCTGTGTGATACAATTAAAACAATATTTATATTAGAAAGATGAAATATTTTAAAATAATTATCTAATATCACCATCAGAAGCTAGAAAAAGAAGATCAGATTAAACTCAAAGTACTTGCATGGAAGAAAATACAAACAGAAATCAATTATACAGAATATTGTTACAATATATAGTACCAACATCATGAATAAAAAGGGGGCAATATTGTAGGTATTACCAATATTAGATGGATAAGAGTCTATTACTCTTATATATTGATAGATTCGATGAAATGGACACATTTATGAAAAAATATAACATCCAGAAATATAACTTATCAAAGAATTAGAAAATGTTAATAGCCCAACTAAAGTAATTTAATCAATTATTTCAAGCTACCCCAAAAAGAAATTCCAGATGATTTCACCACTGAATTCTACCAAATTTTGAAAGATGAATTTTATTCTTGTGTTTCAGAAATTAGAGGAATATGAGTCCTCTCTCTCAGTTGAATTATCATTATATAGTTATTATTTTCCTGGTAACAAAGGCGGAGATTTGAGATTTAAATAAATTTAAATATGAGATTTAAATAAAATCATAGGCAATTACTCTTATGAACATTTTGTGACAGGTTAGACAAAAATTCTATAGAACACAAAAGTGCAAAACATAAGAGAAAATACATTGATAAATCTCTATATTACTCTTCCTCCATAAGCAAACTAGTTTATTTTACTTTATCTGCATACTTGATTAAAAATATAGTGTAATGCAAACCAAGTAAACAAACACTTTGGGATCTACACTTACTTATTGACTCTTCTTAATTAGATTAATATTATCCAAACACATTAACCCATTGCCCTTTTGACCTGAGAATATTCACTGGGGGTGCTTGTGGCTGCAGCATTTACCTTGAGATAATTTGTGAATTACAGTCACAACCTTGCCCCCAAAGTTTGCCATGATATATCTCACTTTTACTGTTATTTTTGCATCTCTCTAGTATTTCGATAGTCTTTGGAAACAAATGACATCATTCTAGTTATAGTATTCTGTTTTTAGTAGTGATATTTCCATTTACAAAATCTAGTAATTCTCAATGGCTGAAAACATCCAATCCTAGAAAACGTAGCATTCTTATATGTGATGTTAACATCATTCTGGAACAGTTGTTAGCCGAAGATTCATTTGATGAATCCAATTTATGTATACACTTCTGTTATGTTAATATTAGAGACAAATTCTGTTTAGAAATAACTCTACGAACAGTTTTTGTATTTTATTTTCACATTTAAAACAAGTCAGGTTTGCTTCAGCCTCAGAGAGTGTTCATGTAAAATTAAATTAATGCTGGCAATGAGCTGCACTTTTGTTTTTCTAAATGGAAAATGAGTTAAGTGTCAATAATGGCACTGTAATACCTGTTCTAAACAATTAATATGCAAGTTATCTAACTTAAATATTTAAATTATTTAAATTTAAAATTTTTGAAGTGACAGATATTCATACAGTATTTTCTCCACTGTCCTTGTGGTTTAAACTGCCTATTTAGGTTTTATTAAAATGTACTATTTGGTTTTATTTAAATGCAGTCTCTGTAGGGAAAATGGTAGTAATAAAACATTCTCGGCATTAAAATAGTACTGAAGAAACTACTGATACATATTACTTTATTTTCTCATTTCTAGAAAGAGTTATACACTTGCTTTAGTCTTTTCTGTTTCTTATCAACAAAACCACAAAATTAAACCATGCACTTTACTAGTGATTATGACATTTATTCCAAAGGGCCACTCCAAGAAATATAATCATTCTCAGTCATATTGGCAAAGTTTTACATCTCATCAATTCAGATCTCAGGCATGCCTCTGTATATGCTACTAAAATCAGAGCTGAAAATTTCATGTTAAACCTAACTGAATATGACTTTGTGTAAGGATTATGACCATCAAATATTGTTGCTCCATTACTTTTCTGAGTAGGAAATAAGTAAATGAGAACATTATCATTATTATTATATTATGCACATAATATACATACATATGCATATACATATGTATGTAATGTGTATCTTTCTACAAAATATATGTAATTCATAAGAAATACATATAAATTCATATGTAAAACTTGGGATTTAGCCTCAGTAGACATTGGATGTTTTGCCTGCTTGCTCTGACTCCATTACCTAGCTTCTGCAAATAAAAAGTAATTTTTCTTTGAAGAAACACCTCTGTCTTTCCTCAGTTTTGATTTAAATGAGACTGACACAATGTTCCACTTTCAGAAAGAGGTGTATACTCGAGGCTGGCTAACCAGTATATTCTGTAATCTTGGTCACACACAGGCTTTTGGGTGGGCTATTGTGTATGTGAAGCAACCACGCATACAAATCCATAACACATTTGTCCATGTGAAAAATAACATCAGTCGGTTAAGATTTATCCATCTGCATTTGAACTTCCCTTTTACTGGATTTTTATGCCTTCTGTGATGTTCAAAAGAATGTCCATGGCCAATTCCATTTTGTTTTCCCTTCACTGTTAGCAACTAGCAGTGACACGTATTTTTATGGCAGATATTGATTACATTCACTTTAAACAGCTCCCAAAATTTATTTCTCATAGGGTTTCCCTAAACTACCAGCTACGTTGTCTCGATTATTATTTTGTATCTCGAAATACTGAGATTTTCATTATTTTCGTGTATTGCTTCATTGAAGTTATCTCAAGCACATTTCCCTTCATTGTATTTTAGTACTTTAGCATCTTAATGTGAAACTAACTGTTCAATCTATGTAACATCTAAGTCTATATTTAATTCAGTTTTCTCTTTTTCATTTAATAATTTATCTTGTTTACATACATAATATTCCATTTTCATGCTGTCTGTGGAAATCAGGCTGCCCACTAAACAACTACATGGATTTATGCTGAGACTTCAGCCAGTTAATGCAAAGTCAATCAGATTCGAAAGAAAATGTACCTATTTCAAAGAAACTGATTGCACATGGTTTTCGGTTACAGTTGCATAAAAATGTAATTGGATAATAAAACTAGGTCTTTGCAGCACTCTGAAACTCTCGAAAATATGTGGGAAATAAAAACAAGTAATTCCATTATAGTAGATAAAAAAAAATGAAGCCCAAAGAGGTGACATCTAAGGTCACCCTGGATGCTGATAAAGTATCTGGAATTTTGATATAGAACAAAGAATATTGTTTTACTGTCCTAATTACCATTACTACTCTACAATCATTTTTAATTGAGTACCAGTTATGCTAGGCATTTTGTAAGGTACTGTGAAGAATGTAGCATCTCATATCCAAGATGAAATTTGGAATGTTTGTTATTTTTCTTTTTTCCTTAATTTTAATATGGACTAAATACCATAAAAAAAAACTTTAAAATAAAGTTGCCTAATCAGTTAACAGATCTCTCCTCATTCTCTATTTCTATTTAGGAAATGTTGCATCCTTTTTTAGCCATGTATGTAGAATATTTTGATCATGACATAGAAATTTCTATTCTCTAGGTGACAATAAAAGCTCTTGATGCAGAATAGTCACTAAAGAACCAGCTACACAAGTGGCGATAATATCAGTATTGTACTGTATGGGGTGGGTAGAGGAGGAGAGTTGACTGTTTCTGCTTTTAGGTCTTTTCCTGAATTATACCTCAGATATGAGAGGTGACCTGGTAGTTTGTGGCAGCAAGAGTACAAATTAAGTCACTCATATGGTAGAACATAATCATTTTTTTAAATTTAAATTGACTTGGAGACCTTTATTTCA
Source organism: Cynopterus sphinx (assembly GCA_030015415.1). Taxonomy (NCBI): domain Eukaryota; kingdom Metazoa; phylum Chordata; class Mammalia; order Chiroptera; family Pteropodidae; genus Cynopterus; species Cynopterus sphinx. The sequence continues at coordinate 132,781,614 of CM057383.1, forward strand.
TATTGTTCTGAGGGGAAGTGCTATGTGCTAAGCAGTCACAATTAAAACCAATCTCTCTGAGGTAGATGAATATGCAAATGCACCTCTATTTATTGAATACATTGTATGGGCCAGTTATAATTAAAAAAATGTTTTTTATTTATCTCATAGTAACAGTTGAAAGAATTCTGCATTTGTTATCTCACTTAATTTCAATGAATCTGCCCAAAACCAATTTTAAAATGAGGATATACATGTGAAATTTCAGAGAGATTAAGACACTTGTAAAACTTTCCTCTTCTTGGCAATAGACATTTGAATATGGGGAGGCAGTACACAACGGTGGTTTAGAGTAAATGGTGGGCAATTATTCTTAATTTCATCAATAGTGAAGTGAGAATAATAATATCACCCATTTCTTGAAGTTGTGAAGATTGATTGAGACCATGCATGTAAAACATTTAGTGCACTACTTGACATAGGTACACGACTAATACAATATTAGTGCTGCAGTGGATACTAAGGTGTTTTGCTTAGAACCCTTCTTCAAAGCCCACATATTCACCCTCTCTACTGAAAATATTTCTTGTAGATGCCTCACAACTGTTTCCTTCAGAGGGACTAGACTTTGCTGAAGAAAATTGCCTTCTGCAAAGATACTTTCCATTCCATTGGTTGTCTTTGGGCCAATGACAGGTTCACATGCAGATAGAAAAGCTCAACTTCCTTAAACAATTTGGAAAAAATCTGAAGGGCCATCTCTCAACAACAAAGCTCCTCAAAGGATCCACTGAGGATTTAGTCGCATTGCAGGCCACCTTCTTCTCTTGTTAAATCTATGTTCTTTACTTCTTTTCACGTATATCTTCTGAGAATTTATCCCAATAAATTTGCAGGCAGCACTCTGTCTCAGTCTATTTCCAGGGATTCAAATCTAAGACACTGATAATGACGATGATAGTGAAGGATATGCATTTATGGGGTGTAGTGATGATATCAACCCCAACATTAATTCTCCTGATGACTACCTGGGACCTCAGGCTCTGCAGCATAGAGGTTGAATAAACAGTTTTGGAAAATAAAGCCTATTGTAATAACAAACTAACTTATTTATTTGAAGAACAATTTCTTGTTTCTTCATGTGTAGGATGGGTATACTTTTAGTACACAACACATGAAGCATTTATTATTTTAGTAAAAAATGCAACATAAAATAGTCTACATATACTAAATATTCAATAAAGTTTGTGATCATTATTCTAAGCCTCAGTACTTTCATTTGAAAGATGAGGATAATCATATTTGCTCTATTTACCTCCTAGGACATCTGGGAGATCAAATGATGTAATAAAAATGACCAAACTGTTATCAGCTATCACACAAATAGAAAGCATTTTTCTTATTATTACTGTACCAAAGAGAGAGATACAAACCTCATTAGAACTTAGGATCTAATTTTTTATCTTAGGACCTATAAAAATGAAAGTGAAATTCTGCTTTAAAATTATAGTTGAGAAAAGATCTTGGCTGGTATACAATAATGCCTCAAAAGAACTGAAAATAAATCAACCTACACCTTTTTTTCTTTGTTGTTTATGATGTGTTGGGTCTGTGACCTTGGATAAGTCATGTAATACTTCTGAACTTTAATTACTTGCCACCTACTTCAGAGACAGATCATATGATAAAGAGATAGTGAAATCATTAATTGAGATAGCATTTGAAGAGCCCTTGAGGATTCTTAGATAGATGAAAGATACCATATGAACAAAATGCATTATCTCACTGTTATTTAGTTGGAGGAAAATAGCATAATGTGCCATCTCAGTCAAAACACCTCACAGTGGCAAATAAAATCAAAGTGTTCTATTACATCCCTTCATAGTGAGGGAACAGAATTTCTGACCTTGTCTAGATGTTATCAAGGGCAATCTTGATTAAGCAACTGTGTAAGCTACAGGTATATAGAGATAAACTGTAATGATAATAAAGACCACATATTTGTAGACTATGTTATAGTTCAAATACAAATATAAGGTTGGAGTTAAATTTCAAGAATCTGATGCTAACCACTATAAAACTTTGGCTCTATAAGTTATTAGCTGCGTAACCTTGAGTAAATTACTCATCCTCTTCCATGCCTCAGTTACTTTATCCATAAAATGGTAATAATAATAGAATGTATTTTATAGAGTTGTGAGGATTAAATGTGTAAAGTACAGCAAGTGCTTGAATAATGTTGCTTTGTTCACTGTCATTTTGTTATAATGATTATGGGGGATAAAGAGAGATTTCCTGGCCAGGGCCACTGTCTATTTTGAGTTTGCACGTTTTTCTCCTATGTCTGTGTGATTATCCTAGTCCTCCGGTTTCCTCTCACTTCTCAGAGATAGACATGTAAGGTGAATTGGTGGATCTACACTGTCCCAGTCTGAGTGAGTGTAGGTGTGGTTATGAGTGCACCCCATGATGAAAGGGTATCTTGTCTAGGGCAGGTTTCTGCCTTGTTCCCAGAGCTTCCAGGACAGACTCCAGCTCCCATGAGCATTAACTGAAATAAGTGGGTTGGAAAAGAATTATTTTACCTTTTTTTATTTTTATTAATCTCTCTTAAACATATGTACAGCTCACATTTAGTCAATGTTTATTATTAGAAGTGTTTTAAGTCTTTATTTAGAAGTTAAGGAATTTTTTGTGACCAGACATATGTCTTAGAAACTTTACTTTATATCAATAGCCTATGGTAACATTGGTTTTGTTATGCATCATTTTGTTTAAAGTCACAGTTTCTAAGAACCTATTGGTGATATTAAGGGAGGACTTACTGTCATTGAAATAGATCATCATATATAATATTCATTCATTATGCATTAGATTGCTTTTATACATAGCCTAATGGGATCTCAAATTTGACAAAAGTCAAGCAGCACCTTGAGATAAATAGCATAACATTTTCAAGATACAAGAGGTTCATATAGTATAAGTGAGCCAAGAGACAATATTGTAAAAGCTAATATCGGTTTCTGTCATGATGAGCCTGCACAAGCGAGTTCTGGAACAAGCCGTAGTCAAGAAGGGATCCATGATTTGAATCCAAATATGAATCAGGTGGTTGGAGCAGTGTCATGGCTTAGAACACAGCCTTTTCCATCACCTGAAGCTGTCATCTTTCCTGTCACCTGGAGCAGTACTTAATGTCCTTCATGCATTTATGGAGAGTTCTGCCTTAAGGTAACTTAAGTTTACCACCTAGTTTCTCACAAAAATAGATCTATTTATGCCAGGTGAGACCAGAACTTTTTCTTATATGTGTTAACAATCTCTAAGGAAATACACAAATTTTACATAGAAAATTATTTTTAAAATTGTGATGATGCCAGAAGCAAATGGAAACTATTCCCTAATTCTTCAGCAAATTATTTTACTTCTAGTGACAGAATAACAATGAACTTAAGCCCAATATTACCCTAATCTATTTTAGATTCAGTTGCATAGATTAAAACATTAACATTGAATTACACTAACAAAAGAAAATAAATTAAAAAGATGATAGGTGTTTGTTCATATAACATTTTCTCTAAGATCTAAGTGTAATGACACTATATTAATTTAGTTCTCCCTGATATAAGAGAGAATACCAGGTTGCTTTTGATAAGAGATTTAAGAGAACAAATGGATCCTCACTCAGGGGACTGTTAGGATAGACCCCAATTTCATTTTAGATACATGTTGAGAACTTTCAATAAATTATTTCTGGCCTTCCTTCAGTAGTCACTTGAAGAATGATTCATAATTCTCTAAGATTCAAACTTCCTAAGCTCAGAGACCATAATTTAGATAAGAAACATACTAAACTACTATGATTAAATGTTCACCAAATACAATGAAATAATATAATAATGGTTTGTTTTTTCTCTCACATAATTTTCAGATGTAATTCAGGGCTGGTGGGCACCTGCATTCAGCCCATGAATTCCAAGTTTGCTCCACGCATCATGATTTCTAAAATAACAAAAAAGATGAAGAAAAGAGTTTCTAAGAACCTAATTCTAAAATAAGAACTCCTCACTTGTATTACACCGATAGACTGTCCATAGTCACAGTGCAAGGGAATTTGGAGAATGAAATCTCTATTTTGGTAATCACACAACCATTTAAAACTTGAATTTGGCACTCATTTGCATTATTACAAGGAAAAAAATTACATCCAATTAGCTGTTAATAGAATATAATGTTAATAGCAAAAGGCTATTAATCCAATGGCCAATTTTTAGTCTTTTCTTCCTTTCTTATAAGCCACATTTGAACAAATGATTATTTTTCCTTAATACCTGTTTTACTTAACTTCTGTAATACTAGTCTTTCTTGGTTCTCATCGGACCTCACTGGCTAACCTGTCTCAAATTATTTGTTAGTTTTCCTAGTATCCCTAACTGGTCAATAGTAGTAAGTCTATGAGTTTACTCTCCAGCCTTTACTTTATCTGCACTTGATCCCTGGGTGACATTAGCTAATCTCAGATTATGTACTGTCTCCACATGTATAAGCCAATGACTTTAAAAATACAACTCTAGCTTGAACTGCTCCTCTAATTATGATTTATCATAGTGCCTATTTGACAACTCCACTTGAATTTCTAACAGGCATACAACTGATGTATCTAAAACTGAACCCATCTCTCTTCATTCCAAAACTGAAATTCTTACTGGCTTCCCCATCAAGTTCCATGGCATCTTCATCCTTCCAGTAAGAAGAATGATGAAGAAAAAAGCTTGGCCTCATTCTTGATTTTTCTCTTTTCTCACCTATTTCATCTGCAATACATCAGTGAACTCTACTAGTTTTTCCTTCCATTTTCAAAGTGATAGTTTCTTATTACCTCTACCACAATCCCCTCAACCCATGCCACCTTTATTTCTCTCACTGATTTAGTTTATCTTCTAGTTCTCTTAATGACCATCCATAATTGTTTCTCAGATGAAGTGATCCTTTTTAAATGAATTAAAATCGCATCATTATACCAATCAGATTCTAGTCAATTCTCATTTCATTCAAAAAAAGTCTGTCCTGCCTGTCCTGCCCATGACCTTCTTTCTCCCTTGCTATCTCTCTGAACCTGTCTCCTATGTTCTTTTTGCCAACACTGACTTCTTCCATCTTCACCATGTACCAACTATGATTCAGGGTCAGGTCCTCTGAAACTGTTGTTTCCTCTACCTGAATTTTGTTTTCTAAAGAAAAATGTATAGCAGCATGTCTCACTTCATTTAGACCTCTTATGAAATCCCACATATGCAGGGATTTTGCTAGTTATTAATTTATTGCCTCTTAACACCACGTCCATCTTTTATGGCCTATTCTTTGCTAAGGAAGATGATTGCTAAAAACTATATTTCTTCTTTTCTGATTGGCTCTCTGTCAAATTCTGTAACAGGACACACTGGAATGAGAAGGCAAGGAGGAGAAAAGAATAATTTCTTCTTTCTTCATGATTTTTTCCATCCAAGTTCAGGATAATCTTTTAGCCTTTCCTTTGGTGGTGAACTATTCTCCCAGTTCCTGGGTGGCCTCCAAAAAGTTTTCTCTTCACTGTGGCAACAAATAATGTATTTTGGCAAGAGGTACATCATCTCCTTAGTGGTCTTATTATCAATCTTGTTGAATCCTTAGATTTCAAACTTTCTTTCTCGTTCAATTTTCCCTCAGCCCAAGGAGTAGCAAGAAATTTCTGCAGTTGCCGCTCTTGTAGCACTTGGAATTTTCTTTTTACCTCTTTCAATAGTTAATGACATTTTTCCTGGTTAAAAATTTTTATATTAAATTTTCCTTTTTAAATAACTGATGTGATTTTTTATTTGATTAGCTTTTGCCTAATATATTTGCTCTGATTTATTTTTCTCCATTATGTATCTGCAACTTATCTAATATATATATATATATATATATATATATATATATATATATAGTTTCTTAGTTATGTCTCTAAATTAATATGTAAGCTTCATAAAAGCATATTCTTCATTCCTTTTGACTAAGACTTTATCTCCACTATCTGAAATAATACCTGGTACAGCATTTCTTACTTCATTTAGGCTTCTGAGGAAATCCCATATTATCAAGTATTTATCCTAATTACCAATTTATTGCCTCTTAACTCTACACGCATTCTTGGTAGTTTAGGGCATTATGAGGATAGCAATGTGGAGAATAGATTGGTGCAGAGTTAACTTGTTTTCAGGAGTCAAATATAGAGTTTTTCTTAATAGTCTGGAAAACATGGTTTAATGAAGTAGGGTGACAGGTAAGACTTAGAAAAATAGACAGACAAATAATCTATTTAAAATATCAAGGTTTTAGTTATTTCTAAATTCTAGATCTCTCTATCTGAAAATAAGTTCAAGCACTTGATGCTTCCATGTAACATTTACTGTGAATAAAGGTAAGATGTCAGTTATGCTCATTAAATACCATCTATATTTTAATGCTTTTAATTACTTTCTTGGAATTAAAATATACTTTAATACATCTCTAAAAATAATATAAAGGCTTCTCTCGGAAGGCATAATTTATTCCTCAAATATTTGTTAACTTAAAACTATATGCCAGGTACTATGCTAATATCTGGGAAACTGGAGTGGGAAGAAACAGAGAGAGCAAAGAGGGTCAGGGGCTGGAACTTAAAATCTCTCAAAAAGATAGACTTTATATAGTCAATAATAAATTTCTCCTAAAGAGCAGCTTTCAATGGAGATGGGAGTGGATCTTGGTCTAGGAAGAAGGACATCCACATTTAGTAGATCTAAGAGTGAATGTGCTTTATTGAAAAAAATAATTACGTTTAGCTTGGCTATATCATAAAGAATCAGAGATTATAATGGAGAATGATGAGATATGTGACATAAGAATGAAACAAAGCCGGATTCAGAGGGCTGTACAAGTCCTCTATTGTCTTATCTTAATGCAAGCCACTAAAAGATGTTAAATGGAAAATACTATAATCAAATTGGAAATCTGAAAAATTACTAGGGTAGCAGGGTGGAGAACATGACTGGCGCAAAGTTAAACTGTTTGCAGGAATCATATATGAAATTTGTTTTAATAGGCCAGGGGAAACATCATGATTTCATGAAATAGGGTGGTGACAGATGAAATTTAGATTGGTGGACAGGTTATAGTTCTATTTAAAATTACCGAATGAAAGACATTGTAATTGAATTGAAATGTAGATAAAGAACAGATGAGAAATCAGTGCTGAATGGGAGAGAGAGAGAGATTATCAGTCAGTGTCTGATATGCCATAACTATATGCCATAACTAGAAAATATGTAAACCAAAACCAAATCTACATATTAAGTGCAGAGCCATAAATAAGAAATGGAGCCTGGAGCTATATGATAAAGAGCAATGGAATTATTTATTCATTAACTTAATAATTAGTGAATTATTGATTCTGTGTTTCATTATAGCACTAATCAACGGTCATTACATCAAGAAAGGTGTATAAATACTGGGTGATTGTTCAACATCTTCACAGTCACTACACATCTTTACTAATAAGATATATCGCGTATAACAACGTTAGCTTTTTGTAACTTGCACTTAATATTTTCTCTTTCAAAGCAATGCTCCTTCCTTTTTCATCATGTTCTGATCAACAGAAGACTGATATGATATCAACAGTTTTCTTGCCTTTTTGCTTCTCATTATATTCAATTAATGAGGGAATTAGTGAGATATCTCAAAGGATAAGAAGAATGTATGGGATTTTTATTCCCTTGGTACCAACCTTGTAATGTCCTTCATGGGTTGACTTCATCCCTCAACCAAAGACCACAGATCTTGTCAGAACTTTTGTCATCGATTATTCTCTCTGGGTTTTTGTAATTGTTTTCTAGCTTTAGACTTGAATATTTAAAAGATAGCAATGATTCTGAAGCTAAAATATCTAAGTATGAAATTGCTACTATTCCTGAGTTGTGTAAGATATAGCTTTTTCATTCTGTGAGTTGATTATACAGCAATATGATTGCATCAACATTTAAAATTTGGTTGCTAACTAGTTGATTTGTGTATTTATTATAAAAGTTGAGTGAAGTTAAAATCTTTAATAAAAGTATTTTGTCTAGGAATTAAATTAAGTGGAAGAAAAAATAGCAAAAGGTAAAATATGCAAAATAAAATTTCATGTCACTTGTTTGGTCCTGGCCAACAGACTATGAAGTGGAAATCAGTGTGCAGGAGATAGAGAATTGGAGCTGAGACATAGTTCAGTGGGACCCTATAGGGAGTTCTGAAGATAGTATGACACTTCAAAGCTACTGACAAAATAGCCTATAGAGCTTTTTCAGTATTTATAGTGCAACTTCAGTCAGTTTTTGGATGTAGAAGACCTAGGATAGGGAGTGTGACCTTGGGTAAAGAACATTACTTCAGAAAAAGAGGTTGACAAGTAAGGGCTGTAAGCCAGCAGAACTCCCAGATGCTGGGACAGTATGTCTTTGTTTTGGTAGGTGGATCTTGGCAGTGTATCCTACAACCCACCATGTTTCCTATTCTATTTTCAACATGTAGTCTTTCATATTTATATAGGCTACTTTGTTCATAGTTTTAGTTTTTGAATTGTCTGCTTATTTTTTTAGAGGTCTAGCTCAAAACACACAATTTCTTCCCTATCCCATCCCTCATAGTGCTTTATCACATTACCATCAATCCTGTCCTCAGAGCCTAAAATATAAAGTTGAAATGCAGCCTGACACATTAGATGCTTCAAGCTATTAATCCTTTCCACTTCCTCAGCCTCACAACCTATGATTTCCCAGTATGTTCTTCCTCTTATGGCAATGGAACAACTTTCAGCTCACCAAACACAAGTTTAATCTCCTTAACCTCACCCTTCTGTTTTTAACATTTAGGTTCTTGAGAGTATTCACCTTTTCCCATTTCTGTCTAAATAAATCTTATACATATTTTAAGAACATGCTCACATATTAATAATCCACTATGTCATTTCTGTTCACAACACCTTTTACTCCTACATCCCTATCATTTTATATATATATAAATATATATTTAATATTATTTATATTACACTGTATAATAGTTGTTGGCTTACTTATTTGGCCCTTTCTCTAGACTATGAGCTCTTTGCATACAGGAATTGTGTATTATATCAATTTGTCCCAAACATGGAGCAAAATATCCGCCTTAAAGCAGACTTGTAGACACAGAATAAATGCACATTAGATGAATGTTTGTATACATTCATAGTAATAGCACCAACTTTAAAAGGACAAGGAGACAGATTTTCTTTGATTAGCTTTTTTTTTACTTGAAATAAGTCTTAATCAATATGTGAATGGTTAACAGTATTGATGAAATGATAGAAGCTTGAGGATTTCATGGTCCTTGCCAGTTCAAGCATTCAATAATTTTAAACTTTTATATATAAGTAGGGTTATAGAGAAAAATCAATGAAAAGGTAGAAAATATTGACTTGTTCCCACTCCCTTTTTTATTTAGTTTGATTCTTCTTTACATAGCAGCTCTGAAACTGGCCTATAACTATAAAGCCAGTTAGTAGAGAAAACTGAGAATATAAGAACTAACAGTGCCATTTTTGCTTATTATTTTTTTGTTTTATGTGTAGGTCAGTGTACATTCTAGCATCTTGATGCTTTCTATAATAATCTTGATGATAACCATACCATAATACAAATACAGACCAACCTTTCATTTAACAAATATATATTTCTATCTTATTTTGTTCTTTACCCAGTCACAGATACTGAAACTATACCAATGAATAAGTCATATCCATTATCCTGAAAACTTAGTGGAAGGAACAGACAATATCCGAGACAATAAATATATATTTGATATATATTTAAATTTTTGCTTCATAAGTGGTAATATAAAAAGTAAAATATTGCTAGGGTATTGAGAATAATAGGGGATGGAGAGCAATTTTATTATCTACAATGTACCAAGTAATCTGCTAGGTACTTACTACTTTTTTAACATGAAAGAAAACAGAGGTAGATTTTTTATTTTTTAGTAAGATCTTTGAGACTCGGAAATGTTAAGACATCGTCTAAGCATATGATAATCTAGTGGTGGTGGTTGCAGTAAAAACAGATATTCTTAGAACAAAACCCAAAGTCCCTTCAACTGCTGCAAAACATCCTTTATAGGAATTTTCAGTAGATTTTACTATTGCCTGTAAGATCAGCTCAGAATCTCCAACAGCACTCATCAATTAGCACCAAGAGTACAGGTGAAAAGGGAGAAAGATGCAAATATTTTCAGAAGCAATAGATAAAGCCAGCCTCTGAACAGTAAGAAAGTCATCTGCAACAAAGTAAAAAGGGAAGTCTTATTTCACCACAAGATTTTACTAAGACAGCAGAAAAAGGAAGGGAAAGATTATAAGAAATGAGTTAAAAAACAAAACAAAACAAAAACAAAAACAAAAACAAAAACCTTAACAGTAGGTTTTAATTCATATTTTAAAATAACTTTTTGCTAGAAAAAAATAAACAAATGCTTTAGACCTATTCTAGGAGAAACAAATTTATAAACCAGACTTTTTTTTCCCCATAATATATAAATATAGAGCAAGAAGTATAACAGAAGCTTAGATGTTATAGTGGCTTCTGGAAGTCAACAGCAAAGCATTAAACATATCTAAACCTGCCCACAACTGCTTTGCATTTATATAGCACTCAATATTTTTGAAAAACATATTTTTACCATCACTGAAGTAAGCCACTCTTACAAACCTTCTCATTTGCAGATGAATAATAAAATGTTACACAAAGGAGCTAGTATCACTGAATTTTAGATGAAAAAGAGACTTATGGTTCTTATCCAACTCAATGTTATTTTATGAATGAGACAAGTGGGTCCCTGAGTGGACAGCTGATTTGTTCAAGGTCACAGCACTATTCAATTGCAGACTGTAACCTAAAAACAGTACCTTTTTTATTACTAGTCCACAGCTCTTATAGCTACCACTACTATTATATACATGTAGTCCAGACTTCACACATCTATTGAAATACAAATGCTTAAAAACCTGACAAATAAGATGAACTTAAAAAATTGTTGTATGAATAAATTTTAATCTTTTTTTTTTTGTCTTCACACATCTTTCCAAAAGTTGTTCCATGGCTTTAGAAGGGATAGGCTTTTACTCTCAGCCAATAGATCCTGTCCTTCATAGCTAATTACAATGGAGTGGGTCCACGCAAATAGAGTCTTCATACTGGCTATTCAGAATTTTAACACACAGAGACAATATTTTTCTGTGTTAGTCATGGCTGAGTAAAAATGAATGAAAAGTCAGACCAAGCCAGCTCCATTTACCCTCAACAAGTAAAATAAAGGTGGTAACTACAAAGAAGGTTATAAAATGAAGCAGATATAATATTTTATTAGAGGCTTCTGGTTCTACTGAAACTAGCATTGTCTACTGGATGTTTCCCTTAAAACTAATTCTCTTGCCAGAAAACAGAGAAGAAAATAGTTGATGAATCCAATCAATCATTGGGGACACAGAGACAGTTGAGTTTTTATGAATGGCAGAAGGCCAAGTACCTCAGATAAAAGAAAGGTTAGAGGACACCTTTCTAGTTATGTCTTTTCCTTTACTGATCTTGTCTTTGGAAGATGAGAATACCAAAAAGAAATAAATGTAGCAGTAAGTTAAATTAAACAAGATAAAAGACTAGTTTTGAACATAAGAGATTGGGTAAAATATGGATTAATTGACAATTAGAATAAGTATTTTAGGCTGAGGTGATAATTTTAAATATAAATATATATCTATGCATACAGACAAAGGAGTTGACATTTTTAGTAACACGTGGAACACTCCAACTGCATGGACACTTTATTTTCAGAAAGAGTGGAAGTTGGGAGGTATGTTTATTTATGTGTGTGTTTGTGCATATGTGCATGTGTGTGTAAAATGCAAAAGCTGTAAAATTTGTACAAAAAGATGGGCTCCAAACAAAAATTCTCAAGTGTAAATCTGTCAAATATCCTTAAGTTCTTTTCGAGGGCTCTTGTGTCTTTCTGGGTGGAGCCTCCTGTATAGCTCCCAGGAGGGAGATGATGTTCCTAAATTTTAACACATGGGAGGCGATGGTGCCTTCCCACTCCAGGTTGCCTTGATTATCTGGCCTCTCTGACAGGATCCCCTTGATAAGAAGAAAAGACAGATTGCCTCTGAATTCTTCTCTATGAAACTCGTTGTCCTTTTCAGCTCATTTGGAGATACAGACAAGCCATGGTCCTGACCACTGTCACATTATTTGTGAAGTAGAAGTATGCATGGAAAGCAACGTGACTTAAACCTTCATACAAAATGCCATTTACCATTTGCAAGTAAATGTAGAGCTCTCATCAAGCATGATTTCAGAGGTGAAAGTGTAGGAAAAGCCCATGGCTAGAATGAAAATAGAAGCAATTTAGTGACTACACGCACTGTAAGAGGCCATCTGTCCCCTTTGGGAAATAGATTATGATTGTGAAGACTCCAAGTTACTATTATAATATTTATTATAGCCTGCGATAATTTTATTTGGCCTGCAGAACAGAGTTATGAGCATTTATTCCCCACCATCAGTAAAAACTTAATGAGGACAAAATTGATCTCATCAATTCACGTCACTACCAAGATTACTATACCCTGTTCTTTACTCAAATTTCTTGTTTTGAGCAGGCCAATCATGATGCCTATTTTGCTTGTGGTCTTAATCTCAAGAAAACTGCCTAGGTATATTCTTTAGTGAAAGAGCACCAGAAGCAGGTCTCCAGTTCGTTTAACTCTTACATCAACCACAAAAGCTTGATGCTGGACATTGAAATAAGGAAAGTCAATCATTAGGAAATTAGGCCAGAGACTACTATTTATCTCCCAATATCCATTATCTTTCTTCGTTCTTAATAAACAACTATTAACTGAAAGCATGGCTATCTAGCTAAATGATTATAGTAGCATTGTGACTAAGTTTTGGCCAATGACTTAAATGAACAAGAGAAGCACAGAATTCCTTCTAGTTATGAAGGTTCCCTTTTTGGTTTGCAGTGAGAACTGCAAGAAAAGCCGCAAGGAGATGTGCTGTCACAGAGTGCCTGTGTAATGATAATGCAGAGTTCTAATTAAACATCAACAAACTCCTGATGCATCAGAGACCATAAGACATTCTAACCTCTAGTACAGCCTTGAATTATGAATCATCCCATCTTTATGAAGCCTGGAATTATATCAATTCCTAGAGTCCTATTTAGTATCCAAACCTCTTTACTACCATCTATATTATTGTAATAAATCCCTAATTACAGAAGCAAGTCTAAAAATAAAAAGAGCTTCATGTATTTGTTTTCTTTTCATGGTATTCTTAGAATACCATGAAATTCTTAGAATATCATTAAATTCCATGTGACTTAAATATTATGGAGAAAATGGTCACGAATGTGTATGTTTTCTCTGTCCCTATCATTTAATCATTTGCCAAGACGTAAGGCTCTAACCTCATAGTATCTCCAGAACAAATATTTCCCTTTTTATTATTGTTAAATCTTTAGGCAAATATTTATTTTCTGCTGCCTAGGTAATTGCCATTGGCTCTTTCTGATTTTCTATTTCTCCTAATTCAATAACATCCAATGATATGCTTTATGGGCTAGGCAGTGCTTCATCCCCCCAGAGTGGTTTAACTATCCTGTACAAGTGACTATTTATATATGTAATATTGGATCATCACATCCTCAAACAAAACAAAAATAAATAATGTCAAAGAAATCCTCAAGATTCCCCATAAAATTATATTCAAAGGTTTTATTTAGTCTTACATTCAACATGACTTGACTTTACACCAGTCACGTTGGTCACCTGCTCTAGACTTATTGCACCCAATGCCTCATTCTGCAGCCTTTCCTATCTATAATTTTTCATATTTATATTCTACTTCTAAGAGCTTTCTGTTTTCTCTTATGAACGCTCTCACTATGGCCAAATTCACAGCTATCCTATAAGTCATACCTCAAATATCTTCTCTACAAGGATTTCCTGTTTTATCTTTCTCAGTCTTTCTATCATGTATGCTCTTAAATTTGAAATTTGATATTTTCTTATTTGTAACACTTGGAGTAATAGTTTGTCATCTCAATAAACTAAACTTTATTTTTTCTTTTTAGGAACAAGGCCTGAATTGCTCTTTTTTGGGCTATACCAATATAGTTTGCAAATTTAACATGTATTTAATTGTGTGTGTGTTTCTGTGTGTTTGGTGACTTTAATAAAATTCTTTCCCCAGAATAATATAGTGAAATCTATGATATTAAGATCCCAATCAATAGGACTCACTTTATTACAACATCTAGCATAGACATACAAAATATAAGGTTTGTAAATAATGCATCCTTTAAAGCATAGCAGGTATGAATAAAAATTATAGATACAGTGAGAGTGAGGTAACTATAACTATATCTATAAAACTGTATCTATAAAAATTATAGATACAGTGAGAGTGAGGTAACTATAACTATAAATTTAGTTATTTAAATTGCATGGTGGCTTAAATATTATGGAAAAATTCATTTGCTTATCCTTGATTAATGCCTAAGATAAACTAGGCACAATGTTATCATTTTGAACATCCTATTCATTTTTTTCTAAAAAGAAATTAGGGAATTCCAGAAGGATACTGTGAATTAAAGAGAAACACTAGAAAATTTGAACCATCAATTAAATCCTGCTAAAACGCTTTGTTGAGAATGAAACTCGTTAAGCTTGGGGAAGAAGATAAGAGTTTAGTGGCACTCACCAAGAGACAATCTTGTAATCTGATTAACAACAAGTTTTGTAAATGAAGCTGAGTCCAGATCCTGGCTCACTTGCTTCATATATACATACATATATAACCAGACAAGCAGATTAATCACTTTAAAACATTTACATTCTTCATATGGGAAACATCCAGGACTCCTTTTTTCATGGATATTTGTGAGAATTAAGGGGAGACAATGAATATAGAGAACTAATTTTACCCTGCCAGGCACATAATTGCTGCTCCATAAATTACTATTATTTGATTAGTATATATATATGCATCCTCTGTCTTATTAACTCAATTAAAGAAGATCCATGACATGTTATCATGATTATAATTAAAATTACAAGTGCTTCCTATCTATATTTCTAGAAAAGAACATTTTTCTATCCCTTTTCCAAATGTACTGCCAGTCTTAATATACCCTAAAGTATAAGTGACCAATATATTAGAGATCCAATGAGGTTTTGTTACTGATATGTAATTCCATTAAACAATAAAAACAAAATCTTCTAATCAGTCTTAGAAAGTAACCCTGTTCAATGAATTTTCCTATTGAAGAAAACATCTTAGGTTCACATTAAAAAAAGATTCTAGAGCTTACCTAAAACTTCCAGGATCTTATTATTGATAATTTCACCAAATCTTGTGTCAGGAGGAGAGCCATTCCTCACCATTTCATGAATCATCATGCTTATAGAAAAAGGCACCCTTTCTTTCAACTTTCAGTAAAATCTTTAATATCTCTCCTCCAAATGAGGTAAATAATGATAAACTCCACATGTCAGAAGGTTCTGAAAACATCCTTTGTGCAGCGATTTAAAATTATGAGTCAGAGGTCTTTCTATGTAAATATTTCATAGCTTAAAATATCTATAATGTTACTACACTCATAATAAGTGGACATTTAGATATATATTGTCAAACTAAATGAACATCAGTCTTCTACTATTTTCAGGTATTGGATGCTTTTTAACGTATTGTAATTTGCTCACTCCAATATAAATATTATGTATTTTGGGTGTCTTTCAGGTTGAAGATGTGAGAAAAAGAAACAAATATTTTTCTACGAGTTTTTCACCTTTAATGCTGCTACTCTTTTACTGTCAACACAGACTAAGAGAGAACCAGAAAAAAAGGAAAAAAATAAATGAAAGTGAAAGTGGGAGAAACCATAAAATATAATAATGCAGAGTTAAAAATGTGCATTCACTATGGATAAGCTATTGAATTGCTAATTGTTATTTCAAGACATAAAATAAACCAAATTTAGTTGCAGTAATAAAGGATGAAACAAGAGACATAAAAAATTAAGCAGAAATGGTGCCTGTTGTAGGAGAGATTTAGAACAAGGGTGTAAACACAACATGCAACCTAGGCAGTGCTCTCTCTATATGTATCACACTCTGATTTTCCTGTGCATTGACTTCATTTTCTTTTCTTTCTTTTTTTGTTCTGGAGACTACCCTCTTCATCCCACATGGAAGAATACGGCTACCCTCAGTTATAAAGTTTTATGACTTGAGGAGATGGAAACAATCTTGTTACCTTTCTCAATCCTTCTATGTCAATATTTCATTCATCCTCTTCCCACATGCCTGTGTCTTTCATTTAAATCTCCTGGGCACTTAGATCTCAAGGGCCCAGACTGAATCACATGTCTACTCATGGCCAGAAAAACAGTGTGTGGTAGCAAAGATGTGACTACAGAGGACCGCCTTTCCTGACAGTCACCAGGTGGCAAGCTAGAAGGTCAAATCAAAAGTATCTCTATCACAACCATGAATTCAGATGCTAAGATATAACTTCCAAGCCATAAAATATTATATCAGTTCTCAAAGACCTAAGACCTACATAGGAGACAGAATATATATAATTTAAAACACCATTGAAAGATTCGGAAAAAACAGGTAAGACATGTATTTTCCTATTCTTCCCACCAAAGACAACTAAAAATCAAACATATAAAACAAACATAAAAAGACTATAAAAAGTGGAGACAAAAAAGCAGGCTGACTAGAGACATTGCAGCCTAAGGGATAAAAGTTGGTGAGTTCACTGTATTTTCTTTTTGCCTCAAATATCCTAGTTTTGGAGCCAAAGAAGCTGGCAACCCAGAAATGCCAACAGTCAAAAAAGGAAAAAGCACAACAAAAGCATGTTTTCACTAGCCAAGACTTAGAAAGGGGCAAGCTAGCAAGAGAGAAAATATTTGGACAATTACTGCTGTAATCCAGTCAAATATCACAGTAAAAAACAGGGACCCACTTCCTGCCATGCCAGCAAAGTTGAGT
Organism: Cynopterus sphinx; assembly: GCA_030015415.1. Lineage (NCBI taxonomy): Eukaryota > Metazoa > Chordata > Mammalia > Chiroptera > Pteropodidae > Cynopterus > Cynopterus sphinx. The sequence continues at coordinate 132,798,724 of CM057383.1, forward strand.
GTGCAGCCTATTAGTGGATGCCCAAAACACATGTAAGTTTGGTGTCAGGGAAGCTCAAATAGGAAACCAGGACATTTATCCCCACTAGGAGGTATAGAATGCCTCCTTCATTAAATGGAGTTAAATGTAAAATATAATCTATAAAACTTTTGGAGAAAAATGGGAGCAAATTTTCAAGATCTAGGAATAACCAGAGTTCTGACTTGGCACCAATAGTGCAATACATAAAGAAAAACTGATTAGTTGGATTTTATACAAATGTTTAAGAATGACTACCTCTCTGTAAAATTGTCTGCTACAAGGATAGAAAGACAAATTACAGACTGCCAGAAAATGTTTGCAAACCACATATACAACCAAGGACTAGTATCTAGACTTTCAATCTAGAGTATTGAAAGGACTCTTGAAACTCAATAATAATAATATTCAAACAGAAAATGAAAAAAGACAGAAAGAGACAATTCACTCAAATGTTATACAGGTAAAAAATAAGTACATAAAACAAGCCTAACATTATAAGCAATTAAGAAAATGTAAATAAAAACAATGAGATATCACTACACATCTTTCAGAATTAATTTTTTAATTGACAAAAATTCAATGTCAGCAGTCTGTAGAGAAACTATATCATGCATACATTGCTGTTAGGAATGTAAAGTAGTACAGCCACTTTGGCAATTTGTTAAAACCAAACATGCAACTAATACATGACCCAGCAATTGCACTCCTGAGTATTTATTCCAGATAAATAAAATAAATAAAGATTTCTGCTTTCACATAAACCTAAGGACAAATGTTTGAAGAAACTTTATTCTTAATAACTCTAAACTAGCAACAATCTAGATGTTCTTCAATAAATGAATAGTTAAACTATGTTAGACCGACACCATGGACTACTACTCAGTAATAAAAAACAGATAAACATCCATTCATTTAACAACTTAAATGAATCTATAAAAAAGTTTGTTGAGTAAAAAAAAAAATCAAAAAAGGCTAAATATTTTATTATTCCGTTTACATAACATTTTTGAAACAGAAAACATATTAGCGGTTGCTTGATATAAGTAGTGGATAGGGATAGAAGCGGACCATTAAATTCTCGTATCACATATCACTTTCTTTTCAAAGTTTTTTGCTCATCAGATGAGTCCTTCAGCAGTTCATCCACCTTCTGAAAATTCTCAAAACCCCAGATCTTCTCTGACAGTCTCACTTAAAAACCTTTTATCATGATGTATGGTCTTCATCCTTTTATCTTAAGAATTACATAGATCTTGGAAGTATTAACTTCTGTGAGTATAACTGGAGCTTTCTTATGAAAAAAAATTGTGCTCTCTTACCTACACCACTACTGTTTAATTCACCTCTAGAGCCTCACCATTGTGGCAGTTAGTTTCTATTTAGAGTTTGTTTATTTGTTTGTTTGTTTTAGCACGATGAGTAAGTTATAGTTCTTCAAAGATGCATAAGTAGGATTTTACAAAGAAAGGTGTTAAGAATCTATCATGTAAATACAACTTTGAAGTACATGAAGCACTTTGAGTAGACTTGAAAGCCTGCTAACATAGTTTCAGGAGACAGATTTTCTTGAGTCCAGCAAAAGTAGCATCTTGGGCTTTCTCTAAGATATATTTATTTCTAGTTATTTTTCTTTCTCACCAAATAGCTTTAATTATGATAACCACTTACTTATACAAGATCAATAACTTATATAATAATATTTGAATCTATTAATCTGTTATAACAGAATAGTATCAAGTTAAATAACATTTCAATTTATTGTTTTTAAAAGTAAAATAGTGAAATTTTTTCTTCTATATTATGTCCAAATATTAAACATAACTTCTCAATGATTTATGATTTATAGGGTTTTATTTTACTTTCAAACAACAGTTTTATCAGAAAGGAATTAGTCCTTGCATTTGACAAGTGAGTAATGAATAGAGACACTGAGACAAAGAGACATTTAATGAGTTTCTGAGGTCTCACTGCTCATGTCAGACTTGGGATGAAAATTACAACCTTATAAAGAGGACAGAGGAGTGAACAGAAATAACCAGGGCACTAGATAGGCACTAGAACCAAATTTTATCCCATTTTATCATGGTAAAAGCCCAGTGAGCTAGTGTTGGCATCTACATTATACATAAAGAATTTGAGGATTAGAAGGACAAATTAATTCATCAGAAGCCACCTTTTCAACATGAGAATTGGGATTAAAATTTACATTGATATTTTCTGAATGCCAGTTTCACACACATTGCTCCTACCTCAAGTGTAAATATAGTAATATTACCTAAAATATATTAAACATGTCATATGTGGAAAGCATTAAGTGATTCTCATTTGCTCTTGTTTTGCTTTGTGCAAAGGATCTTTGTTTTCTCTAATAAGGATGTACCTCTCCATTCTAATCAAAACATTTCCAAGACTTTATTTTTAATAATTGGAGGTGGGACAGAAAAGCCTTTTTCCTCTCATGCAACTATAAGGATATGAGCCTGGGATTAAGGAATCCAGATCTCTTATTTCACGAATAATTTCGTCTGATAGAACAAAGACAACATTCAGAAAAAACATTTAAAAGCAGCATTTTTGTTTTAAAAGCTCCCTACAGCTCTACAGACAGATTTACTGCTTTGTAAACAGCAGTTTTGATAGTAACAATTATAATGGTTCTTATTTTTTTTTGTTTTGTTTTGTTTTGTTTCTTTCTCTTGAAAATAACTTTACCCATAAAAGATACATTTACACACGTTGTTCCATTCAAACCTAAAACCAAACATAAGATAGTTCATTTGATCAATCAATATTGTTGAAGTCTTATGCAAAACACACTGTTTTAGGTGCTATAGATACAATAGTGAAAAAAATAAAACAAAACTAGGCCAAGTCGCTTGCCCTTGTTCTTATTACAAGGGGAAGAAATTGAGACACAGAGAATTTAAGTGTCTTAACTAAAGTTTCAGCATTTGTAAGTGAAGAAGAAGCTGAAATCAGGTTGGTCTGAGGTTCAGAGTTCAAGCTCTTATTGTTTTAGAATGCTCTTAATGAGAGCCCATTTCTCCCATCCACAACTTTAAGATCAACTTAAAGTTGGGTCTCTATAGCAACCCAACTTTAAGTATAAAATTTAATTCATGGTTGCTTAAGAGCTGTTATTATGTGGCTTGCCGAAATGTATGGAGTCATAAAACTCTTTTCAATTGAATGTTTTCTTCTTTGCTTAGTCAACTCAGAGTTTGCTAAGTCTAAGATGAATAGCGTTGAGAGAAGTTGATCTTCAGAGAAGTCCTCTGAAGATATTTTTTCATATTAGACTTTACATCTTGTAGGAATTCATTCTCTGACAGAGTGAAATATGTCTAAAGCATCATGTGTCAAATACTTTAACATAAATTTAGAAAACTCATGAAACCTAGTAAATGATTAATAAACCTTGCTTAGAGAGAGGAATGCTCAGTTTTACAGTCAAGCTTCTAGATCTTTCATGAGTTTAATAGAACATAAAATTTCTGTGAATTGGATTTTATAAAATTCAAGTAAATATTGAGCAACTAGAACTTAGGTTGATATAAAACAAACAGATCTGGAGGCATTAGCCATGTGTTCCACAAGTTTGTAGCACTTTCCAGAGATTTTTCGTGTCTCACAATTCTCTTTCTCAATTATCTTTTAGTTTATTTTCTTTAAAGAGAAAATCTTATTGACTAAGCTAAAGTCAGGTGTCCTTGCTTGATATAATGAACAAAGACCAGGGGAGACAAGCTCACAAAACATAAACATGACTATAATACAAACACATAAGTTGTGTTATGCTAGAAGTTCCCACAGTTGTTTAGTAAAATCACTTCGACTCGATCTCATTTCTATCTGATAAAACCATTTATTCTCTGAAGTATATGAATCCAAACTAAAATAACTCTCACATTGAGCCACGTTATTACAAAAATATCAAGCATGGCAGTGGTAATAGTGACCACAGGGATCCACAGTATAAAAAAAAAAAAGATTTATTTTGGTGTCAAATTAATGAGAATTTAAGTATACCATTCATCAAACACTTTGTCCTAAGAATTAGTTTAAAATTATGCAGTGTCATCTTTTGACTTCTTTCTTTCACGTTATCATCTTAGAGTCACAACAACCATATCAACTAGATATAATTGCTTTCCCTCCTATGCCTAGTATTTTTTAATAACGTATGAGAAAATAGATTCAAAGTGAAGCTAAATAACAGCAGTTTGTGCTCCTGAAAAGTAGGTCAGGTATATGAATGATAACAACAAGCCACAAAAGTAAATTAAAGAAGGAACATTTGTTCTGAACCAAATCTAATTGGTCAAAATCTGACTTGAGCCTGGGAAGTCTAATATGTGACATAAGTTTATTTAAAAAAGGTTCTGAACATTTTAGCATTTTAAGACTTAGCCATGTGAATTCTCATTTTTATCTGAGATCAGTTACCACCTTGTTTATATTCCATTCCCTGTGAGATAGAGTGTTAAATTCATATCATTTTTAAGTCTGTTTAAAGCCATAAAAAATTTTAACCTTTCTACCACACTTTGTCATTCCCCCATTCCACAACTGCATACCCTACATTTCAGCTATTTAAATATTTGTTGTTGTCTGAATGTTCTTTGGGCTCTGATGTCTCTATGCCCCTGCTCTTATTTATCTTCCCAAGATATTCTCTCTGTTTTTTCATTGACTTTTCCTTTGTACCACTTCTCACAATACCCTCCCTCACCACTACCAGCTCACAGTTTTAAGAACTTATTTTCATCATTCAAGACCCAGCTCAAAGTTTGTCTCTTCAAAGCATTCTCTATTAATTTTACCTCTACACAATTTGCATAAAAATGTTCACTCTTCTCATTATTGTCCTCTAAAGCACTTTATTTGCATACTTAATACACTGCATTGTGTCACCAATAGCTTTTTTTAATGTTTATAATTTTAGCCCTGTGAAGGTAGAATTGGATTTTCATCTAATTTTTTCCCAATGCCTAATATATTGCTTTGTGAATATTAAAATTTAGTAAATATTGATGATAAGTCAAAATTATTTTGCTAAATGGTGTTAAAAATAGTTAATATTTTCATGTCAGAAAGAGAATAACAAGAAAGTAGGTTGATAGTTGAAACTCATAGAATTATGTAAAAGGAAATATATTAATAGTTTTTACCAGTAATACTCATGGAAGACAACAAAGCTTAGCAAAAAAATAAATAAATAAAGATAAATTGAAATGTTTTATGAATATAGGGTGGGATAACTTCTTTGATTATCAGCCACTTTTTGAAAATGTAAAACCCACAAAAAGGTTAGACATATTACTGAAGATAGAAGAATTAAGAGAAGAGAGAAAAAAAGAGAGATAATCTTGGCAAGATGAACATATGAAATAATAGGTCAGTGAAAATTACTACAAGAGAGGTAGCCAAAAGCTTACTATGGACTGGTCTACCTAAGGCTCCTGTTGAGGTTAGTGCACATCTGTACTATTCATCTTCAGAGACTTCCATTTCTAGGAACAAAATAGAGTGATTACTTTATGATACCCCTTAAAGAAAAATTCTAAAAATAGTAAACATATTTCAAAATGTATAATTGTGTTTTCAAGAAAGCAAGGGGAATCCCTGAGGCTAAACTCAAAGAAGAGGGTACATCAGAGAGCAAGAGTGCATTGGGTATCCTAAACCCATATAGCAATCTTAGTGACCTAATTGTTTCAGGTTTAATGGCTCTGTGCAAATAATGAATGAGTCATGACCTCAGACTAACATAAAGAGGATTATGAAGTGATGGTACCTTCATCAATGAAAGTCTCAATGAAAAGAGTGAACTAACAAAGGATAACTCTAAAGAGGGAAAAAATATAAAAATTGTCTGAGCCTTAAAGTTGAGTTGGAAAAAAAGTAAGAAATATTAAACTAATAATGAATCATCAGTGATGAATTTATATTCCATTCAGACTCCATGAAAATCACTGCTGTGGTTTTAAAAGTTGTTCATAAATTATTGGGTACATCTTCCTACAGAAGGTAGAGTTAATTCCTCTTCCTTGTATGGGGAGAGGATGAGCCATTATAACAAATAGAATATAGCAGAAATGCAATCTATGACTTTTGAGACTATGTCACAAAATGCATTGGAGCTTCCCCCTTGTTCTCTCTTTTGAGCTACTCACTGTGGGCAACCTATTGCCACGTTGTATGGACACATCAAACAGCCATATGGAGAAGACCACATAGAAACAAAGTGAAGCATCCTGCCAACAACAAGAAAAAATGTGAGGCCTTCTGCCAACAGCCATATGAGCCATCTTGCAGTTGAATACTTCACCCTCACTCAGGTCTTCTGAAAACTGAATTTTGATTCATGCTTCAACGGTAACATCAGGAGACATCCTGAGCCAGAACTCCAGAATTCCTGAAACACAACAAAGAACAGATATCTCAAATTTTATAAATGTTATGGTAATAAATAATATTTAATATTTATTGTTTAAAGCTAAGACTGAAGGTAATTTGTTAAAGAGAAAATGCAATATTACATAAATAATTTAAACAAAAATCTTTTATTTAAAGATTGATAGTTATCACTTTGAGTTCTGGTGAAAGCTAGTACAATTCCTGTGTGGAAAGACAAATGCTCAGGACAGACTTATGCTTACAGAATTTCTAGTTAAAGCCATGGGACAGGAGGTCAAGATCCAGGCTTTACCTGGGCAAAGGAAAGCTGGTGACAGGCTTATGAGCAAACCTTTTGGAGAAAATATTAGGGAATTGGTTGTCTTCTCACATACTCTGTTATGACAATTGTTTAATTCTCATTCTTCCTGTAGTAAAAGGCCTGCAAAGTTAAGCTAAAAACTTTCTTAAAGCAGAGCAGCATTTTTTGACTGTGCACAGAGAAGTTATTCAAATTGATAGCAAATAAAACAAGGTCACTGAATAAAAGGTCAACATAGAAAAATCTATTGCATTTCATGTATCAGCAACGATAAAAAATAAAGTTTGAATTTAAGCTATAATTTAAAATAGCATCCCAAAGTACCAAATAACTATGAATAAATCTCATGAAAGCTTATAAGAATTATTATATACCATTACTAAAAAGAGAAGGAATCAAGATAACATGGTATCAACACAAGAATGGACAGATGGAACAGAAAAAGAACGAAACACATGATTTTTGATACTCCTAAGCAATACACCTTTAATAAGTGATATTGGGTCAGTTCACTATGAACATGAAAAAAAACCCCATAAAACTTAAACTCTGCTTTGTAACTATGAGTAGCAGAAAAGGGCCCACCAGAGATACCTATATCCTAATCCCTAGAAACCAAATATGTTACCTGACTTGGCAAAAGGGAATTAAGGTTGCAGGAGAAATTAAGATTGCTAATCATCTGTTGTTAAAATAGACATTTCACTTTGTAGTATCTGAGTGGACTTAATATAAAGATCTTTGAAAGTGGAAAAAAGAGAAGAGTTTAGAGCGATGTATTATAGGGAAAACCCAACTTGCCTTGGCTGGCTTTGAAGATGGGAGGTGATCATGAGCCCAAGCATGAGGATAGACTTTAGAAGCTGGCAAAGGCAAGAAAATAAGTTCTCCCCTGCAGCTTTCAGAAAAAAATAAAGCCCTGATGGCACCTTGTTTTCAGTCCACTGAGACCATAGTCAAACTTTTGACCCATAAAACAGTAAGATAATAATTTTGTATATTTTAAGCCACTAAATTTGTGACAACTTGTTCTATCAGTCACAGAAAAGTATACAATGTCATAGAGAAAAGACAAGAGTAGAGAAATTGTGAACCTAAACCTAAATCTCAAAGGTAGATTATGAAAAAAGAAAAAAAAAAACCTTTAAAATACAAAATAAAATAGCTTCAAAATTTGGATGTAGATAAAAGACTTTTTAAATGAGGTCAGAAAAGCACTAATTTAGAGGAAAACATAAAAATAAAAGGGCAATATAAATATTAAGTTCATTTTTAAAATGCCTTTAAAAGAAGAGGCAAGCCATAGATTATGTGAAGATATTTTATAGATGATATACTGTATTTATCAAAGGACTTGACATAGTTAAAAAGAGACAGAAAATCCAACAGAAAAAGTTAGTTTTTTTTTATTTTTTATTGAGGTATGATTAAGACACAAAAAAACTATGCGTATTTAGTATATATACTTTGACAAGTTTGACGATATAAGTATAGACCCATGAAACTGTCACCATATACAGTCCCAAACTTATCACAACCTCTAGATGTTTCCTCTCTTTCTTTTTTAAATAAGAATGTTTAACATGAGATCTATTCTCTTAATCAATTTAAAATACATAATATAATATCATTAATTATATGTATTATGCTATGTAGTAGATCTCTAGGATATACTCATTTTGCATAAATGAAACTATGTATCCTCTGATCAGCACTGCCTCCATTCCCCTTCTCCCAGGTCCTGGTAGCCACAAAGTTCTTTTAGCTTCTATGAGTTCAGCTATTTTAGATTCCTATGTAAGCGAAATTCTATAGTATTTGTTTTGTGTCTCGTTTATTTCATTTAGCCCAATGTCTAAATGAAATAAACCAGACACAAATGTCTGGTTTATTTCATTTAGACATTGGGCTTAGAATGTCTTCTAAGATCATTCATGTAGCAAATAGCAGAATTTCCTCTTTTATTAAGACTGATTAGTATTTTATTGTATTTATAGACCATATTTTCTTTATTCACTCTTTTGTCAATGGACATTTAGATTGTTTCAATGTGTTTGTTAATGTAAATAATAATGCAATAAACACAAAAATGCAGATATTTCTTCAAGATCTCGATTTCAATTATTTTTGTGTATATACCTAGAGGTGGGATTACTGGATCATAATTGTATATTTCCTTTTTAATTTTTTGAGGAATTTCATAGTCTTTTCCAAATTGATTGCATCAATTTACATTGCAAGTACTTGTCCATTTTTTCTAGGTTATTGAATTTGGTGGCACATAGTCTTTAATAGTATTCTTGTACGATTCTTTGTATTTCTGTGTCATCTGTCATAACTTTTCATCTTTCATTTCTAATTTTGTTGTCTTTTCTCTATTTTCCTTAGTGAGTCTAGCTAGCTATTTGTCAATTTTATTAATCTTTTCAAAGAACCAGCTTTTTGTTCCATTAAGCTTTTCTATTGTCTATTCTAAATTTTATTTAATTCTGTTCTAATTTTGATGATATCCTTCCTTCTGCTGACTTTGGGCTTTATTTTTCTTTTTCTAGTTTTTTAAGATGTAATATTAAGTTGTTATTTGGGATTTTTCTATTTTCTTGAGATAGTACTGTCATGATATAAACTTTTCTCCTATTACTTCTTTTATTATATTCTAAATGCTTTGATATGTTATATTTTCATTCTCATTTGTTTCTATGTATTTTTTGATCTTTTATTTTTTTCTTTGAACCATTCATTCTTTAGTAGCATGTTGTTTAATCTCCACATATTTGTGATTTCCCTGCTTTCTTTTTACAGTTGACCCTCTTTCAAAGCACTGTTGTTGGAGAAAAAAAAAAACTACAGACCAATATCTCTGATACAGATGCAAAAATCCTGAACAAAATACTAGTAAATTGAATACAACAATCTATTAAAAGATTAGACATCACAATCAAGTGGGGTTCATTCCAGGGGCACAAGGAGGATTCAACATATGCAAATCAATCAATTTGATACACCATATAAACAAACAAACAAAAAGATAAAAATTATATGATCATATCAAAGATGCAGAAAAAGAATTTGACAAGATGCAGCATCCATTTATGATTAAAAAACACTTAATAAAATTTACATAGAAGTAGAATACCTCAACATAATAAAGATCATATATGACAAACCCTCAGCTAACATTATACTTAATGGTGAAAAACAGAAACCTTTCCCTCTAAGATCAGAAACAAGACAAGGATGACTGTTCCCACCACTCTTATTCAATATAGTATCAGAAGTCCTACCTAGAGCAATCAGGCAAGAGAAAGAAATATAAGGTATTCAAATTGAAAAGGAAGAGGTCAAATTGTCATTGTTTTGCAGATGATATGATTCTCTATATAGAAAACACTAAAGACACCACCAAAATCTATTAGAAACAACAAACAAACACAATAAAGTTGCAGGATACAAAATCAATGTACAAAAATCCATTGTGTTCCTATATACTGACAATGAAATTTCTGAAAATATAAAATACAAATTCCTTTTGCAATTGCAACAAAAAGAATAAAATACCTAAGGATAAACTTAACAAAGCACATGAAGGACCTATATACTGAAAACTATAAGACATTATTAATATAAATTGAAGAATACGCAAAGAAATGGAAAGATAGTTCATGTTTTTGGATTGAAAAAATTAAGATAGCTAAAATGACCAATGTATCCAAAGCAATAAACAGATTTAAAGCAATCCCCATCAAATCCTAATGGCATTTAAAAAAAAATAAAAACAAAAATTATCAGATATGAATGGAAAAACAAAATACCCTGAATAGTGAAAGCAATTCTGAGAAAAAAGGCCAAGACCAGAGGTATCACACCGCCTGATTTCAAACTATACTACAAAGTGACAATAATCAAAACAGCATGGTGTTGCCAGAAAAACAGATACACAGACCAATGAAATAGAACTGAGAGTTCAGAATTAAACCTATATATATATGGACAAATAATTTTTAACAAAGTGGCCAAAAAACATACAATAGAAATAATAAATAAAGCCTCTTCAATAAATGGTGCTGGGAAAATCAGAAAGCCACATGCAAAAGAATAAAACTAGACTCCTCTCTGTAAAATTACACTACTTTACACCAAAATGAACTGAAAATGAATCAAAGACCTAAATATAACACCTGAAATAGTAAACTTCATAGAAGAAAATATAGATACTAAACCCACAGACCTTGGTTTTAGAGAGGATTTTACTATATATTATTAAATATACACATGAAACCTATAAAATTTTATTAACCAATGTCACTCCAATAAATTTAATTTAAAAAATGTAACATATAGTTCTGAGAGAATCAAGTTATCCATATTGTAAAAGTGTTTTCTTTATAGATATCATCCACAAAAATTAATTCCAGATAAATTAATAACATATACATGCATATATTGTTTCAAGATGATTAAACTGAGAAAATATTTGAAAAAAAGAAGAGAACTGGAAAAAATACATCATATAATATTTCATTCATATAAAACTTAATACATGCAAAATAATTGTATATACTCTATATAGATGTATATTCACACAGAAAAAATTATAAAGAGGAGGCATGGGAAAAAAGGCATGGTTACTGAGGAAGATAACTGAATTACTTCTAATCACCTATTTTGTCATCATCAGATGTCGAAATTAGACTATTACTGGACATATATTTAGAAAGAATGGTAAATTTAGGAAGAAGATATGTTTTAATGTTCTTTATAGAACTCATTCTCTATATTATTCTAATCCAATTATTTATGGTTCTGAAATGTGAATGTCACAATAAAGAAGTCTTAGCTCTTAATAGCTTCTTTTAGTGTTTTACGTTGGCATTCTTGGTTATTCACCCAATCATCATTTCTACTTTCTTTCTCATAAAAAACAAACCTTGTTTTTTTTCTAAATCCACTATTTCCTCAAAGAATTCAGAAGTAAATTCTGATTATGCTAAACTAATCAAGGGGTTATGATTCATCCTTCTAATTTCAGGTTAAAAAGGAGCATGTGATAAAATTCTAGCAAGTGAAATGTAAGAAGTTCTTTCTTAGGAGCTAGGCGACTCTTTTTATCTGACATATATTGTCACTTTAGTTCTAATTTGTTACCATGATGAGGACTTAGCCAGCATGAGGTCCATACCAGAGAAGGATAATGGAATTAAAGAGTCTTTAGTGACATCTTTAAACTACTTGATTAATCAGCTCTAGAAATACACTGCCTTGGAATTTCTGGTTATCTGAAGTAATAAAATGTCATTAATTAAGTCATTTTGAAATGATTTTTCTATTACTTACACCATAAATAATACAGTATCACAGCAAATATAACACACTAGATGGTTACCAAGATGGCCTTAATGTTCTCTTTAGCTTGCCTAAACCTTAGACATGCTTCTTCCTGACTATACACCATAGCACACTCCCATCCTCTTTATTTTTACAGCATTTACTTCAGAAAATTTGGAGTTGTAAACTCTCTTCCTCTTTGTAAATCTTCTCCCAGCCTCTTGCCAGTTTTATAATTAGGAAATATCTTTCTGAAGGACCTAGGTGCTATTCTTTGAAATGTAATCATCAAAAAAATATATAGCACCCCTATCTCATAGTCTCTATAGGGACCAAAATTAGATAAGGGCTACTCAGCAAACACAGATGGCCTAATTACATTTATCAAAATTCTAACTAATATTCTGCTTTTACACTTGCTCTTTCCAGTGTTTAAAAACTATCCTGCTTTTTGTTTCAAGGGAAAAGTTGAATTTAATCTCTCTCCTCTATCGCAATAGTTATGAATGAAGTCCCTCTTCTCTATTTAACTTGTCTAGTGGCGTTTTTTATTATGCTGTATAGTAAGGATAAAAATGCTACATGGCTTTGAGATTCAGAAGTTAGGAACAAAGTTTAAAATATAGCTGCAAATTAAAAATCTCCAAAATGTATTTATTTATTGTTTCAAATATCAGATGTTCTATTTGGTGAAACAGAGAATATCGAAGATAAAATAATTGTTTGCTTTCAAGTAACATAGCTTAAAGAGAAGAAGGGTGGGGAAAAGTTAAGTAAATAAATAACAATACTAAAAGTGAATCGATCTTAGATTTTGAAGGTTAAAGAAAAAAATGTTATGGGGATGAAAAGGAAGGATAGATTGTATCCTACTAGAATTAAAACAGGGAGTGGTAAGAAAAGCTTCCTTAAAAAGGACTTTTGAAAAGTTCTGCATTATAAAGCCACGAAGGAAGGGAGAAGGTACACTCTGGGTATAGCTATGGAAGAATAAGCACCTATCCTGTCAAGGAACAAGATACAGCAATACTTAGCAAAACTGTAGGTTTCAGCTGTTTGACTATGGGCAAGTCTCCTTCCATCTCGAAGCCTCAGGATCTCAGTTTCTGTAAAGCAAGGTTTATGGGCTGGATGATCATGAAGCTATCAGTTCAAAAAAATTTACGCTCTTTTATGAAGAGTTTAAATAAAAATTATGCATCATTGTTTATATTTACTTTAATTTATTTGAGCTATTAAATAATTTATAAACAAGTACTCATCAAATAAGAAAAGAAGGACAACTTTTGAAAGAAACTAGAAAAAAAAAGGACAGACATTTTTTTGCAGTCTGGTACCAAAGTGGCACCACATTTGGCTTCATGGCTCATTGAGTCTGAATAGCTTAAGATATTTTCACTCATTTGAGTCTAACCTATTCTTCATTGTTAAAAGTCACTGAAGTGGTATCCCTTGGTACTTGAGTTGGAGCCAAGTGGTTCCTCTTAGTTGCAAATTTTACAAAAGAAAAATTTTGTGCTGCTGAAAGAAGAAGAAAAAATATTCTAATTCTTACTTATTAAAGTAGCAATAATTTTATTTTTAATACAGTAAGTCCTAGAAGAAATTGATGAGGGCATATTTTCAACTTTCTTCTTTGTGTATGATAGTATAATTATGTTTACTGAGTATTAGTGGGTACAATCAACCAATTTGGGTTTATGGCACTTGTACCCTAAATGGAATCTACAAATAGCCTTTGAAATTTGGCATCTCAAAATGATTGTAGGTGAAAAAATGTCCTCATAAAGGCAACATTTGGTTGTCAAACATTTTTGAAATCAACTCTTAAACTAAAACCAACTGAGTGGATTTGACTGTCACTGTTGCAACTTATTTTTGTAACTTCCACATTAGAAATGCATTCTTTAATAAACTCTGGCATCCTTACATAATTAACTCACTGTTTAACTACACATTAGTCCATTGAAATTCCAGAGGAAGGACAATATTTGCTTCTTACATCTTACTGAACTCACACTGTCCAGGGAAAATAACTTCAGAATGAAAAAACAAATAAACTATGACATGTCACATTAAATATGAATCTATATCTATTAACTTTGCACAAATATAGTGTCATGCTCTGGAATGAGTCTTTAGAAGTGAAGGTATTCAAATATAGAGCTTAATCATATCTGATGTATCCTCATTATTATTTCAACTTTTCTTCCTGTATAGAGGTAATATTCATAATGGAACTGTCAGAAAGGGGAAGAATTTTTCTCTGTTCGTGTTTGATTTTAAATGTAGCTAAGCACCTGCTTTCTTACCCTTGTGGATAGCTCAATAATAACAATGCAACTGTGATAAACTCAGAAGAATGCCCCCCACTGGCAGTGTAAAATATTTAATCCTTCACTAAATGGCACCACTGTAAACCTCTAGGAGTCTCCTTTATTTATAAAAAATGAAAAAAATCAAAATAATGATATTTTACATCTTCATGGTACCATACCATGTCTGATAGGTATCAGAAGTGCAAATATTGGTATTTTAAAATTTTTATTAAAAATATATATTTTTTTGTTTTAATTTGTGAAACTTGGTGGGTGACTGGAGACACTTTCTTGTTTTGTATTGAGTAAAGTATTCTGTAAGCTCTGTGAAAATTTTGTTGGGTTAAACTATTATTATGTTAGTGAACCTGTACTGAAGAGAATTTTTTTAGGAAAGGGAATATAAATGTAAAGGATGACATCTGGGCACTATTTCTCTGTTCTAAGGGCAAGGTATCAGGCAATTAGGACAACTTTGTCCCAGACCTCCTGACATTTAAACTAGTTAATCCTAAATCTGTTTACCCTGCCTTTCTTATTCCTTTCTGTTGAAACCAGATTAAAGACTTGTTCATCTTTTTACCTCACTCCTTTTGCCTCCTGGCCAACCCTGGTGCTTCCCCATATGGCCAAGTGTGGAGTGAAACGGCCTCATCTTTTGATACCTGTAAATAACAAACTGTCATTTTAATATCAGTATTATCTTGATCAATTGGCCTTGCTGGACTTGAATAACAATAAAATCTCATTGTGAAACCACATAGGAGGGAAACATTTCTTACTGTGTCTTTTATAATTTTTATTATTATTTTACCATTTGTAGATTATCTATTTAATACTTCATAAAAGAAGCAAAATGTCATGATTAGTCACAGAAATTTCTGATATATATCATTACTAGTTAAAATCTCAAAACAAATAGATTATTGTTACTAAAAAGTAAAAATTATAATGTAAAAAATAAAAAGTATAATTTCTCGTAAAATCCAGAATGAAGTATTGAACTATGTGCTATTATTTATTATCTAATAAACGAACATGTCCTTGTCAAAAAAAATTAAAAAGAACTTTATTGCTGAAAACTATAAAATATAAATAGATGATATAGAAGATCTGAACAAATACTGAGATATGAAATATTCATATATGTGTTGATTCAATGTGTCAAAAGGCTAATTTCCCCAAATTATACAATTCAATGCAATTCTAATTAAAATTTCTACCTGGTTGCTCCTAGCATTTATAAGAGTGTAGAAGTCTAAGAATAGCCAGATCAATTTTAAAGATAGAAACGGACTTAGCAGTTGACATTAAAAAAATTATAAGAAAGCAAGAATAATTTAAATGGTATAGTGTAGGCACAAGGGTAGACAAATTACATGATGAAACTGAGGAGGGAGCCCAGAAAAAGATTTGTCTGTGTAAGGAAACTTGTATATTCAAGTCATAGTATTACAAATCATTAGGAAAAGGTACATTCTAGTAAACAGTAATAATAAAATTATTTATTAATATAAAACATAAAGTAATATAAGACCTCTCACTCACATCATTCATAGATACATTCCAGGATTTATATAAGCCAAATATTACACATAAAACTTTTCAACTTTTGGAAGAAATTACTGGTAAAAATTTGATGAAATTGAGACAGCATAAAGAATAAACAGCAAAAAATAATAATTCTTGCTTACTAGTTCACTCTTCACCTAATCTCAGGATAATCTTCTGAAGAGATCTTAGAGCTTGAAGGAGCACAATCAGCACAATAGAAAACCTTCCTTGCTTTAATGCAAAGACTCATCTGGTTTCTACAAAACTTTCGTGAGAAAATCAGGGCAACAATTTCCTCCTACAGATGAGTAAGAGACACAAAAAGGAGATTTATATATCTCCAAGGCTGAAAGTGAAATAAAGAATTCAATAATCATAAATCTTAGAAATGCACCTCACGTTAAAATGTAGAAAAAAGTCAACCCTCATATATTGCACAGCATTACAATTATTATCTAGTTTTTTGACAGTTATTTGATTTTATTTTAAAACACACAGTCATTTTAAAAATCATAACATTTTGCTTCTGAAAAATCAACATTTTATAGATTTGAAATAAAATAAGAGCATTGCAACTTCACCGAACATCCAACAACAATTTCAAATTTGTGTTAGCACCAGCATAAGATGCCTCATAACATTGATAAGAGTTATAGCTCTACATGGGGAATCTTCAAAGCACAAGTAGCTATAGTAATTTATAATATAAATGAGACTTGAAGTGTGCCGTGATTCACCAGACTTACAAACTCTCTTTTGTGTTTTATTATTTTTCACCTTGTGAACAGTGTATGTAATCAAAGGTACCACAAATAACCCTGATTAAGAAAATAAGATGAAACTTTTATAACTGTTTAGAGGCCTTCCTATATTGATTTCTCATGTAAATAAAACAGACAATATTTGGTACAGGAGTGCTTCAAACACAAATATCCACCAATTGCCTAATTAGGTGCTGTGAAAAGCATTTTTATACCAAATAGTTGAGTCAAAATTAATCTTTGCTAACTCAATATCTCTATTATAGTTATGTCTTGAATTAGAATATTATTTTAAAAAAAAATTCAAGCTTATAGATTTGACTGTGAGCTCCCTGAGGGAAATAGTTTTTGCTTCCTTACCACATTTCAAATCCCCTGTAACTTCACAAAGCCCTGTTGTGTGTAAAAGTTAAAAAAAATAGAAAATTGGTTTTCTATATAATAAAGAAAAGTATTTTGGGAGATAGGTACCCCAAGGTCCTTCTCTTTTAGTAACATAATATGTTGTTACTTATATTTTTAATCTAACATAAAATTATTTATGTAAGCACTTTTTATGTTTCAGGCCCAAATTTGGAGATTACTTATATATGTTATATCATGTAACTTTCATGATGACTCAAGAGGTTACTGTTTTTTATTTTTAGATGAGGAAACAGAAATGCAAGTAGTTTTAGTAGCAAATTGCCCAACTCATACAGCCAGCAAGTGTTAAGGTTGGGATTCAAACCTTTTCTTTACGATTCAGTAACTTAATCATTATGCCTGGTCGAGGGCATAATGTAATGCAGTTGTGTTTCTTTTATTGCCTATCCAATATTTAAAAAACTTATTTTAAAAAGGCAAAAATATAGACTTCCCAAGCTAAGAGCTGCTATACATTTGTCATCTTAAGCTTCACGCATTATTGTTTCCTGGACTCTTAAAGATTGTTTTTCTTGTTATATTAGTGTTTTCAAGCATCTCAGACATCATCATGAGCCAAAAAATATATAAAAACTTTCACATTCTCTGGTTAATCAAGTTCTCTAATTGTTCCAGGAACTGCCGGTTCTCATCAAGTTTATTGTCAAAGTTATTGGTAATCAGTGTTATTGTGAAGTTGAATTTAGGATTCTAATTATAAGAAGTGGAAGTGAGTATGCTTTTAAATATTGTGTAGTCAATGTATTCTGGTTTGTTTGTTTGTATATGGCTTTAGGAAAATCTACCTGGATAAACAAGTTAATAAATTGCTTATTTGTTCTAAAATATCATGATTCATGTGTACTGCAACTTTACTCTTATTTTTTCAAATTAATTCTGAAAGGACAGATGAACAGAAACATATGTGTTCTTAAAAGGTAAGATTAAAGGACCATTTACTTGCTGAAGTTACATATTGAAGAGTTTTGCCTATAATGCTGTCAATCCAAAATTTTGCTATTTGTACCATCATTTACTATATGTACTTTTGAATATGGTGAACTTCCTTGCGTGTACTCTCCCTTATTTTGTAACAAACATAATGATTAGTGGATTAAACAGACCATTAGCTACAGGGAATAGAATAATGGGCTTTTCCAATCAACTAAGTCCCATCTCCTTTGCTATTAGTGTTTCAGTTACAGTTTAGAACCCCGACTCATGTCAATCAAAACTCATGGTAACTGGCCTGGGTGTAGCCACTCAGGCTTTTCAGTCAGCATTGAAGCCATGGATTTTTATTTGATATTTGAGGAAGAGATTCTTGCAACTTCTCTGAATCTAAAAAAAAAAAGCATGTCATTTCCGGAGAGGATGTTAGACATCAGTGAAAATAAAAGAGGGCAGAGGAGAGCTAAGAATGAAACTGGATCTTTGGAAGTCACCAATTGAAGGTCCTGGATCAAACTGATGCTGATGGTCACCGTACTCCTAAATTCGAAGTCACTCGTACTGATTAATACCCTCCATTGTTTAAGCCATTTTTTTTTTTAGTATTTTAAATAATGTTATTTATTTATTTACATTTTTCCTTCGAAATTTTCATCAGCTTTCTTTTTCATTTCCCATTTAGAAAAAAAGTGCTGCTCACTGCCAGCGTTAATTTAATTTTATGTAAACATACTCTTTGAGACTGAAGTGAATCTGATTTTCAATGTAAAAATAAAACTCAAAAACTTTTTGGAGTTATTTATAAACAAAACTTGTCTCTAATCCTAACATAACAGAAATATACATGATGATCAATATTTATGTGTGTGTTTGTGTGTGCATGTGTGTGTGGTAAATTTTGAAGCATGGAATAACACAAAGCTGAACATCACATTCTACACAAAAATATCATGTTTTTCTCTGGATCCTCTTGCCATCGTTGTTTTGTGAGCAGCAAACTTTGCAGCAACCACCTGGATTCTGTTTCTTTGAATCTGCTGGTATGCTCTAGGGGAAATGTCTTCTCGACAGGGGAAGCGGTGTGACATCATCAGAGCACAGACGACCTTGAAGGTGTTGCTGCCTTGGCTTGTGATGCTTTTCCAGCATCCTTTTTCAATCAATGTCAGTCTGAAGTTTACATGGCTGATCATGTGCTCAGGGCTGTCCTTGAATAGCATGTAGGAGTTTAGCACTGTAATGTTTAGAAGATGGAGAAATATTTTCTTATACCAAAACTTGTTCCTTTTGTGCTCAGTTGGATGAGAAGTGAGCATCATATCAGTCATGTCCGCTACTCCCATATTCTCGTTATAATCTACAGTGACACATGGCTTCTTAATTTTTTTTCTTTCTATTTCTGTTGTCTATTTCAATCACAGTATTATTGTGGAATATTAACAACATTGTCACCTCCTTTTTGTCACACCATTTCAGTGCCATAAGTTCACCAGAGAATCTGGCTACAGTTCTCTCTTTTGCAATCCTTTTTTTTTTTTTTTTAGATTATTTGGCATCTGTTTTCTGTTCAAATGAACTGACCCAACTGCATCAGTCCTTTTTTGATGTAATTCTCTCAAAAGCATGGGAGATGTATAGTAAACTTTGGAGCTAAGGTTAGGACTGCAAACCATGAGTTATGTTGGGGTAAACATTGCAGCCACAACCACCTCTGGTGAGTACAACCAAGGCAAACAGAAAATGAGTTAAATTTTAAAAAGTTAGACATTTATACAATTTATGTGATTTAAGCCATTTTCTATTAGATTTTCTTTTTCTTTTTTTTTGAATTGTTTATTAAGGTAACATTGGTTAATACAATTATATAATTTTTAGATGCACATTATCATTTGACATCTGTATATTTTATTTTGTCTTTACCACCCAAAGTTCAGTTTCCTTCAGTTACCATATATTTGATCCCCTTTATCCACTTCACCCTCCCATGAACTCTATAGTTTACCGCCCTCCTTCCCCACCCCACTAGTAACCACTACTCTGTAGTCCTCTGGTAACTTCTAGCCCATAGTCCATGTCCATGAGTCTCTATTTGTTCGCCCTGTTGTTTTTAGGTTTATATCCCACATACAAGTGATATCACGTGATTTTCAACTTTTTCTATCTAGTTTATTTCACTTAGCATGATTATATTGAGGTCTGTCCACATTGTCACAAATTGCATGTATTTCATCCCTTCTTATGACTGAATAATATTCCATTGTACATATGCACCACAGCTTCTTTATCCAGTCATCTATCGTAGGACACTTCGGGTGCTTCTATGTCCTGGCCACTGTGATCAGTGCTATGAACATCGGTGCGCAAATATCTTTTTGGATATGGGTTTTCTATTCCTTGGGATAAGTATTCAGTAGTGGGATTGCTGGATCATAGGATAAATCAATTCTTAATTCTTTGAGGAAACTCCATACTGTTTTTCATAGCGACTGTACCAGTTTATAGTCTTGCCAGCAGTGTGTGAGGGGTCCTTTTTCTCTGCATCCTCTCCAACAATTGTTATTACTTGTCCTGCTGATTACAGCTATTCTAACAGGTATGAGATGGTATCTCATTGTGATTTTGATCTGCATTTCCCTAGTAGCTAGTGATGTTGAGCATCTTTTTATATATTTTTTGGCCATTTGTATGTCCTCTAGGGAGAAGTGTTTGTTCAGGTCCACAGCCTATTTTTTGATTGGACCATTTGCTTTTTTGTTGTTATTGAGCTGTATGAGTTCTTTGTATGTTTTGGATATTAGACCTTTATTGGAGGCATTGCTTACAAATATATTTTTCCATTCAGATGATTCTCTCTTTACCTTGTTGACTATTTCTCTTTCTGAGCAGAAGCTTTTTAGTTTGATGTAGTTCCATTCATCCATTTTAGCTTTTATTTCCCTTGCTTTTGAGGTCAAATTTATAAAATTCTCTTTAAGTCCAAAGTCCTTGAGTTTAGTTCCTATGTTTTCTTCTATGCATTTTGTTGTTTCAGATCTTATATTCAGATCCTTAATACAGTTTGAGTTAATTTTGATGTGTGGTGATAGACAACAATCTAGTTTCATTATTTTGTAGGTGGCTTTTCAGTTTTCCCAGCACCATTTATAGAACAGGCTCTCCTTTCTCCACTGTATGTTTTTGGCTTTTCTGTTGAAAATTATTTGCCCATGTAAATATGGGTTTACTTCTAGACTCTCAATTCTGTTCCACTGGTTACTGTCTGTTTTGCTGCCAATACCATGCTGTTTTGATTATTGTTGCTTTGTAGTATAATTTGAAGTCAGGCAGATTGATGCCTCCAGCCTCATTCTTTTTTCTCAGGATGGCTTTGGCAATTTGGGGTCTTTTGTGCTTCCAAACATATCTGATGATTTTTTTGTTCTATTTCTTTAAAAAATTCTGATGAGATTTTGATGGTAATTGCATTAAATCTGTATAGTATTTTAGGTAATATGAATATTTTAACTATGTTGATTCTTCCAGTTCAAGAACACGGAATATCTTTCTGTTTCTTTGTATCTTCTTTGATTTCTTTAAATAGGGTCTTGTTGGTTTCATGATGAAGGGACTTCACTTGTTCCATTACATTTATTCCTAACTATTTTATTCTTTTTGTTACAATTGCATAAGGAATTATTTTTTCTACTTCTATTTCCAATGCTTCATTAGTAGAGGATAGAAAAAGTAAGGATTTTTGAATGTTGATTTTGTATCCAGAGATTTACTGTATTTGCTTGTTGTTTCTAGTAGTGTTCTTGTGGAGTCTTTAGGGTTTTTTTATATAGAGAACCCTATATAGTGTTGCAAACAGTGACAGTTTGACTTCTTTGTTTTCTATTTAGATGTCTTTTATATCTGTCTCTTGTCTGATTGTACTCAGTAGGACCTCCAATGTTATACTGAATAACAGTGGCGATAGTGGACAGCCTTGCCTTATTCCTGATCTTAGAGGGAAGGTTTTTGTTTTTCACCAATAATGGCTAAGTTTGTCATATATGCCTTTATTATGTTAAGTTGCTTTCTTTCTATACTGATTTTGCTAAGTGTTTTGTTCATAAATAGTTGCTGTATCTTGTCGAAGGCTTTTTCTGCATCAATTGATATGATCATATGATTCTTATTTTTTAATTTGTTTATGTGGTGTATCACATTAATCAATTTGCATATGTTGAACCATCCTTGTGCCCCTGAGATCAAGCTCATTTGATCGTGGTGTATAATCTTTCTAATATGTTGCCATATTTGGTTTGCTAGTATCTTATTTAGGAATTTTACATCTGTGTTCATGAGAGGTATTGGTTTGTAGTTTTCTTTTTTTGTGTTTTCTTTACCAGGTTTTGACATCAGAGTAATACTGGCCTCATAAAATGAGTTGAGAAGTACTGCCTCCTCTTTCATTTTCTGGAAGAGTTTGAGGAGAGTAGATACTAAATCTTTATTGAATGTTTGGTAGAATTCACTGGTGAAGTCATCTGGTTTTGGACTTTTTGGTAGGGTTTTGATGATTGTTTCAACTTCCATACTGTTGATCAGTCTATTTAAATTTTCTAGTTCTTCTTGATTTGGTTTAGGAAGGTTGTATTTTTCTAATACTGGTTTATTTATTCTGGGTTATTAAATTTGGTGTTATATAATTTTTCATAGTATTCCTGTATGATTCTTTGTATTTCTTCCATATCAATTGTAATTTTCTCTCTTTCATCCTTGATTTTGCTTATCTGTGTCTTTTTCTTTTTTCTTCAGTGAGTCTAGCCAGGGTTTTGTCAATTTTATTAACTTTCTCAAAGAACCAGCTCTTTGTTGCATTTATTTTTCTTTTTTCGTTTGTTTGTTTCTTTGTCTTCAATTTCATTTATTTCTGCTCTAATTTTTATTTTTTCTTTCATTCTGCCGACTTTAGGCTTCAATTGCTCTTCCTTTTCTAATTTTTTAAGATGAAGCATTAGGTAGTTTATTTGGGCTCATTTTTGTTTTTGGAAATAGGCCTGTAATGATATGAACTTTCCTCTTATGACTGTTGTTTATCTGGGGTCCCATCCCACTTCTCTGCTTTCTGCCCTGATGACTAGGCCCTGCTATCCCCTGTGTGGAACTAGCAGCACTTCCAGGCAGGCTGATCAGGGAAGTTGCTACACCTTCTCCCCTGCCCCTCCTCCTGCAGGGAGCTTCGAAGGCTGGAAGAGGTAGCTTATTTATTTCTCCCAGACCACCATCCCACACTCAGGGTTCTGACCTGTGGTGGCTCATGTGCAGATCCCACACACAGACATGCTGGTGTGCAGTTTGGGTGTTTTTTGTTGAGTTTTAGATGTTCAGCTTATTGTTTTTTCAAGGGAAGAGATCTGGAGATGTCTCTCACTCTACCATGTTTTCAAAGATCCCCGATAATTTCTTAATGTAGAATTAAATGGCATATTTCACTGGGAGAATGTGTGTGTATATGTGTGTGTTTGTTGTCTGTGCATGTGTGTGTGTGAGAGAGAGAGAGGTGGAGTGATGCAAGTGGGAATAGACACAATTTTATTTCATAACACTTTAGCAATTTATTTACCAAAGTAAAAGATATAAACAATACAAAAAATAACAAGCAGCGTCATAAAACCATATTATGATGAGCTATTCTACTATGTTCTCCTAAGTTTTGAATCTAGTAGAGATCAGAAATCATCTTTATTAAGAGTTTACTACTCTCAGGTTCTGCTTGGCATTTTCACATGTGCAATCACATTTAATCTTACAGCTGTAAAAACCGATTGATGTTATTACCAGGGAAAATAGATTAGGACTCTACAGCATAAGTAGCTTTCTCAAGGTCACAAGTGGTAGTGACAAAAGCAGATTTTTGGACTTATGTCTAAGTGAAAACCACTTGCTTGCCCACTGATTCTGAGAACAACTGATGACTTTAATTCTCTGAGCAATTCATATTTTGGTTTCATATGTATGTGACATTTGGATATTTAAAAGTTTAATGTAAAAACAAAATTAGAATAAATTTTTTTTGTAACTTTCTTAAATCATTGCAGTTTATAGCTCTTTTATTCTTAATATGCATGAATTGCATTTCCAACATGTAGATATTACTGATATGAAAACTTTTAATATTCCTGGAAAACTATTCATAAGAAGAAAACATATTTTTGGAGTTGTAGAGCTCACCTTTATCAGCCTATCAGACAAGGGTGACTTAATTCAGCTGTAATAAATATATTAACCCTGGCTTTGACACTGAAGCAAGTAGTGAAAAAAATCAAGTTGTTGTTCATACAGGCATTGTTTCTCTGCTCCCCTCATCAGATGATAAAATCCTTGAAGACAGAGACTATATTGTTTTCTCTTCCTGGACCCAGTGCTTGGCATATTACATGGCATGTATGAAGTCTGTGGTAAACATTTATATGATTCAGTTAATACTATTGGAGATGTTTCTGTGTATTATCTTGATTGAGAGAAAATGATACTACTGTATCATTTGATAAGACTGGAATTGCAAATGTTGCGTTTATTAAGATTTAGTAGCAAAAGAAAATATTAGGTAATTATTTAATTTCTCTGTTTATATTTTTCCAACATTCTATGTTGCTTTTTTCAACTGCCGCTTTTCTGCTTTGATGGGTAATTTTGTCATCTTGGATAGGCCATGGTTCACAAGGTACCAGATTTTTGGTGAAACACTAGTCTCCATATTGCTGTAAAGGTATTTTTTAGATATCATTAACATTTAAATCAGTAGAGTTAAAGTCAGTTACTCTCCATAATGTAAGTATAATTGCATCAGTTAAAAGCCTTTAAAAAAAAGAGAGACTGGAAGTCCCTGAGAAAGAAGAAATTCTGCCTTTAGACTATCTTTAAATTCAAGTTGCAACATCAACTATTGCTCGGTTGTCCAGCCAGCCAGCCTGCCCTGCAGATTTCAAACTTGCTAGCCCCTTTATAGGCTCTACAATTGTGTATGAGTCAATTTCTTAAAATAAATATTATATATATATATGTATACACATGCATACACACACACACATATATATTATAATATATAATATAATGTGTGTGTGTGTGTGTGTGTTATTTTGGTTCTGTTTTTTTCTTTGGAGAATCCTGCTATGAAGGCAATATTTTATCAACTTATGCCCAATCTTTTCTTTGCCCTCCATTTGGGACAGGAAAAGTAACTCTTTCTTTGTAGTTCTCTCCCATTCTTCTTTCTGAGAATAAAACTTCTATCTGCTTTGTCCCAAAGTATAATAGGCATATGGGACACTCTGATTTCTCTAAAGCAAACTGTTAGAAGTACCAAAAAACCTGGGATTTGAAGACCAGTTCCATTTCTCACTAGCTGTATCGCCATAAGTAAATGAAGCCAGTTTAGTTATTTTGAGACAGGGTTTTTATAACCATTAAATATAATGTATGGAAATAAGGTCCTTAGCACAAGGTTAAAAAGAATAATCAATATTTTTATTATTAGCCACTTCATTTAGCCAGGAGACTAAAATGTCAGTAAAAGGTTTTCTTATATTTAATTGCTACTGCTACTGTTACATTCCCTAAAATCAATTGCTACTGACATTGCTGTCATTTTTACATTGACATTTTTCAAATGCTCTTATTAAAGATAAAATAAGGTTATGACTCAAGTTCAAGGTAGTTTTCTGGATCAGATAATATAACAAAAAAGTAAAAGATCACAAAAGATTTTAGTGTGTGAGTATTGTTTTGATCAAATCTATTCCATTAATACAGGCAATTAATTACAAACTAGATTATACGGCTGTGGATATTCACTGAGGACTTTCTGCACTGTGATAAACTGCTTTAAATGTCTATCCCAAAGCCTTCTATTTTAGCAGATACCCCAGCAAATCAGCAGTATTTTCTGTGATGCAGTCAGAGTAGTTTTCAACTGAATCCTTCCTTTTTCTCTAACATTTATCACCATGGGCCAAGTCTACACCAGCTCTTTAGGGTAGAATGGCTCCTACAAAGCAAGGTTTAATCCTGCCTTTGACTAATCTGTCTTCACATGCAGTTTATATCCTTCACCTGTCGTGATCCAGAATCTTGCAGAAAAAATGCATTGGTGTGATTCATCTCCTTCATGTGGATGTCTCAGCCCCACTGCTGCTGTAATTATCTGGGCCTTATATCAAGCCTCAAAGATGATGAAAGGAAACAGGAGCAAAGACATTTATCACAGGTGCTAAAGAATTCCACTTTAGGACCGAATGCTACAATTTATGCATTAGTCATAATAAATATAACCTATTCACTGAAATCTGAATTACAGTCCTAAATTTCTTATTTTAAAGTTGAGACTTTTGTAAGAATAAATTGCTTCTCTCTACCTTGATGAAAGCTATGGTATGACACCCACTGTTGACAACTTATTCAAAATATAATTAATACTTTCCTTTTTGCTAAATAGTTTTTGTTTGGGTTCTAAGGGGTCTTCCCAGGGTATTTGCTAATCACTTTTCTGGACAGTGAGATGAAGAGGGATCTTCTTAGAAAATTCTTATAAAGATGCTCGTTTCTGGTAAAAGTGGAGAGCCATACAAAGAAAATCCCATTAGAATCCTGCCTCCTTCCTTTCTATTTGGGATAATGTCCTGTGAGGTATAGCCGAAAGATTGAGACCATAAAGAAAGACAGCCAACCTACTTTTTATACTGTGGAAAGATGTAATTTCTCTGGGTCATTCTTATTATTGCTGATTAACTGTACTAAGACTGAAACTTTCTAATACAGATTTCTTATTCAGTGATATAGTGTATATTTTTTCAGACCCATTCTAGTTGAAGATTGTGTTTCTTGAAACTGAAAACTTTTCACTGATAAATACAGACCTTCTTATCTTCTTGTACCTTTGAGAAGGTTGAGACGTTGGTAAGTGGATTGATGCCAGGAAATAGCCTAGGGAGACAGAGCTGGGTCAAGAGGAAGAGAAAGTGTAAAATCCAAAAGTAAAAAAATAAAAGTAAAAATAAAAACAACTTAGAAATGTCATAGTTTTAATCAAAGAAAAACAATGTTTTACATAAAGTCCAAAGAGTCCATTTAAGGCTTGAAATAGTAGGCAAACCAAGCAATCTCAGAGAATCTCCAGAAAGAGGAGATGGCAGAGCAAGGGTCAAGTAGGGAAGATAAATAAATCCAATGGAAAAGCTCTGGTGCCCCAGGGTGGTAGTTACTGGATTTATTTCACCACCAAAGGAGTTAGTAAATGCACCTTGAAAGCACAAATTTAGAGAGATGCATGGATTCTCGTTTCTAAAATCCTTGTACCCTTTAAATTCCTCTTTGACTAAGTCTCTTACTACTCACATACCCTTGTGTAAGGGAGAGGGCTCATAGTCATTGGAGAGCTCCAAATATATGACTTCCTAGTTTCTTTTCTAAGATCATCAGAAATACCAGCCTTCTCTTTCAGCAAGTGAGATACCAGGAATGAACGTAGGACATTTCCTTATAATGTGCTTTAAAGTGTCAAGTCAATAAGTTTTTCTGCCTTTCCTGCCAAGTCTTCTATGAACTTGGCCTTGGAACTGTTATCATCTTTCAGAAATATCACCATCATATTGTATGGGGATTTTTATACAATGCACACAAACATAAAACAAAAGGACACTCTTTCCCTCCAGCTAGCTTATTCTTTAAAAAGTGATCTTACACATTCAAATTCAGTAGTTATCACTCTAATGCAATACAAAATAAATATCCATTGTTTTTCATCCAGCTTGTAGTTGTCAATAAGATTTTGCTGGTTCTCATAGAGGACAGAAATCTTTGCTTAGCAATGAATCATTACTTGTCTCTACATTATTTGTCAAGGCCTGTTGGAATATCTGAACATATATATCAACTAGAGCTATTAATTTAAGAAAGAGAAACAACTCCAGCTAACACAAGCAGAAAATGTATTCAAAGGTCATCAGACTGCTCTCAGAATCTCTAGGAGAGTCATAGCACCAAGATAGATACATATGCAACAGAGAAATAATGGTATAAATGGTGGTGCAGTGCTGTTCTGGCACAGACACTACTATTGTTACCACCAGGAACAGATACCAGAGCCTCCTCCATTGGTATTGGACAATGGCATTGCCTTTAGAACAGTCACCCCTGCTTCTTCTACAGCCTGTCATAGGTGGGGCTGCTGATGACTGCCTCAGCAGAAAGGATTATAGGTAATCCTTAATTCTTTATATCAATAGCATGTCAACTGAAATCTTTTGGGTGAATGCATATGATTAGAGGATGCTGGGTTATGTCAACTCACCTTATTGCTAGAGAAGTCAGGAGAGTAAATATCTAACATCTTATGTTTTTATAGAGGCTTTTGTTTCATAAGAAGGATATTTCCTAAATGTAGCAAAGAGATTCAAATTATAAATTGCCCAAGAACCACAAATATCCATGTACCATCAGTCATTTACCTTTTTCCCTTCACTATTGCTCATTTGCTTCAGTTGTAATTTTATGTCTTTTGTGAAAAAAATAACATGTAAATATGATATAACTCACTATTAATGAGGAAATCAATTCAGAAAGTCATTAACTTGTCCAGTAAGTGGTAGAATCTTGATTCCAAACCATAAAATACCCCAAAACTTATGCTATTTCCATAATCGCCTCTGTGACCAAAGCCACACATTTAGAATTTTTGGTTGTGATTATGAATGAAGTCTACATAGAGTATACAACAAATGGGCAATGAATCTATGTCCTGATTTTGCTGACCTCACCCCCCTAATGGATGAGCTAAATGGAAACTGAACCCTATTATCTAGACGATTTCACCAAGCCTCTTCAGCAGAACTCAGACCCGTTTCACATTAAACTTACTGCAATGGTCCGAATCAAATAAATAGCTCATTATTGTAAAGTAACCTGTGTTTTTCCAGATGTGGGACTAAAGCAGCAATTATATTTATAGAAGATTATCCTTCAGTAAGATATTGATATGAGGCTAATTAATGTCACTATGAAGTAGGTGGCAGACAGGAGGACCATATGTGAGAGTCCAGGTGTAATAATAGTAGCCAGAGATTTTCTAAACCAGCCAAGTAATGAGAGGCTTTCTCACAAGGACTTATGGGTATGACATAACACTTCTCTCTCTTTGCTGATGTAAAAAACATGCCCTCTCACTTCTCTTCCTTTTACATTTCATATTAACTCAGTATAGGGCTGGCTATATAAGTTGCTGGGTCGACTGCAAAATGAACATGCAAGTTGCCTTGTTCACAAAGTAGGAAAAATATGCTGTTAATGGTATGAAAATATAGAATGTTTTTTCTTCTTCAATGTGCACACTCTCTACTTGTCATAGTGGTTTTTAATTCCAAGTTAATAGTATTCTAAGTAAAGAAAAAGCAAAATTTTAAATAGTTAGCATGGATTTCACTATTAATCTTTACATTGTACAATGCTTTACATCTGTTTAAATTTTTAAATGCTTTAAATATACTTTTATATGTTTTAATGTTTACATAATTTTCAAGAATGGTTACCAGAGGGGAGAAGATGGGAGAATGAATGAAAACGTGAAGGGGAATATAATCAATAACATTGTGATAAATTTGTACGGCGACAGATGATTACTAAAGTTAGTAGAATAGTCACATTAAAGGTATAAAAATGCTGAAGCACTATATTGTATACCTGAAGCTAATATAACTAATATTATATACCAGCTAAACTTAAATTTTTAAAAAAGAATTTAAGGGCTAGTTTTAAATAAGAACAATTAACTCGTATGCAGAATCACTAGAATCATACAACTTATATTTTATACTTTCTTCATGCATGTTTTGTTCTTAACCAGAACAGTGTAAATGTATAAACCGCACTCAGCTCTTCCTATTTCTCCTCTTGGTGCATGCACATATGACCAATACTCTCTACCTTCAACTTATGATGATGAGTAAAGGACTAAAGAAAAATGGACTCTGTTTCTCTATCTTACCCTTTTCTTTCAATATCATAATTCTCACATCACTGATTGGCTAATAGAGGAAAATGAGTGAGGAAGGATATGATAGGATTACTTGTCATTCTTGTTTCTTAGAATACTACTGCTTTCTTTCTGGATCTGAGGCAAGTTTCCTGTCCCCTGACTTAAGAAGTAGACATAACGTGCTAACCTTGTGTTGACTTTGATATTACTAAACTCATGGGTCTCCCATACTTCTGTGCTCATAGAGCATCATAAATAATATGTACAAAAGCTGGCAGCAAGGAAGCAGGGTTAGGGGTCACACATATTGTGCATATATCTCTGTCCTCATGCATGTTCCATTATTTCGTTAGATTTCAGGCAGAAAAACAGAATTGCGACATAAATGTATTAAGGATTTCAAGACGGCCCGTAATGTTAGTTCTGATTTCTCTGTTAAGACTTCCAATGCAGCTTGTGTGTGTGTGTGTGTGTGTGTGTGTGTGTGTGTGTGTGTGTGTGAGAGAGAGAGAGAGAGAGAGAGAGAGAGAGAGAGAGAGAGAGAGAGAGAGAATATGTTGTTGTACTGAAATATTAGTCATTTATCTTCCTATTTTCCTCACTCATTCTCTTTTCCTGGTACAGCACCACAGTGGCCTAAGTTCTTGGATGGCAAAAGTGGGAGGAAATGAAAGCAGGAAGAACCAGAAGATAATTACAATAATACAAACTCTTGGGTATCTAGAATCAATCACACTCTTCCCTCACATCAACGTCAGTTTTTGCTAAAGCTTGTATGACATATACAGCTAAAATCATTTCTTATTTTATTTTTATTATTTCACTACTTTTTGTTATTAAATTTGTAGGGGTGACATTGGTTGATGAAATTACATATGTTTCAAATGTACAATTCAATAATACGTCACATGTATATTGTACTGTGCATTCACCATTCAAAGTTATATTTCCTTCTGTCACCATATATTTGACTTTATCCTTTTCTGCCCTCTCCCTCTCCCTCCCCAACTTTCCTTTGGTAACCACTCAGCTATTTTCTATGTTCATGAGTATATTTGTTTGTCTTGTTAATTTATTACTTTCAGTTTTATATCCCACACATGAGTGAAATAATATGGTTCTTGACCTTTACTATCTCACTTATTTCACTGAACATGATAATCTTAAGATTCTTGGTATCACTTACTAAGGAATCCTCACAGAACTCAAACAGCCAGAATTCTATACATGCTCTAACATGATGCAAATCTGTAAATGACAAGTTCTATTCATTCTGGTTCTGCCTCTACCCATATGGTGGATTATTATTTCTTTTTAAATATGAAAAAAAACTAATGCTTGTATAGTTTAAGTAATTTATCCAAAGTCAGGCAAATTTTAATGCCAAATTTAAAGTCTCATGCTGTATTATATCAATTTATTATTGTATTTCTGTAAGTAGGTGTAGTGCATTTTGTATCTCCTTATATATATATTGAACGAGTTATACTGATAGCATACTGGGTACCATTCATAAGCATTTTCAGCATCACACAGTGTGATTGTGATATCACTAAATGAAAAGGAAATAAAAGGTACATTGTAAAGGAAAATGCTTCTACTGACAAACTTTTTTTTTTTTTCCTGGCTGACATCACAGATTACAAAAATATTCAGATAAATTCTGGGCATCTATTTCAGAGAATCATTGTACATTTCTAAAACTGTATGCATTTGAAAGTGGATATCTGAAACCATACAGAAGGCTTCAGTTTGACTGCTGAGCTTAGAGCTGCTTGATTAAAAGCAGGTCCCGATGCCAAAACTTTGCTCATGAATGACAGTTTCTCAGACAGTAGCATTCATTTTTTTTCTCATCATTTTCTAAGCAAATGTAGGCTTTTTTGTAAAGTGGCATGTTTTTGCTTCCTTTTCAATCTAACCAAATATACGAATATTTTTTCATCCTCAGTTTCATAATTTAAATCTCAAAGTAAATTTTGAAACTTTACATATCATATTTATTTATTTGTATCAAGAAAGAGACATTCTTTTTAAAATATACAGAGGCAGATTTTTTGTTTTATTAACATATTTTAATATTTTAGTTTGAAATTTATAGATGTTTTTTCTGAGAATTGTTTTTGTATTTACTATTTACAAATACAACATTACTATTGTTTTGAGGTTTTCCAGTTTCTAAAGTTGAGGAGCAGACACCTTTCATATTAAAACACTTTAAGACTTATAATTATGAATTTTGATATGATGGTTGTAGTAATAGTTTTGTTGGTGGTCTTGATGCATATTGTGTATATAAATGTGT
This sequence comes from Cynopterus sphinx, assembly GCA_030015415.1. NCBI lineage: Eukaryota > Metazoa > Chordata > Mammalia > Chiroptera > Pteropodidae > Cynopterus > Cynopterus sphinx. Next base: position 132,831,080 of record CM057383.1, read on the forward strand.
TTTTGTATAGAAGTCAGTGTCTACATTTTCCATTCCCAAGATTTCTCCCATTAAATATCTTCCATTAGATGTAAAACCTAAAAATATAGCCAGACCTTTACAGAAGTCCTCATATTTTATTATAGTTAGTTTCTAACTTTCCTAGGTTTGATTCCGAAATGCTTCTGACTGTAAATACATCATTGATTTATTAACAAGTTTTACTTTCAGAGAAAAATGAACATTACTGCATTGAAAATTATCTAGATTTTAGAAATATTCAAATAAGGGGGAGAGAATTATCATTAGATCAAATAAATTTAATATATGTTTATCTCCCCAATTATTCAGTGAGCTCCTTTAGGGCAGGAATTGATCATTTTAATTTATTTTCATTATTTTCAAATAGAGAGAAAATAGGCAAATTATTACTAATGGAAGATACATACCCTATTTTTGAGAGTAAGTAGTTCTGCTTTGTTTTGTGACTGCTTTTAATTTTGTTTTTAAAGAGTGAATATTTTTGGTTCATGTTATTGTGAAGTATTAGAATCATTAAGTGAGTGTATATAAAGAACGACCTGCTTATTGGGGACTCAGGCCAATCTTGCTATCACACATCTGAGGCTCAGCACAACAGTGAGAGGAAAGGTGCTCTATAACCACAGGAGCCCAGGCATGGAGTCAATTCTAACCACATACTTGAGACATGTCAGGGCATGGAGTCAATTCTAACCACATACTTGAGACATGTCAGGGCATGGAGTCAATTCTAACCACATACTTGAGACATGTCTGCAGCAGTAAGAAGAGAATCTCTTGGAATGTCTTGGCATCAGCGGTGTTAATCAGCCTTTGGCTTTGACAACAGCCAGGATTTGTGTAATACAGTTGCGTCTTCTGGAGCAACCAACTTCAGGTGACAGAAGTCTGTTTTAAAATCCTTCTGAGACAAAGGATCTATTTGAGATCTGAATTCAGACTGGTCCTTTGGCATGAATAAGCACTTATTTCTAGATATATTTGGGAAAAGATGCATTTGGTGGAAGTCTTGACATGCGGACGTATGAGTGGACAGAGATTGATTATTCACACCTCAAACTATAAATCAGGATGCTCCAGTCTTTATATATTAACATGTTTAATTCTAACAACATTAGTAGAGTTAAAAATTACTGCTACTATCATACCACTTTATAGATGAGAAAGCTATGAATTAAAGGAATTAAGTAACTTGCCCAATATTATATACTAAAGTAGTAGCTTTGAACCCAGGTTCATCTGGTTCTGAGCTCTGGCCTTTTAGGCATTATGTTTACTGCTTATAACAATCATTGTTTTCCTTCCTGAGGGAGATGAAGGGATGTCTTAAAAGTCAATGTTACTTCTATTGCCTTTACCACTCTAGTGTTTTGGAAGTATTGTCTTCCAAACTTTTACCTTATATTGCCACAAGGGGGCATCCTTAGAACTTCAAGGAAGGATCTAAGAAAATTAGCACTCAGTGGGAGGAAATCCTTGGTTTCCTCCTCCCTAGACCACTGGTTCTCAAAGTGTATCCCCCAAAACCAGCAGCAATAACGTCACCTAGGAATTTGTTTAAAATGCAAATTTTTAGGTTGCTCACCATATCTGCTGTAGCAGATTTCTGGGGGTGGAGCCTAGTAAGCTGTGTATTAAGAAGACTTCCAGGTTATTCTGATGAATGGTAAAGTTTTAAAACCAATACCCTCTGTCTTTCTTATAGTAAATATGTATTTTTATTCATGATTATTAATTGTTTTTTTTTTCTTTAATTGTTCCACACTTTGAGAGTCACTATCCTAAGACTAGGTTGTTATTTTCAAATTGTGGTTCATGACCTATTCAAAATTTACAAAATCGATTTACTGGACCTATATAAAAAATGTAAGAGAACTAGAGTACATTACACTTAGTAATTTAATTTTCAAAAAATTTTCTTTGTGAAAGACTGCTTTTGGATAGGTCATGATGTAAAATGTATATTTCACTGTGGACTATAGTAAAAAAACCAAAAAAACAAAAAACAATAAATGGTTTGAAAGCTACTGTCACATACACTCTTGACAACATACAGTATCACCATAGCATTGCTGAACAGTGAAGGATGAGGTGAACATAAGGGGAGTGTTGGTCTTAGAAAACTGTAGCACAGGGAAGGAACTTTTTGTCATGGAATCCAGTACTATACGAAGTTTCATTGCTTGGGCAAAATGCAACAAAACAAATTTACATACAAATAAACAAAAAACCCTAAGCATTCTGTATCCTAGAGAGAAATTCTCTGTGACAGTTTAGTAGAAGATCACTAGCTCATTTTGACCTTAAGAGTTATATTATTCCAAAACTATTCCCATGGCAAGTAGGAACAAGTAGAATCCTTGATTAATTATCTCTCTAAGCTGAATTTAGTTTGAGGAAAGTCCAATACCAGGAGACAACTGCATATAGAGAGTAGGAACATTATAGTTCTTTGAATAGGTAAAGCACATCCAGGTCTTATTTCCCAGTAAGCAGAAGAAACATTCTGCTCCCAAGGTTCATTTGCATATTAACAAATCTTCCAAGTAATTATGATGCATGTGAAGTTTTAGAACCAGTGCCTTATTGGTCACTGTTAGTCTGTAAGTCCCCTGAGTTGAATGCAACAAGACAGGCTACATGACTCAAGTTTAGATGTGCTTCAGGAAAAGACTAAGAGGATCAGGAAAAAAGTGTTTTAATGTAAACATATATTTTAATAAAAATCACAGGAAAACAAGTCAGAGGCATGGAAATATCATGAAAACCTACTTGAAGCCATCTAATATTTTATAGCCCTTTACCATGATGGAATAAAATCATCTGAGCCTGAGAAATATTCTTCCATTAATATGTACAAAGTGATGTTGTCATCAAACAAATAAGTGAGCTCAAAATTCCTCAGCAGTATAATGCATTTCTTATCTAACTTTCAGAGAAGTATCACATTATTGACATATTTTATATCATATCGTATACTGACTTCAATATTTACTAATTGGATGGCTACAGAAAAAAAAATCACTTGTTCTTTTAAACTTCATTTTCTATTTCTACAAAATGCAGATAGGAGGTTCATAATTTATAAACATAAAGAATTTATGTATGGATTCAATTATATATATACAAAGAACTTAAGACCATTCTTAAAATGCTGTAAGCCCTCAATAAAAGATGCCTATGGTTATCATTTCAGTCGATAGCCATTGCAATGAGAATTTAACCACAGTCCAATATTCCACTGTCTCTGAGTTCTTTCATTCATGTGTGCCAACCCTAGGTACTAGGATGAAAAGATAAAAAAAAAAAAAAAAGCTTCTTACCTTTCAGAAGCTCATTTTTTACTAAAGAAGAAAACTATGCAAATTAATAGGCATAATCAGTATGATGGAAACTCTCACATGCTATGAAAAAACACAGTGAAAACACAGATGGAAAGCTTGAAGTACAACTCCAGAGAGGAGCAACATCTTGGCTCACTCTCAGATGCACACATAAATAGGAGGTATATGGTTGAAGGCCTGGGTGAAAAACATGGAAGATCAGAACATTAAGTTCATGATTCCACTTTTCTTCTCTTTAACTAGTGATTTCTTGTCTTTTGTCAACAACCAGGATTTTTGAGAAAGGGAAAAACAACTTAAAGAGCTTAGCTGAGTGTTTACAGGAGCAGTTGTAAAACGGTGGTGGTCCATGGACCCCTCTGAGTCCTTGATAATCTCTTGAAGGGTCTGTTGGTAAAAACAATTTTTTTGGTAATACTAGGACATTGTTTATCTTTTTTCTTGTTGCTGATATTTGCACTGATGATGCAAAAACAATAAGGAGTAAACTATTAATTCTTCAGACTGAATCAAGACAGTGACACCAGATTATATTGTCATGTTGTTTTTTATTCAAGTTGCTGTTAAGAAGCGAAAGTATTAATTTTATTATGTGTTGATTCCTTTTAGTATTTTGTGGATTTAAACAGGAAGTATGCATAAAACACTTCTACTACAAACCTATGATAGTTGCCTAGAGGAAAACGTGTATTTGTTTGAATTATGAGCTGAACTAGCTCCCCCCCACCCATGAAAAGAACCACTAATTGGATAACAGAATTGGAGCCGAACTAGCTCCCCCAACCCATTATTTTAATGAACCAGTTTTTACATGAAAAGAACCACTAATGGATAACAGAATTGGATGTTCAGTCAACAGTTTTTAAAAACTGGTATGAAGTAAATCTATGACTCCTAACTTGGGTAGAACAGGTTCCTAAAGGTATGTAAGATAATGTTGGAAAGGAAGTTTGAGGTAAGATTGCAAAAGGACTTGCTTATTATTTTAAGATTAGACAGTATTTACAAGATAAATGGGGAAAAATAAAATTTTTAGGTGGAAAAATAAATGACCAACTTGATGGTTTAGAATAACATTCGGTTGCTGAAAATGACAATGTAGAAATATCAGAGATTGGGTCATGAATAAGGAAGCTACTGCTATTGTCCAGGTGCGGGATGTTTTCCAGGTGCAGGATGGTAAGGGACTAAAGGAGAAATGGCAAAGAGTATAGCAGAAGGCACAATCTGACTTGAACTAGGTTCTGTCAACAGAGAGATGAAGTCAGTTTGTGTTCAATTTTAGTTTCTAATTTGAAAATAAAGTTGTCAGTCATTATCATAATAACAGAATAAAGATAATTGAGACATTTCACAAGTTATATATCTGATTTCATGCACTACTGTCTTTTATGTTCTATTGTGTTTGAACTATTGTTTGTATTTTTATTTCTTCTTGGCACCATTTGTGAGAATATGTTAGAATGCTTAGGTGGGCATAGTATGATATAAAGAGGCAGTTATGCACTAAATACCCACAGAGACACAGACACTCAAAACTGAAATAGTCAGATCTCTATCAGGAAACAGATGATACACTCAAATTAATATATTTCGATACCTTTTATTTACACAAGAATCATACCAAAAGTTTGGAGGCAGAAAAGAGAAACATAGGAGATAGGTGAGTGATCTTGAGTTTATAGAAATCAGAGGTAAGGACCATGAAAGTAGAGATTATTTTTTTCTTTTTCGATAACTACTGCATCTCCCAACACATGTAAGTGTTGCTAAAACATAGTAGATACTCAGTGAGCTTAAAATATTTATGGATATTATCAGTAAACTAGTCTTAAAATTCAAATCTGCCTAACTTCTACATTTATGCTCTTTTTATTCTGCATGTATTCCTCAAAGTGCAGTTTATAATCCACCTGTATCAGACTCACCTGGGGATGTTTCAGATGCAGATTCCTGTGCACTACCCAATACATAATAAATTTAAAATTTTGGGCAATAGAATTTAGGAGTCCACATTTTAATAATAATTCTAGGTGATTCTTCCACATACAAAATTGTGACAAACCGTAGAACATGCAAGGATTACGGGAAAGACATTTTTATAGTATTTTTACTGAGTATTGAGAGACATAAAATTTTGTTTACATAAGGGAAATAATATGTAAAACTATATTATCTCCTCACTACTGATGGTCCAAGTTAAATGCCATCAAGATTAAGAGATAGAAATTATGTTCCACTTCTAGAGAATATTTTCTGTTCTCCTTTTGGTAGAAGAGATTTTCACAAAGATCTGAATTATAACTGAATCAGAGAACAGGCAATGACAAACTTTTTGTGAAGGACCAGAGTAAATATTTTAGACTTTGAGAATCACCTACAGTTCTGTTCCACAGTCTGCTTTGATCTTCTCCTTTGACTTCCTTTTAAAATGTAAAAAAATCACTCTAATCACATGAGCCATTAAAAAAAGAAGAAGAAAAGAAAAAAAAAAAAGAAAACCAGACATGGGTTGAATTTAACCCAGCGGCTAGAATTTGCTGACCCGTATAATAGAGCATTAAACTTTTTAGTAAACATTGATCCATGAAAATAATTTAATTTAATTGATCATTTTACACTCGGTGTCTGGTTCTTCATTGTTACATTTTGAGACAGTGTTTCATGAGAGAAAACTTCAAAGATGCCCTTAGGCATCATTTATATATGTTTTCCTATCTGTTTTGCTTATTATCTGGAGATCTGACACAGAATCCTCAGGAAGAGCTAATGAAATTTCAAATAGTCTAATAAGATTTCTGATTCTATGTTTTTGACAGTCAGTCACTGCTAGGGTAAGATGAGGTCAAATTTCTGTTTTTTCCAACTCCCATCTTTGTGTTTGGTTTCTCTGAACCACTTTTAGCACTCATCTTCTACATAATGCAAAGATTAATACCAGTAAGTGTCTCAGTAATTATTTTGGTGTTTTGCTTATTGTGCCACTTTATTTGTCATAGTTTCAAGCGTAACTGACCCATATTGAAAGCAAAAAGTAAAGTTGTGTGTATGTGCGTGAAGGAGTGTGTGAAGTTTTCAAAAGAAAACTTATAGGAGAAATTTTGTGGCTTTACCTATATACTTAGTGCTGAAATGTTCACTGTCTCTCTTACTGATTGGCCCACTCATTCCCCAGCTGCTGTCAACTTCTAATGACACACAGTTACCTTTCTTTCCCAGAAAATTACCCTTCACTGTCTAGTGCTCTTTTTAACCCTGGAAGTTATATTGAACAGCCTCCACCCCCCTTCTCTGAATTAACCCAGAGCCAAAGACTGCTACCGGAAAGAAAATAAAGAGGATGCCATGCCTCCAAAGAGAGTGACACTGTTGATCAGTTTATTCCTAGACCTGAGGCCAAAGCCAAGAATTTTCTAAAACTATATTGTTTCTCAGCTTTTTTCCCTTTATTGTCCTTTGCTCTCTTACAATATTTTTTTTTTTTTTTGCGGGGGAGGATGGATTCCCATTATTCACACATAAGTACCTCCAAGTTTCTCATGGTAATTTAAATCATTTGACAAAATCAGTTTGCCTGACCGCCTTAGACATCTGATGCTGTCCTGGCTACAGGCAAGGTGGTGTTGTCCTGAAGGAGACAGTGGAGTGGCATCTGTGCTTTTCTCTGTTGATACCATGCCTGGGGACACACCCTGCGATGCTACCTCCTGAGCTTGCAGTAAAGAGAAAGGGATGGAAGGAAGAAAAGAAGAGGAAGGATGGAAATGATCAATGAAGGAGACCTTTCGGTGCAAAAGCCACTCGTGGTGGATGTCTTGTGAACTCAAGCAGTGTATTTATAAGGATAAAGTAACTGAATAAGCCAGTCCATTCTGACGCTACTTTCAATGAGCTGTATCAGTCAGGTGGCAGCCAGCGTTTTTTATGGTGAAAGTATCTCTTTGGTGAACAGCAGCTCAGTAGACAACCTCACTGAAGGGAGTCTTCTGGCTGCCCCAGCAAGCCATCTCCTAAACGTGTGTGCTCTGTGACAATTATGGTGACCGTGGTCAGCTGTGGTAGTGCTGATGGTAATAAAGATTAGAAAAATGTGTTAGATTTTGAATGCTGTACTGTATTCTATCAATAAATAACTTTCAAAAGGAATCCTGTCTTCGCCTTATCTCAGAGAATTTGTGTCAGGCATGGGCCTGGGACACCAACTCTAAGGATAGGGTTCTGGAAGTGAGTCATTCAACAACGAATGGCAATAAAGACTCAGCACTGGTGGTAAATAGAGATTCAATAGTCTCTGGAAGGTCATAGCAGTGTATTTGCCTAGATGTTCACCTATAGTGAACTTGGACCAGGCACAGGATGAGGGTGATGCATAGGTAGCCAAAATCATTGGTTTCTGAGAAGCATGAGAGAAAGAGTAACTGTTACATAGTCTGGACTTTAGTGCCTGTTGCTAAGTGCCATTGATTTAGTAAAGAGAAAAATGAGAATTTCAGATTTATTAATCCACAATTTAAAGCAAAATGTGAGAATTGTAGAGCCTCCTTTGCAACATTTAAAAAGATACTCATCTATTGCAATTTCAGGACAGATAGGCCTGAGCATCAGGCATACAACCTAATTTTAAGATTGTCTAGGTGGTAACACGAAATAGATTCTTAGCTGAAACAAATCCAATATGCTAAAATCAGGAAAGTAATAGGGAAATTGTGGACATTGAAAGTTGAGCTGGGAGATGTAGGTAGATGAACTACATCTGTATAATTAATGAAATTTTCAGCAAGATCAGAATGTAAGTTATAGCTCCTTAGCCACATGGTTTTTTTGAAGACCATTAATAAAACATCATGGTTCTAGTGTCAAAACAGGTGGACAATCAACAAGACATAATTACTCCCACATTTACAGTGCTCTGGTAGATATGGAGTGGCTGAGCTAAAACATCAACTGACTGTGTAGCCTGAGCAGGTCATTATAAGGTGGGTTATGTCAGACTACCAAGTCATAAATTCTAGTGAGCCCAGTTAAAACAGATTGTCAGATAAACGTGGCACATGTGGAAATGGGCTTGAGTGGATCCAGAAGACATAAGAAAGCTACATAAACAAATTGCTCTATCTTTTATGCTCCTATCATAATTGTGTCAATTCTTCTCTCTCAGCTCACAGCTATTCTCTAATAGGGTATTTTTTATAATAACTCTTCAGAAAAAGTAAATCCTAAGCTCAGTTTAGAGATGAATTATTTATTTTTAGTGGGTACAAACGACAAATTAACTGCTGCACTACTAAAGTCCTGCTCCAAATGGATATAACTTGGTTAGTGTAGTTATTTACTTCATGAAGAGAAAAACATAACCTGAAATAATGATAGATATGAACCCAGGAATGATGAAGAATAATTTTGATGGTTGGTCATGAGCCAGTGAGGAGCAAAGTTAAAGAACTAAGGACAAAGAAGTTTGAGAAGAGTCATGTAGATAGATTTACGAGGTCAAAAAAGATTATGCATCTTTGGATCATAACTATATACTTAACGTGGGCTCAATATTTTATTCTTCAAGTTTTTAAATTATATGTAAAAGCCATATTTTAAAATAACTACTGAAGGAAATATTAATTTTGTGAGGGTTAAATTGAATTTCAAACCCTCATATAATAGAGTACAAATATGGCATCCTTCTTGCCACCATTTTGAATATTTTAATATAACAAAAGAAAGTAAAAAAGAATGCATTCCATGACCTCATATATTTCTATTAAAAAAATTAAGAATAACCTGTTTCATAACACTTGGACCACCGACTTCTAGATTGTAAATGGATCAAAAAGGTAGAGAAGCATACTTGGAGAAAGATTTATTTAGAGAGCTGTATCATGGCTGTGAGTCCTTATATAAAAGAGAAATAAGGGGGCTGTCTGTGTCTCCTTTTTAATGAGATGGTTTCAAGTATTTCACATAATTATGTTTGAAATGTGTTTCCTGCCATAATCATGAAGAACTGATGACTGACACACACCAAAAAAAAAAAAAAAAAATCAAAAATAGTTGCTAAGTCAGTCAGTCTCCAGTCCTAAGAAAAATAAATAGCAAGACCGTGGTGAAAGTTTCTATGGGATAACTTGGATTTCCCTGCACTGTCACTATTAGATAAAGCTAAGTCTGTCTGATAAATTTAACGAAACATGTGACGGACCTTTATAATGAAAACTACAAGACCCTATTCAAAGAAATCGAAGATAATACAAAGAAATGAAAAGATATTTTGTGTTCTTAGATTAGAAGAATCAGCATAATTAAAATGACCATACTACCTAAAGCATTATACAGATTTAATGCAATCTCCATCAAAATCTCAGTAGCATTTTTTTTAAAGAAAGAACAAAAAATCATCACAAAAGACCCCAAATGGCCAAAACCAACTTGAGAAAAAAGAATGAGTCTGGGGGCATCAATCTGCCCGACTTCAAATTATACTACAAAGCAACACTTATCGAAATGTCATGGTTTTGACTGCAAAACAGACACACAGACGAATGGAACAGAATTGAGAGTTCAGAAGTAAACCTGTATTTATATGGGCAAATAATTTTCAACAAAAAAGCCAAAAACATGCAGTAGAGAAAGGAAAGCTTCTTAAATAAATGGTGCTAAGAAAACTGAAACTTTACCTGCAAAAGAATGAAACTAGGTTGTTGTCTATCACCACCCACCAAAATTAACTCAAAATGGATTAAGAATCTGAATATAAGTTCTGAAACAATAAGATACATAGAAAAAACATAGGAACTAAACTCAAGAACCTTCAACTTAAAGAGGATTCTATGACTTTGACCTCAAATGCAAGAGAAGTAAAGGCTAAAATAAAATACATCAAACTAAAAGGCTTCTGCTCAGCAAAGGATATAGTAAAGAGACAATCATTTGAATGGGAAAATATATTTGCAAGCAACACCTCTGATAAGGGCCTAATATCCAAAATATACAAAGAATGCATACAACTCAGTAGCTACAAAAAACAAATGATCCAATCAAAAAAAATAGGCAGAAGACCTGAACAGACACTTCTCCCTAGAGGACATACAAAGAGCCAACAAATATATGAAAAGATGCTCAACATCACTAGCTACTAGAAAAATGCAAATCAAAACCACAGTGAGATACCATCTCATACCTGTTAGAATAGCTATAATCAACAGGACAAGTAATAATAAATTTTGAAGAGGATGTGGAGAAATAGGAACCCTCATACACTGCTGGTGGGTATAGCCACTATGGAAAACAGTATGGAGGTTCCTCAAAAAAATAAGAATTGATCTGCCATATGATCCAGCAATCTTACTACTGGGTATTTACCTCAAGACTTGAAAACCCATATTCAAAAAGATATTTGCACACCAATGTTCATAGCAGCATTGTGCACAGTGTCTAGAACATGGAAGCAACAGAAGTGTCCTACAGTTTATGATTGGCTAAAGAAGCTGTGGTACATATATACAATGGAATCTTAGTCATAAGAAGAGATTAAATACTGCTATCTGCAACAACATGGATGGACCTCAAGATAATCATGCTAAGTGAAATAAGCCAGACAGAAAAAGTTGAAAATCACATAATATCACTTATATGTGAAATATAAACATAAAAGCAACGAATGAACAGGACAAGCAAACAGTCTCATGGACATGGACTATATAGATTAGTGGTTTTCAGAGGGTAGGAGGTGAAGAAGGAGGGGGGAGGTAGACAGTTAAAGGGGGTCTACCTCCCCCTTTAGGGGGTTAGGGGAGGATGAAGTGGGTAAAAGGGATCAAATATATAGTAGCTAAAGGAAACAGAACTTTGGGTGGTAAACACACAAAAGAATATACAGATGTCAAATTATAATGTATACCAGAAAATTATATAATTGTGTTAACCAATGTTACCCCAATAAACTTTATTAAACAAAAAAAGTTAATGCTGTAAATGCTATGCTATCTTAACTAACTGAAATACTTAATATGAGACAAATTTGAACATGGAATGATTATAATATAAAAATAAGTAATGTAAATTGCTACTGGAAATAATATGTTCTGTCTATTAAACCACAACAGCATATTTGAAACAATTTTAGTAGCAAGAAGCAGTTAGTGGGGAAATCACATATATTTATGCAGAGCTAAATTGAGCTACAAAATTTATGGTTTGGATGTCATCCAAGATGGGTATTTTGCAAGACCTTTATGATTGAGAAATTCTGTAATGTTTTCAGTTTTCTTTAGGATCTCATTCTCTATCCCACCCCCAAAATCAAATATTCTAAACATATGCTTACATAAAAATTTAATCAGATTCTTAAATTTTATAGTTTTTAATAAGCTGACACAGCTTTCATCATATCATAATATTTGCTGTGAATTAAACAGTACACCAAATCCTTAGAATTTGTTTGCTGGGTGTTTAGCTAGGCTTTCCCACTGATTTAAAGACCCACTTTTCCCATCATCCTTGCATGAGATTAAACTTCCCGGAAATAAAAATGGCTTCGTACAAAGTGACTGCTTAAAAAATCAAATTATGTTCATGGATATTGTTCCTTTTGCCTAGAATGACTTTTGCTTGCCACAGAAACTTTGTCCTCTGTAACTGTTATGTAGTTATGGGTCCCTGAACTAGGAACTAGGAACCCTGACTTTTTATATGGCCTTATTTTGTGACCTTAAGACATTCTCTATGTACATTGATTAGAACCTATTATATTAAAGCTATTGGTTAATTTAACTTCTCCAAAATTAGATTAAAAGTTTTATAAAGGGAGAGAATGGGTTTTTTGAGAGCACATGCCATCATGCTCATTTTAATGTTTGAAAAAAAATAGTTATTCAATAAATAGTTATAAAAAAATTAATGTGTCAATTAATTAAGGGGGCTACTGATTACTCCATGACCTCATCTGTAATATGAAGAATAGTGATATTCCATACCTTGTATGGTTATTAAAGGATATAATAGGTTAATGTATATAAAATGCTGAGAGCAGTATAGGGCACAGTGCAGACCTTATGTAAATCTATTTTGGCAATTATTAAAATCAATAATAAAGGAAATTAAGGGTCATTTATATTCAGAAATCCAGACTTGAGGTGAAGTTGCCAGAGGATATCATTTGATGAGTTAGCAATGTAAGCAATATAAATAAAACCTGCTTTCTACTTCTGCATAATAATACCAAACCAACCTTGAAAACAACTGTTGAGACTTTCAGTTGGTAAACTTATATAGTAAGCCATGATAAAATTTTCAATTTTATTAAATGTGATTATATGAAATTCTTGAAATCTGTGTGCGGGCCAAGGATGGACTTCCTAATCTATAACCTAAGCTTTTCCTATACTACATAGCACACATGATTTAATGCTGATATTCTGCGTCCTGCATGTGTTTGTAAAAATAGGGCCATTGGAAAATATAAATTGTATTATGCAAAGGGAAAGAGTCATGTTATATTTATTTTTTTATCCTAGTATCCAGCACCATAGACTATCACACACATTTGACTCCACACATAGAATCTACACTCAAATTATGTTCCCACAGAATATTTACTTTTATATCATTTGTTGAATATTGCAGATATGTATAACACATTTATGATGTGTAATTTTAGAAATAGCATACTCATTGAAAATTATATTAAAATATATTCATAATTCATATGATAGAGAGATGTTACTTATCTATATATTATCATTAGCATGAGTTATCCCAATACCAAAGACAGGTTAAAAAACTAAAACAAAGTAAAAAACTTGCAAATTCTTGAAATATGTTGCTCTACACATCTATTTCCATTTTTTTATTTCTGTTTTTCTTTTAAAATTGCTCTTTCAAGCATGTCTGAATTTTTCTCATTTAATTTTCTGTGTAGTATTGGGTTTAACATATCCCATGGGCTCAAAGCTTTGTTGGATGCTTAAAACCTTACACAATTTTTTAAATAAAATCAAAGGAAAAAAATTATCCTGACACTGTTAGCTATTCTTTCTCTCCAAGTATATAAACAGGTCCTTTAAATGTTGCCATCAATGTGCATTTATGTCATATAAAATGTAAGATTTCATACTACAAGTAAAGCTATTTGACCACAAAACACAAGCTTTCCTAAAAAGATTTTTTGATTACTATTTAGCCACATCAGGTAGAGATTATGATGAGACTCACAAGTTCCCAAATTCCTTGCCTCAGTATGTGTATGTGGGGAGAAAGGGATGGAAGGATGAAGTTAATATCATTTTATCCAGCAAATCAAACATTTGTTGAAATATATCACTTTTCAAATATTTTTGGCATTGTGTAATCACAGTTTATACCATACTACAATGCAAATAAGAATACTTTCCCATCTCTGTGCTAAATTTCTACAACCATCTCTTTTCCTAAGTGTTTCTTGGAGTATGAAAGCAGCGTTCTAGTGGACCACATGTGTGGTTCTATTTTGTCTTTTACCAGTATTTACATGATATACAACTGAAAAATCTATATCATCTTCCATTTGTCTAAACATGCGATTCTGGGGACTTAACAGCAAGTCATGAAATAATCAACTGTATTTCTCCTTCCCGTATAGGTAGGTTGTTGTTGGGCAGGCAGTTTGATGATTATCCCCTTTTTTGTTTCGGCAATAAATATTCATTGTTATTGTTTAAAAATAGGGAGTTATTTTGACAGACTCCACCATAAATTAAATAATTCCTAACTACCACAAAAGAATTAGATGTAAATACTGAGATTTAGGAAGACAGGTTGTTGGGAGCCATTTGCTTGATGGCTGCCCTTTGGGTAGACAAGGGATTGTTCACTCAGCAGGGTGTTTGCCATTACTTTGCTCCTCTTGTAGCAGCTGAGAAGCATCTGTGGCTCCAGAGAGCGAGCTGAGTGTTCTATGACCTCCATAGGGAGGAAGATGGGAGTCTTGAGAGAGCAACAGGCTCCTGTGCAGGTGCAAACAGTTGTTTATGCATACTTGTCGGTTTCCCACGCAATCATGATGTATAAAGAGGGTGTGCTGAATAAAATCCGGGCTGCAGTATTCACTGTCAGTCCTCCTGAATCTATCTCTTGTCTGTCTTTTCTTCAATTCTCACTCCCCCTCTCAGGTACTGTTCGATCTCAGCCAGCGGATTCCAGCAACTGGTACCTTCCTATAGCAGTGCAGTGGTCTCTAACTAGATAGTTGAACTAAAACACGTAATAGTTGCACACTGAGAAAGCAGAATTAAAGGACAGAAAAAGTTGAAATCTGATTAAACTTTTTAGTTTAGTCTCTCCCTATAGAATTGGGGATTTTAAAGAGAACCTAGCTATATACGACAAGTACTTCCTTTTCACCTTCGTAAAGTAATGATCAAATAAAAGAACTATTCAAAATGATAACGTAGATAGCTTTTTAATGGAATATAAAAATTTTCTGAATTTTTTTTTCTGTAATAGTTTTTTTTTTATTCCCTGAAGGACGTAATGCTCACCTACTGGTTGGCTCTGTATAGTATAGTACATTGTTTATGCTCAAAGTGGAAGTATTTCAATTTTCAATTTAAAAATAATTTGTAGTGGTTACCAGAGTGTGGGAGGTGGGGGGGGGGAGGAAAAGGAAAAAAAAAGAAAAAAAGAAATGTTTCTTCATCGGAGAAAAATAATTTTTTTTTTAATTTATACCTCTGCTTTGGGTAAGAAATTTTGAACTTTTGTGATTTTTTTTCCTCCTTATTATTTCTGCCTCATCTTAGTCTCTTTATTTTCAACTCTTCATATATTCTACTACTGTCAAAGCTAATAAAACCTTAATTTTTTACAATTGAAAATTAGAAGGATTTTTGGATCAAATGATAAGCTATTAACTGTGAGACACTGTATAAGGGGAATAGCTAACCTGAGGGAGTAACTAGGAAAAAAATACTTTTGCTTTTTATAAAATATAGTAAAAACAAAATATATCTGCAGCAAATATTTCACAATTTGTACTTAAAAATTTACAAGAAACTTAATACATTTGACAAAAATTTTGAGAAAACAGTGGTAACTGATAAAAGACTGGGAAACCTAAAGCTTTACATTTTACTGTAATGATTTTAGATTGCACTATCAGGTAAATGCTTTAAGGATTGCTTCATTATTCTTTATACCATGACTTTGCATCTTCATTCTCAGCTTTGGGATTCATCTACATATTCTTAATTTATAAGAGACCTTTCAAATAGAATATTAATAAAATATAGTTGAAGGGGGAAAGAGAAGCACTTTACCATGTTAATAATAAGGTTGTGTGTTCTCCCATTTAATTCACACAATTAATACCAGGTTTAAAGAAGTAGAATATTATAAAGAATAGGCATGTGTTTCTGAAAATAGCAATCCCCAATACTTTTATATACAGGGCACTAGTAGAAAAGAAATAAAACACTTTCTTTTTTTCATAATAATTTGGATGCCTAGGTTTAGATCTAGAATTCTGGGGAACTGTGAGTTCTACCTAGAGATATGGTGGCACGGAGAGCTGGCTACAGGCCCTGAGATAATGGTCCATCCATTTTTTTATTTCTTGCTCCAGCCTGGACCAAGGATGGCTTCAAGAGCATACTTATAAATGCTTCAGGCTGCTTGCCCAATCTCAGTTCACATTCCTTCAAAAGCCACCCTTGGCAATTCCTTGGACCTGAGGTTGCACAACTGGAAGTGTGGTCATCTGTAGGAGATCGGAGCCGGAGAAGAGGTTTGAATAGTGTTTAGAAGCAGCCATGAGCCTTATGTGCAGGGTGTTGTAGGCCCAAGTATCAGTGTGGGGTCTGGAGAGAGTTGGGAAAGGGGCTACTAGATTGAATATCCCACATGCTCTGTGTTCTACTTTCTCCATGGAAAGGAGTACAGCAGAAGGAGGGCCAGAGAAGGCCCCTTGAATTTAGGAGCCAGGGCAAAGAACTCTCTTGCTTTGGTCTAAGAGAAGTTTACAGGTAGACCTCAAATTAGTATCTCTTTCTTATCAATTAGCTGATCTTGGATAAATGTCTTACCCAGTCTAATTTCTAGTTTAAAGCCGCAGTCGCTAGAATTGAACAGTGCTGCTCCACCACTTAATTGCTGGGCAAATCTGGGCAAATTATTTAATGTCTCTTTTTATATTTTTACTGTAGTATAGCATACATATATGTTTTATCCTTTTATTTTGATTGCCAAATATACACATTTTACTCTGGCTTTGCTTATAAGTTCCAATATACACTTCAATTATCTTTTATTTTCATGAACACTAATATGAGCAAATGAAAAGTTCCTATTATTCTTCTCATTAGGAACCAGTCCATTGATTTGGAGCATGAGCACTTGCTATAGATCCAAATTGGTGCAAAGGCACAAGTAGGGTAAGAGAGCATCAGTCTGATGAGTCTGATTTTTTCTCTGAAGCAATATTCTACCGAAAGTGACAAATACTTAATGAACCAATTTTATCTTCAGAAAATAAGTTTAAGTCATGTTAAAATGATAAAGTACATGTTCACTGTATTCTTCTGAAAGTTACTTTAGATTTGAATTTTAGGACTAATAACTTTCTTGTCTTTGATATTCATTTCTTGTGTGCAAAATCAAGAGAAATGATTCTTAATTTAATACAATAGAAGATAGCAATTTGTCACCTTAAAGTTTTAGCAGTTTCCATTCATTTTAAATGAATGTTCATAAGACAATTTATAAAGATGCATGTAATTTTGGAAATGCCATACTCATTAAAATTTTTAAGTTAAAATACATTCATAATTCATATGATAGAGAGACAGATGTTAAATTCCCATTTAAAAGCTATATTTTTGAAAAAACACATAACCATGGAAATAAATTACTCATGTGCAATGGTTGTTGATTGTATTTAAATGATTCAGCACTGTAAATTATTAGTAATATTGTCTTAAATTATGTATTGGACATTTATATAGGTATGAACATGCTTTAATTCTTAAAATGTTTTTTAACTGCTCACAGTCTAATAATCTCACTGCCAACTGCTTTCTTAAGACCATTCCCTCTCTATTTCTAATTTAGAAAATGTATATATGTATATATATCCTAGTAAACTCTAACCTCTATCAAAAGTCATTAGTCAAAATGCACATGAATTACACTTTGAAACAGAAAGGACTCTGCAGTGACAAAGATCGGTGGAGACAAAAGACTTATTTCTGACAACAAAAGACTAACTTGGATCTCAATCTAGTCCTTTAAGAAAAGTTATAAAGTTTCATAAAAATATTTAAACATTTTAGTTAAACTTTTAGCTACCTAGAGACTTAAACAGCTGCCAAATTTCAGACTTTTCAGAATTCCTAAATATAAATTAATTAATAAAATGTGCCATCACCCTAGTAAGAAAAACTTTAAGCACTACTTACTTGCAAAATTTGTGTACAATATTTCCAAAAATCTTTTGAAATAGTGGAAAGTAACAGATTAAAAGACCTAAATCTAATATAGTATCTGATAATAAAATATAAACTCCCCTATGCCTCTTGTCCTATACCTTTCTATTTCTTTTTTAAAAAAATTATTTATTTAAATTAGTTTAAAGTATACAGTACATTGGTTAGACATCTATACAGCTCATAAAACGATCCCCCCAATTGCTCCATCCCTCCCCTGGCCCTCTACCTAGACATCATATTAATGCTAACTGCATTCCCTCTGCCTTCTATTTCTAATAGAACCACTGTTTCTCAATGTTTGAAGGCTTGTACACTGTTTTGTCTCTCTTCTTTTTACTGAAACATTTTATTAAATTGCACAAAGCATATATTCTGTAGAAAAAAATATATATATATATAATACAGAACATATATATATATAGTCTATTTATCATATGTGTGATAGATATATGATATGGAATACACACATACATATACATGTAGACACACACACACACACACACACACACACACACACACACACATATATATATATAATATATATATATACCTATACATGAAACAGAAATATTCATCCAAAGAAAACTTTGATAAACTTGGAATCTGTCACTGTGTAAGAAGTTTCTGCTTATTTTCAGGCAAGATTCCTGCTTTGTTTTCTGTTTTCAGTATATTAGTTAAGATAAGGCCTTTAAACAACCCCCAAATATATAATGGCTGAAACATAATTGATATATTTTTTGCTCACACAATAAAAAGGTAATTCTTTTGTTAGTGGGTGAATCTTCTCCATTTCTAATGTCACCAATTAAAATGGCCTATACTTTTCCAGTATTAGTAGTATTACATAGGTGAGTGGGAAAAGATAATTGCAACTTGGGAAGCTTTGGCCAGGTAGGGCTGGAAGTGGCTCAATCAATTTCTTCTCATTTTGTTGGTTGGAACCCAGTCATTTGACCACACCCACTTACAAAATGGCTGGGAAAGTGTGCTCAGGAATAAAAAGTAGGTTGAGTTTTACTTGCAGTGAAAAAAATATATAAGAAATCTCTGGACATTTTAAAAGTAACAACTACAGTTGAATGAAAATATTTTTTTAAGTAGCTAGTTATATAAAGCTTAATAGTTTTCCTGAGTTCAAGTAGATATCTATATAAGAATAAAGAGTAAAAAACAGAAGTGATTTAGAGGCAGTGATTTGAAAATTAATCAAATGTTGATAAATGGAAAAGAGGATAGCATGAGATTACCATGCTGAATGGAAAAGGCTAATTAGAAGATATTAGTATAAGAGACAAGAATTGCTCTAGGGAGAAAATTACCATTTTTAGAAATACAAGTAGATAAGTGGCTTGATTATACTATTCTTAAGAAAACAAACTTAAAGTATACAGACTGTATAGTTAGAAAAAAGAGTAGAGCCTTCTCAGATGGTTATGCTTCCTGCACACCACACAAGACATATGATTAGGATACAAATGGGGCCTAGAATTCTAACTAGTCAATGCTGGCTCACATTGTGTTTAGGAAAAGATTAAGTCAGGTGGGAGGAAATGGGGGAGCATTTTCTTCACAAAAATATCCCATGTTACCTGCACCCCTGGAAGGGTGGGTGTGGCAGAACTTTTCTAATGTATCTTCTTAGAGCAGGCGTCTCTTTCTAGTTTGTAGAAAGGCCCATGTAGGCTAGTGCAGACCTTAAATACAGAAGGGAAGATGGATGAAAGAGGGGATTATAAAGTTTTCACCTGCATGTGGTATCCCACGGGATTTGGATATTTTTGCTCTCCGAGCCCATATTTTTTTTTTTTCATGTAATACGAGAGTTGTCCAAGAGGTTATTTTTTTTCTTTTTCTAGTTCTAAGCATCTACAATTTTAAAAATACGTATATACCCTATCATGTCTTTCCACAACTTAGAATCAAAGAATTTGCTGCAAATTAATGGTCAAAGATAAAATATTTATAGAAGCTTTTATTTTCAAATTCTTGGATCTTACATTTTTGCTATTGGTCTAAGTATGAGGGAAACTTAATTTCTCTGAAATGAAGATGCATCTATATATTAATTTTTGCAAGGTCACGAAATGAATTTTAGTTATTTATTTTAATATCACTTGATACAAAATTTAATTGAAGTCAAAACTTTATTATATCATTTGGTAAATGGAAATGAGTGTGTTAATGTATTAATTAATCTTCCTGCAAGCAAAGAAGTTTTTAAGTTTTGCTCAAGCAACCATTGATCAAGTCTTCTCAGACTTGTTACCTGAATAAATCTGATCACTTTTTTTCAGTGATCCAGGAAAGAAAAAAATAGTGTAGGCCCAATGTCACAGGATCTTTAAGAGTCAATTTTAAATATTTTCAAAGATTATTTAACACTTATTTTATAGCAGGAAATTTTATTTTAATGTCACTTTAGCTGTAGAATTATACAGATAAAATCTTTGTCCTTAAAAAATAAATAATCATTGGTAGTAAATTAAACTCAAAGATTTGAAAAGTATGCATACAAATGAAATAAATAATGCAATATTTTACTCAGGTTTTTTTTTCATTTTCTAAAAGAAATAAACAAATAAGAAAAATAAAAAAACGACAGCCTGCATTCAAACTGAGCATTTTTTTGTTTGAGTTTTCATGTACAACAGCTGCTCTTCCTAGCCAGAAGATGTAGTAGAAGTCCATGTTACTGTGAATGGGGTATTTGTGTCTCTCAAGAGTCCTAGAGGTCTTCACTCACATACTGTCCTGTTCAGGGATGCTCAGTGACATTTCTGGACATGGTAGTACTATCTCCTTTATACAGGTGAGAAAACTAATAATCAGACAGATTACAGAACATATCCAAGTTTACATTGTTATTCCCCCAAATACTGGAACTTAAATGTAGATTGTTTGAATTCTCTCCTTTTTCTATTAGAGCCCTTTGCCAAAAAAATCTCTCTGTTAAATTATTCTTACTAAATTATTCTTACTATTCTTACTAAAAGGAGTAACCCAAAGCTGGCTATTGATTTTCTATTTTGCCATCATATTAAATATGTAAAAAATAGATTCTTATTTCAAAACAAATACACGTTTGTTTTTCTCAGTAATATGAAAGTGAATATTATTCTTAGATTTCCTAAAATTTTCTTAATTTTTATTTTATAGGCTTCTTTGTATACAAAGATAAGAAAGTATTTTCAGGTAGACCATTTTATTTTATTTCTAATTTAACCAATAAAAAGAGCAGATTATAACCCACAGATAATTAGCTTTTCACAAACAAAAAAAAAATCAATTTTTAATTGTTATATCTAAATTATAATTTTTATCGGGGTATAGTTTATACACAGTGATGTTCACTTTTTGGGGTGTAGAGTTTTTTGTATCTTGATAAATGAATACACTAGTGTAACTACCACTACAATCAAGATATAGAATCATTTCATCACCCCCCCCAAAAAAATCCCCTTTTCCTTTTTAGTAGTCATTTACCTCCTCCGTCCCCAGCTTCTATTGTCCTTATAGTTTATTTCTTTGTTTTTTTAAACTTTATTTCTTTAATTAAAATGTTTTAAAACATAACATACCTGCAGAAAAATGAACTGCTGTACATTTTTATAAAGTGAACACTTCCATGTAATCACCAGTCAGATTAAGAAGAGAGACATTACCAGTACCCCAGAGATTTCCATTCCCCCTTGTTTTCACCATCCTCTCCCACTCCCTAGCAGAAATCACTAGACCTCATTCTAACATCGTGCATTAGTTTGACCTGTTTTTAAACTTGATGTAAATGGGAGAATTCATCACTACTTAAATGTTTAGCTTTTCTTTAGCTTTATATCAATGAGACTAGTCTGCTTTTGCAAGTAGCTGTATCTTATTCATTTTACTTGCTATATAGTGTTCCATTGTGTGTAAACCCATTTATTCATCCTACTGCCGATCATAGCCTGCATCTCATACAAATGACCTGCAGTATGGATACATCAAAATTTGGAAAGTACTGTTCCTGTTCACTAATCCTCTCTTCATTTGTTTTAAATATGATGTCAAATATCTATGGAATGTCTTACTTTAATTTGTTTTCTACATTAATAATTATAGTCGTATTGTTTTATAGATTCCAGTGTTCTAGTGAAATTCCTCATATTTTCCTTTGTATTTTTTAAACACATTACTCAGTTATCTTAAAATCCATTCTGAATTCTCCAGTTTCTGGATCTAATGCTAATTTGTTTCTGTTGTCCTTTTTCTCCCTTAACTTTGACCATTTGTCTTCTCTTTCCATGTACCCAAAAATTTCTATTAAATAATGACCATTGGTGATTTTTTGAAATTGTTTTTCAGTCTGAGGATTGGTTTATTTCTGGTTTGCCTTGCTTTTTAAAAAAATTTTATTAGTTTCAAGTATACAGTACATTGGTTAGACATTAGCATACTTTATAAAATGATCCTCCTAATTGTTCTTTCTGTCTTCTGGTTTTCTACCTAGCCAATACATTAATGCTAACTACATTCTTTATGCCATGCTCCTCATCTCCGTGACCATCTATCAACCACTGATTTCTATTTCTTTAACCCTTCTTTCTGAATGCAGCATGTGAGTGCTGATGTTTAATAACTGCCTCTCAATGGGAAGTGTTCTGAGTTGTTGCATTTGCCAATTTTCATAGTGTAAATATTTCCACTATTGCCAGATTCAAACATTCAATGTGACATCACTGAACACAGAGTTGGGAAGAGATGCACACAGTCAGCTCCTGTGAGTTGGTATAAAGCTGGTTCCCATGTACCACTGAGTGGAGCTCCTCAACGTCTCCATTAAAATTCTCTAGTGGTTACCAGAGCCCTTCTTCATGGCAGGTCTTCAACTCTTTTATTCGTCTCCACAGGCTTACGAGAATGTGTAAGACTCTACATAGTTTCCTAGCCTTTTTGCTTTTTGTTTTGATTACTCAGCCTCCCCACCACTGCTTAGATATTGATGAATGCCTAGAAGGGAAAAGTGGTTCCAAATATTGAGCTTATAGTTTTTCCTTCCCTCTGGAAATTTGGTTCATCAGGTCCTTACTGTCATGGTAGCTTTTTTGTTGCTTGAACAGTACATTTTTTAAATTTTATTCAACTTTTCTAATCTTGACAAGATATTTGTCTAATACAAGCTAGTTTGCCTGAGCCAGAAGCAGAGCAGAACTCATTGCATAAAATCAGCTTTTAGATGTTTTTTGTTGTTGTTTTCTTGTAAATATAGCCCCTTAGCATCTTCTTTACATTTTTAGACTTTAGTCTCCTAGTACTAGCATAGCAGAACCTTTTTTTTAACTGTATATTTTAGAGCAGGTTTATGTTTACAACAAAACTGAATAGAAAGTACATGGAGTTCTCACATACTCCTTGCTCACACAAATGTTTGGCCTCCCCCAATAGTAACATCCCACATCAGAGTGGTACATTTGTTACATCAATAACCTACATTGACACATCATTATCACCTAAACTCCATAGTTTACATAACATTTCACTTTTGGTGTTGTACATTCCCTGGGTTTGGAAAAACGTGTAATGACATGTACCCATCATTATAGTATCATATAGAATCATTTCACGACTCTAAAAATGCACCTATGTATTCCTCTGTTAATATTACTTTCTCTGATAATGTTACTTTCGCTGTAGTTTTCCCTTTTCTAGAATGTCATATAGTTAGAATCATATAATACGTAGCCTTTTTAGGTTGGCTTATTTCACTTAGTAATATGCAGTTAAGATCTCTCCATGTCCTTCCATGCTTGATAGGTCAATTCATTTTAAAATGGCAGAGATTTATTGTCTCACAATTCTTGAGACGAGAAGTCCAAAGGCAGATCCCTGGCCCCTCTGGACCATGTATGGGAATTCTTCCTTGCTTCTTCCTAACTTTGGATAGTTTGCTGGTAATCTTTTTTCTTTGCTTGCAGCTGCAAAATTCCAATCTCTGTCTTCATTATTACATGGTGTCCCTGTGTACCTCTATCTTTACATGGCTATCTTCTTATAAGGACCCCAGACATATTAGATTAGAGACCTCCCTACTACTCATTTTAACTAATTATATCTGCAGTGACCCTGTTTCTAAAAACAGTCACATTCTGTGGTATGAGGGTTAAGAATTTAATATATTTCTTTTTGGAGAGATACAACTCAATCTACAACCCTTATCTCATTTCTGTAATTATGCCATAGGTAAGAGCTGTAGCCTGGAAAAGTTTCATCTTTGTAAAATACAGAACCTTAAATAAAGGTAATTACACATTGATAATGAAACTTTAGAGATTTGCCATTAAACAGGATATATGATGTGCACTGAGCCTTTGTTCTCCTAAATTTATCAAAAATTAACAACTGTCCACTCTGCCTATTTCAGATAGTTTATGAAGCTGATTAGCAATTAGAATTCACTAAAATATAACACTGCCACAAAATTTATACCTTATTTCCTAATCTATTTCCCATTTCCTTGACCAAAAAATCAACAATGGAAGTAGAATCTAATCGATAATTAGAAGAACATAATACAAGTTACTTTCAAACAATAGCTTTTTATTCTGGCTTTAGAATGTATCTTAATGGAAATAAAGTGTTTCCTTTGATATACTTTATTTTCACTATAATTAAGCTCCCAATAATATTCTTCCCCTATAAATTACATAAAATAAATAATTTCAGTATTTTTTCTTTTATAACTACTTTTACATAAATACTAGTATTAATATAAAAAAAATTTCAGTGTATTTAATGTTCTATAGTAGAGCTGTGATAAATAAACTAAATTATGTGTTTTTCTTAATCATATATAAAGTGCTGTTCCATTGAGTTTTGCATATGTTGAAGGGGTAGACTTTTTGTTGATCCTGCTAAAAAATAATATAACCCTCTTAAATTTGTCATGAAAATAAATTAGGCAATATATTTTCATGAACAGGGTCAACTAAATTTATTTTTTCTTAACTTTTTCAAGTTTATTAATGTATAAGAGATTTAATAGTGAAATTGCCTAAACAAAATGAGACTGACCTTAGACTTTTAGATGAAAGGTCAAATTTGCCGGTTTATATTTTCTGTTCCATTGAGTCTTCCTTCACTAGTCTTCATTAATCTTAAGTAATTCTAATAGTACTTTTAAATTGTGTCTGAGATTCTTAGTCTGCCTAGAAAAGGTCACTTAAGTTTAAAAAATCTTTTGATCCTTACCTATCAATTCCAGACTTTTTTTTTTAATTTTTGATGAAAAATAATGGTGTTATGAAATTTTTATTTTAAGACCTATGACTTGAAAAAAAATCTGTAGATGATGAGGGTGTTGGAATGTTTGTATTGGTTTAAAATGTTAAATTGCAGCATTAAATCCCCCTGCTTGCTCACTCGATGCCTTGGAACTAGAGTATAAAGATAATATATTCACTGACAGACAAACCAATTCTGAGAAAAAAGAATAGGGCCAGAGATATCGCTCTGCCTAACTTCAAATTATACTATGAAGTGATAAGAATCAAAACAGCATGGTATTCTGAAATGCAGACACACAGACTAAAGGAACAGAATTGAGAGCACAGAAATAAACCCCACATGCAAATAATTTTCAACAAATAAACCAAAAACAGAGAGAGGAAAACCTCTTTAATAAATGGTGCTGGGAAAATTGGAAAGCCATATTCAAGAGAATAAAACTAGACTGCTTTCTGTCACCATATACTAAAATATTAACTCAAAATAAATCAAACACCTGAATATAAGAGCTGAAAACAATAAATTGCATAGAGGAAACATAGGTACTAAACTCACTGACCTTGAATTTAGAGAGAGTTTTATAAATTCGGTCTCAAAGACAAGGGAAGTAAAAGCAAAACTAAATGAATGTGACTACATCAAACTGAAAAGTTTCTGTACAGCGAAAGAAACCAATAAGGCAGAGGCAACGATCCACATGGGAAAAGATATTTGCAAGCAATATCTCCAATAATGGGCTCATATCCAAAATATAAAAAGAAATTACACAACTCAACAATAGAAAAACAAATAATCCAATTTAAAAATGGGCATATGACCTGAGTAGACACATATTCCAAGAAGACATACAAATAATTAATAGACATATAAAAAAAATGCTCAGCTTTACCAGCCATCAGAGAAATGCAAATCAAAACCACAATGAGATACCACCTCACTCTCGTTAGAATAGCTATCAGCAACAGGACAAGTAATAAAAAGTTAGAGGGATTGTAGAGAAAAAAATTTTAGCACATACACCGCTAGTGGGAATGTAAATTGGTATAGCAACTGTGGAAAACAGTATTGAGGTTCCTCAAAAAATAAAGAATATGATTACCCAGAAATCCCTCTTCTGGGTATTTACCCAAAAAACTTGAAAACATTTATCTGCAAAGATATGTGCACCCCAATGTTCATAGCAGCATTATTCACAGTAACCAAGATGTAGAAACAATCAAAATGTCCTTCAGTACATGATTGGATAAAGAAGATGTGATACCTATATACAACAGACTATTACTCAGCTATAAGAAAAGATAAAATAATATGACAACGTAGATGGATCTTACAAGTGAAATAAGTCAGAAAAAATTGAAAACCATATGATGTTACTCATATGTTGGAAATAAAACTGAAAGTAACAGACTCATGGAGATGGACAGCGGATTAGTAACTATCAGAGGGAAGAAGGAATGGGGGAGAGATTGGTGTACAGGGGATCAAATATATGGTGACTGAAAGAAATTTAACTGGTGAACACAGTATACAGATGATTTATTATTGAATTGTATATTTAAAATCTATATGATTTTATTAACCAATGCCATTACAATAATTTAGAAAAAAAGATAATATCTTTAAATATATGTCATCATGAAAGAATCATAACATTCTTACTTCAATTTCCAGGCTATTTACCCTATGGATAATGAGGCTACAGTAGATACTTCCTGCCTCAGCCTTAGGGAGTGTGAGTGCCTGTTCCAGAAAGGGCTGGAGGAACATCCTTGGGGTAGATAGATGCAGAAACTGTCCACAGTAGATTTCTCTGTGAGAGAATGAATTTTTACTGGAGATATTCACACCAAAAATAAGGTGACCACTTGGAGTAGGTGTTGCATCAAGAATATTTTTAAATTATATACAAAAGGTTTTCAGTGACATATAATGGCACTCTCAAATCTAGCTGCCTGAGTCCAGGATATACTTTATTTTAAAAAGCAAAGCAGAGAAATATAGCATATGGAAATAATTTTATCACTTTCTCTAAATGTTTTTAATACTTTTATTGTTTCTGAGATTAATCCTAAAGTTTAACTCAGTATTTTAGAGACCATCAAGTTGCCCTCATGGAAGCGATCCTGACACTTTTACATTACTAGATAACATCACAGGCTTTGATTTTCAAAGCAAACTTTCTTTTTTTGTGGGAGAGGAAAAAATATTTTCAAGAGTCTTTGTACTCTAAATTGTTAAGTACATTTTATCCTAGATGGATTCACAAACATACTGCGGGGAAACCTTTTCTCAGGATGCTTTTTATTTTGATTTCTCATTTTAGAAGAAATATCTTGAGATTCACAAGCAATTAATTGATCCTTTTAGTTCTTTTTAATTTCTCTTTTCTGGACATATCATTTATTTTTTACTTTTGTTTTTGATATAACTTTTTTTCTTTTTTGCCTGACCATAGTTTTGTTCTATGTAGATGTCAAAAGATTACTTAACAGAGTCCTTTGTGATGGTTGTAGTAACAGTAAAGAAGTAGGATCTAGATAATAACAGTAGGGGTTGGAAGCTCCTGCCTCTTGTGAGTTTTGACACAGGTGCCATTCACTTCAAAAATCCAGAATTGAATCTAATGATTTTTGAGGTCTTTGAAACTCTTCTAAATCTTTGATTCTTTATTATATAATTTTGAGGCCACCTTTCAAAATATATTTAAAAGTTTAGCTACTTTCTTTTTCTAGACCATTAGCCTAAATGTTATCTGCATTTCCCAATTCTTTTACCTTTTATTTTATTATCAATCTGATGACCTTTTGTTTATAATTCATTGACTTACTTTTTTCAAAATATGAATTAAGACTACTATAACATAATTAAATGGTGGCAAAGTGACCCATGGCTGTAGGGAAAATAATGGGTCCCTAAAGATGTCTATGTCCTAATCTCAAACCCTTTTAATGTGTTACCTTACATAGTATATATTTGCAAATATAATTAAATTCAATTGTTTGAAATGGAGAGACTATACTGAATTGTCTGAGTGGGTTCAATGTAATAAAAAGGGTTCTTAGAAGAGGAGCATGTGACTTAAAGGTAGAGAGAGGAGATATGAGGACAGAAGTAGAGATTAAAGATAGGACCATGAGAGAATGCTGGCATTTCTGGAAGCTGGGAAAGTCAAAGAACAGCATCTCCCCTAGAACCTACAGAAGGAGCACAGCCTATCAATACACTGATTTTACAATTAAATTCTGGAAATAGCTCCTCCAGTACTCCAGTGGGCCTACTTCTCTAGGAGAAACTTAGGAGATAAAGGTTAGAGAGACAAATTGTAGACCCTTTCACTATGGCCAATATAGGGGACACAAATAATGTGCTTCATCTCCCTCATCACTCAATAATGTTAGCACCTCTGGAGTTTTTGTGGCTTATGTGATGACATGCCCCAAAGCCATCTATCAAGGACCCAAACTCTTTATCATCATAATTTGTTTAAATTATGCTTGCTTCTTTTGTTATTTACTATAAAATTAAAATAAAGGCATACCAAGAGGCATCCAAATGAATCACATGGACATCAACTCATATTCCTCTCAGCCTATAGTGTATATCCATGGCCCTACCTCCCTGCCAAGAGAACTGCTTTTTTTACCTCTTGGTTTCTTGACACAAGACTCTTGAAGTGCTTAAGCCACTGTTTGTAGCTGCAGTTTCAGTAGATCTGTTTTTGTTTCTTTTTTTTTCCTGGAAGCAGTATTCCTCTTTTGGGCAACAGGAACTGGAAACCTACAGAACCCAGAGCTGCAGTACAGAAAGCACAAATTCTTTAAATAAATCATTATGGTTTAGTCTAAATAGGACCACTCCTGCTTTTACCCTTTGTTCCTATACTGTATCTCTTGTAGAAGATACAACACTACATAAAATTTGTTGACTTAAGTTGTTTATTGAGTTCTTACAGATAGGAAATCATCCTAACTAAATATTGACTTCAAACTGGTGCTTCAGCTTTGCTTTCAACAGGCTTTTTTTTAATGTTAGTAGATTTTAGGTTATAGCTTTGTGATATGACCCATAAATCCTATAATCATATGTCTATTCCTTCACATTCTTTGCTGTTTCTTTTGCCTCCCTTGGTTTGACATGTTGCTATATGGGATCTCATGCTAATGTATCAAACACTCTTTTAGACTGCATATGGTGGTTCTGGTTGATATTATGTGGGCAGGAAAGGAAAACTCATACTTAGATTGCATATCTACCTCTGTCAGAATGAATTGTAGCCTCTTCTAGGGTGGAAGGAGTCAACAAGTCAATTTATCATCAAGTGGCCAACTGATTTTCTGTAGGAATCATACACTGCTATAAATTTAAATTTTTTCTATTGCTGGAAATAGTAAAACAGTATCTAAAGCCATTTTCATAAGTAGAAACCCTATGCATAGCCTGCATATCTGTGACCACAGTTACTTCATTAATGTATCAATTTTGAGTGGGTGATAAAAAAAGTGATTGACTTCAACTGGCCAAATAATTTTGTCTGATTTTTTAGTATCCCTCCTGTAATGAGTGCTCCCAACTGGACATTCTCCAGTAGCACAAAGATCTTCACAGTTAATATTATTTACAATTAGAATACCAGAAATGTGTAAAAATAACAAACACACATAAAACCACATAATGTAATCTTTTTTCTATAATGATATTATTTAAAATAGCAAATACTTAAAGGAGAAATAGGAATTACTTGTACTAGATAATAGTTTCCTATGGTCCTATGTTTACAAAAAATCTTCCATAAAGAGTTTTATTAATTTTACTTTTCACATACATACAAGGTAAGAGCTAAATCTGATATTGATTTAGCCTTTATAGAGTTTGAGTTGTTGTTTTTTTTTTTTTACCAGCCTTAAATTAATAAGCTGACATCCTTATGAATAGGATCTGAGTATGTCAAGGAGCTAATAATTTATAGTTAACAGAATTAGCCTTTATTCATTTAAAAAACCAAATTAGAAAGATAAATAATAATTTTCTCTGTGAAATAAAGGAAAATGTGTGTTATGAAGATTAAAATATTAACATTTTGAAAAGATTTTGAAGATTTTTAAAAAATCAGTGAAAGTAATATGATGAACTCTTGTCAAGTTTTTCAAGTATTGTTGATATAAATTATCTTTTCAGGTAGATGTATTTTGGGCATTCAAATCTTGGATTCTTTTTTTAATATTAAGGTAAAACATAGAAAGCCATCTACTGTTTTACAAACTATAAATTGTGTTTGAAGCAGTTTTCTACATGTTTTCTTTCTTTAGTTTGAAGTTATGAGAGTTGCTAAAAGTTATATTAAAATGTTACATGAGTCGAAATTGTGACTATAGCACATTTTAATCTTTTAAAGATTGAATATACTAAAAATTTGGTTTATACAAATAAGGAACACAAATAAAAGTCATAAATACATTAGCAATTTTACTTCAGGTTTTATTTAATCCCTAAGGAGTGTTTATAGTATGTGTGGGTGGGGCATTATATGGGACACAGAGTAGTAAAATATACAGTTCTTGTTCTCTAAAATGTTACAGTACTCTAGCAGAGAATATAAAATTTCCTCTTTCACTTTCATTTCTTCCTTCTTTTTCTTTCTCCATTTCTCATTCCTCTAATATTTAATATTTAATGGTTACTGGAGGATTAGCATAACTGCTGATATTGAGAAATTACTTCAAATCTGGGCAGAGGCCCACCTTCCCTGGTAAACGGTTCAGGCCCTTAGCCTGAAGACCAGCACTCTGTTGTCCTGACAACAAAAGCATGATATTTGTATAGCCCTAAAGCACTCATGGCAACTTCGTGCTGGGGAACAGAAACTATGAAAAGCATGGTCAAGAGGTGAGGTTATTGTGATGAGAAAAAAATAAAGAGTACTAAACAAATGGATGGTTATCTATGTTCATGAATTAGAATGTTTAATATCTTTAAAATATCAATTCTCTTTTAATTGATCTTAGATTTAATATGACCCCATTCAAAATATCAGCAGAATTTTTAATAGAAAATAAAAGACTGATTCTAAAATGTATACAGAAGTGCAAAAGACTTAGAATAGCCCATTTAAAAACAAACAAATATCTCAGGCTTATGGTTAATGATATAAAAATATAAAGCTAAAATAGTCAAGGTGGTGAGTTAAAATTAAACAAATATACAATAAAAAGAGTTCAATTGATTGCATATATTATCAATTAATTTTCAAAAAGCTACCTGGGATTTGAGATGTTCCCAAGATTACCCTGAATTTATAATTTGCTAGAAGAAATTATAGAACTAAACAAAGCTATTATAGTCAAGGTTATTGTTTATTACAATGAAAAGATACAGACTAATGTCAGCACTGGGAAAAGACACATGGCAGCTAGAACTTCTAACGTGTTGTTCATTGGAGTACAAAATCAAATCTCCACTTTGGAAAAAGGTTTATTTCTTTCAGGGTTAAACATACACTGACCGTAAGATCCAGCAATTTTTATTGATCTAAAAGAAATGAACATGTGTTCAAATATTTAATATAGTAAGTACAACTAACATTTAGTTTAATTTTTATAAGAATAAAGTTTAATATGTAAGAAGTACTCTTTCCAGATATATATTTAATAAAACAGAAACTATCAAAAAAAGTAACTTGTAATATTAGGTTCTAAAATTTACATTTTATTTCAAGAGTAAACATCTTAAATTGGTTTATTTTATAGAAATGTACAGTGCTCTTATTTTGTGTGTGTCCTCCTTCCTTTAAAATTAAGCAGTCAAAAATAAGAGGAGTAAATGGGATAGGTAAACTGTAGTTTGATTCGCATAGGTTAATTTGAACTGAGAGTAATTCTGTAATATTTAAAATGTTAGCATTTATGGAGATGTTGGACTCCTAATAGAATTGCACAATTTCTTTCCCTTTGAGATAGATCACATTTCCTACTTAAGCATTCATAGACTTAAAATGAGTGTGGGTAGAAAATAAGACTTGCTAGTGAAGTTGTAAGTAATGTGATAGAATTTGAGAGTTTGTAGAATAAAGTTCATGTTGGCACTCACTCTGCTATTTCTTTTTCCTCCAAAAATTCTGTTCTTAATTTTTTATTTTCTAGTGGAAAATTATGTTTTGAGAGAATATACTACATATTCAGATAGCTATTATTCCTGTTTAAATACAATTGCACTAAATGTGTAAATCTATAGCATTCAGCCCATTTGTGAACAGCTTGAAAATGCAGATAACAGAGCTAATGTAACTCTAGGTTTTTATTTTGCAATCTTGCTAGGTATCCAGGAAGCAAAACATATTATTTTTTTCTACTTCATTATCATTGCAAGTCCCTCAAGGGATGTGCTGAATTGTCTCCATTCTGCAGGATGTCTTAGGGCATTGAGGCTACAATTCCCATGTATTACAAAAAAAAAAAAAGAAAAGAAAAGTGATAACTTTCCCAGCCAACATAGTCCAGGTGGATTTATTACAGAAAAACTTGGCTTTGTATTTATTTCTTTTGCTTCTGTAAATTACAGTGTCTGTGAAATAGATCATCAGGGAAAGAGAATCATTCTCTTTGTATTTCTACTTGGCCTGAAGATAAAAGTTTAACAGACTGTATTTCACATATAACTAACTGTAGGTTAGAAGACTATTTCCTCATAAACACTGGCTGCATCAAATAGCCAATTTTTATGGCTCGTTGGAGTATTTGGTATCCTAGATTTAACCTTTATATCTTTGCTTATGTTGATTTCACACATGAAATACTTTTCCACTTTCTACATTTACATAAATTCTATTTATTATTTAAGAGATTAAGCCTCTTTCCTCCATGTCAACCTTATATGAAATGAGAGTTTGTCCTTCTCTATTACATTTATTGTCTATGACATTTATTTAAAATACACGACTTTTTGCTTTCGTAAATTTGCAACTGAATCTGTGGATATGCCTAATGAGCTTGCCAACTTTTTTAAAGCAGAGTCATATTTTATACATGAGAACTAGTCTTTCCTATTTTTAGCTCCAAAGCCCAATGGGAGGCTATTTTCTTGGTAGGGTCCCTGCCAAATCTGCAAACTCCAATGATAGGCTAAAACAGGGGTCTGTAAATTATGGATCATGGGTAAAATCTTTTGGCTGCCTATTTTTGTAAATAAAGTTTTATTGGAACACAGCGATATTAATTTATTTATGTATATTCTGTGGCTACTTTCTTGCTAGCAGAGTTAAGTAGCTAGAAAAGAGACTATGTGGCCCACAAAGCCAAGTATATTTACTCTCAGGCCTTTTACCGAAAAAATTTAGTCAACCCTTTTGCTAGAGACATAGAATATTATCCCAGGTTAGAGTCAACTTCTCTCTCTCCATGTGTATCCTATTGCTTTGCCATGGCTAATGGGCTGTCAACATTACTTTCATTATAATCCTCCCTGTCTAGTTTTCTGCTTCCTCAAGTAAAGACCTACCTTGTATATTATCAGTCTTATTGACCCTGTTGTATTTGAACCTCACACCCCAAAGAAAAACCTCATACTAGACATTGTTCTACTCCAAGTTTAGAAGATATTAAGACCCAGGTTCATGGCCACTTCCAGTTCCCTACCTTCTACCCACCCCCTACCCTACTTCCAGGTGCTCTAAAAGGACAGGAAGAACAAGAGCGCAGGGGAGTCCTGACCCAGCTGAATGGGAACCATGCAAAGTGAGATGAGAAGACTAGTTTCCATAGGGCTTTTCCTGAGTAAGAAACTACAGAGAAAATCATAGGTTGTCAATAAAAGGGTTGTGAAGATGAAATAAATTTTTCTAAACTGTCATAAAAAATTATATTTCAATCAAGTATTCTAGAGGGAAAGTTGAATTATCTTTCTGTTCGCTCTATAAAAAATCTTATTACAGGATTATCATGAAAGAGATGACTTAACAGCATACTACTAAAAATATAAGCAAATCGGTGTTACAGAGGTGAGACAGGTAGCTAATTAAATTTTTTAATTACACTATTTTTGAGGATTTTATAATAATTTAATATTAATATTAATAAGTGAGATCTTCTGGCCCAGGGGCTACCTTTGATAGTAGATAATCATCTTAATCCCATTGAATAATACTACAGGATAAGTATTCACACCTATGATAAATGAAGTTTGATAATATGCTTACAAGCATTTTCACATTTCTATTTTAGTCTATTTTAATTTCTTTATTCAGAGTGTTAGATTCAACTGGACAGTGGAGTGGTTGGAAGGTGTATTTCAGTCTACACACACATACAGAGGCTTTATCTTATATGGTAAAAGAACAGAAATATGATGATTACGTGATTCCTCACTTCCATGCATTACTGTCCACTAAGTAGTAAATAAGAATCATTTATCAAACAATTATTGGTATATACTCTGAACCTTGCATTGTGCCACTTTAAAGTGGTGATATTAAGATGAATACAATAGAATTGGTGATCAACAAAACCTTATAGTAACAGAGCAATCAGATGTAAAAAAAAAATAGTAATTCAATAGGATAATGCAGGCGTGGTTGACGAAATACATTCCCAGTATCACAATTTCCAATCAATGACACAAGACAAACACATATATAATCTCAGGGCTCCATTTCCTGTCGATTCTGGACTTGGCTTCGCAGTCTTTCTCAATAGCTTGCTTCATGTAGCCACTATTGATTATTGTACATTGACAAGTGAGTTAAAGCCTATTTGCCATCAATGTGGTATTCTTATTGCAAGTATGAAAAAAACAGTGGCAAAACAAAAAATTTTCTCCAATTTTATTGACTCAACCAATTTCATGCCAATTAATTTTGATGTTAAATCCTGTTATTTTTAAACTTGTTAGTTGAGGGAATAACAATTGGAAACATGATATAGTTATGTTAGCATAAATCCAAGTTCCACGAGGCCAGTCCTTATTAAATGGAACATATCTTTTTAAAATGCAGGTTTTATAGGGAGTATCTAGAACAGAGATATTTAAATGGGAAGTTGCTTACAATATTTACAGAAAAGCATCTTTTACAATTTATTACCCACATACTCAGATTATATTTTTTTTCTTTAGAAGCTAAACGAAGCTGGTGGCAATGCTCTCTGCTGCATTTATTATCTCTTTGTGCTTGGGAGGCTTCTGATTTTTTTTCTCATAAATGTTAATGGCAAAGAATATAGAAATGAATTTTACAGATTCATTTAAGTGAGTTATATTCAATACTGAATCAGGGCTGAGAGTGTCTAGTGCATGTGTTGTGGTCTTCTGTGCAGTAATTAGATCCAATGACACATGTTCTCAGAGAGGCAGGACACCAGCTTGTATTTTTCCCTTCTCCACATATGTTGTACAATGGAAAATGGAATTTGAGGTCAGAAGGGTTGTTTGAAGTAATCACTCTTTTCATGGGCTTAGTGCCAAGAAAAGAGTTGCATATAGGAGATTCTAGGAGTGGAGATTAGAATTTAAGTGGTAATGATTCCAAGATGTCAAGGTTCAAGAGAATAATATCTGGTACCGAGAAGGTACTCAAAATATTTTTACTGAAAATAGAAATAAAAATCTAATTGCAGGCATAAGAAATATAGAGCTTGAGATCTGTAATTGAAATGTAGAGCTAATAGAGAGCTATATTATAATGGAGAAACTAAATTTTGTGTTAATCTTAACAATTCAGAATTCTATAAACAAGTGATAGATATACTTCAAACATGACTCATTCTCTATAGTTTGTTTTCCTGAAAAAAGGTTTTGTTGTGTGTGTGCATTTAAAAAGTGAATACTGTGGTTCTAAAATATTGTTTATAGACCAGATAAATCAGAGTCATTTAAGGAGCTTATTAACAATACAGATGCCTGAAATCTGTTTCCTACACATTAAGGTTCATTAGATTTGAGTTAAGACACTCATATTTATTTTTAAATGCTCACCACATAACTCCGATGTGCTGCCAGATTTGGGATCCATCTCAATAACTCAAATTGTCTTCTGAGTCATCGCTACAGTGCCTCAGAGAGGTCATTTGCTACTATTT
Source organism: Cynopterus sphinx (assembly GCA_030015415.1). Lineage (NCBI taxonomy): Eukaryota > Metazoa > Chordata > Mammalia > Chiroptera > Pteropodidae > Cynopterus > Cynopterus sphinx. Next base: position 132,867,221 of record CM057383.1, read on the forward strand.
GCTTGAATTTTTATAATAGGGACTTTAACTACATTTTAAATACATATTTTTATGAAATACTTTATTAGTTCTAGAAATTTTTTTGAATGGAAATTGGCAGAGAGTTAAAATATTTGTGTGCTAAGCAATATCTTACATGCTATGAAATATATATAACACATTAAAACAATTGTTTTGGGAGGTAGGTTCTTAAATGTAAATGCAAATCATTTACAAAAGAGCCACAGATTTGTCAGCTAACCTGTACTTGCTTATATATATATATATACATACACACACACACACACACACACACACACACACACACACACACACACACACATACTCAGGAGTTGAAAATTATGAAGATTTAAACTATTTTTAAAATTAAAAAGTAAGGATTTTTCATTTTTTAAAAAAAACTTATTTTTTTAAACTTGAAGTTTATGTTATTTGTTTTCTCTATGTTATCTTTTGGGAGGGTTCAGATCTAATTAACTTTAGATAAGCCTGTCTTATTATGGATACACAGGTTTCCTTTGGGAACTTATCAAACACATTAGAGAAAAGTATTCTATTAGTAAATACTAAGAAATACAAAAAGTAAATTATCTCAATTTCTAAATTACTACATATTCTTAACATGCTCTCAGAAAAATCATGTTTTTCTTTTCCTGGGAATAGAATATAAGTTCTTATATTTCTTTAAACAAAATTTCATCTCTCTAATATTTCTTAAATTATAGTTTCCCAAGAAACCTCACAACATATATACTTTTTAGAGTTACAAACCTTGCTATCCTGATAATTGGAAACCTCAGTCATCATGGACATGGAGAAATGAAGGGAAAGAGAGATATTTTGGTTCAGTTCATATTTAGTTGATAGGTTACCACCTTAAAAATGTGGGTATATCCTTCATGCAAATTTTTGGTTATTTAATATTGTTTATTGTTCTTATAACCCCATTTGCAAAGGTATTTCAAGAAGCTAACAGGTGAAGTCATTGAATAAGTTCTCAAATCAGACATATTAGCTGATCCCCTTATACCTATAATGGTATTTTTATTTTAGGCTATGTGACTGAGCCCTAGATGCTTAATACCTAAATATATAAAGGATATTCTAGTAGATTATGCTCTTATCTACCCCCATATAGCCTATGCTAGGAATTGAACATGATTTTTTAAAGCTCTAATGAAATTATAATTTTTAAATTGCTATCCTCTAATATGAAGATAGAGTAATTTTAGATGTTCACCTCACTGACACAAATATTTCTAATTCCCTATCACCACTAAATAATTTATTTTCCTCATAAATTAGTTCTATTAACTGTCAGAACATATCTGGTTCCAGAGAAAAACTTTCATCAGCTCCTTTAGTAACAAAGTGACTTATTCCTTTGAAGTATACAGAAGTTATTGGATGTCTAAATTTTTTTTTTTTAGCTCTAGATCTGCTTTTTGCCCCTAAGAAAGTGAGGAGAAAAGAGCACTAAGCTGTATGATTAAATCAGGATTAAATACATTATATTAAAAAAAAAGATCTTTTATATTAGATTTTCATAAGTAGAGCATATTGTTATATAAAAGATCTTTCAAGTTTAAAAATGAGCCAACATAGCCCGTTAGTATTGGATTAATCACATCAACCCCTTGGATTAATCATTGCAATTAACAAATAATAATAATAGTAAAATAATAGAACTAATTAATGAGTTTTAAATAAGTCTTGAAATCTGAGAATTGTCTATTACAACAAGCAATGGTTTGATCTCTTTTAAAAAGTAAACCGAAAAAAATAAGAAACTATTTCAACCAACTTAATATCATAGTCTATCATTTGAAAATGACTTGTTTGAAGATTTGTGGGAAAAGAGGGTCATTTCTTCACTGTATGAGTGTTAGTAAAAGTGTCTTCCATTAACACTTTGAGTAATCATTTGATAAGGTCTTAAATAGTTGCACAGTACTCCTAGATTACATGTTTTATCGTATCTACTGGTCAAGTATTGATGTCATTGAAAATAGAGAATCAAGAGTTAAGTAGAAAAAAGACAGGAGATACAGGTGTTAAAACACGGGGCTTTGTTTGTTTGTTTGTTTTGTTCTTTTTTCCCAATGTAGCCTTTAGAGAGGTAATATAGTTGAAAGCAAGGTAATTTCCCATTTTTTGGAGGAAAGAGCTGTTAAGGAATTGATGGAGACTCTAGAAAGTACTGTTAGGCTTTTTGGCACTAGTATGAAGCCATTGTGGGTGGTGAAAATTTTACTTAATTCTGTCTAGTGAGGAGAGAGTTTAAGACCTACCTCAGGATGTAGGTCTGAACTATTCCTCAGTTGATAATGCCCACTAAATAATAAAAATATTGTTAGGTGTTTCTATTTCTAGACTTAAAATTTCTTCCTGTATTTGGATGCATATAATCTCTCTAACTAACCAGGAAAAATTATTGTATTTTGTTACTTCTCTTGTCCCCTGTATTAGTCATAGTTTAGTCAGGAAAACAGAAGCCACTCTGGAATATTTAAGCAGTGAGATTTTATGCAGGAAATGAACTGCTTACAGAACAACTAGAATAGCTAGAGAAGTGGTCCCAAAAATCTCACTACTACCTCACAGACTTGCTAATAGAATCTGGAAGTTACTTCTGCCTTAGGAAACTGCTCAAAAATGTTTACAGTGACTGGAACTACTGAAGAAGGTGGGATTCACAGGTAAGACTGAGAAGATGGCATAAAATCTCATATCTGAGAAAGCCATGCTGCCTACCGTTTCTACAGGAAACATGCTTCTGCTTTCCAAGCATTCTTGTGACTCGGCCTGTAATTGGTGCACTATAACTTAAAACTCTGCCTGAAAGAGAATCTAGAGAATGTAGTTCCTAGGCTTCCAGACTCTGCCAAACATTGGAGAAAACTGACAGGCGTAGAATTGACTGTGCAGAAAATCTAACACAATTTCTTTCTCTTTCTTGGCATTAAAGATAAGAATTTCTTATGTACCTTGCAACAATTGTCTCTTCTCTAGAATCCCTTTAAAAATAGGTGTTTATTTTTGTGTGTACAAACAGGCCATTCAATATTTGGTGGAACTAGTTATGATTAATTCATAGCCACTGCCCTCTGTTGAGTATTCAAATTACTGGCTGTGGAATAAAGACATTTTTAATAGGGCAGTGTTTGAATAGCAAATGGTTACAAATGGTTATTTTCAACTATGGCATAATCCCATGGCAGAACACATGAACATTAGAAATATAAATTTGAAATACTAATCCATTACTTACTGATTTGCATAAAATACACTTAGTATCTTCAAAGTACAGTTTTCTCCTACATGTAAAAATGAGTTTACCACTCACTCTAAAAATTGTGATGAATAGTAAATAAAAATATAAATAAGAATATATTTTCATAAAACCTGTGGTCTTTAGAGTAGCTGAACATTTATAATAAGGAGAAACTGTTGCAAGGATAATGAAACAAATATGGAAAGACTCTCTTTCCCTTTAAATTTCATAAGGGAAGTAACTATTGTGAAATAATGTTATTTGCCCATAAAAGAAAAAATCCTTTCCAACTTCCTCTACCGACCACTGAATCAACATAGTCAAATATGATTTTATATTAATTGAAACATTTAATTTGATTCTATGTCAGGAGTATTCCAGAGTATTATAAATAGATGAAAAGCATTACATGGATCATTGTTATTGATATTCACGAACTGAGAGGTATATTTATACTCTCCAAATAATCCTCAAACAGTCTTCCCAGAAAAAAAAATAGTTGTTTTAGAAAGGTCAATGAAAATAGCATCAATGTCTAAGGCAATCAATCCTGGTCAAATGTAAAGCTTGGTTATCTGTCTCCTGATTACTCCAAAATAGCGTTGACTTGTTTTTAATTGTCAATGCCAAGGTGAGACCTTAGTCTGGAGCTAATGTTCTGCCATCCTATGTTGCTGTTTTATCTTGGCTATAACCACACCGTGGCAAGGGTGGTTTTTTCCCCAATTATGTCCCACAAAAAAGTGTCATTCCCTCTGTGGATACTATCTCCACTAGATTACTGAAACAAAGAAGAAAAGGGGTATTTTCTTCTTAGAAACAAAGAAGAAAAGGGGTATTTTATATGAGTTTTCCCTCACTAAAAGGGGCTCCAACAGGGCAGATTTGGGAGCTTTGTCTGAATAACAGAAGTATTTCAGCTATCAGAAAATAATCATGCATTTTAATATCAACTTTTACTGGCAGGCTTTTGTCAAAATCATGGTAATATATGTTATTAAATAACAGGCAGAAATTCAAAATTTCAAGTTTTAGATATTATACCAAATTTCTCAAGTTCTAAAAGAAGAAAAGTTTTACCAATTTCCCCTCAAGTTTTCAATCAGGAATATATTTTTTAATTTTTTTTTTAGTTAGAGTGTCTTTTTTAAAGAACATTTAATTTCTAGACTCCTCTGCACAAAATGTGGCCTCTTTTTTGAGAGTGTACATGTGGAGGATTTCTGAATATGTTTTTTTATATTGATTATCTACAGACACTGTGATCCCTGAGGCAAATGTTAATGCAAATACTTACACTTCTAGTATGAAAGATTTATGTTATCACAGCCTGCTCCTCTAAACCAATAATTACAAGTCCACGGGCATATTGTTTAATGACGATTAAGGCATTAAATCAATATTCCCAGTTCACTGTTATTTCCTGTTCAGACCTTGGAGTGAACAGGCCACATTCTCCGGGTCATTTCCTCCTGCTGATATTTATGGCTTTACTGAGGTGTGCAATAATTGGGTTCATGTTTCTAGGAGAAGAACCACAATACATGTTTATGAAAAGTCAGTACGCATTTGCATCATGCAACCCCTTTTGTCAACATCTTAGTACTTTTTGTGGCTCCGTGCTGATCTACCTTTCATACCTTATCCTCACTCACTTAATTCTGTGTCCCCTTTACCTTTGAATGTGTGGCATTTAAATGTATATTTTAAGAGTGGATGATTACATTTTCATGCAGGTCTCTTCCCCATGGGTTACTTCTGGCTTGCATGTTTTTACTTTTCTGTGTACAGAACTTTTTCAAATTTGTAAATGCTTTAATTTAATGTACCATTTTTCTTTATTCTTGGCTCCCGTGATGAAAAACACGAGGTGTATTATAAACTTGGGCATTTAATCACTACTTATTATGCATACAATTTTGTCTTTTGACTTTGTTTTTTATATTAGAATCTTAAAGGGTTTTGAAGATTTTGTTGTACAATTAAGGCATTTGTACAGTAAGACCAGGTATTATTGGAAGACTGGTTATATCAAATATAGGGATTAACATAAAATCTTGCATTATGAATTAATCCCTATTTACAACTAAACAAATGAAATTGCTTTAAATAGCAGTATCAGTATGGGTCAGCATTTGAAATACTGGAATAAATAACATACAAAGAAACATAATAAAGCAGGAAATATATGTATGGTTTATATTTTAAGTAGAATGGATTGAGCTCCACACATGCACACACTGAAGGCACTTTTAACTTCATTACCAACTGAGATTTCAATCTCTACTGTTAGTGGTGCAAAATGTAGAAGACATTTTAATGTAATTGTAAATGTAATTGCAGTTAAACAGCAGATCTGATTTGGAAGGTTCAGGATATAAATTTATTAAAATGTAAATAGTAATGTGCAAAACAAAGCAAAAATATAGAAGATAGTATATTTAAAAGTTAACTGAATTGCATAATGACTTTAAAGATGGGAAAAATTCTATGGGGACACAGAAATTGCTTCCATGGCAGCAACTCGTGCAGCCCTGCAGGACCATTATGACAGTTAACCACCAAAAAGCTTTCTATAGAACCACACTTGTTCCAGGAAATGGCCACCCAGAGAAAATACTCAGTTCTTAATAAACACGTTGTCTTCTTTTTAAATGTTCTCAAACTGCTCACTTGCCCCCTGGCAGCCAACCAAGGTTTCCCAGTGTACCTAAAGACCAAGTAGAAAATCTCCCACTTTCCACAATCTCAACTTAATAGAACTGCTTGTCAATCAGAGACTGTCTCATCCTTCCTCTCTTTTACTCTGTATAACTTATTCTCTTCTACAAGACATTGAAACTCTACTAAACAAAAGCAGTGGCAGATGGATTCCCTTGCCACAGTTTATGAATAAACATTTTTTGCTTATTTTGTCTTGGACTTAGTTTTTCTTCAACAGAAATACTGGAAAATGCAATCACTTATGGTAACTTATTGTTGTCAATGACCAACAAGGTTGCATTATGTTAATATAATTATAAAATTTTTTCTGACTGGTTTTCATCCCTAGGAATACAAGTGTAATTATTTTTTAAAACTATCCTTTAGTGATATAATGTTTAAAATTATGTTTAAATTAAGAACTTAAAATTGTTTTTTTGAACTGTTTAGACAAAAAGTATTTTTAAATCAAAAAATTCTTTAAATTAGTCATGCTAATTTAAAAAATTTGTTAAGACAATTTTAAAAAACTGACTCTTGCAAATATATCCTGTTTTAGAGATTTTATTTATCTAATTAATTCATGAGGCAACTGTTAAAATGTAAGACATGATTCTAAGTAAAATTTAAATAAGACATATTTATAAATTGCAAATATTGAAATAAATTTGCAAATGACACAAAACTAGCTTTTCCTTGGATAAGGTATATTAATTAAACCTCCACCAGAATTTATATGTCTGTCTCTAAAAGATAATTAGTTTGCATTGCTTTCAGTTATATACATGTAATAACTTTTACAAAATTGTAAAATAGTTTATGGTTTGTTTGAGGTGCCATAAGTCACTATGTCCATGTCTCTTTATCCTTATCATCTATCTGTCTGTCTGTCTGTCTGTCTGTCTATTTACTATCATCTATCTAATACATGCTTTTACTAAATTTTTGATTCAAGTGTTTTCCCCGTAGTATCTTCTGTCTCTACTTGTAGACTTGCCCACTCTTTCATCCTTATTCCATCAACATTAACAAATAAACACAAACAGGCATACACAAAGATTAAGCAGGATCTAATGAATGGGGATTTTTGAGTATTTTTTTTTTGGTTGTTTTTATGTTTCCTGAAGATTGTAAAAAAACCATTTAAAGACTTTGGAATAAGCAGAAGATATCACTGACTATTCTTTCACTGGAATGTTGGAGCTTCTGGACATTTTCCAAACATATAGAAATATGCATATGAACTTTTATCTTTTGTAATATAGATACTATAGATAGATAATATATTATGTTTACATTTACTATAAGTATTATATTCATGTGGGAAACACTTGAATCAGAAATTTAGTAAAAGCATTCTCTAGATATGTCTTAATGTTAGCACAATTTGAGTTCAATTACCTGACACTTCCAAACGTCTTACTGGAGAAAAAGACACCTGTTAAAGATCAATTGTTAAATAGATGGTATTATGAAAAGGTCCATAATAAATAATACACAGCATTTACACTAATGTGAAGCCTTTCTAAATGACTCAAATATATGCATTTATTTAATCTCAATAGTCCTATAAAATACCTCCATTACAGATGAGAAAACTGTGAAATAAAATTTATAAAGTCAATGATATTATAAAAGTAATTTGATTTTTGGGTTTCTGAAATTCTGAGATAGTTAAAATTCATTCTGCTCTTCTTCCTGTGCATTGGAAAAATCTTTATAATTCATGTAAATGTGTGTCAAAGGATATTCTTTTGAAGGAAGTTTACCTCTCATATTGCTTATATATCTATTTACAGATAGATATATAATTTCTATCTCTTACTAAATGTATAAAATCTCTCTGTATGTATTATCTCTCCATCTTTCACTATGTATTATTTCTTCATCTCTCACTATATATTACATATAATCTAATTCTCACCATTTATATATTATCTCTGTATCTCACTATATATATATAAATATATAAGGAGAGAGACAGACAGATGTAGAGAGACAGTGCGAAAGAGAATATATATATTATCTATCTATAATATCTATATTACAAAAGATAAAGGTTCATATGCATATTTCTATATGTTCAGATAATTCCCAGAAGCTCCAGCATTCTAATGAAAGAATAGTCAGTGATATCTTCTGCTTATTCAAAAGTCTTTAAATGGTTTTTAAAAATCTTCAAGAAACATGAAAACAACCAAGAAAAAAAAAATACTCAAAAATCCCATTTATTAGATCCTGCTTAATCTTTGTGTGTAACCGTTTGTGTTTATTTGTCAATGTTGATGGAATAAGAATGAAAGAGTGGGCAAGTCTACAAGTAGAGACAGAAGATGCTATGGGGGAAACACTTGAATCAGAAATTTAGTAAAAGCATGTATTAGATAGAGGATAGATTAGATAGATAGGTAGATGATAAATAGATAGAAGATTGATATAGATAGATGATAGATAGATAGATAGATTAGATAGATAGATAGATAGATAGATAGATAGATAGATAGATAGATGATAGATAGATGATAGATAATAAATAGATAGCTATGGCTAGAGAGATATGGATATAGTTACTTATCGCCCCTCACACAAACCATAAGCAAGTGACATAATTCAGAGTTACTTACTGGATAATCATGTGGTGCTTTCATAATTGATAAATTAAGAAGATATAGTTACTGTCTTTTGAGGACTGTCAGTGTTGGATTCCCCATATATTACTAACAAGACTTGATGAGATAAAACTGAGTGTGTTATTCACAGCTGTAACTGAGAACAGTACTTCACAAAGCTTTGGTGCTATTTCCCATGGAGAAAGAAAAAGGAACTCCAAGGTCAGAAGTTACTGAGAATTGGAAGTTTCATTTAAAGTAGCTCTTTCAAAATGAAGTCTTTGAATTCTTTGTTTGTTTGGGGGATTTTTTTTTTTTGGATTTTTTCTTTTTATATTCACATTGAGTGTTTTCTGCTACCTTATCTCCCAAATCACTGATTCGATCCTCTGCTTCATCTGATCTATTGTTGATTCTCTCTAATGTATTTTTCATTTCAGTTATTGAATTCATTTCTGACTAGTCCTTTTTTATGTTTTCTATCTTCTTCTTTTTTCCCATTTCTTTGTTGAAGTTCTCGGTGAGATCATTGAGTATACTTATAACCAGTGTATTGAACTCTGCATCTGATAAATTGCTTGTCTCATTTAATTTAGTTCTTTTTCTGGAGCTCTGTTCTGTTCTTTCAATTGAGATATATTTTTTTTTGTCTCCTTATTTTGGCTGCCTTCCTGTGTTTGTTTCTATGTATTAAGTAGAGCTGCTATGTTACCTGGCTTTAGTAGAGTGGCTTTACGTAGTAGGTATCCTGTGGAGCCAAGTGGCACAGTCTTCCTGGTCACCTGAGCTGGGTACTCCAAGTGTGTTCCTTGTGTGGGTTGTATATGTCCTTCTGTAGTAGTTGAGCCTTAGTTACTGTTTGCATCTCAGTAGACATACAAGCCCAGGAAGCGTAGAGAGTCCAAAGAGCATAAAGTGGCTAACAAGACATATCATAATTAAAATGTCAAAGGTTAAAGACTAAAAGAGTTTTAAAAGCCACAAGAGAAAAATAGTTAGTTACCTAGAAGTGAGCTCCTATAAAACTGTCAGCAGCTCAATAAAACCTTTGCAGGACAGAAGAGATGGAGCAAAATATTCAAAGTGATGAAAACCAAGAACCAATCTTGCTTGTAACTAACAGCAGAAAAAGAGCTTCCCAGACAATAAATAAATAAATAAAAAAGCTAAAGAAGTTCATCACCACCAAATCATTATTGTAAGAAATGTTAAAGGGATTTTCTTAAGATGAAGAAACAAAAAAGATAAAAAATATAAATAATAAGACAGTAACTACATATCTATCAACAATTACTTTAAATGTAAATGAATTAAATGTTCCACTTAAAAGAAATAAGGTGGCTGAATGGATAAGAAAACAAGACATTTACATATGCTGTCTACAAGCAACTCACTTCAGAACAAAGGACACACAGAATGAAAATAAAGGGATGAAAAAGATATTTCATGAAAATGGAAACAATAATAACAACAACAAAAGCTGGGGTAGCAATACTTATACCAGACAAAATAGATTCTAAAACAAAGGCTATAACAAGAGACTAAAAAGAGCCCAGTAATCCCACTTTTGAGTAGTTATCCAGAGAAACCCAAAACACTGCTTTGAAGTGACATGTACTTCCATATGTTCATAGCAGCATTATTTACAACAGCAAAGATATGGAAGCAACCTGGATGCTCATCATTGCATAAATGGATAAAGAAGAGGTGGTACATATATACAATAGAATATTACTCAGCTATAAAGAAGTATTATATCTTGACACCTGTAACAACAAGAATGGACCTACAGGGTATTGTACTGAGTAGAGTAAGTCAAACAGAGAAATTCAAATGCCATATGATCTTACTTATGTATGGATTCTAAAGAACAATATAAACTAAACAAAAACTCACAGATACAGAGAACATTTTGATAGTTGGCAGATGAGAGGAGATTTGGGATAATGGGTGAAACAGGGATTAAGAAGTATAAGTTGATAGTTACGGAATAGTCATGGAGATATAAAGTATAGAAATAGCAGAAGAAATATAGTTAATAATATCATAACCATATTTAGTGTCAGATAGGTACTAGATTTGTCAAGGTGATGACTTCATACGTTATATAAATGTCTCATCACTATGTTGTACACCTGAAACTAATATAATATTGTGTCAACTGTAATTTTTAAAAAAAAATCGTATTAAAAAAGAAAAATAAAGAAGGCTTGATAAGAATTGAATCAGGATCATGATACTATAGTCCAGGATTAATGGAAACAGCAAGATGAGCATTTTGAGGAAATTTTAAAAATGGAGAATAGTATTTTTATTTATCCTTATAACTAAAATTTATTATTACTCTCAGATGTCAATACAGATTTTTAAAAAAATTTAACAAAAACATAGCCACAAAGCTATGACTAGATATATTCACTTTGTACCCAAAGCTATGACTAGATATATTCACTTTGTACCCAAAGCTATGACTAGATATATTCACTTTGTACCCAAAAAAGCTCAAAAAAAATATTCAACTAAAAAAAAAATTTAGTTGAAAGAGAATATTCAACTAAATTGAACTTGTTTGTACTCCTTCCCCTGTGTCCTTGCTTGCTTTGATATGGATTTCGCATATATCTGTTTATAAGAAGATATTATTATTGATAGGGAAGCAGGAGAAAGAAGCAATGATAGTATCAAGCATGGGCCTATTCAGTAGAAATCCATACTAGAAATAAATTTGATAATTTGGTGACAATCATTTTGAGCAATTCTTTAAAGGCGAATTTAGTTTTAGGTTTGTCACCAAGGTATGGCTATATAGTATTTTGAATATGCTGTGTGCCTTTCATTCCTAGCTGTGATTTCTCAGCAGTTGAAAAATTATTTCAGGTACTTAAAATGTTTTTGACACTTTCAATTGTAACATGATTCTTTGTATCACGAAAATAATCAAGTTATGCTATTTTGCTAGCCAATGACCCATAAAATTTATTATTTTTTGCTTAACTTTAGCTCAGCATGTTGGTGGCAAATTGTGAAACATTACAGAGTTGCATCTGTTTATCAGCATCTGCACTGAACACCTGTGAAATGTAAAGATGCTGCATATTGCATGTGTGGTTTTCAAACTCTAAAAATAATAATAAAACTTTAGTATAGGGTGCTTATTGATGTTTAAAACTTAAGACCTATTCTTTACTAGTAATGCTTTAAAAGACTGGTTACTATTACATTTTAAGAAATGTAGATATGTAAGATGTTTATTTCAAATAAATAAAATTTAACACATCAAAAGCAAGTGGGCTACTGTAAACTATAATTTCTTCAAATTCAAATAAGCCAAATATAATCAACTCCTCAATTTAGAAATCTAGAATGAGATATATTCCAGCTTTGGGCTATGCAGACTTGGGAAAACAAATATAGTCTTTTCAATTCCCAATTACACAAAAGCATTTTGGAAAAAAAATCATTTGAGGAGTAGAAGAAAGTTAATATATTAAGTAAGAATAGTATGCACTAATATGTAAGACTTCAAAAATGAAAATACCTTAAAGTATTTGAGCCAAATACTGTCATCTGTTTACAATGAATATATAAGCATAGATTTCAATTATTATTGGTAGCTTTGTAGAAAAGGTTAAAGTACTTAATATACATGTGTTACTTAATCTTACTATACTTAACGAAGTAGCTGTTGTGAGAAAGGGATATTAGTGTGTAAGATTTTAATCCTAATGTGTGTTTTAAGTGTGGAATTTTGTTTCTTGAATATTACATAATTGTTTATTCTTTGGGACCAACTTTTATCATAAGAATATGAAAATTGGTGTTGTGGATCACCCCAATGACCTATTCAATTCTGTATTTTTTTTTTTCTGCAAAGAACAGTAAGAGACATTTTCAATGGAAAGACTTTTACCTGAAAGTATAAGTAAAACAACATTTTATAAATAAATAAATGAATGAATAAATAAATAAATAATAAAATGAAAAAACATAAAAGTACTAAACTATCCTATTCCATCTCTTCACATCTAAACTTCAACACCTAGGTCTGCAGCTATACATTTTGAACCTCTTTTTATTAAAAATTTTCTCTTTGTGGCTAGCTCGATAGCTCTAATATGATTATGCTTTTTTTATTTGTCAAAATCAATCTGTATCTACAGATGCACTATAATAAAAGAAGAAGAATGAGCTTACTTTCATAACCACAAGTCCCCCCATTCTTTGTCAATTTTTTATTGATATCATTTTTGTTGGTTATATTTATAATGTTGAGCTATTCAAATTGTTTCTTCTACAGAATAAGGCAACCAATAATATTTACACTGTTGTAACTATAGAATTCTGGTTTATTGAGAAACTAAAAACTGCTATTGAATCTTTCAAAAGAAATATTTCAAGTATGAAGAATTAATCATCCTTCCTTAAACTTTGTCAATGGTTAAGTTTCATAGTAAATTAGTAAGTAAACTATTATATTATATAGTAAATTATTAAGTAAACTATAATAGTAATTTTATATAATAGTTTACTTACTAATTTACTATGAAACTTAACCATTGATTTTGAATAATAATATATCGAATCCCTTGCTATATCTCACGGGTCCCATCGAAATCTACTGTCTCTGTCTGCATCCTCCCTTCCTTTAAATCTCTCTCTCTCTCTCTTTATGCTTTAACCATACTCACTTTATTCCTGTTTCTTGAACAAACCAAATTTATTTCCACCTTAGAGCCCTGTGTGCATGTTTTCTGTTCCTGCAACTCCTTGCCTTGACTCTTCTTATGGCTTCCTTTCATTATTTAAGTATCTTTTCAAATGTTACCTCCTCAAAGATTTTTCTTAGTCAACTAATAATAATAAAAATTCTACTCCAATTATCACCTACCAGGTAAATCTATCATTACCTATACATGTGACTTTCCACAAGGTTATAGCCTCATGTATTTCCTTTGTAAAATAAAGATAATAATTGTACCTGATGCAAAAGGTTGGTATTAAGTAACAGTTACAAGTGTTCAGAAGAGTGTCTGATGCAGAGTATGCATTAATATTTTTAGATAACTTAAATTACATTTCAAAATCTTCAAATTTCTTACTCACTTTTCTGTAGTTCCTTATCTGCTGGCAATACCTTTAATTACAAAAAAGCATACAATTGAGTCAAATAACTTAATCGATATCTCTCCTTTCACTTTCTCTGGTTGGTTTTAAAGATAGGTGTACTGCTGCCAGTATTCAAGCATGGATGGACTGCGTGTGCACATGGAAAATGGGAGCATACTGATGCATCCTGAGTTTATGTTGAAGTTAGGCTTTAAATAACTTATATTAATTAATGGTACTAACATCATTAATTAGATGGAGTTTTAAAATGTATTATTTTTATTTGAAGACTTTTATCTTGATTCCCTTTTACTTTATAATTCTAAAAAAGATCATTTAAATCCTTTCTCTGAGAATGACATTTTCTAAAACATTTCACACTGAAATAATTTGTTTGATACTATCAAGAACATGCCTGTTCAAAACATTTGTTATTATATTTTAAGAGAAGAAAAGTATGTGTTCAAAAACAGATTCAACATCAAGAAGAAAAATTCCAAGTGAGTCAAAATAACTTATTATTTTTTTTTTTGTTATGCTGCCTTTACTGAGTTTGAAAGAGTAAACCCAGGGCTGGCTCTGGGCAAGAATGCCAAGTTTAGATCCTCAGCCTAAAATTCAAAGTTCTCCACATTTCACCCTTTTTTTTCTAATCTTATACTGAATACACTCAATTTCTTTGGATTTTTTTTGTCTTCTTGACTTACAGTCCTCAAAAACTACATCCCTCTTTCTTGCCTCTGACCCTTCACTCAGGTTGCTTGCTTTTCCTTGCCCTTATATAAGCCGATAGAAAACTGGATTTTCAGAGCCAGTTTAATTCCAAATAAAAATACTGATATTTGGGTTATATAAACTGCCTTATATTTCTGTTTGTTAATTATTGTTTCACATTCCATTTTCAGCACTGCCAGAAAACAGTAGGAAAATAAATAATTAAAAGAAAAGAACAATAAAACATTGATTCTTGTCTGTGCTAGAGTCCCTAAAGATGGTCACCAATAATGCTTTTCTTCTCTACAAGTAGTCATGCACCCTCTCATCAAGAGATAGAGTCTATTCTTTCTTCCCTTCATTCTGAACTGGACTTGAGACATGTTTTGTCTAACAGAATTTGTTAAAGTGACCTTGTAGTCCAAGCCCAGCTCTTACTAGTACTGGCAGCTTTTGCTTTTTTCCCTTTAGCAACCAGAGGCCATATAAGAAGTTCAATTACCCTGAGGTCATGCTGTGAGGAAGCAGAGCTCACTATGTAGAGAGGCCCCGCGCACCAACACTATAACTAAAGCCTTCTTGATCTTTCAGTCTAGCTAATACAGAGACGGAATACATCTCATACCATGTGCAAGAAGTACCCCTCAGCTAACCATAGTCATTCTACAGAATTATGAGAAATAATGCTGTTACATCATTGTTTATAGATCTGTTATTCACCAATAGGCATTTGAAAGTGTCTTAATCTGCTTAAAAGAAAAATACATGTGCAGAGAGGAAATTTGAAATAAAACTCAGACCATGTGAGGATCATTTTTTAATTTTATCTATGCTATCTGTGTATTTATTGTTGTTTTTATTTTTATTTTATTAACTGGAATAACATCCTGTCTTCTTCACTTGCTAGCTCTAGGAAGTTGGCCAGGTTACTTAATCTCATAATCTCCATGTATTTTAACATTCTCATTACAAAGAAAATAGTAATAGATTTGTTGTGAGTTAAGGTATGTGCAGAGCTTATTGCGTAACATGTAAAGTGCTTACAAAAGGACTAAGCATGTATGTAGCAAGGCTACATAAGTGTTTGCGATTATGATTTTTCTCATTATTCCCAAGAGATATCAATTCCAAAAAGGAATGAGAAAAATTAATTTTCTAGAAAATTATTGCTTTATAATAAGCCTAAGATAAAACCATTCTTTTTAGATTTAAGTGCTGTGTAAAAAATTTTATGTTAATTCTCTTGAAGAACTATAAACTGTTTTAGTCCATGTTTCCCCTTTTGCTTTCTATTAAAATATTCAAATTTCAGTTTATATTTAACAATCACAAATGCTTGAAATATTGAAAATTACTCATATTTTCTCTTTTTTAAAAAATATTAATTTATACTTTCAATTGTATTATTTTATTATTTATACTTTTGTATTTTTGTATCTACTATAAATTTTTTATTCATTCATGAATAATTATCAATGCTCTGTATGAAGTGCTCAAAATTTTAAAAAGTGACAAAAATTTAAAACTAAAAATATAAAAGGACTCCCTACACTTATGAAAATTACTTTCTTTAACTCAGAAGGCTGACAATTACAAACATCACAAATTACCATACTATAACAATAATAAGTGCAACAGATTAACACATGGTGTTCTGGGGACATTGACTTGGGTTAAAAAAAATCTATTTAGAAAAATCAAAGAAAGATAACTAAAAAAGTAACAACCTTGCTAAATTCTGGAAAAGGTGATAAGAAATGAAGGATGTATACGTCTGTGTGTTTGTGCATTTATGTAACTGGAAATATGGAAAGCTGTATGAGAGTCAATGAGGCAAAGAGGTAGGTAATGGCAAAACAGAGCTCTATATCCTCTAAGTGTCTTTTTTATTTTGAATGGAGTGAAGGGATATATTATTAGTTCAGATTTGAAAGATCACTGTGTGAAAAAAAAATTAGAAAATGTAGGTGTATCAATAGAAAAATAACTGAATAAATTATCATCTAACTCATGCAATATTTTGCAGACATTGAAAAGAATGAATTAGAAGTATATGGATTAATTTATACTAATATCTACAAATACAAAAGTGCAGCAAATAATTAGAAGTAAATACTTTTAATACATATGTATAAATCTAATTTCACGGTGTAGTCATACTGAAAAAATTCCACTTTACTATAGTTCCCTCTTATACATTTCAAATGCTTTCTGTGGTTTCAGTTACCCATGTTCAACCGCAGTCAGAAAATACGAAATGGGAACTTTTATAAACAAACAGTTCAAAAGTTTTAAATTGCATAACATTCTGAGCAGCACCATGAAATTTCACATAATTCTGCTCCATCCCGCTTGGGATATGAATCTTTCCTTTGTCCAGTACATCCACGCTGTTTATGGTACCTGTTAGTCACTTAGTAGCAGTCCTGGTTATCAGATCACTGTCAAGGTATCCTAATGCTTGTGTTCAAGCAGCCCTTATTTTACATAATAATAGCCCCAAAGTGCAAGAGTAGTGATGCTGGCAATTTAGATATGTCAGAGAAAAGCCATAAAGTGCTTTCTTTCAGTGAAAAGATGAAAATTCTAAACTTAATAAGGAAAGAAAAAGAATCATATGTTGAAGTTACTAAGATTTAAGAGAAACACAATCTTTTATACACGTTATTGATAAATAACTTTATCAGAGGTATATATGTATAGGAAAATACACAATATATGCAGGATTTGGTACTATCTGCTATTTCAGGCATTCACTGAGAGTCTTGGCAGATATCCCCCATAGATAGGAGGGGACTACTGGGTATGATTCAAATGTAGTTTATTTATTTCACTCTTTTAGTGAGACACTCATAATATACTTGATGCCAATTTCAAATTTTGTGTTTGAGGGCAAACAAAGGATACATTTTTGGATAAGTTCAAATAGTTAAAGGGTTGCTTTAAATTAACTGATTATGCCCACATATATTTTCAATTAACTTTCAGCGAAGATCCAAGAATACACAATGGGGAAAGGATAGTCGCTTTTAAAAAAGGGGTTGGGAAAACAGTATAGCCACAGGTAAGAGAATGAAATGAGACCCTTATTTTTCATCAAACACAAAAATCAATTCAAAATGGATTAAAAACTTGAACCTAAGGTCTGAAACTGCAAAATTTTATATCTTATTACTTAAATTACTTCCTATAATTCTTGTCCAAACTTCAATTTTACATGAGAAAATAGGAGGGATTTGCACGTTCCTAGCTCAGAAGAATAGAGTCATTTTTTTCTTTTTCACTTTATGTGGATACAATGCACCAGGATTTATGTCTGCATCTTTAGCATATTTGGAGAATTAAATAAATCTTTTCCCAACTGTATTCTCACCCTATAACTTTAATTCCCATATGCATTATGAATTTTCAATGCATTGTTTTGTATACATGTTTTTAACTATTAAAATGTAACAAAAAAAGTTAGGTTTTCTTTGCTGATGTAATAAGAGAAAGCAATAAAGGAATCCCAGCGGTTTTCTTTAGTACCAGCAAAGTGCTTTTAAAGCAGGTTTTTCTAGCTGTATTTATGCATTTTTCTAAAGTAACACACAGAACTATTCGATAAAATACTAAATAAAATGCCGCAGAATATTTTGTATTAAAAAAGTTAAGATATCCAAGATATCCAAAGAGGAAAGTGAAACTAAATACTGTTATATATAGGCTAGCATTTTACATAATGTGGTCACTAGATCAGTAGCATATGCAACTTTTTAGAAATGCAAAATCTCAGACTCACCTTCCAAACTTGCTAAATTGTAAACTCTTCAGGGTAAAGCCCAGAAATATGTTTTGACAAATTGTGTTGGCCATAAAAATGTGACACTCAGAACCTCCTGCTGCAGGAGAAAGACTAACTGATGGTCCTGACTATAGATAGCCCTTTTGTATCTATCTTATTTTATGCATAAAGGCTCCTCCTAGCCAGTGACTAAGTAGTGTATGCATACTAAACACGCTATACTCCTACAGAATCCAGGACTCCTTTAATGTGACTTTGGCCCACTGACTCAATTTTGCCAAAGCTATTTTAGAACTATGCTGTACTCTGAGAGTCTTTTTATCAAATAATCTTTCCTGTCCCCTTTTTCTCCATGTAGTCACACTTACCTCTTAGTCTGAATGCTTTCCCCACCTTTTCTATTATTTCTCTTTTATCTTTATCAGGCATTTTCTCCAATTCCTCTCTTGTACTTCTAATTTCATTTTAACGTTCATCTATCAGAGGACCCTCACTAATCTGAGTGGTCCCAGGACTGATTCAAGGAAACAGGGAATATAGATGTGGTTTTGGAAGAACCTAGCATTCAAGCTCATCAGGTATTCTGATGTACTTTGAAGTAAGAGAACCAGTGCTGTAAGCCTTTTTCTATTTCTGTTATAGTTGACAGTACTAAGTGGATCACAGCCCATATGTTGGGAGATTATCAAGTGTTTTGTACTTGAGGGTATTGATCCTTAGAGGATTACTGAATTCAAAGGGGAATTGACAAAGGCAGTATTTAATGATGTTAAATTTTGAATCAAACTGAAGAGCAGAGAAATGAAATGACTTATATAGCAATACAGCATACACTGCTATAGAATCTGTACAAGGTAGAGAGAATAAATCAAGCTAGAAAAGAATTCCTCAAAACTAAGTTCTATGGAATGATGAAACAAAAATATATTCTCGCTTCAGATACTTATTGACACTATGTGAAGACTTGGATTTTTACCTTTTGACCTCATAGATGTTATAAGAAATGATGTTTAGGGATCCTACAAAATATATTCAGAGAGAAAATATTCCTGATATGAGAGGATAAAGAAAGACTCATACCGTGTTTTTTCATTTTCACGAATGCTGGCTGCTAATATGACTCCTTGAAGAAAGAAAAAAGTTTTAAACATAATTTTATATTGATTTTTTTTCCAATTATTTAAAACTGCTTTCATCCCTTGTGGTCAAAGATGGCATGAACACTGTTTGCTAGGAATTGTTTTGTACTCTGTAGTCATGAGAAACTGAAAATTGTCTACTGTTTCCAGTCATTTTCTAAATTAGAATTGATTTCATCTTGGTAAATTCTTACCTATTTTTCTTTGTTTGCCAATTTATATTTGCATTTTTCTTTTAGTTAGAATGGATTCTTTATGCAAAAGTACCACTAAAAAATTTATTTAACAAACAGTGCTTTTTTAAAGCTAGATTTGCCACTTAAACATAGTTGATGAATTTTTTTATTCTTTTTGATATTTAAGTAGAATTTGATGTACAAATTCTGTATCTAAATTCTGACTTTCCTAAATCAGGCCTGCAATATCCTTTGTCTGAGCTATGTAAATAGCAGTTCAGTTTCACAAAGCAATAGAACTTAAAAATTAAGGGTTTAGGATCTGTTGGTGGTTGTGACAATATCATGGGTATTTGCATATGTCCTAACACATCACTGTACATGTTACATATGTGCAGTTTTTTGTATATTAATTATACCTCAATGAACCTGTTACAGAAAAGGGTTTAGGCTCTGATGTTAGGTTTACATCTTGTTACTTAATTATAAATGCTGTTAGTTAGATTTTTTTAGATTCATTTTTCATATTTTTATAATGGAGCAGAAATATAACGTTAGTATATACACTAAAAACCCTTTCATTTTAATGCTATTGTTTCAGAAAGAATGTGAGTTAATAAAAATTTAGAAAAGCAGGAAATAATTTTTAAAGGCATATACATGCCCAAATTAAAACATATTAAAACATAAACATGTTCGAATGCCAATAAATGCTACTTGCTTTAAACAGGTTATACTGGATGATGTTTTGGTGTTATCTTTAAAGAAACCACATGCATAATGTATTATCTGAGAAAAATAAGCTCTGTGAAAGTCACATGAAGGAGAAATTTTTCCAGATTATTATGACTTTCTCCCAGTCTTTAATACTTGCCTCTCTTGCACTTACTCAATAAATTTTTAAGCATCTCTAATTTATTGAGTCTATTTAAAGCAGTCCCAAGAGTTTTCAGATAGAAAATAAAAATCTGCTTTTTATGGACTTGTCTTATTTTGAGTTATTTTATCATTATAAATTCAATAAAATATATACATTATAAATGTACAGCTAGATATACTTTTACCTATGTATATGCCTCTGTAACCCTTTATAACTCAAGACATATTACATTTCCTTCAGTCCTGAAGTTAATTTTTCTTATGTCTCTTACCCCTTCAATTTAATATCTGCCCCACCCACCTCCTCACTTCTATCACCGTAGATGAGTATTGCCCATCCCGAACTTCGTATAAATGGAAATGCAGAGTACATACTCTTTAGCGTATAGTTTTCTTTTTCTCCGAACATGGATATATCATTAGAAATCTATTTTCTTGCATTTACATTTCATTAATTTTCTTACTAAGTTATGTAATTACAGTGACAATGACAATTACAAAACTAGTTCTCTCACCAAATGCAATGAAATTTGGTGAGCATACCTGATTCGAATAATGAGATTTGGAACTTTTGGAATTGTTGGTATTTAGATGAGATTTTGGAATTAGAATTAATGTTGGAATAAGCTAAAACCTTTGGGGATGATGGGAGGGGGAGAATGCATTTCACATGTGGATGGATGCGAATTTTGGTGGAAACAGAGGGTAGACCATAGTGGGTTAAATAGTGCCTCCCCAAATTTCTGTTCATCCAGAACCTTAGAATATCAGCTTATTTGGAAATAGGGTCTTTGCAGATGTAATTAAATTAAGATGAAGTCGTATGGACTAAAATGTGTCCTAATTCCAATATAACTAGTGTTCTTAAAAGAAAAGACACAGATATAGACAAAGGGGAGAAGGCCATATCAATACTTGGGCAGAGATTGGAGTGATGACCAAGAATGCTAAGGATTGCTGTGCATTAGCAGAAGGTGAAGAAGCAGAAGGGAAGGATTCTTCTCTAGATCCTTCATAGGAAACAAGACCCCGTGGACAACTTGATTGCAGACATCTACCCTCCAGCACTGAAAAAATAAATTTATTTTGTTTTTAGTCAATAAGTTGATAATTTTCTATGGCAGGCATAGGAACTAAAGCACACATTTTTGTTTTCATTTTAATTTTAGTTGATTTTACTACTCATGCTGTATATCGCAATGCAATAAAAAATTAATGTCTTTCTAAAAGACCTGTTTACAGAATAACTTTCTCTAGTTTAAAAACATTCCAATTTTCACAGGCCAAGTTCCTTATTCTGGAACCAACATTTTTAAAATCAGGAATTACTCTACCACATCAATCCTAGTAGTTTGCTAACTCTCTTCTCACAAAACACTTGTCTTTCCTTCACTCTTGTCCTCTCCTTTCTGCCAGTATGCCTGCTATTTATCAGCCTGGATGCCTGTCCCACTTTTCCATACCAGTTTCCAACCTCCAAGCATCTACACCTTGAAAATTTCTCTCTCTCCCAAACAATTGGCTTTAATCTCTTTGATATTTCTGTTTTCATTTACAAATATTATTTTAGCAGCTAACATGTTGTATTTTAATTACTTATTTAGAAAAGCAGGTTTTTTTATTTTCTCTCTCTGCAAGCCCCTGGCGCCTGCTGAGGTTAAGGTAACCCAGCAGGCTTTCCAGTGTAACGCAAGACAGTCTCTCTATTTTTAAATGATAACAAGATTTAATTTACTAACTTTGCTACTAATAGAGAAAGTTCTGAATACCTTTTACACAGCTTCCCTTAGGCAAACTCACTGTGATGGCCACCTCTTTTTCTTTCTTTCTTTCTTTCTTCCTTTCTTTCTTTCTTTCTTTCTTTCTTTCTTTCTTTCTTTCTTTCTTTCTTTTTCTTTCTCTCTCTCTCTCTCTCTCTCTCTCTCTCTCTCTCTCTCTCTCTCTCTCTTTCTTTCTTTTGCTCTTTATCTGAAAGGTCATACTCCTTTACTCTCTCATCTCTACCCTAGAGCAGAATATCAGTGTCATCTTCACCTCCCATTTTCTTAGCTTTCAAAACATGTAATGTTTAGCCTTCCCAAGCACTCTCATAGAAATGCATTCACAGCAACAGCAATTTTACTGACCTCACTATCAAGAAGGTCTTTCTTCTAGTCTTCTGGCATGACCTCAACCTGAATAGTGATAGAGCTAATAAACTTGCACTATCCTTCCTTCATTAGCCTCAGATTTTCCCTTCAGATCTGTTTGTTTTGAATCTCATTTCCTAGAACCCTGTATTTTCTCTTCTTGATTAAGATTCTTTGGTGATATTCCTTATAAGAACTTAATAAATGCTAGGCAATGGGTTAAACACATGCATTTTCTCATTTAATCCACACAGTGCAATCCTATACAGTGAATTGCACTATTATCAATATTTTACAGATGAAGAAAACAAGGCTTAAAAAATCTTAAGACTTTGATCAAGGCCACAAATCTAGAAAGCTTGGACTTAAACCCAGGTCAATTTGATTGTAATATAATGCTCTTAATCAGTGTACTGTAATGGTATCAAAAGAAATTCTCTAGAGAAATTTTTTGTTTTTTACTATTGTTAAGTCTTATATTAAAGGTAGCTTAGTGATCTATGCTAAAGGGTAGTTCAGGTACAAAGAAGCTTTGGCCTGGAATTAAATATGCCAGTGAATCTAACTTCGTTTCTTCCCCAAGAGAACTGTTCCAAGATAACTATAAGAACACGAATGAATGAGTAGAATGCAATATTTTATAGTAGCTTTGACAGCAAAAAGAGTATCAATTTACTGGATAATTCAGGGAATATAAAATGTTACCCTATACAAAATTACCTGACCTAATAGAAAACATGTTTATTTGTTTATTCTTCACCTTTGCTTTCTTATTCATATAGAATGAAAAAATATAGAAGACTATATATATGTACTTTTATTCCAAGACTTAAAGAAAATCACACTTCAATATCTATCAGCAGAGTGACCTTGGTTATTTCAGCTCTTAGCACAGGCTTCCACATTTGCTGAATAAGTGATAATATAGCTACTTTTGTCAGGTAAGATTAATTTATACTGTAAAAAACAGAGTCAAATTAACAGGGTTTAAGCAATACAAAAATTTATTTGCATCCTTTATTAATATCTAGAGTATATAAACCAAAACAATATGGAGATTCTGCTCTATCGTTCCTGGTATATGGCTCTCATTCTCAGAGTCCAGGTTGCTGGTCTCCATATTTTAGGGAGTGAAACAGAAGAAAAATAAAATTAAGTCTTCCATATATATTGTTTTGGCTGAAAATCAGTCTTGTAGACTAAGAAAAACTCAAGAGCAGGAGTGGGGGTGGAAGGAATATAATCCTTATGCTGAATGTTGTGTGTTAAGCTAATTTTAGTGCTTATACAATAAGGCCGCATAGTATGTGGAGTAAGAATGCCAGTTCTAGAATTCAGTTACCTAGATTTATAAGCTGGACTTGTCACTTAATTGCTGATTGATTTTGGGAAAAGTACAAAAAAATCTCGGTGCCTTTATTTCCTCATGTGTAAAATGGGGATAATATTTGCATTTACTTTGTAAATAGTTCTGAAGATTTCATGAGTTATAACCTGTAAAGTGCATGCCACATTTAAATAAGTGCCAATAGAGTTAGATCTTAATACTGAATCTTAAGATCCCATCTCTGTATTTTCCAACTTGCAATGATGTGCTAATTAATGTAATTAAACACCGAAGATTATTTTCCTTCTAAAAAAAAAAGAACCAAACTTGTGGTGTTTTTTGCTAAAAATTGCTGAAAACATTTTAGATTTCCCATTAAACCAAACTTCGGGAGCCACGAAAATAGGTCAGTTGATCTTTGACAGGGTCCATGAATAAATTTTGTTTGATTTGCTTTTTTGAAATTTAACTACAAAAACGTTTTTTTTATTTTATTTTCAGAATAACCTGTAAAATAATGTAAAAATAATCTAGGTATTTTTCATATACTCAATAATAGAAAGTGTAGATAGTATGTTGTATTTGTAACCACATTAATATGACATATAATAACTGGTAATAATTTTATAGCAGTAGAAATGATAGTAAAACTGTATATGCCTAAATTTAAAAAAAAAATATATATATATATATATGTTTATCTTGATTTATAGCACTCAATCATTTACAAGCTCTGAGATCCTGAGCAAGTTTTATATAATTTCTGTATGCTTTGATTTCCTCCAAAATAAGGATAATAATAGTATCTATCACACAAATTTGTGAGCTAATGAAATGAGTTAATAAAGTATAAAAAGATGTAGATATGATATTCACCAACTTGCCTCACTCCATCAGTTATAGTAGAAGTGATAAAAACAGGTTGTTTTTTTTTTATTATTATTGATTCCTGTTGGAGAGTTTCATATGCCTCGAGGTTAGCCTTATCTTCATAGGAAAAGGCAATTTTAGAGTGTTACCAAGATTCACCTTATTGAAACAATCATTCAATGACTGCTCTCTTAGAGATTTTTAAATATGAGATATCACTTTCTAAAACAAACAACATTTTCAGTATTATTATGTGCTGTTAAGATCTAAAAAAATTTTAAATTTATTTTTTAATTACAGTTACCTATAGTATTACATTAGTTGCAGGCCTACAACATATTAGACTTTTATATTCCTCACAAAATGATCACCTCAATACTTCTAGTACCCATCTGATACCATATATAGTTATTATAATATTGACTATATTCCCTATGCTGTACTTTCCATCCCTGTGACTATTTTTATGACTAGCAATTTATACTTATTAATCCCTTTCACCTTTTTGGCCCATGCTCCAACCACGTCACTAGTGGTGACCATCAATTTGTTCTTTTTATCTGTGAGTTTGTTTGATTTGTTCATTTATTTTTTGTTTTTTAGATTCCACATATAAGTGAGATCATATGATATTTGTATTTTTCTGACTGATGTTTCACTTAGTATAGTACCCTCTAGGCTGAGTAATATTCCATTGTACATATGTACCACTTCTTTATTCATTTGTCTATTAATGAATATTGAGGCTGTTTCCATATCTTAGCTATTGTAAATAATGCTGTAGTGCACATAGGAGTTTATTTATCTTTTTGAATTGGTGTTTTGGATTTCTTTGGATAAATATTCAGAAGTAAAATTGCTAAAGATTCAGGAAATTATGCTGTAGTAGATTAAATTGTCTACTCTCCCAAATACAAATCTAAATCTTAACTCCCGATACTTGTGAGTGTAACCTAGTTTGGAAATACAGTATTTGGAGATATAATTAAGGTAAGAATCTTGGGATTAGACCATCCTGGATTTAGAGGGGGCTCTAAGTCCAATGACTGAAATCCTAATAAGAGAATGAAGAGGAATATTTAAAACACACAGACACAAAATGAGAAGCCAGGTGAAAATGGAAATGGAGATTGAAGTGGTACATGGATAAATCAAGAAATGCCCAAAATAGCTAGAGCCACCAGAGATAGGAGAGAGTTATGAAATATATGATCCCTCATATCGTTGAGAAGGGACCAACATTGCCACCACCTTGATTTGAGACTTTTGGTTGCATGAGGAATGAGAGAATAAATTTCTGTTGTTTTAAGCCACTCAGTTTGTGGTAATTGGTGATGGCAGACCTCTTAAACCAATATGTATATCTATTATACTTTTGATATTTATTTAGCATTGTGATTATAATAATTTAAATCAAAACTAAATGTGAGGTTTTGGTTTTTTTTTTTTTTTAACTTTAAATGGAGACCATCTTTTAGTTTGAGAATAAATGGCAGGCAGCAAGTATTACTAAAGAATGTGAAATAAGGCATTATTGTGGCTGGGAAAGTGAAAAATGGCTGGAAAAAACCTAGAAACCATCTCTTCCAAATTTCTTATTTTATAAATGAAGTTTACATTCAGACTTGGGTTGTGATTGGTTCTCACTTAACTTACTTTTCCTTAATCTACTGTGTCTCACGCTTGGTAGTTCCAGTGAGAAATTTAAAAACTTAAGAAGCAAAGAGATTAAGTGACTATATAATCCACAAATTAGTTTCTTCCTAGACATATAAGCATCAGTTAAAACAATATTTTAATTATAGAAATCATATCCTCAAAGTTCCTATAAGAAAAACTGTATTTTAAAAGAAAATAACAAAAATAAAATTTTTCTTTGTCTCTTCAGAGTTGTCAAGATGCAGTGTAAAAAAGATCAGAGGTTCTTGCTTTAAAACCCAAAGATACTTATGAGTTTTGCAATGATTTTTTCCCCAAGATCTCTTGCACACTTGTTTCTGCAAGAAAAAGATATAAGGAGAGGTATTTTACAAGAGTTTTGCCTTTCAATATCTGAAAACTCTTTTTACTCCATGGGATACTTCAATAACATTTTCATTTTTGTCTTCATTTTCTTAGTAATTGATCTGCAGGTTGGTTGCTCTTGGAACTGATGCATTCAGACAGCTTCAGCATGGTGGATAAAAGTTGCTAGGCAACCTCATCTGTAACAGCAAGGTTTGCTGGGCTTTTTACCTCTGAGGGCCTTGCTTGGGAGAATCTGAAGCAAAGACTACTTCTAACACTTGTATCTTTAGGCCTTGAAAAACAGATTTGGAATGAATACTTATGATACTTAAAAAGGATTAACTCGAAATAGAAAAACTCAGTATATCAATGTTTTATTCTCAAGCTTTAGGCAACATCTTAAAAAAATTAATTATTAAATCAATGTGCTGTTAAGATCTTAAAATATAAGCTGAGAGTTATTTCTTCTATTTGTAGGTTCTTTTGTCTGATCTTTCTATTTCTTTAAACCATGACTTCATAATTATTTTCATGTTATTACATATAAATAACATCGTGGTTATGCTTATTTTATTTGAACAAGCATTCTTATAAAAACTTCATGAGAAATAGCACAGAATGAATATTGAAAAGTCTTGCAGGGCTGTTGTGCTATGTAATTCAATTTTATAGCCATGTCTATTAAATGAATATTGATTGTGATCCTCTATGGAAGTGAGGAAGGCTGAAATATTGCCATTAGATTTGGTCTGTGGAGGTAGTAAATTATCATACCTGATTAGAAGTCAAATTTCTACTTGAAGACCTTTAAATAAGAGATAATTCCCTGGGATAGTCAGGGTGCAATTTTCTGCCGTTGGGCATTTTCTGCAATTCTGATGTCATCTCAGTACAAGAGGGGAGAGTCATTTGGCTCAGAAATAAAAAGCAATTTGTTTAATGTGGTCTGTTCTGTTATAGTAAATCTGTCCATTAATTTGTTTTTAACCTAGAACTCAAGAAACTGATGAATAAGCATTCGTGGTATTAGTAGTAAAAGACCAGAAATGGTAAAACATTGTTCTTCCAGGACTTTCCCCAGAAGAATTTGGATAGATAAGAGACAAATACAATTCTGTCATTTATACAATGTACATTTTTATTGTCCTCGCACTCATTTTCATCCTTAAAGATAACTTCTATATCATTTTTATTTGGTAAGTATTCATGAATAGCCCCCAAATTTATGCTATCTATAATGGAAAAGTAATATGGTGACCTAGGAGGAAAATTTTCCATGGGGAAAAATACAAAACTAATTGGGTAATTAGGAAAAAAAATACCAAAATTGTCTTTTTTAAATCTAATTTTCTTGTATTTGGTATAAGAGATCTGATCAGCAAACCTGCCTACATAACCAAGGCAAATGGGATGATTGTAGAATGATCTGCTCAGGTGACACCAGCCTTTCATTCCAGCCTTATTGTCCATCACCTTTCACTGACCCTCTGAAAAGGGTCAATGATAAATGTGGGAATCGTGATTTCTCTAAATGTAATAAGGTAGACTACATGTCTTGCTGCATAGGAATTATTTTGTTTTCATTCACAGTCAGCAAGCAGTTTACTTGGTTCAATTTATTTCAAACAGCTCTTCGAATGTAGCATTGACATGAATTCAAATAAGTAGAGCAGGAATTTTCTATTGAAACTATCATGAAGCATACAAACTAATACACTGATATATATATATATATATATATATATATATATATATATATATATACACACACACACACACACATATACATGTATATATCTATCTATATATATATATATGAATAAAATATATTAGTAAGAAAAGTACATAGCAACCCTCTAAATAAGCTTTGGACTTCATATATCAAAAAAATAATGCTAGGCTATATGGAAGAGTTAATTACATTTTGAGGTTTAGGACTGCTGTTGGTGACACCTGTTATCAGAGATGAAATTATCCGGAGTTAGAAATACTTTTTTCTCTTAAGCATTAAGAGAGGAATAGAACAATTAATAGGAAAAGGAGGTTTTATATAACAAAGCATAGAAGAAATTTTGTTACAAAACTATAGTTCTGCACTGTTGCTCCTCCTGTTTACCTTTCTTGTGTCTTAATTGCAGTCCCTGGGGCGTGGGGGGCGAGGTGGAAACAAAACTCATTTCTGTGTAACCTGAATGATTAAAATAAATGCCATCTGTTGACCGGACTTTCTGTGATCATGAGATTATTTTCTAAATTGATTAGTCTCTAGATTTTAAATTACAAGCAAGATGACATAACAGTTCAACAGTTCACATTTAGTTTCATATTAAGCATATTATAAGTTTTTAGAGATATAATTTGAAAATAATAGAGGGTCGTTTGTATATAAATGCCTGGTCACATTTGGTAGAAGCCATCTAGAGAGGCTCTTTCAGTGGTATGAGAAACCTTTTAGTAGGTTTATAGGAAAGATATGGAGAGAAATACATTCATTTGTTAAATATTTAGGCTAATAAAATATTCAGATTGATGATACATTGGATGGGGGATGAGGGAAAGGCAGTTATTAATGATGCCTCTTAGGTCTCTGGGTTATGTATCATTGATTTTTTTTTTGAGAAATCTTTTTGTGAATACACATTTACCTGATATATTTTACTCCTGTCCTCTTAGTTTATGTTTTCTGGTTATCGTGTATTCCCACCCCCCACTCCATTTTGTTTTTTTTTTTCTCTGCTATAACCAATTTAATTATATTTGTTCCTTTGTTTTTAATTTTATAACTCTACTCCTCTTTTCAGTTTATGGGCAATAATTTTTTTTGACAAAAAATTTTAAAAGTGTTTCCTTTATCACTGCTACTTCTGAGAAAGACAAACCTTTTTGCATAATTTTACTTATTCATCTCCCTTACTGACATTCTAAATACTGTTTCTCAGGATTAAAATTTAAAAATTTTAAAAGCACCTTTCTTTTCAAAATGTTTTCTTAAAAATTCAATGTCTTTGTAATAAGCTTATTAAAAAGTTTACTTTCATTCTGTTTTATCTACCCTGTATATCAAGTTGTACATCTCTCCCCTTTTTCTTTTTTTTCTTTTTGCAAGTAGGGTTGGCAGAGCCAGATGAGACTTTATTTTGGACAAAACACTTGACTTCAATTTTAGTTGGGGATTTGGTTAAGAGGCAGTCCTTTAGGCAGTACACTCCCCACCCAGGGTTGGGTTGAGGACTGGGGCTGAGGCTGGTTCCCCTGCACCCCTCCTTTCCCACAGGCTCCAAGGCCAGGAGGAACCACGGTAGCTGTTTACTTGGACCGGAGGTCCGATTACTCAGACAATAGCTCCCATCATAAGTCTCAATCTTCTTCACAACCATGGTCTTGGTGGAGCTGGTGCTGGTGTGGCTGAAGGAGCCAGAGTCTCCACCAGAGCCAAAGTTGGACTGGGCGCGGCCCACCTGAGTAGCCACCAGTGGTCTTGATATGCATCCCAGACTCCAGCCGGCTCTCCTTGCCCTCCAGCAGTGGGCGGTAGTTGGCAATCTCCACCTCTAGGGCCAGCTTGATGTTCATGAGCTCCTGGCATTCGTGCAGCTGCCAGGCCATGTTCTCAGAGCAGCCTCCAGCTCAGCATCCTTGGCCTGAGCATCCTTGAGGGCCAACTCCCCACACTGCTTGCATCAGTGACGGCGGCCTGCAGGAAAGCACTCTGGCCTTTGAGGGACTCGATCTCGATCTGCCTGCAGTTGGCTGATGTTCGGGTTCACCTTCGTGCAAATGCAGATCATCCCTGTCCTTCCCAAGCGATTTCTGCAGCTGCTCATACTTGATCTAGTATACGTTATTAGCCTCGGCCCCGCTGCAGTTAGCGATCTCCTCTTACTGGGCCTTGACCTCGGTGAGGATGCCATCCAGGTCCAGGGAGCGGTTGTTGTCCATGGACAGCCTAAAGCTCGTGGCTCTCCTCTTCAGACGGCTGCCTGTAGATGTTAGCCTTTCCAAGTGGGACTCCAGCTCTACCTCGTTCATGTGAGTTTCATCTACATCCTACTTGATGAGAGCAAATTCATTCTCCACCTCTGTGCATTTATCGATCTCATCCTTGTACTTATTCTTCAAGCCCTCCACCAGCCCTTGCAGGTTGCCAAACTCCGCCTCCAGCCTCAGTTTCTCCTGGGCCAGTACGTCCAGCTGCCTCCGAAAGTTATCGACGTAGCTCTCAAACATGTTGTCCATGTTACATGGAAGTCGCCTTCTGCTGCTGCAGGAGGTTCCACTTGGTTTCCAGAATTTTGTTCTGCTACTCTAGGCTTCCTACCTTATTGATGAAGGAAGCTGACTTCTAAATCTAGTTATATGTATAAATGTGTTCCAAGAGGGTATAGATATATATAGTCAAAAAAGAGTCTACTTTCTTTTTCTCTCCCTTTACCTACCTACCTATCCTCCGTCTATCTAGCTATCCTCTATCACCTATCTATCATCTATCTATCTATCTATCTATCTATCTATCTATCTATCTATCTATCATCTATCATCTATCTATCTATCATCTATCATCTATCTATCTGTCATCATCATCTATCATCTATCTATTTAATCATCTATCTATCATCATCTATCTGGTTTTACATTTTTAAAAAACATTTGAGCATGTTGTTTGTATAAAAATTTACTCTTAGAGTGAAATATTTTTAAAAAGAAAGGAAAGAAAAGAAAAAGAACCAAAGTATTTAGTTGGAAAAGAGAGATATTATTTGATTACATTCCCTTGGTCTAAATTCAAAATTTTTAATTTTGAAAAGCAATTTAGATTTTCACAGAGATTTATTCAATCTTGATAAAAATCCTCCTGAGAAAGTGATTCACAAATTTCTTTATGTTATGATGGAATTTTAAAATATATATATCATCTACAATTTTTTTCTCTTTTTGGCTTTTTGAATTTGTTGATAATACCTTAAGATAAAGCATATTCTTTAGTGAATTCTCTACTAACGTTATTTTTCTTGCATCAGTGAAGCAATAAATTTTGAGTTTGTTTTTTAGCTAGGACAATGTATTGAGTATTATCAGATATCTGTACTTAAAGTGATCCTAATGATTATCTAACTTCACTTCATTGTATTATTTCAGGCATTGAAACATATATTTGAATTATTCACAAGGTGAAAGGCACTATAAATACAAAGAATAATTAATCCACTGAAACCTTACAGTGTTCAGTAAAAAAAAAAGCCATAAAGAAAATAATACCAAATTTTGTGAAGTGAATCATTAAAACCTAAACCCTGCTTTAGTATATGATACTTTTCACTGCATCTTTACTGCTGTGTATATTTAAGTATAACAGATTGAATAAGAAATACAACTATGGCTGTAGATGACAAACCAAAGCCATCTGAAACCATAAAATTATGCTGACACTTATTAATCTATTACAAAGAATAATATTCAGTAATATTTCTTTACCATCAATATTGTTTATACTGCCAAATTAGAATAAAATATATCTAATTTATAGCAGATATAAACATCTGCTAATGCCTGAAGAATAATTGTTTTTCAATGTATTTAGTGGTTTCAAATTGGAGGTGCACATGATGACATTTAAAGAAACATAATGAAAATATTCTTTTTCTATTTATTCTTATCTAAAGTATAAGAAATCAAACATCTTTACTAATTAATATTTAGATTTATACTGGCACCCTCATTCACTCATTTTTTGCAAGTAGCTTTATTGTTGTAATCATTTCACCTGAATCCATATTACACCTATTTTTGTTCCATTCCTTTAGATTAAGTATTTAGTAAATTTCTTTGTAGTCCCAGGCTTTACCTTAACCAACATATACTGTTATTGCAATGAATATGCTTCTGACTCTCATCCTATGTCAGAAAAACACTCATGAAAAATGTTTTTCTTCTCTTGAACATATAATAGTCTGCAGATGAGTTTCCTATTCTCTGTCACAGTACAGGCCATGAACAGTTTGAGTAAAATAATTGATCTGAAAGTGGAGCCCTATCTGTTAACTTCTCATAAAAGGTGTTAAAATTCAAAGCTGAAAATTTAGTGATAGACATAACTACACTGAGATACAATAGAGTATTCAAACTTTGAATGAAGTAATCTATGTAAAAGAAGCAGGTGGAAATATGAGGATATTTATGAAAATCTGATATTTTAAAATAAAATTTTAGTGTCAACAGTAAAATTTTTAGAAATATATATTAAGCTAATAACTTGAAAATATAAGTTGAAAATGTTTACCTAAAATTATATTTCCTATGCTTTCAAAATATTAAGATTAATTAAAATCATTCATAAAACCCTATTAATGATAATAGTATTCCTTTTTGAAGCACAATTATTTGGAGAAAGTTGTAAGATTGCACAAATGTTTATATCATTCTAGGCAGGACTACTAGTATTTTGACATTTTCTAATTTTTTAAACATTTATTTCTATGTAAAGATGTTACCATTTTAATTCTTAATGTTTTCCTTTAATTTTGTGCCAATGTGCAGTGGGAAGGCAGTCATCAGAATTAAATATCTACTTATAAACATTTTTGGGGGGGATATTAAAATCAATAGCTTATTTGGTATATTTAGTACACATAATACAAAAATTACCTCATTATGCGTTTTATTACTCAGAATTACTTGTTATGGTTACAAGTGTGAATTTTTTAAAAATCCACAAAAATCTTTGTAAATAAAATAAAGACTCAAAGAACACATTAATAAACTGTAAATTGGGTCCCATTACTCCGTTTCTCTTGGAAAGAACTTCTGAATTTCTTGGCTATTTCAGTAGAATGTGCTTTCAGCATTCTTTCTTATCTTTATTTTGTGCCTGAATTTTCCACATTTTGATAATGAGAGTTTCACTATTCAAAAATGGTAATGCATTTTGAAGAAAGACATACAATTTCCCTTAATAGCACAGACTCTGCTAGATTTCATCTCCAGCATGTGGTTCTGACTATTCCCTAGTAAACAGCACTGCTCTCCAAGGGAACTTTATGAGCAGGCTGGGGACTTCAACTGGTTTTGTTGAAGAAATGTTAACCATTGCCATGCCGCTCACCTTGGCAGCCAGCCACTGGTCAGTATTGTCTAAATGAAAATAAAGACTTCAAAATTGATGCCTGCTAATCTAAACATTAAACCTTGTGATAATTATTTTGACATTTATATTTAAAAATCACTTTTTTTTATTCATAACACATCAATACCATGTCAAATCACCCCTAGTAAGCAATTGTATAGTCTTTTCTTATTTTTATCTCCCTTAGGGTTTCCTAGATTTACTATGGCCTACTCCTTCAAATGTGCTCAAGGCCCTTGTATTTCCCCCCATACTCAGCACTGGGGCTGCTAATCCCTCTTGATACCCTTGATTCCTTTCCCTGGGTCCCAAAGTGATTTTCTGATATTTCACCTCTTCTATATCCAATCCAGACTGTCTAAAATATACTCAAGAGTTGGTGAATATACATCTAGTCATTTCTATATGATGTTATAATGGACAGACAGAAACATTTATTTGTCCATTATTTGCTTTGATTATATAAAAGATTTATGTACATATAGAAATAATAATGTATTTAATTTGATTGAGTAATTGCAGGCAGTTCTCTAAATTATGAAAATTCCTCACTCAAAAGAAATATGTGTAGTAGATACAATTTTAGTTTCCTTATAAGCTTGAAATTTTAATAATGTAATGATGGTTTGAGAAGTAAATACGTATTCAAAAAAATATCCCTAATTGTTAAAACCCTCAAAGTTCACAAATTTAGCATCAACTTTGCATTACTTATATTATAATTTGAAATAATTAGGAGCCATATAAAGGTGAAATCAAACATCATAATGCTTTTTTAAATTTATTACATCCACTAGCTTCCCTTTTTCAAATACATAATCTTATTTCATGTATTTGCTGATTTCTGCATAGGAGTTTTCTTTCCCTCCACTTTATATTTCTTTCTGTTGTGAATCTACTCTTTGGAAGTAATTTTCATATTTACTTCTGGTGATGAGAAAAAGTACAGCAAACAAATTGTGTGAAATATGAGTTTTAAACTTTATGGTCTCAGGAGTAATAAGCAAACATTTTACTTTATAGGGGCCTGAATTTTAAACAAAGATTGGTTTAAAATTCTTTTTGCAGGGAATTATTTTACTGCAAGCACATCTGAATCATGTGAAGAGTTCAAAGTATTATCTACCCAAGTGACTGTGTCAGGAAGAAAGGTGTGAATCTTTTCACATGAGTGCTCTTTTTCATCTTCATTGAACCTGGCAATATAAAGCATGAATAATAAACAGAGTGCAATTCTAAGAAATATATGTGATTTTTTCATTTTTCTTCACATTTCAAAATAAAATTTTCATAAATTAGGTTCTAACTTACAAAACCTGTCATTTCAAGCTAGACTTTGTAAAATGTTCCCAACTCACTTATATATATTTGTATGCATCATTTCTAGTAATGCAATGGAAATTATTTGAAAGGAATAAATTTTGGGAGGCATTATACATTTCCAAAGTTTTATTTCCTCAGGTCACTGTGCTGATTGCTAAAGAAAATACACGAAGAAAAGATATTAATAGAGAAGCAAATATAGAATAGACACTGGTGCCTCACTGCCTAAGTTCATATCCCAGTTCAACTACTTCCTGTAGCAGGTAATTCAACCGTTGTTTCATCATCTGTAAAATTAGATAATAATGGCACCTACCTCTGTATTGTTTTGAGAATAAAGTAGTTAATATAAGTTCTTCAGAAATTCACCTGACTTAGAGTCAGTTAGAATCCATTAGTTTGCATGACCTCATGGGGCACCATTCATGTTGAGTGCTTTGTGACATATGCTGCTGGAACCTGAGGTAGTATGTGACTGGTGGCCCTCAAAATTGCACTGCACAGCAGTTTTGAATGGCATAACGTATAATAGCTGTATTATTATTTTGATTTGTGCTGGGGTGGCTTTATCCTTTGTTAGATTAGAACAGTCTCAGTTTATTCTTCCTGGGAAAAATATTAACAATTTTTTTATTCTTGAAATTCATTCATTTGGTCGATTTAGAAAAAATTAGCTAGTTCATATGTTTTAAACTTTAATAAAGAGTACTTTACTTTTATTTAAATTTTAATATCTATGGAGTTAGTATACATAGGCTATTATACAAAAGTTTTAATTTTCCCCATTGTTACTTTTTATTTTTCTAATGATTCATATTTTTATTTTATGAAACTTTTCATAGTTATTTTGATATAATTGCACCAGAAATAACCAACTTGTTATGTTGCAGAAATATCAGACAAGCAAGAAACCAACCACCACTCAGAGAGTTGGATAACTCAGGTTTATTACACCGGCAGTCCCAGAAGAGCTAGCGCTCCGAAAATTTGGGCCCCAAGCTCAGGCGTAACCTTACTCTCATAGAGCTTCAGGCAAAGGCAATACATCTGTTATCTAGACAGAACAAGCAAAGGGGAGGGTGAGTCTTCAGTTGATCTCAAGGTCACCCTGCCCTTTGGCCTATCTCTACAGAAGCAGAGCAGAGAACAGATTACAAAGTTAGCCATTTGAGTAGAAAACTCTTCTTCAGTATGCCACATAAAATACTCATTTCTAGACATTTGAAGAACACTACACGCTTTTTCAGCATTTCCCAATGTTTTCAGATAAATACTCCCAAGAAACATAATATTTTCGTAGAAGTTTGAACAAAAATATGAGAGTTGAGCATTTATAAGAAACCTGGTAACATAATTCATTGCATGTTCTTTAAATTATATAATTATAAAAAATAGCAATTAGAAAACATTAAATATCAAATGTATATAAAACTTCTAGAGTCTTTTTCTTTTTTAAAGAAAAACTGGAATTTGTTTTCATGAACATATACCAGATTTTATGCATAATTCTGATCAAAGTGTTTAAAAATAATCTTTTCATTTTATTTTCTGTGATAAATTTCACAGAATAGGTAATAAATGGTTTTAAAAATGTGTGTGTGTGTGTATCACTTATTGTCAGGATCATCTTTCTCATCATGAATCCATCCAAATTTGGTCAATTTTATTTCTTTAAATTCTATGTCAGAGTATCATTGTACTTGAAATCTAACATTTTATTTAAAAAAATAATTGTTATGTTGAAATTTCTTATGAAATGGATTTCATAGACTTCTTTATAGCAATAATTTAAAAGTAATGTTAAACTTTTTCTTAAAGTATACCCATTGGTTGTTATACTAGTTTGGATTTCTTTTTCTAATTTTAAATTTAATTCTCTAAAGTTAGATTTTTTTTCACCCTGTGAATCCATGTCTTTCATCAGCATATATGAGTCCATGCTCATGGGCCTCTGAATTTTCAATTAAGTTCACTCATGCATTCAAAAATGTCATTTAAGTAACTTATTTTTAAAGGCAATGAGCATCCTTCAACAAATCTGAAAATAAGATTCTCATAATTTTTAGCACACGAGCTATTTTTACATTAAAAAATTTTTAAACAGCTCTACTGAGATATAATTAATATATAAAAATCTGCACACATTTAATGTATGTAATTTGTTGAGTGTGGACATATGCATATACTCATAAAACTATAATTACAATTAAGATAATAAACATTTTCATCACCTCCAAAAGTTCTATCCTTCCCCTTTGCTCCTTTTTTAATTTCTCGTGGTAGTAACACTGAACATGAGGTTTACCCTCTTAACAAAACTTTTAAGTGTACAATGTAGCATTGTTAACTATAATCATTATGTTGTGTAGCAGGAGCTTAGACTTATTCATTTTGCATAATTGAAACTTAATACCTGTTGAATAACAACCCCCCACTTTCCCTCCTCCTCAGTCCCTGAAAACACCGTTCTCCTCTCTGCCTCTATGAGTTTGACTATTTTAGATAACTCATATAAATGGAATTATGAAATATTTTTTCTTCTATGACTAACTTCTTTGATTTAGCACATCAGCCAGAGTCATCCATGTTATTGCAAATGGCAAGATTTTTATTATTTTAAGGCCAAATAATATTCTATTATATATACTACACACACACACACACACACACACACACACACACACATACACACACACACAATTGAATATATTGCAAAAAGAATTAAAATCAGGGTATTGAAGATATAAAGTTTCATTTTTATTGCAACATTAATCACAATAGATAAGATGTAAAAACAACCTAAAGGTTCATCAGTGGATGAATGGATAGAACAGATGAACTCTTGAGCATATCATCTGGACAACCAATCTATGAAATAGAGGGATGCTTATCCTAGGCTTATCTCCAAAGCCAAAAAAAGGTGAGTCTAGGAACTTTGGTTTCATTGCATTCAGGAAATATGTATTTATTTATTTATTTATTTGTTTGTTTGTTTGTTTGTTTATTCAGATCTATAAGGTAATGTTTACATGTAAGAGTGTCTCTGTGATTAAAACCATGTTCATATGCATTTCAGTGTTTTCTGACTACAGATGTAAATGTCTTCTTTTCTCATTTCACCAGCAAAACACTGCACAGATTTATGCAAGTTTTCATAATATCTTATTTTTCAAAGTATTCCTTGTCACTTTGAAGTTAGTATTGATATATTTTTACTGAACACACACATTTATTTCAAATATTTCTGTTCAGGGATTCTATCTAGTGTTATTAACTGTGCCTGGAAACTAACATCTATAAATTCCAATATTCGATAGATACTTCTTAAGTCTAATAATTATCTAGATTTGTGTTGTCTTTATGTCATCTGACACATTATCACTTCATGTCATAAGAGTTTGTTTCAACAGTAAATTTTTTTTTCTAAGTTGGTGTGAAACATAGTATTAAAAATTGCACGTCAGCTGGAAAAATAAAGAATTTTGCAACTATATGAGACATTTTAAATTTAACTGTTGATTGTAGTATTTTCCAAACAACTTCTTGAATTGACCTTAAAATGTAACTGATCTCATAGAAGTGTAGTGCTTCTTAATTTGTACTTACAAAAGAAAACGAAATGATTTTAATTTTTTTTGGGTCAGCTGTTGATGATCTGATTGGCACCATTGCATTATTTCATAACTGTTCCATGTAGATAAAACTCTTAGGTGAAGGAAGAGAAAAATGCTGAAGAATATGAATTAAATTTGAGATAATCCTCATATATAATAGCTGTCCTCTTGATTTGCAATGTAAGAAATATTTTACATCAATTTTTATTTAATTCAATAACTATAATTGTTTAAAATAATATAAATTTTATACTCCTGTAACATTTAATTTTTTGAAACATTTTCAATTATTTATACTAGTAAGCACTTATGTGATATTTTGAAAAAAACAGTAAATCATATCCTAATTCTATCATGACCAAGAATTTGAGTGATTGTTAACATTGAAAGCCAAGAATCAGCCAATAACATTATAATTAATTATATTCTATATAGAGACAACTAATACCAAATATAACTACTAGTGTTATTAATAAAGATATAAATCATACATATACTCTTTACAAAGATACTGTGAAATTTTTAGAATGATTTAAATAAACACTAGCTCTTTTATATATGTAAGAAAAACAAATAACTATTCTGCTATCTAACTTATAGCTAAAGTA
This sequence comes from Cynopterus sphinx, assembly GCA_030015415.1. Classification (NCBI taxonomy): domain Eukaryota; kingdom Metazoa; phylum Chordata; class Mammalia; order Chiroptera; family Pteropodidae; genus Cynopterus; species Cynopterus sphinx. The sequence continues at coordinate 132,906,603 of CM057383.1, forward strand.
ATAATTATACTTTCCTGATGTTTCAAGGAAAAGTTCAAGTTTAGGTCTTGTGAGATTCCAGAAGACAACATTCTGCCTGCCGTGCTTATGTATTAAAATATTTTATGCCCAGACAAAAAATAATTCAATGTAGGCATGTTACAGAAAAATCCATGCAAATATTATTATAATATTATTACAATTATTACAAAATTTTGAATATTTTATTGCTATAAAAATTTACGAACATTGATAGCTCATGGTACACTATTCATGGCTTGCCTGAAGACCATATCATACCAGCTTTGAAGCTTTGTATTATTTATAACTTTATATAAATAAGAAGTAACTTAAACAAATGGTAAATGATCACAAGATATTTTAAATATTGTATTTAGATTTTGAGTATACACAAATATCCTCAGCTGACTATTTCCCATCACTCTTTTGACTAGAATTTTAAAAAGAAATATTTGTTTTAAGGTAACGTATTTATCATCGAAAAAGAAGGTGACACAGAAATGTAGAATATCTTTGAAATATGTTAATTATAATATTACCAAAAATTATGTCTTTTCTGTTAATGTTGAAAAGGTATTTCCATAAAAATTAACCTATTTGAGGCAGATGATTATTATGTAAAAGGAGAAACAGCCTCAAAGTATTAAAGAAATTTCATTAAAATCACATAGCTCATAAGATTAGAATACACTCTGAAGTTTTAAAGTTTGTCTAAATTTCACATAACCTCAAGTCTGTTAAATGTAGCTTGATGGATGAGATAAATTCTCAATAAGTAAATTTAAGTAGCAACAACTAATAACTATAAATATTCTAAAAGTGGTGCATGATAATCAACTCACTATGACAGAAGCATCTGGGTTTAGTTTGGACAACATATTTCCTAATAATGAATACTAAATAATAATAAAGTGATGTCAGTTTCATCACAATTTGGGATGTTGCATTGGTGTATTCGCCAGTCCCAAAAATAAGTCTAGGTAGTACCTAAACCATAGTATTAATAATCTTTGATTGACAATACTGAGGGAATAATAAATTAGCACTGTGCATATGTATATGTATAACATACTTGAAATCCATATATTATAAAATAATGTTAAAATGCCAATGCTTTTCAGCTTCATTGGATTTAGACAATCCACTAAACACTCTCAGGCACTGTACAGAAAAAAATAGAAAGCTTAATAGCTGGCATTCTGTCAGGTTTCTGTTGCATAATTCTTCTTGCTTTACCCTTGATTACATGGGTCTAACTTCATCTTGATTTTTTCTTTTGTATTATTTGATTAGCAAACTTTGTTTTCCACTCATAATCAATGTATCTTTCATCAGGAAATTTATTCTATTTCTTTCTGAGTTTTATCACATCCCCTGAGCCATCATTTCAAATTTATTTTCTGACTATGGCTTTTTCATGTTGTCTTCTATTCCCAAGAGGGGGGGGGGACATCCTTTGCCAAACACAATGAAATATTGCTCCCTGTCAATTCATAGAATCATAAATTTCTGGTAACTTCTGAAATCAATCTTCATCAGTAGTAACAGCCACAAAACACACTCTGCTTGTTCTTCATACCTATATGTATGTGTGTATCATGGATTTTGAAAATGCAGCAGTTTAATTAAACAGAAAAAAATTAGGTTCACAAAAGGAGATATTTAGTACATGATGTTTCAACATAAGTAGTCATTAATATTTTTAAATAAAAACAAAACAGAAATATTTTACATGACAGCTCTTCATTCAAAATACTACTTCCACAATTAAAACCAAAATTATAACTTTTATTATTTCTTTTTAACTTATTAATAGTTATATTTTCTTTTATGCCTCAATTTCTTTTTGTTTTGCTTTTTTATTATCCTGCTGTCTGCTAACTGTAGTTTGAATACAGTACTCCAGTAGAAAACAAGAACACAGATTTTTAATAAAAATCCTATTTTTTAAATTAAAATCAAATGAAATAATGTTTTCAAGAATGAGCAATACTTTTTGATTTTTTACTTGAGAGACCATTGTGTCCCGAGATCATTCTAGCAAATAGAATTACTGTAGCACTTAACATGAAATAAAATAATTAATGGAGATTTTTTCTAACAGTTTTTCAAATGCAAGTTTGAAAATGTGGACACGGGTTTTGGTTTACTTGATGATACTTTTTTCAGAAATATAGCAATTATTTTGTGCTATGCACAGATGACCAATTATTCAGAGGACCTGCTAAATTGTGAGATGTGAAAATAAAGATAAAAACAGGTATTTAAGTGTCCAGGTCAGTATTTTCTAGACACTATATTGCCAGACAGAGGAAAATGCAACAAAAATGTAGGTAAAGGCCTTATTTTGGATAGAATAGGAAATAGAAGAAATAAAATACCATGAAGTTGTTAATCAACACAAAAATCAGTAAGGTGAGCCTCAGGAGGGTAAGAATTTCTGTTTTCTTCACTGCCATATCTCAAATACCAATAGCAAAGGAGACACACAATTATATTGAATGAATGAAAGAATAAATAGGTAAGAGATAGCTGTCAGGGCCCGTTTGATATAAGTCAAGAGATAAAACTCAAAAGAACAAAAATAAATAGAAAAACAGGAGCCAAATATGAACTCAGGTAACAACCCAGGTAATCACATGTTCTTAAAGTAACCAGAATAAAACTGGCCATACAAGAGGGGAGACTCTGTTGACTCCAAATATCAACATCAGATGATTTTAGCTGTTTATATGTATATACATATTTCTTTCCATGGCACATTCACATTCAATTTAGTTGTATGTAATCAAGACAAACTTCACTTTATCTGTAACTCCTAAAATGGAAAGAAGAGTAGGCATTCTATGGAAATATTTGTTTTAATAGACTAAAAATAATGACTCAGATTGATAGTTTCCATTTATGGACCCAAAACTGTTTACTGTTTTTACCTGATGAAATATTAGGTAGGAGGCATCCCACATGCAGGAACAAACTCAGAAAATTTGTTTAATGCCTCACATATGCTATGGCATTTCTGGAAGCGAATAGGTAAGCAAACATAGGACTTAACAACTTTCTACCTTAGCTTTTCTGAGATAAACCCCTTTTTTGTTATAGAAAGATTACAAAAACCTGCAAGTTACAGTCTTCTCAAGTGGACAAAATAAATCTGTTCTGTGGTTACTCTAATTACTCTCAGGTCACAAAGAACATCCCGAAGGGCTATATTGAATCCCAAAGTGTGGCCAATGATACAACTGGGGGATGACACTTGAGATCTTTCGCTAAAAAGAAAGCAACACAGTGACCTCTTCCTTCCTCGAGTCTGCACTTTGCTGTCCTATAAATCAGTGTTAAACTACCTCTCAACATTTGCCGCTATTGAGAAAGAAGCAGTTATGCCAGATCCTGCTACTCATAATACATTTGGGTATTATTCTTAGTCCTCTGCAATGGTTATTGGCCAGTGCAGGCCCAATTAAACACTAAAAAAAATAATCTAAAAATAAAAAAACAGATATTGGCTATGTATAATTGACACATCTAAGAATTTCACTATAATGGAAGCTTTTTATTGGTAGCACTGGTTATCTTGTTTGTTTCCTAATGTAGCCTTTGTTCCAAGAACAATGACACATAATATGTGTAAAAGTATTTGTAGAAAAAAGAATCACAGGCAGACCCTTGGATACTCATATGCTCTTATCTCCCAGGAATCAGGAAATATACCTGTTCTTACTCCAATCTTCTTATCCTGCAGTCCTTTATTCTGTGAGCATTTAATTGACAGCTGAACTCAGGCCTGACTCTAGGAAAACTAGGAAGGAACTCAGGAGTCCACACATTTGAATATTATCTTTATGTTGCTGATCATGCACTTGGCTAAAGTGAAACAACCGCACAACCTTTGAACACAGATCTGCCATGTCTATGTCTATTCTTTCCCTCTATTCTCTTGTTTTTAGATAGGCGAATATAGTTGCAATTTCTTCATTGATCACTTACAATAATCATACAGTATGATTATATGACAATATATTTGCTAAGAGCATAACTTAGTACAGTCCCTAACACAGAGATAGTGCTCACAGATATTTGTGGAGAAAATAATCAAAAGCATATTTTGTATGCCTAAGACTTGATACTCATGGCAATTCATAAATTTAGCCAGCATTAGTTGAAAACCACTGTTTGCAAAGAACTGTGTTTGTCAGATGCAAAGGCGGAATATGTTAAATGTGAGACATGATGGAAGCTCTCTGGAACAATATGAATGGGAAAGAAGATGTTCAGACGATCAGGTAAATGAAAATGTGAGTCTATGTGAACACTTCAAAATGAGAGATGGACAAAAATCTAAATCAAAGAGACAGAGCCCTTTGGGCTAGAGATGACATGGGCACCTGATTGGGAAGAGAATGATGTCAGCTCTGCTTCAGAGTGTGTGAATTTGCATACAGGGGAAGAAGAAGAGTATTACATTAGAAACTGGGTACATTAGCGTCACACTGCCTCGAGTTTACTTAGCCCCAGACACATTTTCCTTTTCTCTGTTACTCAAATGAGCAATTTTTTTCTCTCTCACCTGAAGGCCTTTGCCTTGCAATTTTGTTAGCCTGAAATGCACTTTACACTCCTCCTTTCTCCTTAATTCATACCAGTTTTCTTTTAGTTCTCAGCTGGAATTGTATTTCTTTAAGAAAAACTTCCCTGTCTTCTCTCCCACTTCACAGTAAACAATCACTGCCTTCTCTCAGACCAGTCCAGCTTCTCTTACAATATACTTTCATAGTATTTAATAAGTCTTTCTAGGACATTTACCATGGTTGTAATTAGATAAAACAATTTTAATGTTTTATTTATGGTCTTAATTGTCTTATGACTGGATTATTAACTCTAAGCTTGAAGATATTTGAACTTCCAAATCAGCAACTCGCAACAATAATTTTGACAGAGAACACTCATTAAATTCTTATTAAGTTACTAAGTGAGTATGACTTTTCTGAAGTATAGGTCCAAAGATGGCAGAGTTCAGAAACAGATTAATTGATTTGAGCACCATAATCTCTGAGGTGAAATTTAACAGTCCACCATAGAAAAATTTATCCTCTTAGACACTGTAAACAGCAACAGTTTAAGAAGTTGAAAATTCAAGAAGGCAAGTAATTCTTCCCACTAACAATTTTTTTTTTCATTTTATTTTTCAGTTTTGGTTGGCATACAATATTCTATTACTTTCAGATGTACAACTGTGATTAGACATTTATATACCTTATAAAACGATCAGCTCATTAACTCTAGTATCCATCTGGCACCATATATAGTTATTTAAATATTACTGATTATATTCTCTATGCTGTACTTTATTTCTGCATGACAATCTTTATAATGGCAATTTGTACTTCTTAATTCCTTTCACCTTTAAGACACATCCCTCAACCACTATCCCATCTGAGCTAATCAATTTGTTCTCTGTATCTATGAATTTATTTCTGTTTGTTGTTTTTAACTGTTGTTAGTTTATTTTGATTTTTAGATCCCACATATAACTGAGATTATATGGTATCTTTTTATTTCTCTGATTGACATTTTATTTATCATAATACCCTCTAGGTATAACCATGTCACAAATGACAAGATTCTGTCCTTTTTATGGCTAAGTAATATTCCATTGTGTGTACCTACCACTTCTTCTTGATCTATTCATCTATTGATGTACTCTTAGGTTGCTTCCATATCTTGGTTATTGTAAATAATTGTACAATGAACATAGGGCTCCATATATATTTTTGAATTAGTGTTTTAGATCTTTTTGGGTAAATATCTAGAAGTAAAATTGCTGTCATATATTAGTTTTATTTTTTAATCTTTTGAGGAACATCTATACTTTTTTCCATAGCGGCTGCAACACCTTACAATCCCTCTAGCAGTGCATAAGGGTTTCCTTTTCTCCACATCTTTGCCAACACTCGTTATTATTGATCTATTGATAAAAGCAAGTATGAGGTGGTATCTCATCGTGGTTTTGATTTGCATATCTCTGATGACCAGTGATGCTGAATATTAATTTTCTTTACTGCTACTTTATAAGTTCTAACAGATTCTGGTAGAATCTTTAGGGTTTTCTATATGTAGTATTATGTCATCTGCAAATAATGACAGTTTTATTTCTTTCTTTCCAGTTTGAATGCATTTATTTCTTTTCCTTGTCTGATTGCTGTGGCTAGGACTTTCAATACTATGATGAATAAAAATAATGAAAGTGAACATCCTTGTCTTCTTCATGATCTTAAGGAAAATGCTTTAGCTTTTCACTTTTAACTGTGATGCTAGCTGTGAGTTTATCATGTACGGCCTTTATTACATTGAGGTATGTTTTCTCTATTCACACTTTGCTGAAAGTTTTTATCATAAATGAATGCTGGATTATGTCAAATGCTTTTTCTGCATCTATTGATATGATCATATGATATGTATCCTTCATTTTGTTTATGCAGTGCATTATGTTAACTGAGTTGTGAATATTGAACCAACTTTACATCTCAGGAATAAATCCCACTTGATCATAGTGGATGATCTTTCAATGGATTACTGAATCCAGTTTGCTATTTTTTGAGGATTCTTGAATCAGAAATATTAACCTATAATTTTCTTTTTTTATAATATCTTTGGTTTTGGAATCAGGCTAATGCTGGCTTCATTAAATGAGCTTGACAGCCTTCTCTTCTCTTCAATTTTGTGAAATAGTTTGAGAAGAAAGGTGTTAGTTTTTTGAATGTTTGGTAAAATTTACCTGTGAAGCCATCTGGTCCAGGACTTTATATCCTTCTATTCACCTATTTCTTTTCTCATTTTCACACATCCCGTATTTCAGATTAGTTGTAGAATATAAATTTCTGTGTTTTTGGAATGTCCTAATGTCCTATAATCCACACTTGCCAGTACACTAGACCTTAGGCACACATATCCTTTGAGTGCTTCAAAGGTGTAAAGTATGACTGAAGAATTGAATTTTAAATTTTATTTAAGTTAAATTTATATAGTCACATGTATTGGTGCCTACCATATTAGGCAATATAACTGAAAACATTTATTGTCAGGTTTCAGTGCTTTTCCACTTACATGCTACTGGATGCTCTCATTGGCCAATTGTGAACTTTTTTTATTGCCTCATTCCCACAATATGAGTTTTAAGTCATTTAATTTTTTATCTCCGATAATTAATATATTAATTATAGGGTAGCATTCATATTAAAAGCTCAAAAATGCTTATCAGATAAATGATTCAATGAATAGACAAACTTAAAATTTTACCATTTTAATTCTTAAAAATGTTTTATAGCATTCAAAAGTTTCATTAAAAATATTGAATAATCATGTTAAGGCTATAGAAATTTTATTACCTGCCCTCTACTTCACCAAAAAAGACATAATTTTGTCATGCAGCTATTTGTTTTAAAGATTTTTCTGAAATATTTGAAGGCAAAAAGAAATAAAAATATATTACAAAAGATATAAAAATGTTTACTTATTTAAATCAAAAGATTCCATTTATTTGTCTATTCTGTTAAGTAATATTTTATGGACCACAGGTGCAAAGAATTGTATAAATAATAATCTGTGATTCACATTTTTTATTAATTATACAGTGATTCCATCCCTAGGAATTTATCCTAAAAATTAATCAAAGACAAAAATGATTGTTAGATGGTACTTATTTTAGAATTACTTACTGAATAAATTTTTGTAAGCAACATTTAAAGAATGCTAAAATAAATTATTGTATCATGATATGAGGAATCAATATATTATATTTATAAGCATGATGTTAACAAAATATTAATATAGTATAAAGAAATAAAACAAATAGAAATTTAAAGCATTACCAATACTACATCTTTTAAAACTATACTTCTGTTTCTTGATTAAAGCTTAAGAGGTAAAATGATGAGAAAGAAAAAACAAGTACTATTATGTTGAGTTTGGGAGGTGAAATTATATTTATTTTTGTGTCTCTCATATGTTAGTAAAATATTTTATATTTTACTAATATTTTATATAATAATTCCAGGGAAGATAACATGTTGAGGATAAAAAAGGCCTGTAAAAAATATTGGAATTATTCATCTGATCCATAGCATATAATATTAATCTGTTTAATATAAAAATGGAAATTCTTAGATTCCATTCCACCAGCTGATTTTTCAGTAAAGAGTTTCCCTTTCACCAGTCATAAAGTCTTTATAAAAATCATTTTTGACTATAAGCTTTTGGGTCATTTTAAAGGTATTTTATTGAAATTTAACATGATAAAATCAAACAACAAATATTAATAAAGCAAGCCATATGTACATGATAGTCAATAGGGATGTTCAGCAAGTAGCCCAACTATCTCCTTATGGGGACATGATAAATATATCCTTCCCAATTCTCGTTTGAAGTTAGGCATGACCACAATATTGTAATAGTCAATGAAATATGGATGAAATTAATGAAACATTGTAAGCCAGATTGTGATTCACTATGTTCTTTTCCCAATTTGAGATGGTTTTTGAAGCACAAAAATGGATTTCCATTAGCCTGAGCCCCTAAGTCATTATGGTGAGCAGAGCCCCCTATCAGCCTTTAATGTACCAGTAGGTGAGAATGATGCAAATATTCACTTTAATAAGTATCTGGTTATTTCTGCATAAACAGAAATTTCCTGACAAAAATAATAAAGTTTGGCTACATTTATGAAAATGCATTATTTATTTCATAATTTAAAAAAGTCTCACCTCAACTAAAAAGAGTATATAGCAAGAACATAATAAACCATAAATCAGTGTTTTCACTCTTATAAAATGTTTTCTAGTAATTACTGTCACCTCAAATTCACTTAGGATGGATTTTGTAATGTTTCTGTAGCAATGTCTGGACTATAGTGAACATTTAGTAAAGGTTAATAAGCTTTCTTATCTATTGCTAATGGCACTTAAGAATCCATTTTTTTTTAATCTGAAGTCATAATCTGGTATACAAAACAGCTTTGTAAAGCAAATCAGATATGGAAAACCAGGAATTAAACTTTTAAGAACAGAACCCATTATGAATTTTTAATATAATAATTTAAATTTGTATGCAAGAGCAGTCAATTAAAAAAAGGAGGCAAACAAACATAGATGAAGCCATAATGATTTAGATTACTTTACTAGCTTCATCAACTCTCTAATATAGAATGTGCATGCTTCTTAGAGTAATTTCATTTATAGATAATATTTGTGACAATATAATTGATGAAAGATCTTGACCATAAAAACTAGAGATTTTAATAAAAAAACAAGCTGTATACAAGGAAACTCAGGTTCAATGGATAAGAAATTAGACATATTGTTGAAGAATTACACTAAGGAGGGAAACAGGCATTATATGGGAAAGATAATCACACTTTTGAGTCTTGAATAAGATCTGAATGTATTGTCAGTATATGAGAAAATTTTAAAAGAAGGTAATTTCTGATGGAACAGAGTTGATCTTTACTTCTCCTTAAGGAACTCAGATTTTAATTGCTAGCCTGATTTAAAAAAAAAAAATCAGATCATGTAAAATTCTTCCTGAGTGGCATCTTCAGGGCTAACAACAAGAACAGAAAGACTAGATTTGTGTTGAGTTACTGTTACAAATACGAGACATATTCTAGGAACCCACCCTCAAAAATAAAAGGACAATTAGCATAATGATATATTTGGAATCTACCAATTCTTTTTTTATTTGTTATTATTTTTCATGTAACCATTGTTTATTGCCTATTTTACACATATCCAACTTCTTCCTGCTTCCTCTATCCACCAAACACATTCCCAAACATATACAATAATGTAAGCATTGTGAGATCAAAGAAGACTGCTTCGTTTGATATTGTATCCCAGAACTTAGAACTGTGAATAATTAATATGTGTTAAATAAACAAATTTGGTAAAGATTAAAATAAAAACCCTCAACAGGATGAAAAAGTGCTGAGAAAGCATTTACTGTTAAAACTATTGGTAGCAGTTACCATCTTGGAGCACAGTTTTGGTTTATATTAAAGTCATGTGGGTCTAAATTCTTGTGAGCTGAACTTGCAGCCCCTACCTTGAACATGGGTATTTTTAATCAGTGTTCTCTAAGCAATTCAATGCCGCCCAGATTTTTGTGGTTTTTCCTAACACTTAGGACAACATATGTGTTTTATGTCACACAAATTTCAACCCACTAAGAACTGATTATTAACATAACCTTGTACAGTTATGTGACAACTGTATCAGCAAACAGGAGTTTCACAGAAGCCATCTTTCTCACAAGAATCTAACCTCCTATGATGCTGTCAAGATTCTTTTCCTCTCTCTGGTTTCCATCTTATCTCCAACTTTTAATATTTTTTATTCATAAAAATTTAGAATACATTTGTATTCATATCTTCTTATATGACACCTTAAAGACACATCACTTCCTCCAAATGGTCAACAGATACAGAACTTAATTTTCTCCTTTCTTAAGAAAAAATTAAATACTAGCTGTTAAAAATTTACTTGAAACCTAATAAAATAAATAGTGCAAATAGATTTTGTGCTATTAAAATTTACCTGGAACATGTCAGTCATATATGCGAGAGAATATAAGAATATATGAGATAATATCGGCAAGTATTAAAATTTTAATTTTATTTCCTCTAAATTCTATTGTCTATTGTAAGATATTTTTCCGATAAAGATATATTTTTATAATACTTTTCAAAATAATGCTGTCTTCAAAAAACTAATTTTAATATATATATATGTATATATATTATATATATATTACATATATATTATATATATAATATATTATATATATAATATATATGTAATATATATTAAAAATATATATACATATATATGCATATATATGTTCATTTGTGTTTTAATAATAATTTCAGATCTGCATTGCTAGGATTGCTAGGATTTTACTCTCTTAAACACATCATGGCCAAAATTCAAAATGAGTGACTACCACGTACAAAGGCTTGTGCCTAATCTTTGATGTTTTTATATCCTTAATATGTGTTTATGTTAAATTTCATTTTGGTTTTAAATTTTCATTATAATAGTTTGTAAGCATTTCAAAGTGTTTATTTGTTTTTTAAATAATTATTTGGTTGTGTTATCTGTGTAAGAGTCTATTCTCCTTTTCTTTAGAGAAGCACAGGACATTTATGACCTCGTGTCTTAACCTCTCTCTTCCTTTCCCATATCACTCCAGCCACAGTGGTTTCCTTACTGCTTCTCAGATATACAAGGCATGCTCCAAAATCAACACATAGCATGTGCTCTTTCTTTGTCTGGAATATTCTAATCCCAAGTATCTACATGGTAACATTTCTTAACAGTGTCAGGTCTTAATATAAATGCAACCTTCTTAGTAATGCCTTCCAGGACCTGTCTATTTAAAATTGCAGCACCCTCTCATATTGTTGACATCCCATCTGATATACTCTATTTTCTTTTCTATTTTGTTTTCTTCTTAGCAATTTTCACCATCTAATATACTATGTAGTTAATATGTTCCTTCTTATTGACTGCCTTCCCTTATTGGAAAATAAGTTATACGAATGCAGGGATTTGGATGCAATTTATTCGTTGCTGCATTTCTAGTGCTTATAAGAGTGCCTGTAAGTACTTAATAAAACCCATTTGAATGAGTGGATAAACTTTGTGGAATAAAACTTTGGAAACAGCTGTTATTTAACATGACAACCACCTGAAATCAGGAAATAGAAATTCACATCTTTTGTATGCCATTTACTATTTTCATGACTTTGAGAAAATTACCTGTATTTTTCAATTTGTTTAGCTGTAAAATTGTTATTTTCCACCAAGATGTATGAATAAATTTAATTTAGTGCATGGAAAAAATACTTAGCAGCAAAGATATTGATTTCTAAATAACATTTTAAAGGGACCAGAGATCTTTTGAAAACTGGCTGATTCTAAGGCTGAGACAGAAAAAATAAAAATGTGCCCAGAATATCCTGTTGCGCTAGAAATTCAGGGAGCACTCAAAAAGTGACAGACATACACATAAATGCACAGGAGTTCCACTAGCCATACCTGGGACAATTTGAGCATAAAATTTAATATAGATTGTAATCCATTCAATAAAATATGAATACATGGATTTACAGTGCTGGAAGAAAGAAAGAAAGAAAGAAAGAAAGAAAGAAAGAAAGAAAGAAAGAAAGAAAGAAAGAAAGAAAGAAAGGAAGGAAGGAAGGAAGGAAGGAAGGAAGGAAGGAAGGAAGGAAGGAAGGAGAGAGAGAGAGAGAGAGAGAGAGAGAGAGAGAGAGAGAGAGAGAGAGAGAGAGAGAGAGAGAGAGAGAAAGAAAGAAAGAAAGAAAGAAAGAAAGAAAGAAAGAAAGAAAGAAAGAAAGAAAGAGAAAATTCTAATAATGTAATTTTAAGACCAAATATCTAGACCTTTCCATAATTTGATCTCTCCCTATTTGAGTAACTAAGCTGTTTTGCAGTTTGAACTCTGACTCTTTCTACATGACATTCAACCATACTCCCTGGAATCCATGATGTTCCACCACAATCCCTGTTTAACCACAAAACTTGTTTTACCAGTTCATTTTGCAGGCTCCAAGGGACACTGAGGCATTAGCCCATGTTTTGACACCATTCACAACCATGTCTCCATGACTCTAATTACTGGCCATATCTGATGACTCTATCTGTTAACCATAAGTCCGCAGAAACTGGAGCTGCCACATAGCCCCAACCAATCTCCATCCTGCTTGCCCATACTTGCATACTTGCAGTTTCACTGATTACTCCAAAAAATCCACTTAAAGGTCAGCTCTCTGCAGTTCACTTAGAAACTTTGCCCCACTTCCTTCTCTTTGGAAGGTAATTTTGATTTATACAGAATGCTGTCTCCCTGGTTTGCCATAGATGTGAAAAACTCATTTGTCTCCCAGAAGGGTCTTTTGAATTTTTTGTTGGCAAAAGAAAGAGCTCTTAGTTGAAGTATAAAACCAACTAATAACCCTAAAAAATATCTATTTGAGGACCATCATAATAATAATGAGTTCATAGAAAAATCTTAAGCGAATGTTAAAATTAGTGGTTAAAGTTTCTTGAAGAATAAGATATTTATTTACCAAGGCTCAAACTATATAAATTAGTTATTAGTTACAAAAGAAAAATAATATCTTTAGAGTGGAGAAATCTTGTGGACATCACTGGTGGTGAAAGGATTAAAGTCAACATCATCAATAGAGGGACCAGCTGACATCATGTGTTTACTAATATGATGTAAAAGAGGGACTCAGTATCAGTTCTCTGATATCCATGTAAAAATGTATCAACTTTATCTGATCGTCAGGAAATAACAGACAATTTTTAAATTGAGAAACAGTCTACCAAATAACTGATTTGTTTTTTCGATCATATCACAGTCATGAAAAACAACAAAAGGTTTCAAAGATATATAACTAAATTCAATGTATTATCTTAAACTGGATCCTATATTGGGGGAAAAAAGGAGCCATAGTGGACAATATTAGTATAATTGGTAAAATTTAAATACTGTATTAGTCAAGGTTTTCCTGAGAAACATAAACAGAACCAGTTATATATATATATATATGCAGTGGTGCAGAAAAAATAAAGGTTTTTCTCCTCCCTCCACCATCTGTTCTATCTATGCAGACTCTCAATGGATGGCATAATGTTCACCCACACTAGGGAGGCAGTCTACTTTACAAAGTTCATTGATTAAAATGCTAATTGCATCCAGAAATACCTTTACGGACACACCTAAGAATGATGTTTAATCTGAGCACCCCATGGCCAGTCAACTTGGCCTTAAATTAACCATTACAAATATGGAGTATAGATTAGATAATAGAAATGTGTCAATACTAATATCTTACTTGATAATTGTACTGTAATTTAAGAAGTAAATAGTAGAATTGCTATGTACAAAATAGAACGTAAAATTTACTGTCAACTAGTCCAGAGAAAAGAGAAGAGAAATAATGAAGCAACAAATCACTTATGCATCTGGGTAAAGGGTAGAAGAAGGTCCTTTGTACTGTTCTCATTTTAAAATATATATAAATACAAATTATGAAAATGTTTATTGGAAAAACTAGCATGTATTATGACAATATATTACTTGAATATTATCTCTTAAAAAAGGTGAATTAAGATATCACTGATTACTCAGACATACAAGAAAGAATCCTGTCTTACAATATGCTTCAAAATCAAACAATAATTAGAAAATACTGTAAAGTTTTAAAATTAAAATCCAGGAAGTGCTCTAACATGAGATAACTGTTTGGAGTATGAAAGGAAACAAATTTGCTTATTGTTTGATTTCAGAATTTTGACAGATGATAGAAAAATGTCATACTACAGTTTGTACTTTCATCTTTCGCAAAGGAAAATAAGTTCCAGTCTGTTGATGAAAATACATGACTATAAATAAATGTAAGCCTCAAGTTAGATGACTGTTTAGAAAGTACTAAACTAGATTTAAGGAATTTGGTTTTGAGACCATGGACATTATCTCTGTGGTACAGAATGAAAGGGAAAATGCAGTTTCTAAGAGAATATGTAATTTGATAAACTATGGAGAATATGAAACATGTTAGAGCCAGAGGATGTTCAACTGATGCTTAATTTTCTAAAAGGGTTTAAAGCGAATCCCAGAATCTAGGGAGACACAAGTATAATGATAAAACCTCTGTAACATTCTGGAAAATATTTATATGTATATTGTTTAAGATTGCTGGATAAAGAAATTAATGAACCGTTATAGCAAATCTATCTCTTTTTACAGGTGGTAGATCATGATAATCACTTAGACCTAGAGTATCTTGATTCACAATGCATTATAATATTCTTTCATTATACAGTTGTGAATAGTGGATAAATTAGGGTTGGAAAATTATATATATATATAACCAGTTTACAAAATCATTCTCAAAGGGTACTAATAAATCAACATTGATACAGATTGTGCCCTCAAGTTGTAGGATACAAAGATCAATCAGTTCTTCTCTTATTCTTTGACTATTTTTGCTAAATGACTGAAGACGTTTTGCCTTTTCTGGACTACCATATAAATGTAATCATAAAATGTGTAATCTTTAAATACAAGAATATTTCCAAGATCGCTTTTAATTCTGAAGTTCCGTGTTATCTGGTATCTGAGGTTTTAGTTTGAAAAAAAAAAACTAAAACATCAGTTTTCTTTATTGAATTTATTGGACTGGACTTTAAGCCTTCTGACTGATGCAAACAGAATTGACTTCATAAACTCAAATGCTTTGTACTCTTTTAATAGTACTCAAGGAAATTATACTTCAGTTATATTATTATGTTTCCTCTCAACTAGTCACAAAAAGCCAAGAGCTTCTTGAAGTTCTCCATTTAAATGATATTGCTTTAATGGAACATTTGAAGATGTACTAAATATTAATAATCAGATTAAATTCTATACCGAGGCAGAGATGATACAGTGCTTTATACTTAGTATAAAACCTTTAAGAGTTGAAACTATGTGCTTTTCTGAATGAGTCACTGTAAGCTGAAAATAATCCTGAAAACAGAGGACACTTAATAAAATGTGAAACATAAAAATGTGTGTTAAAATAGTTAAATATTTCTAAGTACTGTGAATATTTACTGAACCTGTTTTGTCCTTACATTTGGAACTTTGTGGACACTGTCGCAGGGCTATTCTAGGAAGAGCCCTGGTCAGATGCATAGTGAGAACATTAAAATTTCAGGTGAGGTCCTTTATAGTATGTATTCAGACTGCTTAAAAAATAATGAAGTTTTTATAATAAGTTTAATTAAATTTAAAAATAAATAATAAGCTTAGAAAAAGATGGTATGATTTTGTGTATTATACTTGTTTCCAAACTTCTTTAGCAAATATAAATAAAGAAAATATAAAAATTTACCTCTCTTTAAAGGGAGGAGCCATACTGGTTATAATTAACATTCTACTATTTTCAAAATATTTGAACCTTCTTGCACCTTCCCTCTTACTCTATATTTTTAAAGTGCTCTTGAGCTAATTAGATCCTATTAAGTAGAAATTAGAGATTTTTAAGTGAAATATTAAAAAATCGATATCAAAGTATTAACTGTGATTATTTCTCAATAGGGGTATTATGGTGATTTATTTTATTCTATATATTGCATTTATAATCAAAAAAAGAATAATAGATTTCAAATCAAATATTAAGAGGTAGCTAAATCATAATTTTAAAAATTATTATTAATAATGGAAGAAAATGAATTAAAATTAAAATGAGCCATGCTTTTTGAGTTTGTAATTAGAAATGTAAATTATTGTGAAGCCTTAGTTTTCTTTAATTTAAATAAATGATTTACTATTGACCTGACTCAAAGAGAAAAAAACATAGAAGTAGTAGCAATTAAACAGGACAAATATATGAGTCTAGCATTTAGTATTATTTATCTCTATCAATATTTAATCAGTTAACTCAGTACATAGTCATTGAACATTCATTGCTAGGCATTGTCTCAGGTTCAAGAGTTTAAAAATTATAATCAGACGTCTTGTCTTGAGTTCACAGTAGTTAAAAAAACAACCCACCTCAAAAAATAATTAGATTGAGTTAATAGGAAGTGATTTCAGAGCCCAGAAGGGAGAAAAGAAGACAAATTCTACTCAACTTCCCTTCCATACATATTCTTCATGAATTCACTTTACATAGTTCAAATCCTTGCTGGCCATTTCCCAAAGAAACCAATGTCTTGCTTTGACAGTTTTCTGACTGCTTTATGCTTTTCCTCAAAATTCAACCCCATCCTTCTTTCACATTCTTCAAGTCCCATTTCCAATGCTACCTGCTTTATCAAATATTCTGTAGACCACCCCTCCTTGCAGTTCAGAGCTCCTTGGCCATTCCCCTATCACTGAATAGTTTCTACTTTCCTAAATTGCCAATTCATTTTATCTGTATCTCATTTGGGTTTTTTGTTGCTTTACACTGTGTATTTGAGTTTTTATTTACATAAATTACTTCCTCTACGTAGACCATGAAAATATATCACTCATATATCTTCTCTTGTGGGAAACATTTGACTGACAGCTCCAGCAGCTGCCTTCATGGGTTTAGGCTCATGCCAAGACTATGCTTCCCACAGTCTGCTTCCAAACGTTGACAAGTCCTTGCATGGATGATAATAGAGGTCCATTCCTGCAACAGGAAGAACAGTTCTGACAGAAGACTTTAGATTGAGAACTACACTCCACCCTCACCAAAATGTTTTTAGAACTGTGCCGCAGACTGAGATTCTATCTAACCAGCCCTCCTTCACCTCCTCTTTTTCACAGTTGTCAGCACTGCTAATTGGTGGGAAAGCTTTCCCATCCTTATACTTGTTCACCTTTATTTTTTCCATAGGTCTTTCTCCCAATACAGTTTTCACATATGAAATCTTATTTTGTCACCTGCTTTTCAAAGATTTGAAATAAAACAAGTGAAACCAAGACTGCCACAAAAAAAATAGGTAATGAGAATGGGTTTTGAGACTGGCTTTCTTACCACCTCCCAGAAGGGACCATTCTGAGCCATATAATAAGACACAAGGTAATGACCCAAGTGCTGTCATAGCTGGTGATCTCTAAAAATACCCCAATACGTTTGATGATTTACGGATTTGAAATACATAAAGAAACAATGCACACAGAGCCCGCAGAGTTGGCTGGTTCCTGCTAAGTGGTATTGATGAGATACTGAGGTTATTAATAAACATTTAAGGCCTAAATATGAGACCAGAGAGCTTCTTTGATGGCTTAAGGAGGTCTTTATTTCCTGAAGTAGAAAAGCCAGAACAGCTGAGCAGCATCTGAACTAATATGGTTCAGAGTTCTTGAGATATATTAATGCTCAGTCAACTTAGGTCTTTTTTTATAAGTCCAGAACCCCAATCGAGAAAACCTGGGACCCTGAAGCATAGATGGGAATATTTGGGTAGAATCCCTGAAGATATTAGCTCCGCAAATCTCCTTCAAATCTCAGAGTTTAATGAAGCTAGTCACCCTTCCCTCATACAAGCTAGCACTACTTTTGCTGGAAGGTACTGCAGAAGCCTCTCCAATATAAAGTAATAGGTGTTCCCTCAGAAGTCACCCATATCTTCTTTCTTGCAACCAGATTTAACTTGGGTTAAATCTCATCATATCTTGACCAGAGACATGCTGTACCTAATAAGGGAGGGGATGCATTATTAGTTATTATTAAAAGGAATTATTGATATCATAATTATTAAAAGGAATTTAGAGCTGTGATTATTAGAAGTTAATTTGTATGTTGGGACAGACTCAGAACACTCCAGAACTGGATTTTGAGAGTATTTGACTGAGTGGGTCAGAAGAAGGCAGAATTCATTGACTTTTGTGCATTTCTCAAAATATAGGATTTAAACAACCTGGAGAAAAAATTAAAGCAAAATTTCTTCTTTTAAAAAAAAATTCTTTGTTTTTGGAGCCAGACAGGTCTGAATTTTACTCCTGACTATAAATTAACTGCATGATCAGGGTCAGTTGTTTCTCTCTTGGAGCCCAGATTTCCACAACTACAGACAGATATGGATATTGATATTGCTAACTAACAAGACTGTGTTGAGCACTAAAGCACAACCTTGAGTGATTCTTAGAGAACTAGAGACTGGAAAATAATGAGTGAGGTAATGTTTGCCTAAATTCCCAACAGATTCTAAAAAAATAAATAAAGAGGGCAAAGTAGCTATGCTGAAATGAGTGTGTTGTATGAGAACAGAAGACCCACTAATTATTATGTACCATGAAGGGCCCAGATGACACACCCTTTACAAAGTCGACTGGGAATGCTTTGGGGAGATGAGAATTGGCATCACAAAAAAGTTTAGTGGTGAATCTTGAGTGTAGGCCAGTGCTGACAGCAGAAGAGTTGGCAGAGAGCTGGGCTCATTAATATCTAATATGATTTTGGGACTCCATGTAATAGAGGTCAGATGACAATGCTTAACAGCCAGAAGTCTGAAGACTTCAATTATCAGTGATGTTATAGAGGAGGCTAAGGAAGCTTGATCTGCTGGGGATTGTGGAAATGATTAATAGAGCATGTTCTCCTTCAAAGCAAAATGGATGAGCAGCCAACAAGGGTCCTGCTTAACATGTATGTGACGGTTTATTTTGTGTGTCTTGCTAAAGGATACCCAAGTACCTGGTAAAACAGCCTTTCTGAATGTGTCTTGAGGGTGTTTCCAGAATAGATTAGGATTTAAATTGGTGAAATGAGTAAAGGAGATGACCCTCCCCAATGTGGGTGGTCATTATTCAATCTGTTGAGAGCCCTGGAATAGAAGGAAAAGGTGGAGGGAGGGTGAATTTGTTCTTTCTCTCTCTGCTTGAGCTGAGAAAATTCATTTTTTCCTGCCTCAGACATTGATGTTTCTGGTTCTCATTTTTGGACTCAGATCAGGACTTCTATGACCAGACTCCTGATTCTCAGGCCTTTGGTAAAGAATGATAAAGAGAGAACGATAATGAATGATAAGAATGATAAAGCAGGAAGCTTCAAGGCTGGTAGTCCCAGTACAAAGTCAGTTATCCTATCTAGAATTCATTGACTGAAGAATGAGTACCACCTATAGCCCAAGACTGATTGCAGTAATGGAAACTACATTTGTCCCATTACACTTAGCCATCACTTTTTCAAGTATTCCTCTCAGAAAATAAAGGCCAGCAGGAACCATATAGGAGCTACTTGCTGCACTGCACGAAGACAATGTTCTGTGTGATGGTCATGAAAATATGCTGTTCAGGTCTATTGTGAGGCATGTTGTTGCCTAATAACTCTAGAATGGCATTCGTGCCAGGACCGTTCCTCCTGTGAGCTTCTTTTCAATGATTGAACATGGTAGAGATACTAATTCTGGACCATCCTACAGCATGTGAGATTTTTTGGACCTGCAACTCTGACTCTTTGACTCTCTAGTCGCCTGATCAAATGTTCTTGGAAATGTGCTACTGTCTGAGATTCTTCCTGCACAAACTTCCTTACTTCATTTCTCGTCTTCTTCACAAATGTCAGACCTTAAAACTAATCTGAAGGCTTTTATTGCCTTTTATGAATTCTCCTCTATATTCCTTAAATTAATCTCCCCAAATAAATCTCTTTCTAATTCTGTCTTGATTTCTTCTTCGTGAAGAACCTGAACTAACATACTGCAATTGATAATAGGACCACCTAGAACAGAAACTATGTTTTAACTCTTTAAATAGAATGCCATGTCATGTACAAAGTAGTCGTTTAATAACTGCATGTAAATTTTTTTAAAGCATAGATATATAAGTAGTTAAAAATCTGTAATTCTGTGTAATTATTTCTGTTCATTATTACTATATGTAGTAGTGATGTGAAATAACAGAGCAGCAAACACAAAGGTAAAAGATTAACAATGAATTAAACAACCATAGTTCTGTAAACTCAAAAAGCTAAGAAAACAATCAGCAATTTATTTAAATGTGCTAAATATATTAGAAAGTAATCAATACTAGTTAAGCAGAATATAAAACTCAACAATGGTTTTCTTATACTGAGAAAAAGTTTTTATTAGTTTACTTAAAGTCATAAGCCATTGTACACACAGTTATTTGGATGGAGCCCAAAAGTATTACAATTGAATATCTGAAAAGATCTCTACCTGAGGTGCTGTGAATTTATATTAGTCAGTGTTTTTTCTACCTGAAAGATTTTGAAAATGAAGTAAAGAAAATCAATTATTAGTGAAACGATATGCTCAGCAGCTCTTTATAGCACATCTTTTATACTGTAAAAATGCTCCTGGCACAGCTACAGGTAACTGTCAGACAGAATGTGAAAAATTGTCTTTGGCAATTAACAAGTATTTATTAACTTTGATAACCCTAGTATGCATAATTATAATGACATAGGTATCAATTAACAGTGCAGCAAAATTAACTGTGTTATTTTGGTGCAACACTATTCATGTAATATCTTTTTTGTTGTCAGGCTATTTGTTATTTAGGCAGGTGCTGAAGAGATTTTTGTTCTCTTTCTCTCTCTGTCTTTGTAATATAGTAAGTCTTTGAACCTCAATATTACTCTTTTTACTAGCAAAATGAGGTTTCTTTTTTTTAAACTGGCATTTAAGAGATTGATTGATTGATTGATTGATTGATTGATTTTTGTGATATGAACACAACATGAAATCTGCCCCTTTTACAAATATTTAAGTGAACAATTCAGTATTGGTAAATGTAGGCACAATGCTATACAAGAGATCTCTAGAATTTATTTATTTTTCATAGCTGAAACTTTATACCTGTTAAACAACAACTCTCCATTTCCCTTTCCCCCTAGAACCTGGAAACTACCATTCTATTCTCTTCTTCTATGAGTCTTACTACTTTAGATCCCTCATTTAAGGGAAATCATATTATTTCTTCTGTGACTGGCTTCTTTCACTTAGCATAACATTTTCCAGGTTCATCCATATTGACAAATATAGCAAGATGTTCTTTTTTTTTAAGGTATATGCATTACACATATATACTATATTTTCTTTATTCATTCATCCATTGATGAACATTTAGGTTATCTTCATATCTTAGCTATTGTGAACGATGTTACAATGAACATGGATGGCACATATCTCTTCAAGATCCTGAATTTGATATCTTTTAGATATATATCCAGACCTGAGATTCCTGGATTATAGTACTTCTATTTTTAATTTTTTGGGGGGAGGTGGATTTTTATACTGGTTTCCATAGCAGCTGTACCATTTTCCATTTCCACCAACAGTGTATCTATGTGTCCTGATTTCTTAACATCCTCACTAACATTTGTTACACTTTATTTATTTGTTTAACAATAGCCATTCTAACATGTATAAAGTTATATATTATGGTGGATTTGAAGAATCACACTTCCTGATTTCAAAATATATTACAAACCTATGGTAAGTAAAGTACGGTAAGTAAGTAAAGTAATGCCATGCTATCATTTCAAAATAGACACTCCTAACAAGACCTTTGCTATTCCAAAACTCATTTGGTTGGGTTGAAAATTAAGTACCATTGATTGAGTGTTGAACAAGTGGATTTTTTGTTTATTCATTTGCTTGTTTTTTTGTTTTTTTGTTTTTTGTTTTTATTTTTTGTTTTAGGTAAGGCAACCCTTGGTTGACATCACAGATTGCAAGGAACTTGCCAGTTTACAAACCCTTATTTTTTTTTTTCACACCTACAGCACCTGGTCTTCCTGATTGGTCTCCCATCCAAGTACTAACCAGGCTCTACCCTGCTTAACAACAACTGTTTTTTTTTTTTAATTAACTTGATTATGTTATGAATTATGAATAATAAATTACATTCATTTCAGTTGTACAATATGATGAATTTGATAGTTCTGTATCTCTTAACTAAGTCTTGAAATCAGGTGCTGAGTTTGATATTTCTATGCCTCTTTACTGTCTTGAAATCAGATGCCAAGTCCCCAATTTTGTTCTTTTTCTTGTTTTGGCTCTTCTAGAACTTCAGCATTCCCATATAAATTTTAGAATCACCTTGTCAATTTTTATAGGTAAGCATACTGGGATTTGATTGGGATTAAATTGAATCTATAGATCAGTTTGTGAAGAAATGCCATATTAACAATATTACTAATTATATTTAGATCTTTCATTTCTTTCAACGGCATTCTTTAGTTTTCAGTGCAGCGATCATATATTCCTTTGATAAATTTTTCATAAGCACTTTATGTTTTTCAGCTTTAAAAATTGCAATCTATTTAATTTTATCTGGAATTGTTTGCTGTAGTATAAAGATACAATTGATATTTTTAATAACTATACATTTGGCAAAGTTGCTAAATTTTCTTATTAACGCTAATAATTATTTTATTATGTTTATTTTCTATAAAAACAATCATAACTTCTTCAAATAGATTTAGTTTTACTTTGTTCTAATCTTTTTAACTTTATTATATATATATAATATATATATAATAAATATATATTATATATAATATATATAATAAATATATATAATAAATATAATATATATATAATAAATATATATATAATAAATATATATTATATATATATATATATATTTTTTTTTTTTGCCTTTTTGCACTGACTAGAACCTCCTGTACATAAATAGAAAACATGATATTGGGCACCTTTTCCTTGTTCCTAATATTTGCAAGAAAACATTCAATATTTTATCATTAGGTTATAAGTTGTAGAAGAAGTGTTTTACAGGTAAAGAGATCCATATGCACAGAGGTTTCAAAGACAAAAGAGTATAGAAGCTGTTGAACCTTCTAGCTGTTTAATAAAGTAAGAGCAGAAAAAGTAAGTTGGGAATTGGGGAGAGGTATGACTGAAGAAGTAAGCTCAGACATTCTCAATATCTATTTATTTAGATTGTCTCTATTTTTAGTTTCTGCCTTAGCTGCTGAATATAACTTGATTCAATTGCTGAATTAACCTTGGGTTCACTAGTTCCTACAAATTCTTTATTGCTGTACCGTGTTGTCACCTATGATCACTCCCTGTTAAGTCTTGTAAAATTTTCATATATGACTGTCAGTGACCCACACGTCCTCTTGGCTCCCACACTTTCGTTCAGATCGAACTGACTCGCATCTGCTATCAGTAATGTTTCTTTGCTGAAGATTTTTATCTGGCCATTAGAGCCAGCTTTGCTCACCAATATGGCAGATTAGAAAACAGGAGAATTATTCTTTGATAGTAGCTGTTTAAGAAATGATTGACAGAAGGAGATAGGCAAAAAATTCATCTTTTTCTTTGCTGGAATGGAATAACCCTAAGACATGTGTTCTGTATTATCTTCCAGAATCTCCAGTGAGATTGAGCTTCAGTCAAACACAATAGCAACTTTTTGATAATTCCCTATTGACTAGTGTTCTCTTTTCTGTCTCAAACACTATGGTAGCACCACTATGAGTAATACAAAATAAAGGATTTATTATACAAATTAAAATTTACAAAATTATGAGAGCTAGTAAAAAGGTCTATGGAAGGCTATCACCTCTGTGTTGTGTGGGGGATCTGAAGCTGTTCTAGATCAGCAAGCCTGGAAGTCAGGAAAAGAAGCTTGATGTTAAATGAGGGAAAGGGAGGCAGATTAGAATTCATGAAGACAGAGAGGAACCCACATTTGTCTCTGATGTCAGTCATAGTTATTTTCTCTGGGTCTAGGGTTTGCTTCTTATGAAACCTACTTTAAGGCATTGATTAATACAGTATATAGAAATAATTTAAAAAATCTTGTTGTTTATACTCCTAGTCAAAAAAATATTCCATGATAGTCTTTAAAATAAATATATGGTCTCCCATCTTCCAAAACCTCCTTGCTGAGACAATGGTTGTCACATTTTAGTATATATGTATATACTATATAGCTATTTTCTGTTTTTCCATTTTCATTCTTTCCTTTTCTGTTTTTCTTCCCCCATTCCCTTCTCTTATTCTCCCTTCCCCCTCCACCTCCAACCTTCCTCTCCCCCTCCCCCTCTCCTTTCCTTCCTACTTTCATTGCTTCCTTCCTTCATTCATTCTTTTCTTCTTTCCTTCCTTCCAACTGTCTTTCTTTTGTTCAACTTTTAGGACCCCATACGTACAGTGAGTATATGGTTCAGGAGGAGCTTTGAGGTGTAGAAACATCTGTATGCAAAATAAATACCCTAGATGGTTCTGATGAAGATGGTCCATGAACTACATTTTTGAGAATATCTGATCTAATATATCCATGATATATTCTGTATAGTTGTTTTAATTTTTTATTATATTCAGTGCTATAAGACATTTGATTTCTAGTTTTAAATTGCATATAATCTTAGTTATTTCTACCTGATTCAAATGATAAGAAAGATATAGAATTAATGAAAATAGGAAAGAAACTACTCCACATTTTCTAGCAAGAAACATTAGATTGAACTTTCTCATAAAACAGGCAAAACATCTGAACATTTATTGTGTTTAAGTATTTTATAGTATTATTTAAAAACACACACATAAAATTATATTAAAACAGAAACCTGTTGTTTAACAGAAGAATATTTGAAACTCTTTAGTTAACTATTTCAAAATATACACAAAACCATTAATATAGCAAGTATATTATAAATTTCTGCCTTTGGTAGATGTTTTAATTGCTTGGCACTGACACTGCTGTTGGCAGGTTTAAAAAGAGAACGCATAGAGCTCTGTAAATTTTGGCAGGATTTCCTTTTCTCCCTACCAATACCATGCAAATGGCCATCAAAATCTGTCTAAGAGACCAGTTCCAGGAAGGAGGCTATAATTAGAATGGATCATTGATTTTTTCTAAGAGATGTTCAGGGTGAATTCATTCTTCCTTATATCTGTGCTAACCTCAGTAACTATACAAAGCTCAATAATCATAGTTTATGTTTCATTTATCTGTGTAAACTAAATTTCCAACTCCATCTCCTGATGCCCCAAACTCTTCCTCTGTGACCCCTGGAACACATAATATAGCTTCAGCAAAGTTATCTCTATACTAATGTTTTGTCTAAATTTCTTCTTAGCTTTCTCACTCTAACAGAAATCTGGTTGTCCTCTGGGAACATCACATCACATAAGCGTACAACTTTATAATCTTTCACTCCAAGGAAAGCGTCATCTGGGTCCTTATTAACACTTTCACATCACCGTTACTCTCTCCTGCCTAAAATTTTCCTTTGAAGCACATTATATCAGACAAATTTACCTGCTAGCTCCTCCAGTTCCTAGATATTATTTGATATTTTCCCTCATTTTTAAAAAGTTCATTAATTTCCTCTCTGTCTTTGTCTGTCTGTCTGTCCGTCTGTCTCTCTCTCTCTCTCTCTCTCTCTCTCTCTCTCTCTCTCTCACACACACACACACACACACACACACACACACACACACACACAGTGATTTGATTTCTTCTGATACATACCCAGAAATAGAATTGCTGGATTATACTGTTGTTCTCTTTTTAATTATTTGAGGAACCTCTACACTGTTTTCCATAGTGGCTATAGCACTTTACAATTCCACCAACACAAGGGTTCTGCTTTCTCCAAATCCTCCTCAGCATTTGTTTCGTGTCTTATTGTTGATATCCATTCTAACAGGCATGCGGTGATATCTCATGATTTTATTTCCATTTCCCTAGTCATCAGTGATGCTAAATACCTTTTCATGTAACTGTTGGTCATTTGTATATCTTATTTGAAAAAAAACCTATTCTATTTTCACATTTTATAATTGGTTATTTGTTCTTTTCTGCCACTGAGTTATATGAGTTCTTTATACATTTTGGATATACGATTTGGGAGTGTTTTCTCCCACTCCATCGGTTGCCTTTTTATTTTGTTGATCATTTCTTTTGTTTTGAAGATTTTAGTTTGATGTAGTCTAACTTATTTATTTATTTTTATTTTGTTGCTCATGTTTTGGGTATCATAATCTAAAAAATTATTGCCAAGACCCATGTCAAGGATTCTTTTTTTGTGTGTGTTTTCTTATAGGAGTTTTATTGTTTTGGATCTTACATTTAAAACTTTAATCCATTTTGAGTTACTTTTTGTGAGTAGTATGAGTCTCATTTCATTCTTTTACATGTGAAGATTCAGTTTCACAGCCCTATTTATTATTATACTCCATTGAGTATTCTTGGCTCCCTTGTCAAATATTAGTTGATTGAAAATGTATGAGTTTATATCTTGGCTCTCAATTTTGCTCCATTGGTCTATGTGTCTGCTTTTATGCCAGTACCACACTGGTTTGATTACTATAAACTTACAAAGTTTGAAATCAGAAAGGGTGATGTTTTCTGCTTTGTTTCTTCTCCAGGTTGCTTTGGCTATTTGGGGTATTTTGTGGTTCCATATAAATTTTTTAACTCTTTTTTTTCTCCTCCTATTAAAATGCCACTGGAACTTTATTAAAAATTATATTGAATATTTAGATGGTTTTTGGCAGCATGGACATTTTAATGATATTAATTTTTCCAATTTATGAATATAGAATGTCTTTCCATTTATTTGTGTCTGTGTCTTTTTACTTTTTTTAATCAATATCTTATAATTTTTAGTGTAGAGATCTTTCATATCCTTGGTAAAATTCTTCCTAGTTATTTTATTGATTTTGATCATATTATAAATAAGATCGTTTTATTTATATCTTTTTCAGATAATTTGTTAATGTATAGAAATTCCACTGACTTTGTTTGTTAATTTTGTATTCTACAAATTTACTGAATTCATTGGGTAGAACTAATAGTTTTTTTGGTGGACTCTTAAGGATTTTCTATATGTAAAATTAAGTCATCTGCAAACACTAATAATTCTACTTCTTCCTTTCCAGTTCTGATGCTTTTATTTCTTTTGCTTGCCTGAGGCTCTGGAAAGGACTTCCAGCACTATATTAAATAAGAATTGTGAGAGTGGCACTCTTGTCTTGTTCCTGGTCTTAGAAGAAATATTTTCAACATTTCATCATTGAGTATAATGTTAACTGCAGGCTTGTCATATATGCCCTTGATTATATTGAGATAGACAAATAAAATTTTGAGTGACTTGAGATTTGAACAATACATTTGATCTTGTAGGCCATTTTATTTGGTGTGTATGTTATAATAAAGTGCTAAAGTTGGAAGGAACTTTGGTTTTACTCGTTTTTTATTTAGTCCAATATGCTCATCCTTCTATGACCTATAAATTGTCCAAATAAAACATGCTTACAAATATTAAAATCTTTGTTTTAAGGCATTTATTATTTGTAGGAGAAAATCAAGAATTTTCTATCGTATATTATACAAACTTTAAAAACATTATCTTTGCTGTTTACCTCAATGCTTACTTATTATTTTTGAGTTAATTTAACCTGTTAGTTTCATTTATTAACCTATTTACTTTTTATATATTTAGAGTAAGACAGTAGTACACAGTATAATATTCAAATACTTCAAGATAAGCTATATTCCATGAAGAATATAAAAATGATACACAATCTGTGATGATAGCTATGCAAAATTGAAGATATGTATATAAAAATATTAGAATGAAACAAAGACACTAAAAGCTGATTTTAAAGGAAGTGAAATATCTACTGATCTTTTTTCTTTTGATTTTCGAGGTTGTTACAATGTCGTCTCTAGAATGTTTTTTAAATAAAACACTATAAATGTAAATGCCTATAATATATTATACTATTTTTCTGCTTGTGAGATATAAGATTGTACTAGGCCTAGAAAATGAAAACTTAAATGGAAATATCAGCAGGGACTAATAAACAATTAGCAAATGATTTTTGAGAAGCTACTCACTGAGCTACACATAATGGGGGATGCATAGTAATAACAACACTATTTCAGTAACAAGTTTAACTGTATAAGAAATAACAAATTTTGTAACCGTAATACATTTTACTGTTTTTTTTCGCAAACATGTAGTTTCAATTTACCTCCATCTATGACACTGAAACAAAGAAAGAATAACCACATGCAGAGCGTTTTACAGTTAGAAGACATAGCAGACACTATTGTTTTCAAGTATTTCTTAGATGTAGCTCCCAAACCCAAAATGATTCAACCTTCTCATCTTAAAACAGTTGCTTCAACAATAACTTAATAGAAATTTTGATCTTTTATTCATCCATAATTAATAGGATAACAAGTTGATCATTTATGGATTTTGAACATGACTTCTACCGCAGACTGCTGCTTGAGGCAAAATTTAGTGTTCTTTTATCATTTGTAGCTTTGGGATTTGGCAATGTAACACTTTCCACTCACTACCACTCTGTATTTTTGCCTAGATTAATTATAATATACTACATTAAAAGTCAAATAGAGCCTGGAAGCTACCCAGAGCAGCAATGTTGACAAAATTTAAATTTGTAATTTCCAGGAAGAGTAGGTTTTATTTTATTACTATTGTGATCTTATAAGTACTGCACAATATTCCCATAACAAAGTGTCAATAAAGAAAAGGTTGGATATTTTTTATTTAAAAGTTTTTTGCTTAGTTGGTATTTACTACATAGCTGAAAAGCTTCCTAGCTTTATATAAATTCTCTTTTCTCATGTGAGATTGCCTTTTCATACCAGAACAGAAATCTAGCTTATTCTTTTTAATGGTTTTATAGTATTCCATTATATGAATTTACTGTAATTTATTTCACTGATTATTCATTGGTGGATGATTAGATTGCTTCCGGTCATTTGTTATTACAAGCAATGCTTCATAGCTATTTCTATTATTTTATGCACTTTTATTATTATATCTATAAAATAAATTCCTAGATGTAAACATGCTGGGTCAAAGTGGATGTGCATTTTCAATTTTGAAAGAGTGTAGTTGTCAACTGCACTCTAAAAAGTTTCAATGTTATATGATTTTACATGCTTTTATTAACATTAGGCAGTATCAAATTTTCTATTATCTACCAGTGTGCTAGCTGAAAAGATTAGCATTGAGATATATTTTATCAATCAGTCATGATCTTTATTTGAAGACTTTGAGAGCTCTTGATACAGATTTGCCTTTATCACAGCTTCTCAAGTTGCATATTGTTAGCAGAGAATTAGCAACTTAAGGGACAAGAAGAGTCTTTGATGGTACTGTGGAGATCTCATGAATGTTACCCTTTATTCCCTAAATGAAAATTCTACAGAAAAAATGAACTTTAAGTAGTTGTAGCTTTTTAAAACTATCCAACATAAAATGAAATAATTCAAGAAAGCAGCTCTTAGGAGTTAAAATAGATTGTTTCATGTAAAAAAAAGAATGTTGGTTCTTGAACATAAACAACATAAAAGTCATTTTAGCAATTGAGAGAATTTAATTTTAATGGCTACCCATTGGAGATATGCTTGTCCAAGAGGTAATAAGGCTATATTTCTATCCAGCTTAGCTCTGACCCCTAAAAGTTAAACATAGTATCAATTCAGTAGGGGCGTGAGATATATCTAGTTGTGGATAAAAGAGGACTTCTGATATGAATGAAAACTCATCAGCAACCATCTCCTCAAGATGGACATGAGATGAGCTATCCTGACTAGTGAGGTTCTGCTCTGGCTAACCCCACTGAAATGGTTATAGCCAGAGGAACTTTCTCTTTGACAGAAAAGCCCTATTCTATTTAAAACCTCTAATCTCTAAATAATAATCAATTTAATTAAAGCAACAATTTCTTCCCTAATATCTTCTTTTTCTGCCCAATATAACCTGCAGCATATTCAAACCAAATAAATATAGATAGTTATTTTGCATAATCATTTTAAATATTATCACAGCCAAATGTTTATAAGTAATTTTTAAAAACTGAAATGGCAAAGAAGTCGGTAATAAAAAATGACAATTTAGGACTTTTAAACCCCACTGGGAAAAAATGGTTTTGGATTTTATGCTGCCTTCTTAATAGGATTGCTTAATTACAGTTTTGTACAATAGCAGAAAAAACATAGAAGAAATAATAAACATCTTTAAAATTTTGTGTACATAAAACTGCCATTCTTATGAAATGCTCTAAACCCATTAAAGTGACAGAATGGAAAGCATCCTAAAAAAGTCTTCCCCTATCATTCCACTCCTAAGAAAAATATCTATTTTGTTTACATGACTAAAAAGACCTCATGACACCTAAACAATAAGAATTTCCAGTGACTAGGAATGAGTGCTTTTTGGAATACAAAGTAATGAAAAAATCATGAGTTAAAAATAACTTGTACAATTAATCTATATAGATGCAAATGAATATAAATAAAAATCATAACAGATTTTGCTTTATGACATTGATGATACTGCAGTACATGGCAAAAAGACAGTCTTTTGAATAAATAGAGCTAGATTATTTGGAATACATATAAAAAATAAATAAATTTTGATTTCTGTCTTACACCATGCAGAAAAATTATTCCAGATGGATTGTAGTTCTAAATGTAAAAGTTAAGCAATAAGGCTTTTAGAAGGTAACATAGGACACTATCTTTATTAGCTATGAGTAGTCAAAGATTTCTTGGGACAAAAAAAAACTAGCTACACCAAAAAGAATAATGATAAATTACGTATTTCAAAATTAAGAATTACTATTTATCAATATTTACCAATAGAAAAGAAACAAAAAGCACAATATGAGAGAAGATATTTGACATATCCGATGAAAGATAAAAAAATTACATAAATATGCTACAAACCAATGAAGAAAAAATGATAATGAAATTTGTAAATATGCAAAGAATTAAATAAGCTGTTCACATGAGATTATTCAAATGGACAATAAACATATAATAAGTTTACCAACTTCTTTAATAATAAGAATAATGCAAATAAAAAATTATAAATTACCGCCTACATCACTCAAGAATGCTAAAATGAAAAAGACTAACATCGCCAGAAGCTAGTTTTGGGCATAATGACAGTTAGGATTCTCAAACACTGCTGGTAGCAGTATAAATTACTTCCAAATACTTTGGAAATTTTACAGTACCTAATAAAGCTGAATGTATGGATTACTCTATGACCAGCAATTCCATATGCCCAACAGAACTGTGTTGAGTGCATGTATTCAGTAAAAGATGTGTCTACGAACGTTCACCGAAACACTGTAATAGCCTCAATTGTACCCAAATATCATAAATAAGTTATATAAATTATATATTTACAAAAAGCAATATGATAAAGCAAGAGGAATAAACACCCTAGTCATAGCTACTAAAACATAAACAAATCTTACAGAAAAGACTGAGCAAAAGAATTTAAAAACAAGAAGTGCTGATAGCCAAATTTAGCTCTCAATTGCAGAAAAACAAAGACTGAATACTGTTTATTTGACCTGGTAATTGGGGAGTTATTAGTGACATAAAACACCAGAAAAGAAAAAAGAAGTACTTTGGGTTAAGTTAATGACTGACAAAAATTGAGGAAGGATACACTAAGAAATTTGAGCAGCATGAAAGGAGTTTGAATTATAGTCAGGGGAAATCCAGAAAGATGGGATGGCATAGAGAATGAAGATGAAATATGATTGTTGAAAACAGGTGAAAGATTATAAAATACATAATAAAGACTGGTAAACTTAGGGCAGTGCAAAGAGAACTCAAATTAGGGAAGATAAATGAAGAAATTAAAAAGCAGTATAAAATACAAATAAAAAATAATGAGCAAATAAAGATTTGCAAAGGGCAGTAAGACTGGATAGTAATAATAATATGTAGGCCCAATGTCATTAGCAGTAGAAAGAATTCATAACCTTGAAGACCAAAGAATTCTAAGAGAATAAAATTACCTTAAGCAGTATAATCCATAAACTCACCATGGACATCTTTCGAGGCCAAACATGAATCAAGAGAAGTGAGGAAAGTGAATCAGACAGATATACTCATATCAGCTAAAATATCATCAACTTGTGAAAAAAATTTGGTAATAAAAATTTCACCCATGTTTTTATTTTTTCAGATAGATGTAATTATATATAAATATTCCTTTGGTGTATTTAGTCACTTTATGATTTTCCTCATAATTGTATATATAATCAACTCCAACAATTGCAAACCCCATGCCATGATTCTGGGGCCATGTGTTATAATGAAGATAATATCGCTTTATTAGTGGGTGACTGTGTCCGAGTCACATAGACTCTTGTGCATTAGTTTTCTCATCTATGAAATGGTAAAAATAATACTTTTCCTTCCTTTTACAAAAGGTTGCCATAAGGTTCAGTTGATGTAAACATATGAGCAAGTATTGTACAATTTATAAGATTCCAACCCCACTATTATCATTACTATTATTATTATTTGAGGTACTGGAACAAGAACTTATTCTTAAATTTGTTATCTTTTATAATGAAAACTGTAAAATGAATTACTTACTCTGTAACTCCCCCACCTGTGTGTGGGGATTTCCTAACATAAATAAGCTGGAAATTATTACAGCATATAATGGTTACAACATACCAATGCCGAAACTTGTGGGAAAATCTGACATCATAAATCCCTAGTTGACTGAAATATTCTTTTCTATCCCAGCAGTGAACCCTAAATGATAACTCATTCATTCAGCCTTGTTCTTTTATGGTATAGTGCTACAATTTCTACAGATACTTAAAATGTAATAGATTAATTAAAATAAACATATAAAAAGTGCTACATAGTGTAAATTTTGCTTTATTCAATAGAAAACAATGAAATCTGTAGTTTACCAAACACAAATTAACACATTTTTTTCCACTAAACAGTTATAAAAGAGCATGAATTGAATGCATCCTATTAAACATTTTGAACTAGATTTTGAATCTTAAAGTACGTCGCTTTAAGAAACATTTTCATTAAAAGTGTTTACAATTCAGGCTATTTAAACATACGAATGTACAAAATGATTTTTATCTCATTACTTTTGTGTTTTGTTTCTTCTCCTACTTTTCATCAAGTAAAAATTCTTCCCCAATAACATCTCATTGGAAATGAGGGTTTTTTTTCTTTCTGCCTTGAAGCAGCTTTGATTTGTTATATACATTCTCTTAAATGTTTATTGTACTATCAGAGCAATTTCCCATGCATTTCAGTGAAACTGATTAGTTTAACTGCACCATTTTTATATTCATATAGATATATTCATATTCGTATTATAGTCTCATATTAGCATATTATCCATAATTTATATATGTCAATCAAACAGGGGCCTATAAAATAATTTTATTTACTTTTTGCATTCTTCATATTTTCTTCTGAGAATTACAAATGTACAGTTTAATTATTTAGGGTCTTATAAGGGGGGTTAAGAAAAACTTTATTTTGCTTAATGAGTCAGATGCTTTTTAAAATGCCAAGAAACTACAAAATCTGACTCATATTTACATGGTTAAACTAGCTTCAAAAAATAAAGATAAGGCCTTCTGCATGGAACACTTACAGACAGTCCTTGTTGGGAGAGCTGTAGGTCCTGGGAGGACACAGGGACTGAACGACTTTTCTCCCCCAGGGCTTTATTTGAGCAGACTGTCCTCACCAGTGACATGGACTGCCTCTTGGAAGATGCCTTCTCTACTGCCTGGTTAGAGTCGCAAAGAAAGGGATAGACTCCTCTTTGGTAAAAGATGACAGGGAAAGGCCATAAACCAACAAAGCAGACTTGTAGTTTATTTATTTTTTTTAATAAAAAATAAAGATAAAATTTAAAGATTACATGTATAGAACTGAATATGTATATTGCTTACAGTGGAGAAAATTTAGGATTTGTGTTTCTCTTATGACAAAATTATTTTTGAGTCTTTTTCTTTCATTATCTGAGAATGCGTAATACATTTTTAATATAAAAGTATTGGTATTTGGGAAAATGCTATTTGCATAAGGAAATATGTTGAACTTCTACTAATTACTATCTGTCACCCAATATCTATAAACACAAGAATTAATTTTAAGTATTAATATAGAGTTTTACAATTTTATGAGACTATCTGATAGCCTGATATCTAATTTTACTTTTAAATGTTATAAAAATTAATAATGTGATCTATTTGGCAGAACATTTTCTTTCTGGTTCCTACTTAAGTATCAATGAAAGAAACGTTTTTAAATGTCAATGGAGTAGTCTTGATAATGGCTATTACAATACTCCTTACATAAGCTCTTTAATGAAATTCATAAAAAGATGAGTTGTATTTTACAATAAATTAAGAGCTTGAGTAAATTGAACATAGCTTATTTCAATATTCTTTAACTTACTTCATGTTTTGACAGTATACTTTTACCAGTTACTTAAAAGACAAGAAGCACAGCATATTTGAGAATATGAAGGAAGAAGAAATTTGCATTGATTCAACCCATCTCTCCATTTTTCCTATCTCTGGTTTTAGGGATAAAATGCAAGAGAGGAATTTGTTCTCCTGGGATATTTGCATTCAGGGGTAATGGCTCTTATGAATATGATTTAATTGCTCTTATGTCTATTCAGAAGGAGACTAAGATGTAGACTTAGGTGGCATCTTGACAGAGCCAATTCTCCTCTCATTCCCATCTCCCCAACTCCTGGCATTTCTTGGCCCTCTTCTTCATTGTTTCTACCTAATGAATACATAGGTTTGGGTGGTTGAGATGGGAAGAATGATATCTGGTATTGCCTTCTTTCATTTTACATCTCAGTCATGAAATTGCTGCTCTAATTATTTTTGATAAATTGCTTTTTTTTAGAAAAAGAAGCAAGTTTAATAATTCAAACATATTTATAACTTGGATTCTTAAAATATTTTAAATCAAAATACTCAGCTTCTGAACCATAGTATATATGCTATAAATCTTACTTTCTATAATCAAGGAGGGAAAATTAAAATAATATACTTTTAATATTTTATTAGATTTTAAGAGAGAATTTGAAATATTTTGATTACATGTTGAGCAGCTTTGAATTCTCAATTATGATCTGTAAAGTTATAGAATAATATCATCTCTGGCCATGCTTAGTATCTCAATAAATATGTTTGTCTTCCATCGATATCTAATTAAACTATAAATGCTTTCTTTATTATAAATTGTTAGATTTCATAGATGGTCAAAACTTTGAAACTTATGTAACTCAAATATTTAATCAGTGTTTGATTTCTTCCTGCATGCTTTTTTCTCTAAGTGGCTGTACAACTTGTTTATTCTCCTGCACAGGCAAAGTTCCCTTTTTATAATGCAAACATTTACGTGTTTGATAATATAATTGTTGAAACAATATATAGTTTACCTGTGGCTCCCACCAAATGGTCTTAGTTCTACCCATTGGACCACACAAAACAAGTTTCATTCTTATTCCATGGGGCAGCTTTTCCAGTATCTGAAGGCAGTTGGCTGTTTCAGGTTCATTTTGTATGACAGTTTTTCAAATGCAATTATGCTTGAACTCAAGCTACCTTTCTTAAAGAAAGTACCAGAATTAGATACACAATTCAGCTAAGAGTCTAAAAGTTTGAATATCAGGACACTGTCCCTGGTTCTGGCATCGACTTGCCCCATTGCCTAGATAAAGATAAATATCCAAAACTGAGAACTTTCTTTATTCTTCATTTAAAATTTATATTTTAGTTTAAAGAATAAAATAAAATTCTAAGTAGGTAATAATATATATGTTTTACTCAGATTGGGTTTAAGACAGCTACACATAATACCCCGCTTTATGACGTGCTAAAGAAACATCACTCTCTCTGCTGCATAAAACAATTTGCCTTTACCATACCCTTTAACTATTCCTCTCCCCAGTGCTGGAAATTCTCCCATTGGCACCTGTTATAGACTAAATCGTATCCCACCCCGACCCTCAGTTCACATGTTGAAGTCCTAACTCCCAATGTAACTGTATTTGGAAATAGAACCTTTAAAGAGGCAATTAAGGTTAAAGAGATACCAAAGGTGGGGCCCTAATCTGATAACACTGGTGCCTTTCAAAGTATACTATCCTGAGACTATTCTTTTTCTATTTATCTACCAATCTGCCTTCATTATAAACTAATACAGTTAAGTCAAGTAATACATATTCCTTAAGAGACAGAAAATAAAATTCATATGCTAGGATCTATTCATTTATTACTTCCTGGCTGGGGGGATGGGCACATTGTGAATTGAGTGTTAAAACCCATTTCTTCAAAATACCTCTCAAGTATCACTTTTGTGTAGTTATATTCAGTTTTCAGCCCCCCACCCCCACCCCATTTTGGATTATATAAGCAAATTGGAACATATTCAGAGGAGAGAAAAATGAAATGGTAAAGGACACAAGTTAAGACAAACACTAGAAGGAAAATTATATTAACTGAGAAGAGAAAACTTTTAATGTTTTAAGTGCTGCCATGCAGAAGAGATATTAGTCTTTATGACTCTGCTACTAACAGGAAGAAATAAAATAATATATTGAATAAATAAATAAAGACAGTTTTTCACCTCTTGTATCTGATAGATGTCTAGGTGTTACAATTCCAAAACTGAATGAACCCTTGATTTCTTCACAAATTAAACCTCATTTTATGATGGTCAATCCCCATATTAGTTAATTAAATCAAAAAACATTTTTTTGCTTAAGTCAGAAACTTAAGAGAGAAGCAACTGCCTATGGCTTTTCCTTTTCTTTCCTTCTACATGCAATCTATAAATAAGACCTGTGAACTCTTCCTCCAAAACATATTCAGAAACCATCTAGTTACTATCTTCACTGCTACAAACCTAGCTCAAGATAGCACCATGCAACTGTAACAGGCTCCACAGTCAATTCTAATTCAACAAACATCAAGGGTTTTCCTTGAAAAATATAAGTCAATGTCTCTTTCTTGCTTAAAATCATCTGCTCTTAGAAAGAACCTTTGTTTTCTCAACAAGACATACAAGCCTAATAAGTCCTGTCCCCTCTCTCATCCTTCTACAGCTCCCCTGATAGTCTCCTTTCCTCAGACACACAGACCTGCTCACTTTTACTAGAATAGATCATGCTTGTTTTCCACCTTAGGACATCAGAGTAAGTTTACTCCCCTACTGCACGGAATATTTGTCTCCTAAGAGTTTCTATGTAATTCTAGTTTTAGCTTAGATGTTTTTATAAAGGCCTGTAACCATCCAATTTAAAATACACTTCCATTCAGTCTTCATCTCATTAACTTGCTTGAAATTCTTCATAGCCATTATTCACATTTAGTATTTTTTTGCTTCATTATTTGGTTTTTATTATTTCTTCCATTCATATGTAAGTCTTATGAGACTAATAATCTTGCTTTTCAGTTTGTGACTGAATCTTGAAAGACTGGAAACTTGCCTGTCTCTAGTACAAATATCTCTCACAGTCAGAAGAAAGCTACCCAAAGAATGAGTAGGATGAGTTTTTGCCCTTGGAAGAATTTATCTGTAGGTCAACTGTTGTGGATGTTGTGGAGTGTAATTCAAGCACATGTTTGGGGGCATTATATGAGATAAACATTAAGGGCACTTAGAGCATAATTCGATAAATCAGCAGTGAAGAATCTTTTTCATGTGAAGCTCTTTGGCAGTTCATACACGCTGACGATGAATAGCCTTTGGAGAGAGATTCTCCTATGAGAATCTAATGCCTGATGACCTGAGGTAGAGCTAAGGTGGGAATGCTAGACACCTGTTAACAACGTGATCTGGGCTAATTAACTTAATCTCTTCATATCACGGAATTCTCATTAGTAAAATAGGGCAATAATGCATTTATCTTTTAGACCTCTGTGTACATTAAATGAATATAATGACTACAATACAGTTAGAATGACTGTCATGGTGCCTTGCAAGAAACTAAAAAAGTATATTCACTTTCTTAGATTTATATTGAACAGAAGGTTTACATGGCCAAAATTACTCTCAAAAATGGCTTTGTGTTACCATGATGGTGATATGACCTCAGTAACTTTGAATATAATTAATTGTATCAACATTATCCCAAAGTCATATTCCCATATTCGCTCTCTACATTTTTTTGTCTTCCTTTGATCCTATAACAACCAGTTCTATATACTGTGGAGCTTGTAAAGTATATTGGAAGGTAAAGTATTTTCTTTTACAGCAATTCCAAATAGTTATATAGCCAAAAAGAGATTATTTTTCTGTAGTATAGATATTATTGAAAATGTTTCTTCTGAATGCTAGCCCACAGGCAGATGATTTTCCAAGCCATTTTTACAATAAATTGTAAAGACTTAATTGCAGTGGGAAGAGAAAAATGATATGAATAGTTTGTACTCAAAGGAATTTTGTTTTAATGACCATTGTTTTCTAGATGAGATGGTAGACTTTACTGCAGAATAACAGATTCTGAAATCTCTATTTTCAACAAATATTTCTACTCACAAAAGTTTCAAGCTAAATATATTAAAATTTACCTTTACATTAATATTTGCAGATAATTTGTACTTAACCTTTTAAAAGTAGATTAGTCAAGGCTCTCACTTCCACCTGCACTCTGCTCTGTCATACCCTTTTCTGAAGAGACCCCTACCATCTATCCCCACAAGAAAGCTGCCTGGCTTGCAAAGGATGGTAACATTAACTTCACTAGGCTCTACTTCACTAGGCTCTCGGAGCATACCACCACCCACCAAGTGTTCTGCACAAACAGTGGGCTCTGACCTGTAAAGCAGTGGTTCCCTATCATTTTGGCATCAAAAGCAGGTGCTCCTATGAGAATCTAATGCCTGATGACCTGAGGTGGAGCTGAAGTGGAGCTGTTAGCACTGGGAAGCAGCTGCAAATACAAATGAAGCTTCGCTTGCTACCTAGGGAAAACCGACATTCAGATACTTCTTCCTTCTGGGTGCTATGGAAGAGTAGCTCCAGATGCTAGCTTGGCTGCGAAACACTTC
Organism: Cynopterus sphinx; assembly: GCA_030015415.1. Taxonomy (NCBI): domain Eukaryota; kingdom Metazoa; phylum Chordata; class Mammalia; order Chiroptera; family Pteropodidae; genus Cynopterus; species Cynopterus sphinx. The sequence goes on from CM057383.1 coordinate 132,946,013, forward strand.
TTAGATATAGGCAGTGATGTCATAGATGAAGTTTATAGAGGAAACATTGGCATTATATTCTTTAATATGGCTTGGAAAAGTTTGAAGTTAAAAAGAGTGACTAAATTGTACAGATCATTTGTGAATGAATTTTTTTTTTAATCCAGAAATAGAAGCAGTTCAAGTTTAAGATGACACTAAAAGGGGTTCAGAAGGTTTTGGTTCTATAGGAAAGAGTTAAAATTTATGCAAAAACAGAAAATGAGAAAACATACTTTATTTCTTAAAAGTAAAGAGTTTTTGTTTAGTGTTTTATACTTCTGTAAACTTAACAGCTTTAGCTTCTAAAAATATTTGATTCTTTTATGATGAAGAAAGGGTACTCTGTTGGGATCACATAAGATTTTATTTTCTTGAGTTTTCCTACATTTGATTGTTGAATAAATCTTCATGATAAACTAATAAAAATAATTTTTTTCTTTCAATTAAATGTACATTAATTACAGATTCCCCGATAAAACAATTATGTAATTCATCGAATGCTACCTCTTCAAGATCTTATTTTTCAGTTGTTTTATAACTCATAAGCAAAGACTTTCATTCAATAATTTGAATTCTTTCACAGATACAAGTTATTACATAAACTGAAGAAAAAATAATAAAAAGCAGTTAAAGTTTAAAAAATAGATTATTCGGGAAAACAAAAAATGTAAATATTCACATTTGAAATTATACTCATGTAACAGTCTGATCTACCTTCATGAGTGTAAAAGGAAAATTAAATATATTATTTTGTAATTGCTGTTGCTAGTAGGACATGCTGTTAAATATTCAAATAAATTTCAATCAGCCATAGAGAGAGATTTTCAATGATAGGTTTTACATACTGACATAATTAAAACTATTTAATTCTTCAGTTATATTTTGAAAACCAAAATATTATGGCATGTTTGAATTCTACAGAGGGTAAATGATTTTGTTAAATGATGTTGAAAATTAATTCATTTTAGTGATAATAAAAGAGATGGCCTATAAAATTTTAAATATACAAAAAAAAGCAAAACAAAATTATTTGTGTACTTTAGTGTCTTAAGTGAATTAAGCAAATAAAAATGTAGGTGGAAACATTTTAAAATATAAAATAATACCAGGAAATTTAAAGATTCAAGATTACTGTTCCTATTCAAGTACCTAAGAATGCATTTGCAAATGATAATGTCTTAGTGTTGATTTTTAAAATGATTTTATTTCATTAAAAACACATCAATTACCTAAAAAAATCATCTGTGAATAATGTCTTAGTGTTGTCCAAAAGTAAAAGGACACCCGTTTTGATCTAGCAGTTTGTTGTGAACCCAGGGATCATCATATGTGTAGTTTCCGGAAAAGAAAAGAAAATGATTGAAGACAGTGGGGTGCCATAGAGACTACACAAACTCTCAAATCTATAGTTTTTAAAAATGTAAAATTTTTTTGAGCTCTTATGTACTGGTAAGGGTTTGAAGACACTGGAGGAAAGTGATTTCGAATGTTTTTATTTTTTAGTTTCAAAATCTATTTTCATGTGGCTATATTGATAAATATTGTTTTATTATAAATAAGGTAACACTGAAGCTAATTAAAGCCATACAAAATTATACTATTCATTAAACTTTGGAATTTTTTTCTACTATATAAATACTTTGATTTTCACTGTGAGCTAGTTTTGTAATTAAACTGATTAGTTTTCTTCAATTTTGTGAAATATCAAGTGAGATTTCAATAAAGGGAAGTTCTATGTCATACAAATAAATGATTCAGTTTATTTATATAGTGGAAAGCAAACAAGTGAAATCATACCAATAATTACCTCTAACTATTTTTTTATGTGGTCAAAAAATTTTTGAGAGTTCTAAGGTTTTTCTATATTGCTAAGTTTATAAATTTTATCATCCTTTAAGAATGTAATGTTGCTACTACACTTGCCACTCTCCTTATTTTGCAATGTTTATAATCAAAATTTCTGTTTATGATTTAAAATTAAAGATTTATATGACTGATGTTAATTTAAAATAATTATGCAAAATTTTCTAAATAATTACATGAATTTTCCCCTTTGATTTGTTAATTAAATTTAATGTACATAAGAGAAATCTCCACAAACATGAACATTTATAAAAATTCTGTTAAAATTTGCTTTATCTATTTAATTAAAGGAAAATGCTGAACTACATAGAGACAAACTAACATTATATGCCTCAGCTTCTTCTGGGACACTAAGATATTTATCTTTAGAATAATTAATGCAGCAGTTAAAAGACTGTTAAAAATGAACTTATACTAAAACGTAAGATGTGACAGACATAAAAAAATGAGTGAACAAAACAATAGTAAACTATATAAACAAACTCCAAAGCTTAATTGTCAGGGCACTATTATATCAAAAATGAGTCAAAGATTCTTTGAGCAAATAAGTCTCAGTCAATAAACCACACTTGCAATTCTTAATAACCTACAATTTTAAAATTATCTCTTTTAATTTAAGTTGTTTCAGTGTACATACATTTACTGAGAATAATAGATCCTCTTCAGCAGCATAGAGAAATTCTGATTATAAACATTGTAAAATAAGAAGAATTCAGATGTACTAGCATACTGCACTCTCTTAAAGGAGAGCAAAAATGACAAACATTAATGTGGAAAAATCTTCCATTTCTCAAAAATCCTCAATTTCTTGTTTTTTTAATCATAGAAAAAAATAGAGTTAAAAATTATTATTGAAATAATTTCACCTTTATATTTTCTGTAATAGATGAGTTTACTGAGGTATTATACTAACGCACCTAGCAAGATCGTGGCATCGTAATGATAAATTCTGAGTTATTGTTTATTGAACATGCAACTGTATCATATAACCTACTTTCTGAATACATTTATTACATTTTAAAGTACATTTAAAATACGTAATATATTTCAATAAAATTTTATGATGTATTTTAGATGCTTTGGTTTGGTTCTAATTAGGAAAAAATTCAGTTAGATAAATGATTATAATTCACATAATGGACAGTGCCAAATGTTGTCATCATTCTTTCCTGAAATGTAAGAGCTCTATAAGAATTATATCAGTATGATATACAAAAATAGGCATAAAATACGATAATTTTAAAGATATAATAAACTTTATTTTAATGAATGGCAAACATTCAAATGATACTTTCATGGTTTGTACACTCCCGTATGTGTATGTTTCAATTAAATAAAGCTATATTTCAAAATTGAATTAAAGTTTTGAGTCCAATCAGAGTACATCAATGATGTCATTAGCAGATAAAGACAGTAAGATAAATAGTTTGACGACTAGCAGAGTTTTTCTTTTTCAGTAGACTCTTGGTGAACAAACTATCCTAGTGTTTTAGGCAGGCTAAGGGTAACTAACAAGACACAAGCATTCTGTGGGGTTGTGGCCACTAATCAGTGTGTATTTCAGAGGGTACAGATAGAAAACTGTGCTTTGTTATAAAGAATTCTACTCAATATAATAATAGAAGTAGAAACTTTCCATAGGATTTTTAGTTACTAATGGATTGAAAAAACTCTTGCTTGGTTTACCTGTTAATTTATCCACATGGAACCTAAAGTGGGTTACACTTGAGAAATAAGTACTGCTTTCCATTTTTAAAATATACAGAGAAACTGGCCTGATATGGTTAAGAAATGCTTCATAATGAAGGTTGGAAATGAGTGAGTGACCAAAGAACATTTGGGCAATTATAGAATAAAGTAAATTAGAGATAAAGTATGCTCTTTCTTTTCCTTCTTTTTTTAGAAAGAAATTATATGACCATTGGCAGGTTATTTAGCTTATCTGTTCTTCAGATTCTTTAGTCACAAAATGGGAATAAGAATAGTACCTAGCCCATTATAAACGTTGAGAGAATTAAATAAGATAAACACACTACAGCAATTTATACAGGACTTGGAATTAATAACTTTGGGAAAAATTTACCTGGTAAAGTCATTTTATTATATCATTTATAAAGTAGAAGTGGGAATAGATACCAGAAAGATGTTAAGTAAACATATTGGCTGTAGGAAGACCTCACAGGGGTAAGAAGAGAGTTATAAAGCAGCAGACTATTCTCCTGCTTTAAGTAAATAAACATTTAGGAAAAGAGGGGTGGCATTTAAGTGAAACAATGTAAATTTAATCAGATTTCCCAATACTAATAATTATAAAATTAATACATCTGTCCAAGGTCAGAGCCCCAAGATCATAAGCATTGCTTTTAATCAGTAATAAGTGATATTTAAGTCAGATGAACAGTATTAAGCATTCTAAGATATATTTAAATAAAGATGGCAACAATCATATACAAGTCTTTAGCACAATGCAATACCACACTATGTTCTAATACCTTTGAATAAATATATTTTACTCTTATGGAGACTTATTAGAAAGTATAAGCACTTTTAGTAAGGGCAGAAAATTATTATTATTTTTTGGCTAAATGGATGGATAATTTATAACAATTTCATGGAAACATTAGGTAATTTAATGGTGTGTTAAAAAAAAGTTTTGTGTTCTTTATTCTCATTGTTGATTATTCTATGTCAAAAAGCTACTGAAGATTACTTTATTGGTATTCCTCATTTTGAAAGTAAAACATACATAAAGCAAAAAGAAAATGAAATACCCCCAATAACAACAAAATTTATTTTCTTTCTACTGCCTCAACCTCGTAAAAAAATTGTTTTCATTCTCTCTGATAATACTTTTAAAATAAAAGAACCAATCCTCATGTATATCAATTTGTCTGATCTTTTATCTCCTACTATTTTATCTCTTATTTCTTGAAAATTCCCCCCCAAAAATGAAAAAGAAAACATCAGAAGCTCTGCTATGAATAATGACCAAACTCAAAATCACAGAGCATTGGCTTTGATCTTGAATCCGTTAAGATCTGACCATTTCAACCACAAGTCTTATACATCGCCTTCTATTATAGCAACATGTAATCATGGTATTCCTCAGAACACTACTTTTCCTTTAATCAACTATCTTTAAAGGATTAAATTGCACTCACAGACATTTTCTCAAATTCAAAAGTTCAAGAAAGCTGAGAAATAAGAAAAGTCTGTCAGGAAGCTGGTATTTCATTGGATGATGCTTATCACCCTACAATTAGAAACTGCATGATCTTTGCACTGGGATTTTGGAGTTTCTTGCATTGGGTGGATATTTAAAATGGGACCGGATTGCAGAGGGCTTTGAATGTGAAATTGATGTGTTCATGCAGTTGCCTATTGTTAATTCGAAATATTCTAATGAGGAAAATGCAAAGTAAAAAAGAAAATTTATTTATTCAAGGATATTTAAAGAACTCACTACCTTCTAGATCCTGCATTTGGTCCTAGAGAAACAAAAATAATTGGTATTTTTATGACTCATTCTGGTCTGGGAAAAAAAATATATAATATAGGTATGGATCAAGACTACAATACACTTTTAGGCACAACTAATTAATTCTAGAGGATTTGGAAAATATATTTCTTGTTCAAGATTAATTTGTAAGTACTTTAAAAAAAGAATTTAGAGGAAAATTAAAATATATAGTTAACTGTAATTATACAGATGTGAATTGATAGCTTTGAGGGTTGTGCTGTGATACAATTATAATTTGGTGAGAAATATGAGATATTTTATTACTATTATAATCTATTTGTATTTAAAGATGAATTTTATAATTCTTACTCTTTTTGCCCCCTAAAGTAATATATCTATTAAGATGTCTTTAGTCTAAGCTTCCTAATTAAAAATCAGAAGTCATCCACATGGGTAGTTAAACCACATCACTCCTTTTCCTGTGCTTTTTTTTTTTTTTTTTGCTCAAAGGTTAGAGAAATGTGTGTGATAAGATCTAACTCATCTTTAAAATGCTTCTGTAGAAGGACGGTATTTCCCAATCTTCCTTGCAGTGTTAGATCTACCTTCACAAGGGATCAATCAACACTTTGTAATTGTTATTTATTATCTGATGTTTGTTGAAGGTCCACTATGTGCCATGCATTCTAATTAGGTGATAGGAATACAAGATATAATCTCTCCCTTAAAATGGTTATATAGAGGAGATCAATTTTTTAAAAAATAATTAATTAATTAGATCATTACTTATTCCATAAAAAGTGAACACAAGCATCTAAGAACATTATTTTCAGTGTGAGGATGATAGATTGTTCAGGAAAGAAAACTATGAGTAGGTGAGATAAGAGGAAAAAAAATGACAGAAAGAAAAAATAACTTTCAATAATTTTTTTTTTTTTTAAAGAACTGAAAAGTGCCCACTGTGGTTGGAGCAGGGTGAGAGGAGGATACAAGTTTAAAGATACAGGTAATGATTTAGTTTGTCAAGAAGAATACTAGTTTATGCCTATTTTCCTGGTATAATTATGAATAGTGTCATTTTTAGTCTCAATAGTACTCTAATTTGGAGAAAAATGCAGTCATTTCACATATAAGCCAAGGTAAATTTGAAATGTTTTTGACATATGGTGGAAAGCTACTGAAGGTTTCAATATTACTTTTTAAATGATCATTCTAGGAATTACACAGTCATAGATTAAAGGGTTGCATGCTTGAGGTGGGAAGACCCCATAGTAGAAGTGTTATGGCCAGGCAGAAGATAATGTTATCCTGGACTAGGAAAATAATAGCAAATTTAGAAGATATCTGAATATATTTGAAATATTATTTAGGAGGCAGAAATAAGAGGCCTTGTTGTTGCATTAAATGTGGGGATAATAGACTCAAAGATTTTTAAAAATAATTATATTCACTTTTAGGGACACTCTTTGAAATGCATATTCCACTATTAGGTCATGATAAGTACCAGAAGGAAAACATATGGTCTTAATATCAAATCTATGTATACAGTACAGGAAAGTACAATCCAGCATGGGTTTTTAAAGTAGATGAGACACCCTCAGAGTATCTAAGGAATGAGCTTGGACTAAATCATCATACAGAACACCAGATAAGAATATGATGCAAATATGATTAAACAAAAGGATTGGGTGTTCATTTCATAACAGAAGTATAGGAAAACTTTTTAATCAAGTTGTTCATTTTCCCTTTGTACTTTTCTTTTTCTTCCCCAGACAGCAAAGACTTGTACGAAGGCTTCATCTGCTCTGCTCATTTGATTTCTCTGCACTCATGGTAAGCAGACATTTTTACATTCTTAGTCCCAATTTATTCAAGCGACTGGATTCATAAAAATTAATTTGCTTCTACTGTGCCTGAGGTCCATTTTTCATATACAGGATTTGGTAAATTTGGTTGATGACTACTGCATGCTTGTTTATGTAGCATCTTCCTTCTTGATACAGTCTCCTGCTTTATGAAATACTTTTTTATTCAAAATGCATAGACAATAGAAACAGTTTGCTGAATTGAATATTAAAACACTGCATTTCATGTATCTGAGAAAAACATTCTTAAATAAAGGTAGATGACATGACAAGAATTCAGAAAACATGTTGTTTAAAATCAGTGATAACTTTAACTTATCTGACTTTTTGATACTCAAGTCCTTTCTGGGTCAAATAAAGAAAATAACATCATTTCTTACCTTAGAGGTCCTTTTGACCAATAATAATGTGAAACAAATAATATGAAGGGGCAATTTAAAACTTTATTTGATAGTTGCCTCAGTGTTTAGAGTAACCTCATGCTGTACATGTATGAGATTATGGATGAAGCTAAAATGTCACATTTATTGACTAATCTATATAATATTGCTCAAGGTTAAAAAGTAAGGTACCTAACAACTGTTCCATTCACTTCACTGCACTGTTCAGGAGCTCTTATGCCATCTAGTTTAAATTTTCACTTCAAGCAGAAAAGACTATTTAATGAAACTGGGCATTATTTTATTTTATTCAAGAAGCTTCAGAGTTTTAAAATTACAGTAATGCTTCTCAATCAAGAGTGAATATCAGAATTAACTAGGAAATATTTGGGACTTCAGAGCATACACTCAACCCTTGTAATATAACAAAAAGCAAGACAGTCTAGTAATTAAAATTGCATGCTCTCAGTTGTGATTCTTGGCCCCTTTGTTGAAATTAATTGACCATGTGTGGATTTATTTCTGAGCTCTCTATTCTGTTTCATTGTCTTCTGTGTCTGTTTTTGTGCTAATACAATACTGTGATGATTACTATAGCTTTTAATATAGTCTGAAATCAAGAAGTGTGATGCTTCCAGCTCTGTTCTTTCTCAAGATTTATTCAGCTATTCAAAGTCTTTTGTGATTTCATTAGAATTTTATGATTTTTTTCTATTTCCATAAAAAATACTATTGCAATTTTGATAGGGATTGCATCGAATCAGTAAATGACTTTGGGTACTATGTACATTTTAACAATATTAATTATTCTGATCCATGAATAAAGAATATCTTGTCATTTATTTATGATATCTTCAATTTATTTAATCGTCTTACGATTTTTAATGTACAGATCTTTCATCTCCTTGCTTAAATTTATTCCCAGGTATTTGATTTTTTTGATGCTATTGTAAATGAGATCGTTTCTTTAATTTTTTTCTAATAGTTCGTTGTTACTATACAGAAATGTTTTCGAGAATAATATTGGTAATAAAACACTTAAGGTAATTTCATTGAAAATAAATAGTTTTAATTTTGATATTTGAAAATAATGCTACAGGTTTACCATAAGGATTTTAATTTATTATTAAACAAATATGAATCACATGCTCTGTGAAGTGAATAGGTGTATACTGAAGAAGATATATCAACTGACAAGTATTTGTGTATAAGTGTAATTATGATGCTATATAAGCATTCTCATTAAGAGTCTGAAGTTCACCTAAATTTGTATTCATGCTTTAATTATATGACATCAGAATATTTAAAATTTTGGAGATTCAGTGCTTTCAACTTTTATTTTTTGGTTTATTTCATTTCCTAGCACAATACATGGCTTAATACATTATTTTAATTATTAAATTAAAACATCTCTATTTAAGAACAAGAATCTGCTATGTTGAGTTACAGGAATAGAAAGTCCTAAAATTCTACATTAGGAAGTTTGCAATTTATCTTTATTTTTTTGGTCAAGAAGTAGTGAAAATTTTATAAGTAAAAGAAGAGCAGATTCTCAGCTGAGGCAAAAAATCTGATGCAATGTATCAGAGATCATAGAAAAGGAAACTGCAAGGCAAATGATAAAGAAACCATTGGATAGCATAGTCTAGAAAGGAGGAGAAACTGAGATCAATGTGTTCTTATGGGAACACTGGTGAAATAGTTTGGAAAATGCCCTGAGCCTATGACAATCTTCTGGGAGTGGATGTGAACAGAATATAATAAAAGACCTTTAATACATGGCCTGGGGAAAGGGATGGACAGGGAAAAAGAGCTCAGTAAGGAAGACCAAAAGGAGAGTAGAGAGGTCCAGTGGTTCAGCAAAATTTGTCTTTTGCCTGGAGCTGGTTTTCAACCTAACTGAAGACTGATGGGGAAATAAAACATGCTTTACTCACTTTAACAAAAACTTAAAATATCTTCTACTTCTTCAGTTCAGTGTTAACAACTCAATTCTAAAGAAAGAATTTCCAGTAAAAGAATTTATTCACTTTTCTCTCTTCCCTCAGACTTAGCAGGTGGTACAGAAGTAGATATTCTGCAAATAGCCACTTGGCATCTTCAATTACCTCAACCCACACATCTAGGTGACTACTATTACTATTATTATGACATTATCTATTATAACGATCATTAATAAAAATTACTTGAAATGATGAAAACATAGCTGTTGTTTCCAAAATCTCTTTTAAAATTACAAACTTGAATTTAATATTTATCTGAGAGATTATTAACAATCTATCAAGCATATAATGGAAATATAAAATAGTAACTATATAGTCATTAGAATCCAAAAATAAAATTGCACTGATAAATATTATCTGATGATGATAAAAACAATAATACTTTAAAGTGTTATACATTTACATCATATCTTATACAATGTATTTTCACATTAATTATCTTCCTTATCTCCTTGCCATTTTATTTGTGAGAAAACAGAAGTTCACCTACTAAGTGGCAACACAAAGATTGAAGTTTCTACCCGATCACTCAAAGTGTCCCAGATATCATTATAACAACAATATAACCTCTTTTCAAATAATTACATACATATGTATATATGTACATATATGTATACATATATGTACATACATACATACATATGTATATACACACACACACATATGCATTTTTAAGTAAAAGGAAGGTATATTCTCAGCTGAGGCAGAAAATCTGATGAAATATGTCAGAGATCTTTCACTTCCATGATTAAATTTATTCCTAAATCTTTTTTAAGTATGGATATAAATGTTTTAAATATTTATTTTTTTAGAATTACAGTATTTCCATTTAGCTTTACTTTAAATAATTTTCCATTTATTTTTTTTCTGTGATTCATCTTCCTTTAAATTAACAAAGATTCATGCATCCACATTTAATATGAATAAATTTCTAAAATCATACATCTTATCAAGACTGAATCATGAAGAAATATAAAATCTCAACTTTTCAATAATGAGTAAAGAGAACAAATTAGTAATTAAAAGCCTACCAAAAAAAAAAAAATCAAGGATCAAATGGCTTCACTGGTGAATTGTACCGAACATTTAAAGAAGAATTAACTCCAATTTTTCTCAAACTCTTCCAAAAACTGGAAGAAGAAAGTCTTAATTTATTTTACAATGCCAACATTACTCTGCTATCAAAGCCAGATAAGGAAGGACACTCTAAGAAAACTACAGGCCAATACTCCTAATGAAAATTTTCAGCAAAATATTAGCAAACCAAATTCAAGAGCACATTAAAATGATTATATTCCATGAACAAATGGGGGATTTTTCCCTGGGATACAAGGATGGTACAACAAATCAATAAATGTGACACACCACATTAACAGAATGAAGGATAAAGATCATGCAATCATTCCAATGAATGAAAAAAAAAGATTTGACAAAATTAAACATTTTTTATGATAAAAACTCCCATTTTTTTTCTGTTTCTGTGGTTAAAATCAGTTAAAATGTCTCCATTTTTTTTTCTGATTTATTTTGATGCAGCAAAAGCAGTTTTAAGAGGTAAGTTTATAGATATAAATGCTAACATTAAGGGGGAAAAAGATCTGAAATAAAAAATCTAGATTTATACCTCAAAAAAGTAGAAAAAATAATAAACTGAACCCAAATTTAGAAGAATGAAGGAAATAACAAAGATCAAAACAGAAGTAAATCAGAAAGAGATCAGAAAAATAGAAAAAAGGCAAAGCTATGAGCTGTTTTTTTCTGGAAAACACAAAATTGACAAACCTTTAACTACACTAAAAAATAGATTCAGCCTATTAATAGAATTATGAGAATTATTAATTCAATTAGCTTTTCATGCTCTTTATCTTTTCTATATCTCTCTCTGCATATACTACATAAATAGTAAAAGACTATTAAGTGTTGTATTTCTATAGGTAGGTTATTAAATCTACCTAATCTTATTATAGCTACTAAAAGAATGCAAAATAGAATTATGAATGAAACCAACCAGATATTCAAATATAAATCTATCTAAGAACAAAAAAACATTTTCTCTGGAACTGCTTTTTTCCATTTAAGTCTTGAACGTGTCATATAATTTTTATGGCTGTCTTAAACACATCAATTAACTGCTTACAGGAACCTCTGAGTGGTCAAGGTGAGAAGTGTTTGACGCTTACTGATTACATGATCTAGAAATCAGATTCTTTAGAAATTTTATTAAAGGAAATAAATGAAGAATATTTTGATAGAAATTTTTAGTGACTACAGTATTTGTTTAGCCTGGGTAATGTTTAATTGATTGTATAGAGCCATGAAGAATCTATAAAGACATGTTTTTACTAAAGTGATTTTCTTTGGATATTTTTATTGAACTTATTTATCACTTTTATTTAGATTCTAGCTGAGAACTGCTGTAAATATGTGTAGTAGGCCACAATTTGAATCTCATTCATGAATACTTTTAGACATTTTTTTTTCACATAACTATATAAAATAACTAAAACTCAGCAGATCCATCTTGGCCATAAATTAAAACTGACTCAATAGTTTTTCTGCCTTGTGATTTAGTATATAAATAAGTATGCTAAAATTTGATTGTCCTAGTAATATTTTTCACAGTTGGGGTTTATTATGTATCTGTAGGAATTCTTTTCCTACTTTATCACCAGATGTGCAACCTAAGGCATGGACCAGCCTACTAAGCAAATGCAGCTAATTTCTAAATTTCTTAATGTGTTGCAATGCACAGCTCATTAGAAGACCAAAGACCTTATATTTAAAATATTTATATTGTTGTAAAATCATTGAAAATATTGCATATGTTTATTCCAAATTATTTATCAGAGACTTGTGGTGGTTAGTTTTATGTGTCAGCTTGATTCAAGAGGTCCACAGGTAGCTGGTAAAACATTATTTCTGGGTGTGTTCATGAAAGGCTTCCAGAATTAGTCAACTGGGTAAAGCCAATGGCCCTGCTGGGTGTGGTTGAGAATTATCCAATCCTTTCAGGGTCTGAATAAAACAAAATAGCAGAGAAAAATGACTGACTACTAGATCTCAGATATCAATCTTATACCCTCAGTGCTATCATACCCTTGGTCTCAGGCCTTCAGACTTGGGCTTGGATCTGCATCATCAACTCTCTGGCTCTCAGGCCTTCAAACTATAACACCTGCTTTCTCGGGTATCTCTTTTCATCAGAAAAGAAATGGTTATAGTTTTAGATAACAAATTGCTTTTTATCTCTCTAGTTCTAAGGCTTTGTTAGTAAAAAGCTAGGGGTTAATAAATGTTGAATAAATACATGACTTACAGACATTAGCTGCATGAGAACACACAAAATGAATGTACGTATGTTCTGCAATTTCCTGGCAAGTACTCTGCTTAATGTGCATTAAACACTTTCTCTAAATACTGTTAGTAAGAATTTGGCAACCTTTTTGTTTCTTCTATTCCACGTCTTCATCATTTTTTAAATATAGAAGGCATAGTGCAAAAATATAATAATCTTCAAGGTTAAATATACATACCATTCAGAGCTAGTTTTATTAAACTCTTAAATCACAGAAAATAATACATGCAGCACAATCCAATGTTATTTTCCTTTAATTATTCATTAAATAAATATTTAAGTACTTACTGTGTTCCAGGTCCTTAAATAGTCAGGCAAAGGTGAAAAGACTAATTTACTACTCTCAATTAGTTTGTAAAATAACACAGAGAAAATCATGCAAACAAGCAACTTCATCCTGATATCCTGGGGGTAGAGATGAGGGTGAGATATAGAATTAGCCCATCTAAAAGCAGCCAAATAACTAGGACTCTAGTGTTAAATATTAAAATGATAGACAGATACATTTTAGGAAATATTTGTTACTATCTCTATCGCAACTGATATCACTAAATTCATCTACCATCAAGTGTGTCCACTCTACCTTCACTGACACCAATTAAGATGTCATTAACAAAAAGAGGCAATCTTTCTAAAAGACATGGGAAGGCAGAGTCTTTGGTATCAGATAAGCATAAGGTACAAGAAGCCAATTTTAATACAAATTGAGTTCAAAGTACCAATGAAAAACAGGACTGTCTACAAAGCCTATCTGTAGAAAAGGGATCCTACTCGGCTCCTCCAGAACATCCACCAGTGTCAGTACCAAGAGGTTAAGCCAGTTCACTATCAATAACACATGCGTTAAATATTGAATTTAGAAAAAAAATATATATATATTTTCAGCACTCATTTGTTTAAAACATCAATGTTCATTAAACCCAATATGAGTGCACTTGTACTTTAGATTTGGTACATGTTTCATTGTGTATGTTTTTATCTAGCTATCAAGCCAGCTCTAAAAAATTACTAGATTCTATTTCAGATCATTTACCAGCTCTTCTATTTAATTTATGATAATAAAACAATTCTTTAAAAGGGAAAAATATTTTCTTAACAAATTTAATTTACATGAAAGGATTAAATTTAACTTTGAATTTTTTATAACTCAAAAAATCCTCAACATTAAAAAATCTGTGTGTGTGTGTGTGTGTGTGTGTGTGTGTGTGTCTGTCTCTCAAAGAAAAAAGAATAGACATGAAGAAAAATAAAAAATTAAGTAGAAAAAAATGAGGAGGAAAGAGAAGATGAAAGACAGAGAGATAGAAAAGAAAGAGGAGGTATTCAAACTGGGAGAACTTGTATACTACAAGAATTTTAGGATTATTTTGGTCAAGCCTCTTCTCTCATTTTACAGGGAGGAAAGATAAACCTCTGAAAGATTAAATAGCTTATTGAAATACAAAGAGTGACGTAATGGCAGAGCCAAAGGAATGAAAGCTTTCTTATTTTTAGATGAGCATTCTGTGTTCCCAGAAAACAGATACAGTTTTGCTATTCTAATGTTCCACCACATAATTGTTTCTTGCCAAATTTGTATTTTCATCTTTGTAAGTCATTGGAAAAACTGTGAATTTTGTCAATATTCAGTAAAATTTAACAGTATAAGTGTAAAAAACACAGTCGAATTAGAATTAATAACAAAAAAAAATTACTTCTTTTTAGCAACATTTTAAAGTCTTCTTTGGCAATACTATGGAGCATAGACAATCTTTTCAACAAATGGTACTGGAACAAGTAGACAGCCACATGTAAAAAAAAAAGATAGAAAGAAAAGAATCTAGATACAGACCATACACTCTTCACAAAAATTAACTCAAAATGGATCACAGACCATACTATAAAAACTGTAAAACTTCTACAAGCTAGCATAGGAGAAAACCTATATGACCTTAGCTACAATGATTACTTTTTAGATAACAACCAAAGACACAATCCATGAAAGTGTAATTGATGTGGACTTCATTAAAATTCAAAGCTTTTTTCTCTGCAAAAGACAATGTTAACAGAATGAAAAGACAAGCCACAGACTGGGAGAAAATATTTGCAAAAGACACTTCTGATAAAGGATTGTTATCCAAAATATACAAAATACTCTTAAAACTCAACAAGAAAATGAACAGTCAGATTTTTTAAAATGGGCCAAAGACCTTAACAGAAACCCTACAAAGAAGATATACAGATAATATATCATCATATTGAAAACATTTTCCACGTAATATGTTAGCAGAGAAACAACTTACAACATAATGAGATACAATTACACATACATACATCAGGATGACCAAAATCCAGAACACTGGCAACACCAGTGTTTACAAGGATACGAAGCAACAGGAATTTTCATTTATTGCTGGTAAGAATGCAAAGTATAGTCATTTTGAAAGACAATTTGGTAGTTTCTTATGAAACTAAAAAGGTATCCACACAGAAACCTGCACACAGTCATTTATGGCAGCTTTATTTATGATTGCCAAAGCTTGGAAGCAGCAAATATATCCTTTGGCAGATAAATAGATAAATGAACTGTGGTACATCCAAACAATGGAATATTATTCATTGCTAAAAATAAAGGAGCTTTCAGACCATAAAAAGAAAAAGAAATTTAAATGTGTATTACTGAGAGAAGCCAATCCGAAAAGGCTAAATACCATACAATTCCTATATGACATCCTGGAAAAGGCATGAAAACTATGGAGGCAATAAAAGCATCAGTAGTTGCCAGGGACTGAAAAGGGGGAGGGATGAACAGAGGATTTTTCAGAGCAGTGAAAATATTCCGTATGGTATTATAATGAGGATACGTGCCATTATATATTTGTCCAAACCCATAGCACAACAAGAGTGAGCCCTAATGTAAACCATGGGTTTTGGGTAATTATGTGTCAGTGCCAGTTCATCAGCTATAACAAAAGTATCACTCTGGTAGGGACATGTGGATAATGGATGAGGCTATGCACGTAGGGGTTAAGGGTGCATGGGAAATTTCCATACATTTTTTTCAACTTTGCTGTGAATCTAAGACTACACTAAAAATTCTTTAAAAAAAAAAAAGTCTTACCATTTTCAGAATATAAGGGTGGTCCTTTT
The DNA here is from genome assembly GCA_030015415.1 of Cynopterus sphinx. Classification (NCBI taxonomy): domain Eukaryota; kingdom Metazoa; phylum Chordata; class Mammalia; order Chiroptera; family Pteropodidae; genus Cynopterus; species Cynopterus sphinx. The sequence continues at coordinate 132,962,089 of CM057383.1, forward strand.
AGTAATGTAGTATAAATGATCAAGTTTGTCATTTTTAAATGGTTTCTAATTTGGAGCTTCACTTAGCCTTTCAATTATTCTTAACTTTGAATGTCTATAGTCCTCTTTTATTGCTCTTTACATTTTATTTCAAAGAAATTAATTAGGTCTGTAGAATTCTATCCTGATTCTAACCACCTTCACAATAAAATACTTTTAAGTTTTATTGTTGATTTTTAATATGTATGGTTTGTTTAGCTTTGTCTCTCTTTGTGTGACTGTGTCTCCCAGGGCTATATAATAAGAGAAAAGAAATGTATCTGGCACCTGGCACCCATAATCTTTTCAGTTTAAGGTTACATTCTCTTCCAGGTCTGACTTATGACAGGAGCCAATAAATGTACTGCTTTGTTTTTATTGTTCTACAAAGCTCTATAAAAATCATAAATATTTTAATTTAAAATCCTTGCAGCAATACCTGATGTTGCAATTTATTTGTCCATTTATCTAAAGTATTGCACTAGTATGTCTTATATCAACAACTGTTTAACTCTTTACTGGTACATTTACTGCATTATGAGAGCAGGCCTTAAAAATATAAGCCTATAAAGTGGTAGTAAATGTAACAGTTGTTAAGTTTTATTTATGTTGAAACCTCATATTGTTTTATAGGTAGATTTTTTAAAGTGGCAAATAAAACATAAGTAGGAAGAAATATGCTGGTTGTTTTTCAAAGTGATTAAAAAATTCTTTGTATCTCTGTTCTCAGGTCTGTCTTCAGGTAGGAAAAACAATTAGCATAGCCATTAAATCACATTTTATTTACACTTCTATTATTCATCATGATAGTTTTCTACCTTCTGTATATGTATATTACACAAATATAAATGTCAGTACAAAATATCCATATAACTTCTGGGCAAAATTCAGGGCAAATAAATTTCACATTGACTTATGTACAGTGTTAGTAACACATAAAGCCTTGAATTGATGTATATTTCAGCTATTTAAGAATGAAGTAAATTTCATCTAGCAGTTTATTCTATATGCAGCAAAACATGCTGTCTGAGGCAGTAGAGGTATGAAGGGCTTCTAGCCCAATGCCAAATACAGCCTCTGTGTATTACAAGAATTTGCTGATGTGTAAAAGTGGACTATTCATTAATGACTTTGGTTTTGTTCTTCTCTAATGTAGTTCATATCCAGTGCTGAGTCTTTCAAAACTGGTTTATAAGGCACATTTAGAAAATAGAACAGTTTTCAATGTGCTATAGTTTCTGGATGTTTTTCTTTGCATGATATTTATTATCTTTATAATGTCCGTTGGCTTCAGCAGATTTTAGTTAAAACTTGGGAATTTTTTTCAGCAATTGAGGATTATTCAGAAAAATGTGCTGGGCTAGTCCTAGTGTAGCTTATTTAGCTAATGGTGAAATTAATGGTTCTTGGCTTCCTATGTCTCAAATATCCATGTTTTCTGAATGATACTCAAAAAGTAATTAATTGTGTATGTTTACTTGTCCTCTAGATAATAATGTTTCAGAATAAATGTAACTGAAATTTTTCTATGAAAAATATATAAAAATTTTATACATGTGATTTTTACAGAAAATCATTATTTCCCATAAGCATTCATTATTATACAATTTAAAAAGCTTGTTTCACTATAAATTATATACCCACCAATAAAATAGACTAAATAGACTAATTTGTGTTTCCTTTGATAAACAAAAGCTATAAATTCTTTATTAAGATAAAATGTTGTTAGAATAGAAGCCACAAAAATATAAATAATCAATATATCAATTGATGAATTATATTTTCAAAATGAGATTCGATCTAAGATATTAAATTCTGAATACTATCACCAATTGTTTTTTTTTTCTTTCTCAGAATGACTTTTTTTGGATAATGCATAGTTCTCTCTCCTTTAAAGCAATTTTTATCAGATATAAAAGAGCCTTTGGAGTCAGACGTATCGGAGTTCAAATCCAGCATCATTCCTTCAATAGCTGTATGATCTTGTCAAGTTCTTGTTTTAATTTTTCAAAATCTACATTTTATTGCTTACTTCAAAGAGCTGTTCTGGGGATGAGATAATATTTGCAAATTAAAAGGCAAGATGGCTGATACCTACTAGGTGCTTAATCAATGTTAGTTCCCTTTCCTTTTAATGTATGATAATTATAATTCCCTTGTAAATATGAACAGCTTGTGATTTTTTTTGATGCTTCCCTTCTTTGCATTTTAACAGCTCTTTGATCCTATTACCCATTCTGACAGTGGTTGCATATATAAAATCTCAAATCATTTAGTCATTTCAGACAGTCAGATGTCTTTGTCTTCAGCATGATAATCAACAATTAACTAGATTTGTTGATATGTTTTTGGAATCAAAATGAACAAAGAGTCTTAAATGAGATTGAAGCTTCCCAAATAACACTAAGTTGGTATCTTGCCCCACTGAGAATTAAAACACTCTATAACCTAACCTATAGAGGAATTTTACACCCAGAATTAAAATTGCTGTTGAAATCATTTCACTAAAGCAGTTCTCCAAATGTAGTCTGATGAAAGGATAATGAAAAGTAAGGCTGGAGAAATAAATGGGAGTCAGTTTAAAGAATCTTGTAAGTTATATATTAAAGAAGTATATTCAATTAATGGTTAACAATTCCGCTTTTCTCAACTGTTCAAGTTCTCTAAATGATCTCTGGGTCCTACTCTGTCTTTCTATTCTAGAGAGTAGTCCAAAAGACCAAATGCAGGGCCTAAGAGGAAGGGAAGTAGAGAAGGGAGGGGAGAGTTTTTTGTTTTTTTGTTTTTTGATTTTTTGATTTTTGTTTTTGTGGTCTGGATATAAGTACTTCATCAGCTACAGGATTTTAAAATATTTTTTTCCCAGTCTATGGCTTATCTTTTTAAATTTTTTAACAGTGACTTTCAAATAGCAAAAATTTTACATTTTGATGAAGTCTGGTTTGTCATTATTTAATTTTTTTTTGTAGACTGTATTTTTGTGCTATATCTAAAAAGTCTTTGCCTAACGATATCTTGAATATTTTTCTATGCTTACTTATAGAAGTATTACTATTTTCACTCTTATATTTAGGTGTAACCTCTATGTTGACACAATTTTTTTTATTTGAATTGAGGTACTCTTTTTTTTTTTTTTTGGTATACATATCTAATTGTCTAAGCATCCTTTGTGCATAATAGTTCCTTTTCTTGACAACCTTGGTATTGTTATCAAAAATCAATTGACTATATATTGAGATTCAACTTTTGAACTTGATTGTGTTTCATTGATTCATGTCTATACCCTTTTACATTAACTTGACTATTTTTAAAATGGGGGCGTGTGAGTCATTCAACTTAGTTTTTTTTTAATTAATGAATTTGAATTCTTTTATTTTACATAAAATTTTAGAATTAGAGTTTTAATTCCTATAAAAAAAATTCGACTTATATTTTGTTTGGGCTTGGGCCTATTTACAGGTCAAATTGAGGAGAATTAATGAATTAATGACACATATTTTAATCCATAAACATGTTATTTCTCTCCATTTATGTAAGTTTGATGTAGTCAACAGTAATACTTGGGTTATTAGCTTACACATTGTGGTTTTGATCTAACTATCTCTATTTTAATTCTCTGCTTGCAAACCCTGAGTTTTGTTTCAGATAACAATGTGCCCAAGTAAAGGTTTGATTTTCAAGATTTTCAAACAGATAGCTGTAACCAATTGACATGATTTTTGCCAAGCAGATGTATTAGGAGCCTAGATGTGGCTTCTGGAAAGTTCTGGCTTTACTGATAAAACAAAATAAAAATCAAAGTCATCAGGATTTTTCTTCTTTGCTTTGTACACGTTGTTCCTTTTTTCTGGATGAGCATACTGAATGCTTGCTGATCACTAATTAGGATAAGATTTTGAAGAATAAGTCAGTGTACTAAGAATGGTAAAAGAAAAAGAAAAAAAAACAAAACAAAAAGAATCTAGGTTTCTAATAAAATTAGTGAGTGATCGCCGCCTCCAAGTTAGCTGCCTTCTTCCTCATTCTTGTTGTATGAAGCCACCATTTTTCTAAGCCTGTTTGGGCAGATTTTCTGTGACTTGCAGCCAGAATAATTGCAAACACTAGAGAAGTGGTAGTACCATTCATTGATATGTGGAAGAAAGGAGAAAAAATGTCTAACATTGTTCTATTATACCATACCAGAGTAGGTATAAACATCTTATTCATGGAAGTGTAGTCTAGAGTAAAAAAGAACAATCTATTGCTTTAGTTTTAACTTTAGAGAATCAAAACAGAATACCAAGAGCAAAATTATGTCATTAGAGACCAAGACTAAGATTATCCACACCCTCATATTTATAATTACTATGTATGAATGTGAAAGTTGGGCAATAAAGAAGACTGATAGCACAAAAATTGATTTATTTAAAATAAAACATTGGAAGAGAGCTCTGCAAATATTCTCTGGACCACCAGAAAGACAGGTGGGTCTCAGAGAAAATTAAACCTAAACATTGCTGGAAGCAAAACTGACAAAACTGAAGCTATCCTACTTAGGTCACATCGTAAGGAGGGAATGTTCTTTAGGAGAGACAATAATTCTGGAGGAAAAAGTAGTAGGCAGCAAGAAAAGACCAAATATAGAAGGATTGACACCATAAAGTAAGTATCAGTTTCCAAGAGCAGACAGAGCTGTTGAGGACAGGTCATTGTGGACATCACTCATTCTTAGAGTCACCTGAGTCAGAGAGGACACAAGGGCATATAACACATACACACACATGCACACACACACACACGCATGTACACACTGTTCTTATACATAAAGCTTCACGAATTTTGTTTTTTGCTATATGTATATTTGTTAAAGAATAAAATGATTTTTGAAACTCTATATTATATTTTGGATATAATGTTCTCTACCTTAAGTTGTCATTTTCCAATAAGCCACTTTCAAATATAGGACTTACATTCCTTTGAAGAGGAAATAATACACCTACTACACATTCGTTTTCTGCATAGTATTGAGTCTGGTAAGTTATAGAGCTCATTGTAAATCATTAAATTCTGTACCTTAAATATCAATTATTTATTTTATTTATTACATATAAATTTTAACTTTACACTTTTGAAATATGTCCTGAAGTCACTAACTTAAAATATTTATTTTAATTTTTGTGATATTTAATCATTTTAATAGAAGAAACAATCATCATAAAGCGATTGATAAAGTGACAGAAACAAAAATCAGATGAAACAATATCAAACTATTTTAAGAATTCTATTTGCAAAATATATTCTGTCATCTCAGGTATTGAAAATTAAATACAATCACCATCTGGATACTCAATTAAGAGAAGGTGAAGCTAGCATAATCTAACTGTAACTCATGCTTTACATCAAAATAGAAGTGATATACCATTTCATTATATTTAGATTTCTAATTATTTAGTTGGCTTGGATTGTGCAGTAAAATTAATCTTTTCTACAATGACCAGTTATTCTTGCCCTTTAAAGTGATTTCTCAGTTATTCTTGCTCTTTGAAATGTTCACATTCTGTGAAAACTTTCCAAAATTCCAAGTTACAATTATGTGTTTTGTCTTTGGTATTTTCATAGCCTGTGTCTATATTTCTATCATCCCCGTATTGCATTCTGCTTTCTATAATACTTAACTGTGCATAAATCTGTCCTTCATTAAGAGGTATATTACTTAAAGGTAGGATTGTGGCTTTTCATATCTTTCTACATTCTGTTTCTCCTTTCTTCCTTTTCTTATTAACAATTATTGTTGAGGGTGCTTAATAGATTTTATTTTCTACTAAACTGACTATTATACAACATGCAAATAGTTATAATAACATTTATACAACTACGTGAAGTTTTTAAAATCCTCATAAGCATTTTAGAATAAAGCAAGTAAGAAATTTATTAGAATAAATAATGCAAGTAAGAAATTTATTATGGTTTTCAGAATCAATAATTTTCATTGGTAAAAGGACATAATTAATCCAAAAAATCTAGGTGAAAACTATAGTGTGCCAATGAAATGGAAATATTAGTTTGAACTCAATGTTTTAAAACATATTTCTCCAAGCCCTTTCTACAGAAAAGTCCTGGAGGCAATGCCATTAAAGTAGAAATGAGCACTTTGAACCCCACAATTTTTTTCTTAGTACCTTCTACTGTAAGAAATCAGAATTCCTTAAGGAAACATCTGATTTTAGATGTGATTCTTCTATCAGTTCCATCTCAAAAGGGACATCCTGCTCTAAATGTTCACCTTAGTTTGACATTGTCAGGCTGTAAAACTAAGTAAATTTTGTTTTTCTTTTTATTATTTTGTTATGTTTTGCCTGTTCTATTTCAGTGTTTCTTTAACTCCACTACTGAATCTGGTACAAAGTAGTTGCGTTTTCTCACAAAAATTAGATGGAACATGGCAAGGAAGTTTCTGGTTTTGAGGCTTTTGAATAACAATTAATAACCAGGTGAGTAAGCAATTTTTCTTCTGTGATCACAGGTTTCCAGGGAGGAGACCCTGTCTCTGTTCCAGCGTTAACGTTTGGGAGGCCTTCAGCACACCATTCCCATTCCACACACCCGAAGGGAAGGCCAAGGCAGAGGAATTGCAGCATTCCTCCCTGAAACACACACAGAGTTTCTTGGAAGAGACATACAAGCTTCTGGAGGCTGCTGACTCCTCATCAGGAAAGCATGAAATGTTCATTTTCAGCTGAGACCCAAAGAAAGGCAAAGTCTTCCCTCTGCTGTGGGTCCATGTCTTTCTGTAAACCTAAAGAAAAATAATAAAATATTTGTTCCCAGCTTGCCCCCCTCCAGGTACCTAGGAAGAATCCTAAGATTTTAATAAATGATTTTTAGTATTTTTTACCAATGTGCCTATCCCAATTCTCAATCCCCACCCTCTGTGGTATTATGACAAACTGATACTAAGAGCAAGACAGAGTCGAGAACATAAATTTGATCCAAGAATTTTCAAGAATTTTCTAGATATTTCTGTAAAAATATCTAGGTTTTTTTTTCACCATATGAAATACAGACATGTATTACTTACTCATTACTATATTTTATGAATATTGTCTTTCGAAATTAGTAACTATTGTCCTATAGGAATAATAGTTAAAACACATGTATATGAATTCCTTCTCGAGTGCCAGTCACAGATCAACCCAAGTGAAAATAGCAGATTGTATCTTGAGTTTAAATTAACTCTCTTTACCTGGCTTTAGTCTAGCAGGCAACTCTCTAAAGCACTCGAAGTGGAATGAAGATATATCAGTCATGACCAGAGAAATAATTTTAGTTAAAAATAATGAAGAAGCTAATTGGAGTCATTGATCTTCATGTCATTTTTATTATTATACTATGGCTCTTCTTTGTCTTAAAGTGGTCAAAGTATCTATGTGAATAAACAATTATCAGGTTCTTATGTTGTTGAAATAAAAATGGAGCTTGTAGTTCTTTGACAATTTCCCTTCAAGTGTTTGTTTTTTTAGTTTTTAAAAGAAACTTAATATTTTGACATACTATCCAGTAGATATGTACTGAAACTACTTGAGTTATATGACTTTATGGAGCAATTTGTACTTTCAAGACTATTAAAATCATTCTACTCATAGACATTATTGATCTTCTATTTAAGTTTTTTTACATAGTATTTAAATGAGCATCATGAGATCAAATTTAAATTTGGTATTTTTTGTTTCTTACTTTTATTACACATCAAAATAAAAATATTTAAAACATTTGACAATTTTTTAAAGAACTCATTCTCTCAAAGATCACACTCCAATACTTTTACTAATGAAATGTATCTCCTTTTTTTTGTTTCATCTTATTTAAAAAAGAAAATGAGAGTACAGATCATCTAATGCAGCAATTTTCAATCTTAGCTACACATTTAAACCAGTTAACCTAGAAACTTTTTATTTTTTAATTGAAACTCAGGTGTGCAGACAGATTAGTGATTATCCTTGGTACTAGTCACAAGGTTTTCTTTAGTCCACATTTATTTATTTACTTTGTCTATATAACGAGCATTTCTAAGCTCACCATTCAACTCTTCACTCCTTTAGTGGTTTCTTATGAGAGCACCTCTTAATGAATTATTTGCTTTCAAGTCCTTGCCCTATGGTCAACTTTTGAGAAAATGGACTGATGGAAACATGTTAAAAAATTGATCCAGAAAAAGGGTCTAAATTTTCAAAGTTTAGATTCTAGTGGTAGAGGAGATTTCTGCTTCACTCTTTACAGCTTGATTTCAGACTTCTGGCTTCCAGAAATGTGAGAGAACTAATTTCTGTTGCTTTAAACATCAAGTTTGTAGTAATTTGTTATGGCAACCCCAGGAAAGTAATTTAGGTACCTCAACATAATAGAATATTACATAATCCTTAAAGATACTATTCTGAAGAACATAAAAAGTATCATGCAATAAGGTTAAAAACATAATGAAGGGGTAGAAATTGATAATTTTTATTGTGACATCATATAAATATGACTGTCTGTGAATTAATAAAAATATAAAATATTAGAACAGAAAGATTAATAAAAATATTTTATAACTAATAAAAAAGCTATTTTCTATGATTAAATAAAATGAATACAAGCCATATTACAAGTGTTCTGAGCTTTGAAATGTATACCTGATTGAATACAGATTAGTTTTCTAGTAAATAGTACTAAAAATATATTTCTTTTTCATATTTTGTGGTTTCTCTGAATCCATGTTGACTATGTCAAAGGACACTTTATTGTCTATCTGTCAGTCCGACTGTCGCATGTAGTAGGATCACCATAAGTGTTATATGGCTTTAATACTAATGCTATATCTGCATGTCACTGATTTGTTTATTTATGTATTAATTCTTTTATTAATTTATTCACAAAACAAATATTCTAACTCTAGCATGTGTTAGACAGTATTCTAGGCACTCAGAATACTATAAAATTAGAACTAACTGCCACTCACCGAGGCCCTCCATTGTGCTAGATAATGCTCAGAGTATTTTATTTATGCAATTTCATATTCGTAAGTAGTAAGATGTCTGATTATTCTAATTTTCTTGTGACTCATAGTCTTTGGTCAGAGTGTAAGGAGAAAGAGTACCAATGTATGCAAAAATATTTTGAGATGATCAATGTGAAAATGAAACTGCAGGTCCAATAGATCTTCCTAACATTTTGTTACTCTGTGTGGCAGACTCTTTCATAATAGATCATTTTACAAAAGTATACTGCAGTTAGTTAGAAAAAATTTATGTGTTAATATTTGATGACAATATCTAAAAAGACAAAAATTGAGGTATTTAATTTTTTGGAAGATACACTATCATATTTCACATTGTTAAATTTACTTTAGTCCCCTTCTCTTCATTACTGGATTACAGAAGAGTTCCCACATGGGTCAGGTCATGCGGTTATAGGAAATACAATATTAACCCTCAATAAACAAGCAAAATCAGTCTTGTTGAAGTATTGAGATCACAGTTCTGTGAAAATTTATTTTGTGACTAAACATATTAGTCTAAGATGTTCAGTTTCTCAGACTATCAATCAATTATGTAGTAATACCCTGAAATGAATGGGTGTTTCAAAAATAGTATGACATTTATATGAATGTGACTCTCAGATATTAGAATACATTTTATTTAGAAGTAAATTCAATACCAATAGCTACAACCTCCTCTTTAAATATCAAGTCCACCTCTGAGAAAGAAAATTAAACTGGGGGAGTTATGATCAAGAAATCAGACCCAAAGGTCTTCAACTGCACTCAAATAGATTTTTATGGTAAGATCCTGGACCTCCAGTCTAAATCTGATGCCATACCATAATAGATGAAACTTTGAGGATAAAGTATGAGAGCTTTTGCACATGTAAGAATTATTAGCTAATGTGGCTAGTGGGTAGACTGTGGTAGCTCTTATTTCCTAGAGATGGCCCTGACAACATATTTTATTATCTGTATGCTTCTGAAAATATGACACTGATGTTTCTCCATTAATAAAGGATGTCTGTGTTCTTTCCTTTAAATATGGGTAAGCCTGTGACTGTAATAAAATTAACACTATTTAACCACAGAAGTTAAATCCAAAGAAAGATAATAAAACTTATGCTCAGTCTTTTTGAGATGTTTCATGAGGAATCCAGCTACCATGCTGTTATGAAGCCAAATAGGCACATCAAAAAGCTGCTTTTAGATGTTTCTTTTACAGCCTCAGCTGAAGCCCTAGTAGACAACTAGCATCAACTGCCAGACCTATGAGTGACCTAACCTTCAGAAAATCTCATCCCCAATGTTCAAACTGCCCTTGTTGCTGCCCATCTGAGCAGAGAAAAGCCATCTCTAATGAGACCAGCCTGACTTGTAGATTTATGAACAAACTATTTTGAGTCAGTATGTTATGCAGTAATTGAAAATTGAAAAAAAAAAAAAGAAGAAGGAGGAGGAGGAGGAGGGGGAGGAGGAGGAGGAGGAGGAGGAGGAGGAGGAGAAGGAGAAGAAGAAGATTGTAGGACCAAAACTATCTGGACAATAAAATAAAAAGATATACTGGAAATAATTAAACAGGACATTTTGATGTAATCAAGCTGTCAATATGATAATGCTTTTGTGGAATAGTAATATTTCACTCTTTGCTTTAAATATAAACTAAGTTCCTAGGGAGTTTTGATTTTAGAGCTTTTATCCCCATAAGACGACTACAATCGTTAATCTATACTATTGTTTGATTATCTGTTTATTGGTAGTAATTATCACCAATATTTTAAACATTTTATCAGCTAACTGTTGTAACAAACACATTTTGAGGATGAGTAAACACTTGGCAGTACATGATAACTTCCATATCTAGTCCTTTATTCACCATATATAATAGGAAAACACAATATAATCTAGTGTTTTGCAAAAGTATGGAGAATATATATTAGAGGATCCTGGAGAAGAAACTAAGAGAAAACTGATTAGCAAGCTATTTTGAACGCTGAAAGGTGAAAACAATATTAAAGAAACGGGTGTCTGTCCAGGGCCAAAGTATGAAAATTTTTTAAGACAGTGATTTGTGAACATATAATGATTACCATCACATAATAGATTTCTTGACCCAAAATATAGCTTACTTAATCTTTTTTTAATATGCTTCTATAAGGTAATATCCAGTCTCTGAGATGAATTGAATAATCTTGGGCAATGGTCCATACTAACCTTGATTTTACCCTGAGGATAGTTGCCACTGCATCTTCTTTCCAATGCACATGACTATAAATGAGAAGGCCTTTCTCCATTAACAATGAAAATTAATCTCATTACTAAGAGATCCTCTGAGTTTCAGGTTGAGCACCCCTTCAATGAGCTGTAGTCTCAGAGTCACACTTTGAAACATATTTATGAGTTGAATAAATGTTATACCTGTCCAGAATCAAAAATGTTCAGCCAGAGATATTTTATATGCAGTGGACTGCATGAGATATATCTTGCTTAACTGATTAAAGTGTAATAAAATCATTTTTGTAGATGTCACTAATGAAAACACTTGAAAATTGGTTATGTTGCTAAAGAGAAATCCTGATACAACTTAAATACATACATTTGATACATTTTATTAAGAATACAATTAATTGGGATTAAGCAGAATGATGATATTTAAAAAATTAATTAAAAAGACCCATGGGCAGACTTTTTATTTGATAAACCTTAAACAACAAAAATTGGGGCAGGGAGGAGGAAGAAAGGAAAGAAAAACAAGAGAAGTAAAGAAGTGAAGAAGAAAGAATGAAAATGTATAGCATAATTGTCCATCTTTTTCATAGAAAAAGCAATGACTTGGGAGTTATAAAGCTGAATTTCTGGTGCGACTTAAATTTTAACTAAGGTATGTAATGCCTTTATTCTCTCTGTGATTCAGGGTTTTTCTTTCTTCTAAGAAAATTATCTAATTATCTATTCTTAATAATATATTTGGGTGGTTGTGGAAAAAGGAAAAGTGGCAGCAGGATTTGAAATTGTTATAAAATAACACATAGAATAGTAATAGCTGAGTTATCTTACTTGACTTTTTCAACTGAAAAACACACTAACAAGCAAAAAATAAGGTCCCATTAAAGCTTTTGTTATTATAACAAATATTAGCAAAATTTTCTGTTAGAATTCTCTTGATTTAGAATTCAGTATATGTCTTATTTTGTTGTTTTACTCTTTTGGTCTATTTTTTTTCCTCATTTCTTTCTCTGCTCTTCCTCTATATGCAGATTAAGGAGTGATAAATGTATTTAAAGAAAAAACAAAATTACAAAAGTATTTTTAGTATTAAAAATAATTAATAAGCCTAATAAATATGGTGAACAATTAATCTAAAAAATATAATATTAGATAAAAATCAGTGACTCTATATAATAAAATTATAATACTGATTGTGTGTCACTTTAAATCATAATATAAACCTCATTGCAAAATGAAGTTGCAATGTGGTCTTGATAGACTGATTCAAATATATTAATTATTTTTAAATAACGTATATATCAAATAAATTAATTATTTAAAAATAAATAAATAAATAAATAAACTGGTGCTGTTATAAACTGACAAATCTTGAATGAAATATTTGGAGAAATATGTTTGTCTCTTAACTATATCAATGACTATTCATCTTTTAAATCTTTTCTACTTATGCCTCTATCTTTTCTTTTTTTTGTCTCTCTCAAATGCTCTTCCTCCTCAAATGCTGCCACCTTTCCTAGAAGCAGGTATCTTGGTTATGGTCTCCTTTGCAGCCTACTCCTCTGAGATGAATGCCCCTTCCCAATCCCGTCTTTGCAGAGAACTGGTTCTCTCCCAGGGACACAACTTTGCTTGAAGGTTCTCCACAGAAAATAACACCTGAAGTTAATTCTCAACTGCTACTTGCTAGCAGCACCTTTATGATTTTTTTTATTTAAAATATGAGGAGCCTCAGAGGTGAGATGTGAATCCAGGTCTGTCTCATTGTAGAGTCTACCTTTTTATCCACTGGGCTGACCTGCCCTTTAGGTGATACTACTGTGAAATAGCAAATTGATTATGACACCACACGGCATGTTATTTCTCACTTCTGTGCGTTTGTCCATGCTGTTCTCAGCTCGATGCCTTTTAAAATTCCCTCTACTTCACGAGGTCCCACTTGTCCTTCAAAACTCATTATATCAACCATCCCCTCCAGGAAGCCTTCCCCAAACCCTCAATTAAATTAGGAAAAATTCCCCATGTTATGCTTTCAAGGCCCTTAAGAGCTTTGTATGTACTCATTTTTATAAAAATTCATTGATCATATTTTTATTAAGCATCTAGTATGTACACTAGACACTGATCTAGGTGCTAGTCATACAGTAAAAGAAAAAAAAAAAGAAAAAAAATCTTTGCCCTTACACCAGTCCTGGAGCTCACATTATAATGAAATCAAGATAGAAAAATTAATCAATGAATAAAATGACCAAGTATGAACCAAAGAACAATTCCAATAATGAGTAACAAAAGGGATTCCTTTATTGTATAAGTCAGTAAAAATAATTCAGTTTCTAAGGGTTCACCCAAAAAGACCAGACAGCGCTGAGCTCCCTGACCAGCGCCCAAGTAAGCAAAGGCTTGCTGTCTCCCTTTTACCATTGTCCTAAGCAGAGAAGTCAATGCATAGGGACTCCCCAGGGGGATATAAAAGGGCATTTAAAAGTCTGTCCCAAGAGCACTGACATTTCCAACCAGAGTAAAGCAATGTTTATGTGAATTCGCTTCAAGAATCAGGACTGTAGTCTATCAAATATGAAATTTTTACCATAGTCTATCACATACTACAAAAGTTTGTATTTTTGTTGGCTACAACTGTAATATACTGTAAATTAGGGGACATGTCCTATTTATCTTTATTCCCACAGTAAGTACTCAATACATGCTATTAATGTGAACTATTTCACTCCTGTGGGGCCATGACTTTTTAAGGTCTAGATAATGTCTTGCCTTATAGAGTTTAAAGTTCCACATGATAATGACAAAAGGACTATAAAAACTGCTTTTTGATATGAGTTTAAAGCTTAAATAGAAATGTTCATGCAGATTTCTTTGTTATTATTTTTTAGATCAATTGATTTCTTAATGACTTAGCTTGTTTGCAAGTTTTCCACAATTGTTTAAATGTCATTGTAGAGTTCTTTATATTTGTGTTTTGTGCAAATCTGAGCAATGCCATTTTATCCACATGCACAATGGTTGCTTTTCATTAGCTATTTTAGACATCTTTTCTAAAGTTTGACAATGCAGTTCAATTACCTATTCAACTACAGGTATAAGAATTTTGCTTTTCATCACTTCTTTTACTCTTATAATATTATTCATGTATTTTTTTTCAGTAAAATGTAAAACTTTTTTCAAACTTTAAAGGTAAGTAAAGAAGCAGAGTAATCTCTTCTAATCTTTAAACCTTCAACTGTCCTAAAATATTTAATAGACTAAGTTCAAAAGCTCATGCCTGATATTTATTTTTCTTCTTGACTTATTTTCTTGTTTAACCTCAATTTATTTCACTTTTCCAAATTTACCCTATGCAAGAATCAAAATGCTTCAATTTCTAACTCCCCAAATCCAATATGATTTTTCTTAGTTCTGCATTTCTTGCTGGATCCACTGCTATCAGGAATATCCTGTCATCATTTCTGCCTATTGACCTTTTCATTCTTAAGATTCAAATCAACTTTTTCATGTAAATTGTCTCATCACTGAAACATATCAATTTTCTCCTTCCTAAACTACCATCATTTCTATCTCTTTTGCTCATAATATTTTGCCTATACATTTTATAGATGTCCTCTCTTTAAACAAAAGTGAATAAATGTTCTCCAAAAAAGCCCACTTAGTTGTCTAGTAAGTTTTGTTAGAAAAAAAACATTTTTTTTAAAGCAGGGAGGCTAGTTTAATGTACACAAGACTAGAGTGATTAGGTAATGTTTCATGAAGTAAATAACCTTTAAAGATTTTCAAATGTATATTATTTAAACATCAAAATGTGGATGATATAAGCAAGAAAAAAAGATTCCAGGTACAGATAGAGGGAACGAGACTCAGAGGCAAGAAAGTATGGTGCCCGTATAAGGAATATTGAGTGTTCTGGTTTTGCTGGGAAAGCCTGTTTCAGTGAGCCCACTTCAGTGTTTTCTAATTACACAGCAACATTAAACATCATCATTCTTTCCTCAGAATTGCCTGAAGAGCTCCCTCCCAGTGTATACAGAGTATCCAAAACACTCTTCATTGCCAAAGGGACAGACACAAAATTGTGGGCCCACTGAGTCACGCTCCCCTGTTGGAGACTCATTTAGAGTTTTTCCCTTTGCCTGTCAAGTGTTATTCCTGTAGTGTCTACATCTGTCTCTGATCTCATTTTGTTTGAGATTATTTAATTGTTCCACATACAAGGAGTATTTATTATTCACCCATCAGACACTGGAACCGTTCTGATGCTGTCTTTTTGATTTGTTTATCAATAGATAAAAGAAAATCTCTTTGAAGGTGAAACTTGTTTTATGTCCAGTGAAAATGTTTGGCAATCACAGTAAAAGCACATTGTTTAATTTTACGGTCCATTGAAAACATTAGTACATTAACAAACTAATTAAGGAAAAGAAAAGAGAGGTGATTTGAGATTGAGAATCCTTCTTACTGTAGTCAGCATTCAATAGCAAAGCCCATAGATCTTTAACTACTAAACATTTGCCTAACCACCTCGACACCTGACCCTACTAGATTTCTACTTCTCTCTCCTCGTTCTCTGTCACAAGAAATAAAATAGTTTTCCTGATTAGAGGTGATGGGGTCAAGATTATATTTTAGCTTTTCTTTTTTTTTGTCTTGAAAATCAAAGAGGAGGATAAAGGAAAAATATGTTAATTATTTTCACCATCCTTCCTTAAACATTTTATAGGTGTTTGCTATGTGTGAGTCATGAATGATATTTAGCATCTGACTCTCATTTTACTGTAGAAGACAGATTTCTAAAGAAATCATTTACAGTACAGTGTAATGATTACAAGGATAAAGTCATGTATAACACAAAGAAGCAGAAAAAATGAGAAGATAGTTAGGAAAGACTTTCCTGTAAGAGTCTAATTTATAATTATAAATTTATAATTATAATTATATAAATTATATAAATTATAAATTATCATTATAATTATAAATTAGACTCTTAGAATTAGTTAGACTCTCCATTTTACTTTTTATATGACACAAAATTTATGAAAGGTTGTGTATATTGTTTTTTGTGACTGTAACTCCATGAAGTGGAGATAAAGAAATAATAATAATAGTTGACATTAATAGTTTTTTATTTACCTGGCACTGTTCTATGTGCCTTGAAAGAATTAATTGATTTCATCCTCAAAACAATGCTATGAGGCTGGTACTGTTTATATCATTTCTATTTTGCAGATGAGAAATCAAAGGTTCAGCAAAGTGAAGCAACTTAGCAGAACCAGAATTCAAACTCAGGGAATCTGATTCCTATGCCTTTGATTTTAATTTATGTAAAATATGGAAATAAAGAGCTCTCGAAAAAAGGAAACAGAAGATTGCAAGGACATATATTTACTAGGGTCCAGTCAGGAGACAGGAATCGCATCAGTAATCAGAGCAGGAAGATTTCACATAAAGAGCTATAAAGAGGGGATTAATTTGTAAAAGTGGTAAAGAAAAATAAAAAGAATATAGGAATGATGAATATAGGGTGCAGCCACTACATCTAGAGTTAAGTGAGAGAATGTGTAGAAAGAATATAGGAAGGGAGCCTACCTATGCCAAGCTTAACATACTTACTTCATTGGAGAGGTTGTGTCTGAGGCCCATTGGATAGTAGAGAAATTATTTGAGATGCTATAGACCCAGACTGATAAACAAGCCACCTTCTGGGGTGCACATAAAACTCACTAATATGGTCCCTGCTTTGCTGCAGGCAAGACTTCCTGGGATTGTGTACCACGAGTTCTCTCACACATCACTAGCCCAGAAGCTCTAAGAAAAGCTCCAGACCAGGCCACTACAATTGTAGTGGCCCTTCAAGAACCTAATATTATGGCAATCGACAAAGCAGAAATATATACATTATTTAGATACAGTATTGTAAAGCAGGGCAAAAATGGGTAAATTTGGAGCTGAGAGGCTGGAACTTAATAACTGACATAGAACTGAATATTTATAGAAGCCTTGATTATGTAAAAATATGGTGCCCATCTATGGGCTATTCAAAATTATAAAAAATGCCACTTTATAGAAAATTAATGACATATAACAAAACTTTGAATTTCCCCAATGCCTCGATTGGTATGTTAACACACATGCGTGCACACGTGCGCGCGCACACACACACACACACACACACACACACACTCCACACCAAATACCAGATACCAGACAAATCTATATACTCATTATTTAATGGTGACAAGCAATTGCTTTGTTTTTCTGTTGGGAAATCTAGCATTGGAGGCATCTCTTCTCCAATTTCAGGGTTTAGAATATAGATAAAGATGTAATCCTTGTAAATCATTTCTCCATTTATTTTCTCCTCTTTTTTTCTTCTTTTTTCATATCTAGAAGGATTTTCCAATGTCAATCTTAAGGTATGAACTAGACATAAATGTTGTCTCTCCCATATCACAATGCAAATGTCCTAAAGTGAAATTTAGAAGCTGAGTGCTTTTGTTCTTTTGTATTTATGTACATGTTGTCCTCCATTCTATTAAATAAAGACCATGAGTTGTTTTTTTTTTCCTTTTTAAATCAATCCAGACAAACTAAAGCAATGTTTAAAATATACTGTGACTTGTTCTTATCTACTTCTTAGAACCTTAGTATCACCTCAATAATAACTCCCAGGCCCTAAAGTAAAAAAAAAAAATAACTTAAAACAAGAAGAGAAGCACAAAAACATAAAAACACAATTCGGTTTTAACATAATTAATGACTTAGTCTTCTATTAGCAAAAGTTTAGTATTCAAAATTAGAAAATCTTTTGAGTTTCATTCTGAATGATATTGATTTTTCATTTTCTGTTTTTGGAAAAGGACCTATATAAAAGTGTACTATACCAGCAAGTCTGCAAAGGAAGAAAACATAATTATAATACCATGGTTTGCATTTACTATAAGAATAGAAAAGTATAAATTTGATTGTCAAAACACTATTTATTAATACGTTTTGTTTTATTTCTGGAGACACTTTAACATTTTAAAAGAAAGAATAGTTTAAATTGATCCCAGTGATGTCTCTTCAAGCTCAATTTATACGATTTTATGACTGAGTAATGGGATAGAGGAGTTTTGCAAATGAGATAATAATACAACCTAGTTGTTGATATTTCCATTGTTCAAGACCATATAGCATAATTTGAGACACTAAAAAAACATATGCAAGATTAATTTTAATATATTCAAGATTATGTAGAGGAAAATCAATTAAATAATGCAAAATATCTTTTTTGAAACTTGAAAGCTATAACTTTTATTTCCCATTATCAAAGGCCTTTTTGCAAAATACTAATTGTATTTTGATGTTCAACAATCTCCTTCATTTCTGGGAATTTCATGTACTAGGTAGACAATAGACTTTAAAAAAATATTTCTCAGCTAATGCATAAGCACTTATTTAAATTTAATGAAACAAATTTTTAGAATGAAAAGCATACATTACATTTTCCAGAGGAAGAAATTATAGTTCAGAAAAATTAAGTGAATTTCTTAAATTTGCTCAGACGGTAAATTGTATCAACACTCAAATCTAGGATGATTGAGTCCAAATTTTATACTGTCTTCTCATCATACCAAACTGGCTCTCAACGCCTGATTTTAAAATTTTTCTTAAACATGAAAAATTTTTAAAAATCTTTAACCTACACGAAAATTTAAAAAACACTTTGGTGTATGTCTCAAAATTTCTAAGTAGATATCGACTTATCCAAGACTGTATAAAAATACTCAGTAAGAGATTGAAGTGTTTTCAGGTGCCCTGTAATGTCTAATATCATGCCAACAACATTGTTGCTGTCGAATAGAATAAACTATTTCTAAAGAAATATGTCACCAAGAAGCACCATATTAAGAGATTTAATCTTCACTCCATATTATTGCTTGGTTATTTCAAGGCCCACAAATATATCTTACAATAAAAGTAATAATTCTTAGTATTCAGGAAAATGCATTTATAATTGGCTCATTTAATTTTGATTAATTAATTCTTTGGTATGCATCATAAATATTTCTACATTTACATTTATCTAAGTATATTTTACATAAATCTGATCAGACTTTGGTTTGTATAATAGACACGCTCTGCCTATTTGAGAAAAATTGTATTTTCTGTTTAATCAACTGTGTTTCATGTGGGAAATATTTACCTTGAAATTCATGCCTTGTTAAGATAGGCATAACTTCTGCTTAACACATATTTCTGTTAACACATATTTTGTATTTACATGTATCATATACTGTATGTTAGTGATCTTAGTTTAATAAAAGGTTCTGAAATCTCTATTCAACAATTTCTAATTCCATTATTTTGTTTCTTTTGGTGTGCAATGACCTTAACCTAGTCAGGTCTCACTATTCAAATTCACACTCAACTGATCTGATCAAAAAGGAATTGTTTTAATTAAAATTTGGAGATATCCTTTTTAAGAAACAGAACTGAAATAACGATTTGGAGGAACTGCTTCTTTTAAATAGTGGCATAGATACTGGTCGGAGGTTATTCTTGAAGGGTAAAAAGACCACATAATATTAGAGATAATTATCTCTAGGACACAAGAGACTGGAATTATTCTTAGCAAGAGTTTGCTTTTCATTCAACAGAAAACTTTCATGATTTTCACAGATATAAGAACTTATTCAAAATTATATTTTTTTATTTTGTTTAAGCTTGATATATACTACACAATTTTATTTTTCTACTCATTGATGTCCCATAGAGCTCCTAAAACATGACTTATTTTTTAATGAAATAGTTAACTATCTGTAAATAACAATGCCTAATTTTAATTCAGGACTTAGGAATGCACAACAAATGATATATGCATTTTAAATAATAATAAGTTTTAGAACCCTTTTTTAGAATGTAGGTCTATATTACTGAAACATTTAAAAATGAAAATTATTGCATTATAAAAATTAAATGTATTACTGTTTACAAGTAATTTCTTATCATGTCATACTTATTAAAGAATGTGTCATTTATTACCAGATAAAAGTGTGCTATTGAATTAATTATTTTGGAAGAAAATGTGAAAAACTTGAAATACTAAGCAAATGACATAGTTATTTCTTGAACAATACAGGGGTTAGGGACACCGACCTTCCTGCACCATTGACAATCTGCGTATAACTTGTAATTCCCCCAAAACTTAACTACTAATAGACTACTGCTCACTGGAAGCCTAACTGATAACATACACTGTAGATTAACACATATTTTGTATATTATATGTATTATATACTGTATGTTATATATTCCAATAAAGTAAAGTAGAGAAAAAATTTATTAAGAAAGCCATAAGGGAGAGAAAATGCATTGACAGTACTATATATATTTACTGAAAAAAATTCATGTATAAGTGGATGCATGCAGTTCAAATCCATATTGTTCAAAGGTCAACTATGGATATATAAAAATGTATATAATTGAAGAATAAAATGGCATAAGTAATGTAAAATATCAAATGTATTAAAGTTCAATTTCTGCACGCATTAAGATAATGTTATTTTAATCAGTATAACTCATACAGAATATTTTTAAAAGACAAATTGCTCAGCTTGGTACATTATCTCAAAGTGAGCACACTTCTGTAACCACTGCTCAAATCAAGACGTAGAATTTTACCAGTATCCCAAAAGCTCCCCTCATGCCTGCTCAAATCATTATTTTTTTTCTTCTCCCAAAAGATAACTACTGTTCTGATTTCTAATAGCATAGATTAGTTTTACCTGTTCTTAGTATTTGTAATGGAATCTCATAGTGTATATATTCTGCATCTTTTTCATACAATATTATATGTATTTTTAACTCAACAACGTATAAGGAAGACCCATCCACATGCTGCTAATTCTCATTAGTGTATAAATATGCTGTACTTTATTTATTAGTGCTATGTAAAAAAAAAAGTTAGTTTCATAATACAAAAATTTTATTATTCTCACTGATTCTGTGTGGGACAGGAATGTGGAATACTAGGACAGTTTGTTTCTGCTCCACAGATATCTGGAGCCTTAAAGGCCAGGGGTGATTCAATGGCTAGAGCTGGAGCCATCTGAAGGTTTCTACATGTGTCTAACAGTTGATGCTAATTGTTGGCTAGGACTCCCACTGGAAATTGGCTGGAACATTACATGACATCTCAATGGAGTCAGACTTGTTGGGTTTCCACAGGGAAGGAAGGCTGAGTTCCAAGAGATATCAAGGTGAAATTGTGGCATCTTTACGATCTATCCTCAGAAATCACATAGCATCATTTTCTCTGTAGTCTATTGTTAAAGAGAGTAAAAAAGGAAAAACTAAGCTTAAGGGAAGGAACTCTAGAATGCACCACTAGATGAGAGGAATGTTAGGATCCTATTTTAAGGCAGGCATATAAAATGGGAGAGGTTTTTTTGTATCTATCTTTGGAAAATACAATCTGCCACACATTGTATTCAAATATAAGGCAATAAAATGCAAATAAATAAATATACATATTCATTCAAATGTTCATGGACTTTTGATTTATTCCCAGTTTGAGACTATCATGAGCAAGATTGTTATGAATATTCTTGTACATGTTATATGATGTAAAATATATGCAATTTTTTTGGATTTACTCTAAAAATAGTATTCCTGGGTCATAGAGTATTTTAGGGTGTGTTTTCAAGAAGCAGTGAATGGAATAAATATTTAGACATATTTGATTTATTCAAGAAATGCTTTTCAGGAAAACAGAAAAGTATAAGGAAAGTAGGATAAGGATTGGGAGAAAGCCCAATCTAGAATGTCATCTATAAAGTCAGGCCTTCCTTGGCCTCATCCACAGAAGGGACTGACGCATAAATCACATTGCAGAGCAGAGTTCCCCTCAAGGCCTTATAGCTGGCATTTTGTCACGTATCAGTTGATCAAGGCCTATTAGCTGTCTGTTGCACTGAGTGTGGTAAGGATGATGAAGCCACAGGGGGTACTTCTCTGCAGAAGTGTCTACTGTCAGCTGAGAGTAATTCTCCAAAGTAAGGGGCAGTTGTGAGCTGATGGGAACCAACACTCACAATAAATGGCGGGGGAGGGGGGTACGCAAATGAAGACCTAGGTGCAAGCATTAACTGCATGTACCAGAGTGTATCCTTTGCACTTCAATTTCACATTTAAGTTCATCTCATCCATTATAGTATCTGAATTCTGATTAATCTCAATCTTGAAAAATTTACCAGAGGGGGGTTGTTGTGGTATGAACTACAAGCTGTTAGTTGCTTCCAAAGCTCTGACTATTATTTATCTTCTCCTTCTTCCCTTGACTATTCTCAGCTTTTTTCTGCCACTTCCTTTGCTAGCATGTCTTCTTGTCTGGGAGCTAGCCTGATGGAATAACCAGGCCCTCATCTCTGAAATGTTAGAGTATTTGGTTACCATACACATATTTTATTATGTTCATATACTGGCCAATTTACAGTTAAATCTAGGCATGAGAATAAAAGAGATGCCTTGGTGTGTCACCAAGTGAGAAACATATTTCTCCCTGCCCCCATTACGTAGCAGGCAGTCCAATCTCTTTATAATTATCATAGCTAATTACAATTGTCAATAGTAATTGCTTTTTATTAAATAAAGGTCATTTGTTTTTGCTTTTGTTTTGTTTTGTTTTCTTACTTCCCAAGTATACTAATTCAAGGTTAGAGACCAGGCAATATTTATAACTTTAAATTTAATTGATTTCTATTTCTACTGGTGGAACTATTTCTTCATGACAAACAGAATTTTCTGACCAAGCAACATTTTAAAAAGTAAAATTCCCTGAGTCTCTAGAAGCACTGGTAAACTTTGATGCCACTACTACTTTCTCTCCTTGGTTTCTTCACCTATTAATTCTATGTATTTTATCCAAAGTATCATTTAATTGCTATTGGTTTAGAGAGTCTAAATACATCCAAGAAGAATCCTGCCTTACTCTTGATGCTGTCATTGTCAAGCTGATATTTCAACTGAAGCTTTATGAGTCTATATGTCCCACTAGTCTAACTAACCAGCACCTACTAGTTGGTGTGGCATATAGAACGACCAGAGAATCCCCTGATTATGGTTGCCACCATTTTTGCCTTAGGGGTCCCATGTTCTGAAATAATGCTATGAAAGTTTCCATGTAGGTGAATCAGACACTCTGAGAGCTCAGAGATGATGGTTTTGGGTAAAACCCTAAGGATAAAAAAGATAAACCAATTCCTGGAATAGGTGTCAATTCTAGTCAGGAATAATGACTGAAGTTGGTAGGATGAAGTCAATTTAACAATAGGTAGCTGATGATTTTTTAAGGAATCGTTCCCTATCGGTGGCTCATCATTGAGCTCTATTGTTGACTTTCCAGACACTGAGCAGAGGCAATACCTAAATTATCTTTGATGGGAGGGATTCCATGTAGCTGCACTCATATATATAGCCTGCTTCTCTGCCTCCATGGGTACTCCATTTATCAGCTCATTGTGACAAGTTCTAGCATGGCCACGGGGCAGGAAGGCTGAATAACCTGACTAACCCACTAAACTAATTTTCACTGCCCATAAGTGTCTGGACATGTTAATCTTCCATCACTTCTCTTTATATTGCCCAGAGTCTTATCCACTGAAAGAACTTCCTCTACATTATTGTATTGCAAAAACACCCTAAATGTGTCTACAGTGTGACAGCAATCTATTTTTACTTTCATATATTGAGCTGATATTTTTGTAAAGTAAGCTCAGCCCTGCCATCTTCTCTTCTCATCTGGTCATAACAAAACTTTCCATTAACTTTCAGATATTAATTGAATGATAGGCGTCCATGCAACAGGGGTAGGCGAATTGGGGGTCTGGACCACCTGTTTTTGCAGCTTAATTGCTGTGTTCTGGACAACCTCTGGCTTAATGCTAGATGTATTATTTCCATCAGCGACCCAGTAAAAAGGGTGAAGGTGAATGGGATAAAGTATGTGTATGTTTCTGTCTGGTAAATAATGCTTGGACAATTTACAATCCCATGAGTTTAACTTACTCCACCAAAAATCACGAAAATGTCACCAAAACTTGTCATTATTAGCCTTTTAATTTTAGTTATTCTGATTGATGTTGAATGGTATCTTTTTTTGTTCTTTTTATTATAGTTCCTTGTGGTTATTCATGGTTTTTATATTTTAATTAGCCATTTAAATATTCTTTTTTGCAAATGCTTGTTATGCCTCTTGGTTATTTTTTCTAATTGTATTAACTATTTTTTCCTATTGATTTATAAGTGTTTTTCATATATGCTAGATACAGGGTTTTTATCATTTAAATGTGTTGCAAAATCTGCCAATATGTGACTTACCTTTTTACTTTTTAAATAATGTCCTGGTGGCTAGAAGTACTTTTATTTATTTTAATTTATCAATGCTTTTATGTATTGTTTTTAAATTTGATCTTGTGGTTAAGAAACATTTGCCTACATCAAGATCATGACAATCTGTTTTTGTTTAAAATTTATAAGTACTTTATTGTTTTTCCTTTTACATTTTGATCTACAATCCATGTAACATTCTATATCTTAGACAGTTTTAAAAGAAAGCTGTCATTAAAAGTACTTGGGGACTGATATAAACCTTAACTCTCCTTTGTGTACTTATTAATGAGATATTCCTCATTCTATTTTAATGTATTGTAATAAGAATATAACTCAATGATTTATAGAACATTTTGAATTGATTATGATACATTTTAGCTATTTTCTGATAATATTTATTAAGAAAATTTGCCAAGTAAATTAGAAATTTTCTTTTATAATAGGATGGCTTATTTGTAATAAGAGAAAACTCACCCATCCATGTAATATGAATTTTCTCTTATCTCACATTCCTAGATTCAGATATTGTTTTTTTAGACTATAGCATTATAGACCTTCTATGTGTCAACTATACTTACTTTCTAAACATAACAACAAAAAACTACAATAAACCAAAAAAAGCCTTAGTTTTCATATTTTGTAAATAAATTAGTGTTCTTGTTGGAAAATCTTTGTAGTATAAAATATATAATATATATAAAGTCTTTGTATATTATATATAAAATATATATTACATAAAATGTTTATGTAAAATACATGTATATATTTATACATATAAATATATAAAGCCAAGAATGACTGACAGTGTTCAATATCTCTTGATAAAGCAAAAACAAACAAATCAACAAAATCATATGACCTAGTCTTATAAACATTTGGAATTTTTTTAGAATTTGGTTTTAGAAGTAAATTTAATTGATTTATCAATTAAATATAAAGGTTTATTAATAGCAAGAGTATATAATTTCTTAATAACTGGGACTATGTGCTTATTATGATTTGTTATGATTTTATAATTGTTAGACTTGGCAATGATTATTGGTGAATACTGGACTCTGAGAGCTGCATATTACAAACTGTGGCCCATCTGTGAGAGTGAAGCAGGGACATTATAAAAGAACATCAAGGTGCATAAAGCTCTTTATAAGAAATAAATGACTCCAACTGTTCTAGTCCCTTATCTTCTACCTGCTTCCACCTGCTACCACCTAGTCTCCAAAGAGAAGCACCCAGTCAATCTTACTTTCTCCAATTTTACAAACCTCAAGGCATATTCCTTCTTTTTACTTGATAATGACCACATGCACAAATCTACTCTATTTGAACTAAATGTTGGGATATGTCTTTCTAGAATTTTGAATGGTATGTCAGCACTGATTTCTGTTCTACTCTTCTATTTCAGTGCTAAGAGAATTTTTCACCACCACGCAACTCTTATAAGATATAACAGGATACTTGTGAGCTATTTTGGCCTCTTTAGGGCTAAGAGTCCATTGTACTCACATAAGCACATTATTGCTTGGTGACATTTCTTGATATAAAGTACCTGTCACTACTTGTGGCATTGTATCTTAGACTAAAGATGCGCCTCAAGCCTTGGTTTAAATGGGCCTTAAGCCCCTGAGAGAGTTCTGTTTGGCACAGCAGCATCTCAGGTTCATCTATTCCAGGTTGGGTCTCTCACATAGGCTACCTTGCTTGAGGCAAAGCTGTCATTTTAGTTTTTCAGCTGAATGAAAGAAAGAAAACCTCAAAAGGCAGGTTTTCAAAACATGTAATTATACATGCATTTTGAGAGATGACTCTATTATTGGTCCTCTGCTTTATTCATTTTGATGTCAGAATTTGAAAGCACACTTACCCAAATTTTCAGATTACAGTACCCATCTCATTGTATAGGACTAAAATTAATTTGATTCGTGATTAAATGAAAGAATGATTAGCTATAACAAAACTGTAAAAATTATATTGTGAAAAACTCAGGATAGAAGTGATTAGCCCTTTGGACAGTGGAGAGCTTTATGATAAAAAAAAATCCATTACAAAACTTGTTCAACATTTTGATGTATTTTCCATATGTCAGACCATATCTAGATTATTGATTTTCATATTTGCCAGCAAATTGTAAGTGGAATGATGCCATTCAGGAGTTTGTCTATGAGACTGAAAGTCCTAGAAGCTGTTATGTGTAAGAAATCATCAAAAGAAATGATGTTAAGATTAGGCCTACAAATAAGTATAATTTTGAGTCGATATCTTAAACACAGAAAAAGCTTTTGTAGGCAATAAGCAAATGTAAGTCCAATGGAACCATTGCCAATGAGTTAGATTTAATTATAAAAACTAAAACTTCAAAAAAAAATAAGTCAGTCACATAAGTACAAATACTACATGATTCCACTTATACGAGTATTTAAATTGTTAATCTTGTAAAAACAATAAAGTTATATCATGATTTTGTTAGTTTGAAACTCAATGTTTATTTTAGCTATATAAAGACTCTTCATAGCTAATAAACTGCTTTTCTTTTTCTTAACAACATTTTAGTTACTTCTAAACTTAAAAACTGACTTTTAAAAATTTTCTTTGTTTTATGGAATTAACAGTAATTCATTAAACTCCAAACTCTGAACTTTCAATTTGTCTAGATATTCCTCTAGCATAGTAAGACACATCGCATGCACTATTAATTTTATCTTCCTTAAGTGAAGAGGGGGTGGATCAGAGCCATAACTGACCTGGGATGACATGTAACTTGAGTGATATAGAAGGTTTTTATAGTACTAGTTATTCTGATTGTTACACCTGGTTTCTCTGAATTTTCTGAATCATTTTAGCCCTTGATAGACATATCCCGTTAATTTTCTCAGTTACTTTGTTAGATAAAAGTTAATTTAACATTAGCAATTACAGTGCCTGGAGATAGCATTAGTAACATCGTTGATCCATTCATTGTTCCTCCTGAAACAGGAAGAGAGAAGTATAAAGCTGGTTATTTGATTTCTAAATGCTTTTAATGATTGTCTTTGCAACTGTTCATTTTCTTTTATGTTTGGGCTCAGTGTTTGCCATCTGAGTGGGTAGATAATTGCTACATTTGTTTTATTCAGTTATTGGTCATACCTAAACAATAGCAATACAATGCCAATACCTGATGAGAAAGGGGTGGAATATCAGGACATAGGAAATCAGCAAATTACTTTGCATTTCCTGGAGTGAGAATCAGAGAGACACTGCATATCTGTGGTCTACTATGAGAAAGTCATTGCATCTTTAGTATGGGGTATAAAAAATGAAAGATACTGCTGTGACAATTGCCCTACATCTGTATTCCTGACAAGAATAATCTCCATCTTTGTGAGTGATAAATGCAAGCAAGTTACCCTATCTAGCGAAAAGTTGGAAAAAAAATGACAAACCCTGAAATGGTAAAGGGGTGATGTAGTTAGAATATAGAAATATTAGAAATTCTTGAACACTTTCACAGCTTACTGGGCAAGTGCATAAAAGGTTATGTCAAATTTAGACTCTAGGTCACATGGAATCAATGTATCACAGAGAGATCACTGAACTTGGAGATAAGGCATCCAATTCTAGCTACATTAACAGGGAGATCTTGGCTACATGATTTTACTCTATGGCCTCCAGTTCTTTCATTTGTAAAATAATAGAGGGTTAGATTACATGTTTTTTTAAAGCTTTTTTCTCAGTCTAAAATCTAAAATTGCAAAAGAAAAAAAAGGTAATGTTTATTAATTACTTCTACACTTGATCTTAGCAAAAGGCCAAGAAGCAATTTATTAATTACATCTGATTGAAGTGACAGGCACTTGTGACAAGGCCAGATTGTGGAGATAAAAGTGAGCCTCTTGGGACTTCTAGATCTACTCACTTTGCCAATTCCTATATAAGATACTTTCAGTAGGAACCAGAAAAACTTCTGAGGGCCTGAACAAGAAGTAGAATGACTTGAGATATGCTTTTTTCTTACTTTTAAAGAATGTATTTTGAGAAAAAAATAAAGCAACTAGAGGAAAACAATGGAAACTATTGGTCTTATTTGATTTATGCTCTTACCTTAGAGTGTTTTAATGATGATGTCAGGCTAGAATTTGAAGTTATATGTTTTACCAATTGTTGAACTTAGTAAGAGCCTTTAAACCTAATGAGGTATTTAGACAAAATTTCACAATAAGAGGAAAGCGATGTTCAAAAGATACTTAAAGATTAATCACTATGTGCCGGACATATATTAATTTTAATTTAATTATAATTTTCCTATTGATGCTTTCAATAACCTGTGAAACAGGTATTATTATCCCATACTGTACAGGTGAGGAGCATAAGGTCAGAGTCTATTAACCCACTCAGTGTTACCCATTTTATGTGTTGTGGCATTGAAATTCATGGCCTTTAGACAACACATATTTTTTGAGTGCCGATGATATAGGTCTGCAGTGTGAGAAAATATAAAGGATGATTTCAAGATTTATGGTTTGAGCAAATAAAAACATGGAGTCATCATAATGTAAAAATCCGGACTTGAATAGAAATCTTAGAACCCATGCCATACTTCAAAAATCCTACACCTTGAATTTTTATAGCAGTTAGTTGGACAAAGATGTTCTCTACATTTCCTTCATATACTCTTATTACAGAAGGCCTCTAGATCTGGGGGTATAGTTAATATAATATTTCCACTCAGGTAAAGCAAAAAAAATCCATAAAGTGGTTGTATACTTATTTAAAGCCACCTTGCCTTGAAGAACTCCCTAGCAACAAATGAAGCGAAATGAAGTTTTCTAAGTTGTCTGTGTCTCCTTTTACTGGTAATAGCAGTTTAATAAATGATTATTATTATTAACAGTTTTATAAGAATTATTGAATTCCTACATATTGAGTCTTTTTACTAGAATCAGGAACTTTTCCACTTGTCAGCAGTGTAGCCAATGGGACTCGATGCACTGACAAATATTGGGCTGACTTATTTTTAAGATATCTTCCTACAATAAGCTTATTTGGTTTTTAGATCCTAGTCTACATTCCATTTTATATGTCATTTTTAGGCAAAGATAATTGGACATTTGGCATTTTAATAGTCATTATGAATCAATTGAATGGAATAACTGTGTTCGATATACATTGAGGTGACAGATCTCAGTAAATTAATGATTTTATTAATAACACAGTAACCTTTCTGCCATTACAGATATTTGACTTAAAATAAGTTCTTTAAAATTCAGTATTTTATCTTTAAAAAGAGCAAAAATTGCCTGACTCAAGGCAGATGAACACATTCAGTTCCTAGGTCACAAAGTGTCAAACTTTTAACTGCAGAATCACTTTATTTAGCTTTATAAATTATAACCTTTCCCCTGAGACAATTCCAAGTGGCAGTATATAAGTGAAAAAATGCACTTTTTAGAAAATTTCAATAGTCTTATCTCACTTAAACTACTAGTAGAACAAGCAATGTGTATGGACTCAAAATGGTAGTTTTATTACATAATTTTTTTATGGTTAAAAGACAGGTGTTCTAAAAGCTAATATTTATAAGTTTCTTTTAATTTACCAAAAACAATATTTTTTCACCACTAATCCTCTTAGAGACCCCATGCTGTAAGTAGTATTATGACCCCCATTTTGCAGAAGATTCTGTGGCTCATAAAGTTTAAATAGTTCACCAAAGGTCGTAGACTTACTGTGTCACAAGCCAGAGTTTGAACTAGGAATTTCAACAACAAAGATGATACTGAAATTCTATGCAATAGAACATACACCGTTGTAGAAAATGTGATTTTTTTTATTTGCAAAGTAATTTGCAAAAGCTTTACAACACACTCACTTGCATAATTAACACCACATCTCTCAGAATATGAAATGACACTACACATTTTTAAAATAATAGTGATTCAAAGGGGATTGTGTAGATGTTTATATACATGTGTTTTTAGTGCCATTTTGATTTTTTTTCTTTTTTAATTTTTTTTTTCAGCATAGAATAAGGGTAGAGCTTTCAGAGAACAAAACCAGGCCTTCAGGAGCTTAGAGTCCCTGAGGACTAGGACATATACATGAAAAAAAAACTTTCTAGTATAAGGTGGAAAGTAGCACCTTACACTAGAAATAATATAATAGCATAAAAGATATGTTGATGAAAGGCAATGAAGATAAGAAATCAAGGAAATTACTCGTTAATACATGATCATGGAAACCGTGAAGTAGGGTTCTCAGACTAGGTGTGGGATGATGAATTAGATGTGGACATACATGGAACAGAGAAAATCGATTTTTTTTTATCATACAGACAGTAATAGAAAGGCTGCAGGCAAGCAAAGGATAGACCTGCCATGAAAATACTAAGAAATTTGATTTGGCTAGAACATAGAATGCATGATAACTAGAACTGGAGATGAAATTGGAAAAGGTAAGTTAAATATGTACTTTAACTAGTTGCCTATATGGTTTAGTGACAGTACATCATGGTTCATTTCTTTCAGTTTTTAATATTTACTGACTTATTTGGGAAAATACCCAGTTTTCAGGCAAAGGAAAAAAAGCACAAGAAGAAGAAAACACCAAATCTCCCTCACTCTTTTTTTTTTTAAATAATTTAGAAGAATGAACACAAATGCCTCGATAAAAACAAGCAAACAAACAAACAAACAAAAAAAAACAATGAATTAAATACAACCAAGAACTTTGCTTGAAAATATGTCCAAATGCTACTGTTTGGGTAAAAAAAGCTTTCAAGTATAAATATTATAAGTTTAACCTTTTCTCAACTGCTGATAAAAGGCAATTGTCTGTTAGCTTTTCATAGAGGTGGAGAGCAAGAAAAGAAAAATCAATCAATTTCTTAGTAATATCATGTTACTTTTTGTTTTTTTCTTCTTGACAAATAAAAGAAATATAATCCTTCTATTGGTTGCTCTAATGTGAAAACTAGAACTTAACATAAGGCAGCAATATTTTCTTTGTGCTGACAAAAGACCTCAAACTTTGGTATTCCCAAGAGCAGTGACAGTGAGTGTTCTAGTAAAAATATCTTATTCTGTTTTTGATGCCAGTATCATTCTTGGCCTGGGGGTAGAAGCTACTGACTTACTGGCAACTAGTCAGTCATTATCTACCCTAATATAAACATTCAGGCTGTGTTCCAATTAAACTTCATTTTTAAAAATAGGGAGAAGGCTGGATGTGTCCCACAGGCAACAGTCTAATTTTTATTACTACTATACACTTAACCGGCTTTTAAATTTTTCAGTGTTCTTATTTACACCTTTCACATTATATATTTAGTTGTTTATTGTCTGTATCTTCTGAAAGGATGCAAGCTTCAAGATTGGAGGATCTTTGTTTTATATATTCGTGTATTCTCAATTCTTAGAATAGTGTCTAATACAGATTAGATTATTATAGAATTATCTTGCTCAATTCTTTACTTCTCTTTTCATGTACACTTGTGTAAATCTTCATCAGGTAACTTCAGATGTGGACAGAAGACACTGGTGGTTTCAAGCTGGGCCTGAAGTGCTACAAAGTGTTTCTAGTCCACCTTGAATTTCTGCTATTATTAAAAAAAGAACATCTCTCAGTTATCCTGATATCCTAAAACAAATGAGAGAAACATGGAGTAGACCTGGACTAAATCCACAGCATTACTAAAAGTTCTATTTCCAGGACTTTGTGAAAATTCTTTTAGTGGAATAATCCAATTATAAGATCTTAGATATTTGTTTTAAATGTCCTGGCTCAGCTGCAGACCAGTAGGGTGACTTTTCTTAATATCTAACACATCAAAACAACTCAGTTAATTCTACCATAATAATTCATTGAGTGTCCTAGATGAGCCACTTTTTACTATATTCACCATCTCCTCCTCATTGCCATTTTAATGTTCTCCACAGCCACACCTCCTACTTTTGTTCTTTAAAGTTTGGGGAAAACAATTTTTCCAAGTCACTTGCCAGGGATGGCACTGGTTTATTAATTAACCCTTGATAAAAGAGACTTCCCTACTATGCATGCTTCTGAACTGTAGTGACACATGTAGGATTTGGGAAAGTTTGTGTTTATTAATCATGTGCTACTGAAAGGAAGTGGCAGCGGGTAGGTTAGGCAAGAATCTTTAAGTAAATTGTTGAATTATGGATCTATAATTAGGAGTAGAGTAGGGAGAAATACATGTAAATGGGACTGGTCCTTGGACCTGAAATTCTAGGAGGATTGGATTATGGGTTTTCTCTAGATGCTTATGGAAGATATCTTAACCTTGACCATATGAGGTTAATACAAAGATTTTATTCCTGTCTAATTCTACAGATTTTTGTATGAATCTCCTTGGAGATGTGGTACACAGGCTTACCCTACAACAGCAAGATCTTGAATATTAGAGATTATTTTATCATGAAATTGGTTTCTTAATACTTTTCTAACCTTAACTTTTGCCCTCCTCTGTGTTTTGTGTGTTCATGTTTCGAGTTTTTCTCAGACATATCTACTTCTGTGGTTTGGTAGCGGACAGCTTAAGCTGCAGCTTTATTTTTCTATGTGAATATATCATGAATTAAGTCATTTCCCCAAATACTCCCTATGCAAGAAAAGCTTAGATGTTATTTTGTCAGTTTGGGTAAAGGATAAAACATATTTTGCTCATATGTTTATTATTTTTTCTTCAATTCCATGTTTACTTTGTCACAATATTATATTTTTACTGATATCTGTTTAATTTTATTATTTTTTTGATTCTTTTATGTTTTCCATATATGTTACTTTCTCTATATCACCCTTCTACTTTCTTTTTATTTTGTCCCTATTTTACTCTTCATTTGACAGGAAGTGCCTTATAAAAAAAGAAAAAAAAATTATAACTTAGGGAAACTTTTTATATTTCAGGGCTTACTGTGTAATAAATTTTATTTTACTACACTGTAGAAGTTTTTAAATGGGGAGATCTAAAGAGGTAAAGTAGCACATCTAAATGCTAGACAATAATGTATGAACATAACCTAGATAACAAAGGTGTACAGACCTAGTGAATAACAAAATTGAAGTTTACACCAGGGAAAATATTACCCTCCCTTTTCTTATTTCAGGGAGACTTTGCAGTTTCAAGGTGATTTCTTAAAGTAATGATGGATCTATGAAGTAACAGAAAAATTTTCCCTTAGCAAGAGAATATTGTGCTAATAAGCCTTTAAGAATCAAGTGGGCGGGAGGAAAACTAAGGAGAGCTGCACCAGAAACCCCATGGGCTTGTCAACCAGAAGCCTCTCAGAGGGCATGTCAGAGACTCTGAGTCATCCTCTACTGATTCCCAAACTCTCTAAGAATGTATATCTATGCCACAAAATCATGTAGAAAAAGCCTTCAGTTTCTTGCCATAATTCATCTTCTATTTCACTTTAACATCAATTCATGGTCTTTTTGACACCTGATATTATGATTTCCATTCTTTGTCTTGTCTTGCACTTCAGATTTAATACTCAGACACACATCTCCAACCTATGTGTTTGACTTTGTACCTCAACCGTAAGGACATTCTCTCTGAACTTATACTAGTAATTCCCAACCTGGACCATGAACTGGATACTTGGTGTAAGTCCTGAGAGTAGTTCCCCTAATGTGCTTGCTCTGGAATCAGAATTATTAAAAAGATACAGAGATAGACCCAAGGGATAAGGGGAATTTTAGTATCATATAGAAGCTGAAAAATTAATTGTTGCTGATACTGCCTGTTAATTTAATTACTTTACACAATATTGCATTTACAGCTTCTGCAAACAGGAAAGAATATTTTTCTCAATACATTGGATGGGGCTGCAGATCTTAATAACACTAACCTTTTGTGTGATAATGTACTAGGAACTTAAGGATAACTTAGCACTTAGAAAATGAGTGAAAATACATTTTGAGCTTTCAATGATATGGCCATGTGGGAACATATTTCATTGAAAGGTCAGACTTGTAAATGTTTCAAGACTAAATATTCTGTGTCTCAGTATCTAAAACTGCAACCTTTACACTCTGTTTATTCAGCTCAGGCAGAATAGATTCATAAGGCATTAGGCCATGATATCATCCTGCTAGATTTCTGAGCTTGTCTACTCATGGCTGCTGTGTGCATGTTTTTTGTTTGAAGATGCTGGTAAAAGACTTTTTTTCCCCTGGAGTTCATGTGTAAAATTGCACATCCATAATTCATCAAAACAGCCATTTGGAAAATGAATTAAACATACTTACCACACTTCTGAATCTCAGGATTTCAGGTTTGCTTATTAAAATAACAATTATTTCTTTTGAATAGATATGAATACAGTTCTAGTGTGTGAATTTATTCCTTTTGGAAATATCTTTCAGTGTTTCTTATTTAAACCTTCCAATTCTTTTCTAATGAAAATCTTTTAAATAAATGTGGTGGTTTTTTTCTTGGCCAATATTAAGTAGTTTATAAGCAACTGCATTTCCATTTATCAAAGGACATATCTATTGAAGAAAAAGAAACATGTACTGTGAACTAAATACAGAAATATTTTGGATAATGTTTTTTAAAAAGTTTACAGAATAATTAACAGAACTGACTATGTCTTAAACGAAGACAATAGGAAACTTTTGGAAGCAACCCATAGAGAGGAAAAGGTAATCATAGTTATAAAGTTAACAAGTTAAAGAAGAAAGCACAAACAGGAGGGATAATATAATAAAATTTAAAAGATATATAAGATATTGATATGACAGAATTTATCTGGCAAGAGAAAATATCATTTTCCCAATACTACTATTAAAGCAGTACAAGAAAACCTCAAACAAAACATGGACGATTTGGTATATCAAAGAAAACCCTGTTTGGGGCATAGCTTGAATTTCAATGTTACTTTGGACCTTAAATAACTCATTTTACTTTTTATCAACACCATGTGGTTTGCATAACGAGATAGTTATGTTACTATGAGATCAATGACTGCATTTTTTTTTATTGAGTAACTTAACATATTAGAAAATATGCTGACTTAGATTTGCAAAGCAGTTATAATGTTGTAAAGAAGAAAAAA
This sequence comes from Cynopterus sphinx, assembly GCA_030015415.1. Lineage (NCBI taxonomy): Eukaryota > Metazoa > Chordata > Mammalia > Chiroptera > Pteropodidae > Cynopterus > Cynopterus sphinx. Next base: position 132,997,762 of record CM057383.1, read on the forward strand.
TTAGAGATGGGCTACCCTTGAAAGATGGGTTTCTTCTTCCTCTAAGGGGCAACTGTTCCCAAGAGACCTCAACAGAGGGACTACCCCTAGAAACTTTATCCTTGCATAGGCTTTTTAAAAAAGAATTCTCCTAAAAAAATGTAGAGACTCAAAATAATCATCTACAACTGTAGAGATTTATTTTCTTTGGAAGATGATAAGTAGAGACTCCTTTTAGATTCCAAATCCTGTAAAATCAGCTATAAATTTAGTGTCCTGTATAAAGCCCTTAGTATCCCAATTCACTCATCTCTCTGACAAAGCACCATCCTCTGTCATCAGATTTCTGAATAAATAAAATGACAAAATCTCCAACTTTTAAACTTTAAGTTCTGAAAACTGATGTAATAGGTATACACATATCTTTGTAAAAGATATTAGCAAGTTTGAATAAGTACAGAAAAATGCAGACTACAATTATCTGAAAAAGTCAAGTAAGAAAACACATCTTTTGAGAAACACTTCATATTGATAAAGGGAATCATGCATCAAAAAGACATAACACTTATTAATATCTATGCTCCCAACCAGGAAGCCCAAAATATATAAAGTAATTACTAACAGAATTAAAGGGAGAAACAGACCAAAACACAATAGTAGTAGGGGACCTAAATACCTCACTATCAGATATGGAAAGATCATCCAAACAGAAAATCAATAAGGACATAACATCTTTAATTGACACATTAGACCAATTGGACATAATTGACATTTACAGAGCCTTTCTCACTGAAACAACTCTTTATATATTCTTGTCTAGTACACATGGAACATTGTCAATTATTGACCATGTACTGGGACACAGAGATAGCCTCAGCAAATATAAGAGGGTTGAAATCATACCAACCATATTCTCTGATCATAATGCTTTGAAAATGGAGATCAACTGCACAAAGAAATCAGGAAGAACCACAAATACATCAGGACTAAACAACATGCTACTGAAGAGTAACTGGGTCAAATAAGAAATAAAAAGAGAGATGAAGAGATACGGCAAACACAGTCATAAGAGGAAAGTTCATCTCATGAAAACTACAAGACCCTATTCAAAGAAATCAAAGAAGATACAAAGAAATGGAAAGATATTCTGTGTTCTTGGATTGGAAGAATCAACATAATTAAAATGAACATATTACCTAAAACATTATACAGATTTAATGCAACTCTCATCAAAATCTCATGGGCATTTTGAAAGAAATAGAACAAAAAATCATCAGATATGTTTGAAAGTACAAAAAACCCCAAATTGTCAAAGCCATCCTGAGAAAAAAGAACAAGGCTGGAGGCATCAATCTGCCTGACTTCAAATTATAATGCGAAGCAACAATAATCAAAATGGCATGGTATTGGCTGCAAAACAGATAGGGACCAGTGGAACAGAATCGAGAATCCAGAAGTAAACCCATATTTATACAAATAATTTTCGACAAAGAAGGCAAAAACATACAGTGGAGAAAGGACAGCCTCTTCAATAAATGGTGCTGAGAAAACTGGAAAGCCACCTGCCAAAGAATGAAACTAGACTTTTGTCTAACACCACACACCAAACATAACTCAAAATGGATTAAAGACCTAAATATAAGACCTGAAACAATAAAATGCATAGAAGAAAACATAGGAATTAAAATCAAGGACCTTGGACTTAAAGAGAACTTTATGAATTTGACCTCAAAAGCAAGGGAAGTAAAAGCTAAAATAAATGAATGGGACTATATAAAACTAAAAAGCTTCTTTTCAGCAAAAGAAATCCTCAACAAAGTAAAGAGAGAAACATCTGAATGGGAAAATATATTTGCAAGTAACACCTCCATTAAGGGCCTAATATCCAAAATATACAAAGAGCTCCTATAACTCAATAACAACAACAAAAAGAAACAAACAATACAATAAAAAAATTGGCAGTGGGCCTGAACAGACACTTCTCCCTAGAGGACATACAAAAGGCCAACAAATATATGAAAAAATGTTCAATATCTCTAGCTATTAGGGAAATGCAAATCAAAACCACAAGAAGATACCACCTACCTATTAGAATAGCTATAATCAACAGGACAATTAATAATAAATGCTCAAGAGGATAAGGAGAAAAAGGAACCTTTAGACACTGCTGGTGGAACTGCAAATCGGTACAGCCACTATGGAAAACAATATAGAGTTTCCTCAAAAACTAAGAATTGATCTACCATATGATCCAGCGATTTACCTCAAAGACTTGAAAACCCATATCCAAAAACATATTTGCACACCAATGTTCATAGCAGCATTATTCACAGTGGCTAAGACATGGAAGCAACCAAAGTGTCTTATAATAGATGATTGACTAAAAAAGCTGTGGTATGTATATACCATGGAGTATTACTCAGCCATAAAAAGAGATGAAATACTGCCATTTGCAATAGGGATGGACCTTGAAATAATCATGCTAAGCAAAATAACCTAGACAGAAAAGGTTGATAATCACATATCACTTATATGTGGGATATAAAACTAAAATCAACAAATGAATAGGACAAACAAACAGAGACTATGGACATGGACTATAGACTAGAGGTTATCAGAGGGTTGATGTGGGGGAGAAGGGGGAGGTGACAGAAAGAAATCTAACATGGAAGGTGAACATACAGTGTAAGTATATATATGCCTTACTGTTTAAGTGTACAGCTGAAACTTATTGGATGTTGTTAACCATCACCATAAAAAATCAATTAATTAATTAATTAATTAATTTAAAAAATAGAGATTATCTGGTAATCTCTTGTTATGGGTAAGGCCCTTAGTTTAAAAAGAAAAAAGAAAAAAAGAGAAAAGAGAAAAGAAAAGAAAAGAAAAGAAAAGAAAAGAAAAGAAAAGAAGAAAAGAGAAGAAAGCGAAGGGAAGGGAAGGGAAGGGAAGGGAAGGGAAGGGAAGGGAAGGGAAAAAACAAAAGTACAGAAAAGAAAAGAAAGAAAGGAAAGAAAAAAAATACATCTTTTAATTTCTGATATTATGGTTTCTGTCTCAGGTTATGTCATAAAGGATATGTTACATATTCAGAATACACATCTTATGTTAGTCAGGATATAATAATACGTCCTTAGAAAATTATATTACCTTATTATTTTATAAAGGTTTATTTTATTGATTCATAGAAACTCAGCGCTACAAAGTCTTGGAGTTTCTTCTAGACCCTTCTTTATCTAATACATTATGATGCAGTACACAGACTCTAGTAGAAGCCACCAGTTGGACTGCTGTCGTTTATTTTCACAAACATCTTCGTCCTTGCCCACCTGTGTTCTGCATCATGAAGAATCAAATTGTCATCACCTGGATAGCCAAATCCCTATACAATTTTTCTTCTGTGTAAATGCCCAAGATTTTTCTGTTTTCCAAACTGAAACTTCACTGTATACTCATTTGGTCTCTTAGAAAATGATTATGAGGGCAATATTTTATTTTAATTTAATTTTACCCTTACTTGAGCCATGTGTAGTTGAGCTCTTTGTACACTGATTAGTATGGTTTATGAGAATTGTAATGATCCAAGTAATTAGGCACTTTTTGTTTTATATCCACATATTAGGAAAAGCTTCATAAATCTAATTTACCATGTAGTAGTAGCTTTTTCACATTTCCCAGTAATTTTTTTATTTTAAAAAAGTTGCTTTCAAGATAGAAAAGCTTGGGCTAGTTTGAATATGCATATGAAACTGCATTCTCAATTTACTGTGATTTTTTTAAATTATATTTTAACTGTTTCTGCCCTTTATAAAGCCATAACAATTTAGTTATTTGTAATCTATTGTACATTAAGCATATTTTCTATTCTAGACCCAATTGTATAGTTGAAAATCATATAATTAATATTTAAGAATTCATGAGTTATTTCAGGGATGACTTCTAATATGTATTGTGATTTAACAACTAAATTATTTTCTTCCAATTTGAAAGTCTGTTTCAGATGAAACCCTTTAGCTCCAGCTCAACTTGTGGTTTTATGAGTGAATTCTCAGTAAAACTCTAGGCAGAAAAGAATACCTAGCTGTTCAATATCTAAGAGTTAAGTCTGTAGAGACCAAAGTTGCATTAATCATGATAATTACTAGCTGAAATAGCACTCAAACTTTGAAAACTGAATGACATATTTGTAAGCTTTCAAAAATATATATTAAATAAACAGGTGATTAAAAATTTTATTTACATGAGAAATCAACATAGATTCCTCATTTCAGCTGGCTCTATGTAGGTTTTAGTCAGCCAGAAACAAGAGACAAGTTCATTTAGAGCCCATTAACTCTCATTGCAACCGCCCAAGGTAATTTAAATCCTTGACTTCAAAACAGGAAGTCTTGTGAAGAATGTCATTGTCTTATCTACTTGTTTTCTTGCTATTTTTGTTAACCATGCCATTTTTCCTGCTTAAATCTTCTTCCTTATCATTACGTGTTTTTGTTTTCATTCAGGCTTACCCTTAAATTTCGCTGGTTTTGAAATCACTACCCCAGGGTGCTTATCTTGGCAGTGATTTTCTCTCTTTCCTCACTCTGTTGCCTAATGGAGGCCCTTTTAATATTCTTTCTAGGAGCCAGCATCCTTGTATGTTGATGATGCCAGGTTGTTCCTGGCTGTCCAAAATCATCACAATCACCATTTCCCTTTCCTGTTCTTTGGGCACAGCATGATATTTCTGGGATCCTCTAAGCAAAGAGTCTCTTCTTTCATCACTCATGCTGTTTGTGTGTTGTGTTGGGGGTGATTATGAGGGTAGGGGTATTGGTTCCCAGTATATTGCTTAAATATTCTTTTCCAGCTTTCCAGCCATTCCAGACATTAACCAGAAATCAAAGTGTAATGACGCCTGAAAAGAGCATTTATCCTTTTAATATCCAATGGTATCGTGATTCAGATTGAGCCGTATATGTGTATGATATAAAGTATTTAAATATACACTCGAGATTATTATTGACCAGTTTAGTTGTTTGAGCAGCTCTGTTGTCCCTCTATACAGTGAGTGAGAGAGTAAAAAAACTTCTTTCTATGTATCTAGGAGTTAACAGAGTACATGATACAAATTCATTTGTATAAAAATAGGACCTGTGTATAAAAGCAAAGTACTAATTTGGTTCCTAAAAAGAAATCAGCACCAAGAGTCCCACAACTCAACACTTGAATTTCTTGAGTTCTACTAGGTGCACCTCGTAATTCTGTCAACACTATCTGACTTTTCTTTCTTTATCCTCACGGTTTTTCACACCCTTTGGCTATTTGGAGTAAATAAGTACCAGTGTCAGCTGTTCGGAATGTATTTCAGCTGTTTGAATGGTAAACCAAAGTATTCTTTGAGAGAGTATTCTTTGCAGATATTTTATGTGTTTAAAGGCTTAAAAGGAGTAGGTAAAACAGGGCCTTTCTGAGATACACTAGAATGAACATTAGTATATAAGCAAAATAATTTGAAATATAATTTACCTGTTGTGTCAACTGTCATATAGATGGAAGGTATGAACAAAAAGGGAAGAGTTATTTTTTTCAGTTAAATGAATAATTTGAAAATTCACTACTGCAGATATCTAGATTGTACATAACAAAAGTAACATAAAGAAAAAAAATCCAAAAAGAAGCTTGTTTCTTAACTAAAAGAAATAAAAAAGCTACAATTTCAAAGAAGTAATATTGAATATTTGCGTTCCCCAAAATACTCCAAATAATAGAACCATAAAGTTTAATTCACATACAAGTAAATGGCTTTCATTTATATATATATATATATATATATATATATATATATATATATATATATATATATATGTTAAAACTCTCAGAAGTAAGAAAATTTTCTACCTTTGAAAGTATCTTTATATTGTGACAATTATTCTCACAATTAGATGAACTTGGAAAACCAAACCTCACAATAATAGAGAATTTTCTAGAAAGCAATTTAAAATGAATGCCACATTTCAGAATATTTGTGAAAGAACAAAATTCTAGGGTGCAAAATATCAGCAGCTCGGTGCAGAGAGCCAAAGACCTCTTCTCTTGATAACGCTCTTTTCAAAATAAATAAAAACAATATAGATTTGAGGGATAATGTGATGAATCTATATTTCTTTAACATTCCCTGAAGATGATCTATATTGGAAAGAGAAAGAGAGGAGTGAAAATGGTGTAAATAAGAACTTCAGAAGTATGGGCAGGTGTCTCTAGATAGAAAAGGCATCAGGCACTACTATCCTGCTTTCTCTGTGCACTGAGTACAACAATTTTTAGGAAAAAATAATTTTACTGTGCTTCTAATCAGAATTCAAAGAAAGTTAGTGCTTCAATTAAAATCCAATTTTAAAAAATAGCATAACATAAAAATTACAGTTATAATTAGAGTAATAATTTTTATACACCTTCCCAACTACCATCTCTGTAATTGGCCTAGACCTTAGAAGGAAGACATGTTATTATAATTTCCAGTCGAGTGCCCATGAATGAGTTGCTAGATTATGGGCTTCTGAAGAGGAGCAACTGTATGCTATTTTTATTTTATCCAGAGCCTAGCATACTAGTTGGCCCAGAATAGAAGTACAACAAAAATTTATTAGATGAATCCACATATGTTTTGCAATGGTAGATACAAAAGGAGTTTTGAAGCTGAAGATGATTTGGCATAAAATTCTCCCGAAAGATTGCTTCTTTCATCTCTGCATCTCTAAAACCTCTTTCAGTTATGGCTGTAGCTGAAAGAGCAAATAGTTGCTGCATTTATCTCCTTGTGAAATAAATAAATAAACAAACAGTAAATAAATAGCAATCAAGCAAACAAACAAAAAATAAGTTTAAGAAATTACATACAACTATTTTACTAGATTTCTTTTAATTACTATTATTCTTGGGGAGGTAGCTGAAAATTCTGTGCTTTAGTGACTGTTGAAAAACATTAACTCAGAATATTTAAGAGAAAAATCACATTTGATAGAGGAATTTGGTATTATAATTACAAACTGGGATTGGCATTACAGGACCTGGATGCATTGAGATTTTCTTCATTAATTTTATCCTGATCTTGCTGCCTCTTTCCCACAGGTTTTAGAAATTTAATAATTCCTGCAAATTACTTCAGCTACAAAAATTGATTTTTTTAAAGACATGATTTGATTTAATTCTCTGTAATTAGCCCTTAGTGCTTTTCCAAAATTGTTCTACATAGATTTATATCTTGCTTTAAAGTAATGAGGATCAGTGGATTGTTTCTTTGCGATGCAGATTTAAACCATTTGGTTCTTTTGTTAGCTATAAAGAATTCTATTTTCAGCTATAATTTTCCTTGTGAGATGCATACATATCTTCAAAATTTAACGTTGAGTTCATTCAGAAAATCTCTATACTTTCTGTTAAAGAACACTAAAAAGTTTCTGTATGGGGGTATAAAAATATATGGTGTGTGTAGACAACAAGGATTATTAATAAACATATTTAAATATAGTTTGAAGTAAACTATATGTATTGACAATAAAAAGAGGAAACATAAAATTGCAGTATTTTGTACTTATGAATAAATAAAATTTCACTATAAATCTCTGTATTGATTGTAACAAAATTTTAAATGGATCATCACTGGTCATGATGATTGCAAAAGGAATATCATACCAAAAACAACTTGTAGAACAGGTTTTTTTTGTTTTTTTGTTTTTTTGGGTTCTTTTGCATTAAAACAGAAGTTTTCAAAACTTTGTTTAAATATGTCAAAATGGAAAAAAGTCTCTGAAGTTTCTTCTGGTTTATTTATAATGAGGTGTTTGTTTAAAGTTTAAAACATTTCTTAGAAGTTAACATTTTATTAAATATAATTATGTGATGTTTATGATAATATGATCCAAATTTGGATGGATTTATTTATATTTTATATATATTAACTTAATCATATGTCATTGAATTACTATCTCTGGTTACTATTACTACTAGAAGTGTGCCTACCAGTGTAACTACTAATAATCAGAATCCTGGTAAACATTTACTTAATGAATTCCTATACTGCCAGTACTATGTTAAATAACTTGCATGCATTACATTACTTAATAAATGTTGATTATATGGCTTTCGTTATGACATGTGGTTTTCAATTCATATCACCTTGGATTTGATGCTGTCAACTTAGCTGATCTGAGTTCTTTGGCATCCCGTTTCCGTCATTTAACACTAACGTAGGATAGTTACAGTTGGCAACTACATACAATTGTCTTGATCAAATAGATTAGCCTTCTCTGAAAAAGGATCATGTTTCTCACTCAGGGATATACAAACTCTAGTTAATGTGAGAAATTTCAAATAATCTGCTACTTTCTTTTTGTCACTAAAAAGTGTCTGAAATTTCAAGTTTGACAGTTTGAACAAATGATAGAATATAGGCCTTGAAAACAAATCTAATATACCAATCAGTAATCTTAGATAATGCTTATGCTTTGCAACTTAATGAAAGTTGCACTTTTGGTGTCAAAAACATATATGTTAAGGGAGAAATTGGAGGGGAGAAAAGAAAGCCCTCAAAGACCTCATTTTTAGATAGAAATACCTCTTTTCAGGTTGATGTAGGATGCCAAACATTATGATAAATTTTATTTGCCAAAGAGGGCCAAAATAATATGATCCACTGTGCCACTCCTTCATTAAGTGTTGTTGTTTATATTTCTTCCTCTTGAATCTGGGCAGTCTTGAGATTCACTGGTTACCAACAGGATATAGCAGAAGTCAAGGTGTGTGAATTTAGAGCTATCTCAGAAAAGACTGGTCAGCTTCTAACTTATTTACTGAAATAGTCATTTTTAAAGCTCTCAGCCCTAATGTATGCATTTCAAATGCCTTGAGGCTGCCACATCTGAGAATATGAAGAGACTAGAAGGAGATGCCTTGGAAATATATGAGGGGAGAGACATTGCTGGCCATTTCCACTGGGTTAGCTCCTGCTCCCATGTGACCCTAACCACATGAGAGATCTCAAAGTCAAGATCACATAATAGAGCATTTTCTGAAATTCTGACTTATATAAGCTATAAGAGATAATAAGATAATTGTTGTTGCTTTAAGTTACTAAGTTTTGGTTAATTTATTATTCAGCAAAGATAATTGAAGCAAACTGGCAGATAGAAGCTGGAAGGACCTTGAAAAGACTGAGTGCAGTACTGACAGTCCTGGAGATGTCTGACAATTAAGGTTTAAAAAAAAATTAGAACAATATTACTGTAAGTTGGAAGAAAGGAAACTCTTGTTATATAGTGGCAGAAAAATTCTTAAAAGTATTACCTGTAGTAACAAACACAAAAAAATAAGAAACGTATCTAATAAACTCTATATCCTAGATCAAAGACTGGCAAACTTTTTATGTAGCGGTTCAAATAGTAAATATTTAAGGTTTTGTGAGCTATACCCTCTGTCACATCTACCATTGTAACATAAAATAAATCATATACAATATAAAAATAAATATGCATGGCCAAATTAAGCCAACAGTAGGTTGAACTTTCCCTGAAGCCATAGTTTGCTGAACTTTGATCTGGATAAGAAGATTTCTACTCAAAATGTAAAAGTATAATCTGGTACCTATTATGTAATGGTAGAGAAATTAGATAAACTAAAGAATAAAATGCTTTGGAGTGGAACATGGAGAATATGAAGAAAGCACAAATCAGTCTTTTCAGATAGAAAGAGGTTTTCAAAGTAAGAAAGTGGATGAGGTATAAAAACCAGTTCAGAGTGGACATACTATAGTTAAGAACTCAGAAATATCTAAGGCAATGACACATAAAGTTTTCAGACAGAAGTGGTTTTCTAAAGATCTTAAAGTTATGCGTTATAGATTCTGTCTGTTAAATAAGAAGGCTTCTAATATTTCTAAAAGAATCATCTCACAACAAACTCATGGCATAGAAAGTTAGAATAAGCTCTAATGAAGGAACTGGCTTTATGAAAATTTGGAATGGAGAAATGATATGGATCAGTTTCTGCTATGCCTTCTTATTTTTCTGTTCTTTGAATGAAAGTACCTACTGAGATTTTGTTATGTCTGTTCCACTATTGTGTGTTTTGAGACGTGGTGAGAATATTTTGAATGTGGAATGGGCATAAGTCATTGTGGCCAGAGTATGAACTGTGACAGCTTACATTTTCCAATAATATCTATCACATGACCCACATACTCTTCTAAAACCTTGCTACTGAACTAAGAAATGAAATCTATGTCCCTTCTGCTTGAATATGGGTTATCTACGATCGGCTTGTAGTCAGTAGAATGCAATAAATATGACTGTGTGTTACTTGTGAGACTAGGTCAGAAAAGGATAGGCAAATTCTGTCTCATTTCCTATAATATTTACTCTTGAATATGACAGTCTTGATGTTGGCAGCCTGCAGCTGTGACGAAGCCTGAACTAACCCACAAGGGGGCACTGCATGAAAAGGGAGTGGTGAGTAAGTACTCAACTCCCAGCTGCTCCAACCTCTTGCCTTCCAGCTCCAACCACTATCTGACTGTAACTGTATGAGCAATCTCAAGTCTGAACTGCCTCTTCTAGATCATGGAATCCTTGATAATAATAAAAGAACTGTTTTATGCCTTAATTTTGAGGTGACTTGTTTCACTAGAATAGGGAAATGGAATAAGCCCTTCTCAGGCACTGTGCTTATACAGCAACTAGCTGATAGCAAGTTAATCAGTTTGTTTATGTTTGCAAAGGCCTCATCGTTAGGCTTCTTTTAGATTAAAAAAAACACTGTGAAAAGTAGAACTCTAACATAATTCTGAAACCTAATAACTGAATCAAAGATTAGTGAATATTTATTTAAACATTAGGATCTAAAATGTTCTCACTACAAACTATTCATCCTACAGTAGTTTAATATCCCTTTATACAATGTTTCCAAATGTAATAGGGCTTTTAGAACCACTGATTCAAAAGGGCTAAAATGTTGTTAACATGAAGATGATCCCATTTGCCCTGACACACACATAGCATAGCCCATTGTGTTTTTGAAAACTAATATATGAATGGAGTTAGGTCAGATAATTAAAAAATAATTTCGATTTTGATTAAGAATGTTTTGGGGAATAGATTCCAGGAAAAGAGAGGAAGACTATGGAGAGAATGGTGGAGAACCTGTGCCATTACCATTGGGTTTTTCTCCTATAGTTGAGAGATGAGAATCAGAACTTTATAAAATTATTTTTATTGGAATACTTTGAATTTGGTTCAGAATGCAAAACAAAGCGTAAAATTAGAAAGGTATGATTTGTTTTACCACACACTTGATGCTATGATATGGCTTTCTTTTGACCTACAAATTTAGGATTAATGGGAAACAACATGTATGACACTGACTTGACTATAATGGTATGGGGAAACAGAAGCATTACCAGTTGTGTTTCCATAAGACACTCCATGGCCAGTGGCATTTGAGCGGTGTGAATATTTATAAAAATCAACAAATACATGAAGGATGTATATGACATGGGGGCTGCTCATCTGATAGTAACAACTCAGACATTTTTTATGATCTCTAAGAAATACTTAAGAGAATCTTAGCCAATGAAACTGGAGAGCCTTTTTGAACAAGTGAAGGTAAAATCAAAGCTTTGGGCAATTGATTTGAAAAAGACCACTATGGAATAAATAGACTGGGGTGACTGATACATTGGTGAAAAAATACATTTTAAAATCTTGTGTATCTTCGTTGCTTTTATAGGTAAAAAAAAAAATTTACATTTCAGAGAAGTCAAAGTCTTCTAAATTATTTTATTTCTAGGTCTGGAAACAGATTTTAGAATACAAGATTTGGGAAAGCTTGCTTGGCAGAAATTACAAGATATTTAGAGAATTTAGTTTATACAAACAATGAACCAAAATTGCAAAACTGTCATTCATGGCCTAACAAATGAAGGGACATTGGTGAGCCCAGGCATTCAGTTGAGATCCTCAAATATTATATGCTAAGACTAAGGGTGAGCTGGAAATAAAATCCCACAAGTGCTACAGCCAGCTTTGTATTTAAAAAGCACAAGTGAAAGTGAGGTTATATCTCCAAGTATAACCACCTTCCAGAATCAAAAATTAGTTATCTCTAAAGGCAGAAAAAATCACTTCAAATTTCATTTTATCTTTTTTGTCATATAAAATATGTAACTCAATATATTTAACAAGATACACAAAGTGATAAGGTGTGACAATAACATAGAAAAAAATTAGACAATAAAATCAGAGCTCAAAAGATCTAGGCAATGCAATTATAAGACATCTAAATATATCATCTGATAGTGACTACTATCTAGAATATATAAGGAAATATGTCAAAAATAAAAAGGTAAACAATCAATTAAAAACCTTAACAAAGATATGAATGTTTATTTATTTCACAAATAAAATATTTAAATAATCACAAAGTACATAAAATTTACTTAAATATAAAAATAAAATGTAAATTAAAATCATAATGAAATACTACTTTATGGGCTCTAGAATAGCCAAATTTTAAAAGGTAGGTGATAACTAATGTTGGCATGAATGAGAAACAACTGGAATTCTCATAATTTGCTGCTGGGTGTATAAATTGGAAGAAGATAATGAAAATAATTACAGAAAAATAGACATTACATAACAGGGACAAAATTACAGTTCTTCAAAATCCCAAGATTATTCTAAAACTTCATTTCGGGTTTATACTAGTTGTGTGTTGTCTGTGAAATATCATATAATAAATTCTTTAAAAAGTACATCAATTTTACAATGAATAGGCTTTTGATATTTTCACTTAATGATAAAACTCTTAAGAATACCATGTGTCATTTTTCTAAATAAAGTGACTACCTAAAGATGTACTAGATTTTTTACTTATAGTGCTTTATTTAATGCTAACAACTAGTCTGGGGTAGCTATTAGCTGTAGAAGCTAGGCGATATTTCCAAAATTATACACAAATAGAACTACCATTTAAATCTAGGATAAACTGTCTCTAAATCTCTGCTACTTATTATCAGTTTTCTTGGGAAGTATTTTTGGAGAAAGTACATATAAACAACAGAAGATCATCTATATCTGGATTAGAAGCACATTTCAAAAAATTGGTTAAACTCGTAGACTTAAAAATATGTCACAGGCCTCTGTCCCACAAAGACCAGGACATGTATGTGTGTGTGTGTGTGTGTGTGTGTGTGTGTATTTTATTGCTTGTTTTTAGTGAAAAAATTTTAGATTCCTACTTTATCATGGTTACAACTGTACCTTTTTAAATTGCCAGTAATGTAAAGAGAATCATCTTGGCCAATATATAACTCTGAAAATAATTTTTAAAAGGTACGTCATCCAGGAGGCAGACAGATACTTCTCTAGGGTTGCCTATACTATAAGAATGTTACCTCTTGGATCTCAGATTCTTTCACCACTTTAGTGTTCTCATGTTTTGTCAACACCTCCCTAATGACATTTTAGAACCATAGAACTCTACTAACATTTTTAAAGCTCGATTTTGAAACAATCAAAACAAGGCACAGTAAGCTGGCTAGCTAAATTTCTAGACCTCCAAAATTGAAGAATGAACCAATCATTGCCATGGATTTAAATTATAAATGTTTTCATTGAAAGATATAAATAAACTCTACAAGATATTGCCTCTTATAAAGCATTCAAAGATTAAAAATGTACATCAAACTATTCTATAAAATTATATTCTCTTTGATAGAACATATTCACACAGTCTGAGGTTTAAATTACTGAAGTAAGAGGGACTAGTTTATTTGGTCAAATCCTATTATTAGAGATGAATTACTAAGTATTTTATAATAAATGTCATGATGAGTATTTGAAAGTTATGAAAGAAGAAATCTCTATTTTCAAGGATCTTAGATGCTCTTTGAGGAAATGAGGTTAAACTCTATGAACCACGGGAGTGATGTTGGATGCAAAAGGGCCAGATGGCATCTATGATATAAGAATTCAGATATGGACACTAAGAATGTAGGCTAGAGAGCTCTTACGATTCTCCAGAGATGCAAATTTTGACTTAACTTATGAATTCATTTTAAAAAGGTCACTCCTGTTGTAGCAAAAACAGTATTAACATAATTTCATGACCTAATCCAGGCTTCAAGATGGAATACTTCCTGTTACTATGGATTCTACATTCCAATCCCGCTTCACTAAATGAGTCTCATCCCATCTGGGCATTCCTATGTGCCTTAATGCACTTTTTCCTCTCCATGGAATGTCCTTCTCTCTATTTCCTTATGTTCTATCAAATACTCATCAAAGTTTAGTTGAAATATGACTTCCTCATTGAGTTCTTCTATTATCCCAACACTTACTGGAAGCGAGCTTCCCTTTGTTCAATTATCATATCATCTTTATATTTTAGTTGATATTCGTATTTATACATTTCTATGTGCTTTTTTGTTGTGTTTTTATTTATTTCATCAACTGTGAGAGCTCTTTGAGGTTAGTCTGTGCAATTCATTTGTAGTACATAAATAATATAGTTCTTAAAACACAGTGATGTTGAACAAATAAACAAACAAAATGTGAAAAAAAAGTTGTTAAAATTAATTTAGAAATTACACTTGAGAGTATTAAAGGCATGTACAATGCCAGCTTTCTCTGATGTAGTTATAGTCTTTGCAATGGGCCTGGAGGGTCCTTTCTTTAACAGAACTCCCTGCTGCTTTACTAGCCTTTGTTAAAGCACCCAGAAGCCACCCCACAGAGAGATCATTATATGGTTTTGCCATTCTAGGTAAAACTCCTTGATTGACTTCAGAAAGAGGAAAAGTGCCAGGTGATATTTAAAAAATAAAATAACAAATTGCAGGCTTAGCCTTCACTAGCTGATGCTGAAATTGGACAACGTTGTATAAAGAACAACAAATGAGGCCTGATTATGCCAAGAGGTTCAATAATTATTTAACCTCCAGGCAAAAATAAAGGTGTACAATTCAACCAAAGTCAGCTTCAAACTGCATAGAAAATGGTATCTAAACTCTTGTATTTCTCCCAGGAATTTTACTCTACTGTGTGAGCAAGTTTTCTCATTAAGTTATGAATTAAAGGTGACATCTAGTAGTAAACTCACTGGGCCATCGTACTCGGCCACATCCATTACTTTATTGCTACTGTTCTTGCTCATGGGATTTTCTGTAAACCTCTAAGGAAATTTATAACCCTGAGAAATAAAAATCTCGTTCCCTTATGCTTTATAAAATTAGCAATTGAATATGTAAATCAAGAAAATGAGATTCTACTGAATTCCTGCGGGAATTTTTCTTAGCTCATTTGATTGCATTTCTGTGTATTTTAATTTGCCCATTTCTTATTCTTCTATGTCCCTATGTCTTGACTGATATATTTCTTGACTTTATCTCCCTTTCTTTCAGTTCCTTTGAGAATGTTCTATAACAATTTTTTAGAGAATGAAACTATCTTTTTGATAAAAACAAATATATTTTTAAAAATATTTTAAATGCAAAAAAGCTGAAATTTTTTAAAATTATTTTATTTCATAATCATATTCATTTTACTGAAATCTATTTTGCTTGTATAATTATGCAAAAGTTTCAAGAAGTACTCTTAGTACCACTTCCCAGCCCCACAGTTTAGAGAAAAATTAGGATTGTTCAATCTCCCATTCAAGATCTTCTACAATCTGAGAACTATATAAATTTTATTTTTTGCTTCTAGTATGTTCTTTTATTTCTTGAAGTTGCAGTACCAGGATATACATTTGCCTTGTTTCAAGCCACAAAATGGAATTCCAGAAACTCACTGTTGAAAAAATTAATACAGTAACAGATTTCCTACTACAACTTCCTATAACCTGAGTAGATTGAAAACAGAAAGTACTGACTGGTCATAGAGAGTTGCAGTGGGAAATCTGGTTCTGTATTAATTTTTAGATTATCATGCTAAGTGAAATAAGTCAGACAGAAAAAGTTGAGAACCATATGATTGCACTTATATGTAGGATACAAAGCTAAAAGCAACAAGCAAACATAAGAAACAAAGAGAGACTTATAGACACAGACAACAGCTCAGTGGGAACCAGAAGGAAAGGGAAGAAGTAGATAAGGATAAGGAGGGTCAAATATATGGTGACAGAAGGAAATTTAACCTTAGGTGGTGAACACACAATGCAGCATACATATGATGGATGTATTATTGAATTCTTCACTTGAAACCTATGTGATTTAATTTACTAATGTCACCTCAATAAATTTAATTTAAAAAATTCTTTCATCAAGTTATTATTTTTTAAAAGATTTTACTTCCTAATAATTTTATTATATCTGAATGCCCAACAGAAGGAGACTAAGTTATTTTACAAAATTTGCCTGCATGTATTTGGTCTTTCTGAGTTTTGTGTTTCATAATTAAAATAAAATATATTTTCCATTATTTCTATCATGTAAAATTACTTTGAGTCCGTATTCATTACTAATCTTTCTTTTATAAAATCTATGTTACTTTAAAATTTGGAATTCAGAAGGATGGTCTGATCAGTAGAGAACTAAAGATAATTATAGACCAGTGATGATTAAATAAGAGGGAATAAAGTACTCCCTCTGGAAGCATATAAAAATTACTGCTACTGTTTAATTTTTCAAATTGTATAATATTCATCTTAGCACCCTATCTCTGCCTTAAGACCTCTAAGTAGAATTGAAAATTCATGACATGAAATTAGTACTTTTATTGATAGAAATATTTTTATACTTATAGACAGAAGTTCAGAATCATTGACTTATTACATAGTATTCTTCTATCAAACCTCACTCCCACAACGAAACAAAATTAAAGTTTATTTAAATCTATTTTAGTTTAAACAAGTCTTTCATGAGTTTTGTAATTGGTTATATGGCCTGAAAACAGTATCTTAAGTTAATTATGTTTAAAAATTAAAAGAAAGTCCTTGAGAAGAGTGGTAGCTAAGAACAAGCTTACATATTCTTCTTAGAAAATTAGAGAAATGACCAAAGCCAGAAAATTTTAAATCGGAAGGTTATAATTTCCTGTGGAATTAATCATAAACTTGTTAGCTTAAAACAACAGGCATTTATGCTCTCACCAGAAGTCCAAAATCAAGGTGTCAGTAGTCATGCTTTCACTGAAGATGCTAGGGGAGAATCCTTCCTTGCCTCTTCCAGTTTCTGATGACTCACGGTGTTCCTTGCCTTATGCACCAACCTGTGCTTCAGTCTTCATATGAATTTTCACATGGCATTCTCCCGTTTCTCTGTGTGTTCTTTTCTGTCTCATAAGAATAAGCTCATTGGATTTAGGGCGCATGTCAATCTATGAATTCTTACTTTATTTACATCTATAAAAACTCTATTTCCAAAATAAAGTCACGTTCTTAAGTTCTAGGTGGATATTAATTTGGAAAGAGACACTGTTTAACTCACTACAGACATAGTATCAATTATCTTCTATTGGCTTTAAGAAATGCCTAATAGATACTGTCCATTGGAGAATACCAGAAGTTGATTCACATATTTCCTTTAATCCAGAATTGGAAGTGAGAAAACATTTTGAAAATGCTTCTATTCTATTTGGAGGAAACAAAGGCTAGAGATATTGGTATCCCATGAGACTGATATTGTTCACTACGAGCACTTTTCTCTGCCTCAAATAAACAACCACTAAAAGCCTCAAATTCTTAAGTAGGAAAAAATTACATAATCATTCAGTATCATTTTAAATCTCATTTTACAATATTATTCTAATATAAAAGGAATCACCTAATTGGGACTGATAAGTGTTGGAAGAGTAGGGATGCTGGTAGGTGAGCTGAAAACTCATCTATTTATCTTATCGCAAAACATAATGAAAAACTTTCAAGAAATTACACTTGGTCTGACAAATATAAATACGTTTATGTGGGAGAGTGGACTTTAAACTGATTGTTCCCTTATTGATCTGATTTATTATGAATCTGTTGAGCAGTTTAAATTGAGTAAACTGTAGCCCCAGTTAGTTCAGTTCTCTCCTTAAATTCAACAGAGTTGGGTGGACCTCAGGTTACTGCTAAAAAAAAAACAAACAAATAAAGACAAGAGAGATATGAAAGAAACCCTTCAGAAGTCAAGTTTTCTAACTGAAAATGCTAAGAATCCCAACTATCTTTCTCATATCACATGAGATTGCTACTGCCAAAAGAAAGAAAAAGAAAACAATATTGTAGGTATTTTTATATAAATCATTATCTTAATTTAAATTTTTATGGAAGAATTTTGCACACATAAATAGGAAATGGTAAAATACCCATAATTTTTCATGCCAATAGAAGTTGGGTAGATGTACCACCTACAATAATGTGAAAACACAAAGAGAAAACATATAGGTAAGGTCTGGCATAAATGCCACTGAAGCCATGTACAGCAGTGAGTTCCAGCATAGATTTAAGATAGTTTTAAACAAACTTTTCCTGTTTAATAAGTGGCTCGTTAACGGTAAGTGGCTCATTAAAAAAGAAAAAAAAAATGTCCTGAAAAAACTATTTAGAAAATGATATTCCATTTAACTAAATGTGCTAGATGTCTTCTTTTGCCTGAATTTCCCTGAGGTGACAATGCCTGATGTTAATCGTTCTGTGAAATTCAGGTTGTACCTGCAACACCAGATGGGAAGTCATTCAAGTGTTCACCCTCATTCCACCGCACCCCCTTGATAGTTTCACTTCACAGTCAATTATTTTGAGAAATATTTCTGTTCTGAGTTTTTTTGTTCTCACTAGGGTTAATCTGAACATGGCCTTGTTTTTCTTTTTATGTACTGAGCCAAATCATGGGAAATGAAGCATTCTTCATTGGTGTGTTGTAAGATTGTTGATCTCTATATTTAAAGACATTATCTAGGGTTGAGAAACTCCACGTTTGGAAACTCAAAGACAGACCTAAATTTTTCTTTCTGCTATCTCTGTGTGTATACTCTATAATGTTTTACAGGAATTATATTCTGGGAGATGGAAGTAAGAACTACCAGCTTTCTTATATATGTAGAAGGTCAGGAATCTTCCATGCCCTTTACAGTATGTTGTTTTCTATTTCAACAGCAGCTTTATGAGGTAGGTAATAACATTATAATTTTTCAAATAATAAAAAAAATGGGTACCTATGATATAAAGTAACTTATTCTAGGTCCCAAAGCTTGCAGACAGCAAACGGGTTTTAAACCTAGTCTTTCTGCCTCTATAACCTATTTTATTTTTAATTACACTGTATTTTTTTTTTTTTTGGTCTCAAATGCAACACGAATGAAAACTGAATACCAGCTCTTCTTTCAAACTCTTGCTCATGGCAGAGTGTGCTGAGAAAAGCTTTCATAAGTGCTTATCTTAACCATCAGAAGAGGTAGATGCTACCTGCCAGGCAGAATGTGAATGGTTTGAGTCAGTTGGCATGGTTTTTGTTTTGTTTTGGTTCGGTCTTTTGCTTTTGTATTTTTTTTTTTATTTTGTTATTGTTGACTACAAAACTCTAAAATTAGAACACATAACCCCTAATAATCATGATTCTACATGGGTGGATTTGATGACAGTATTGTTACTTGATTTTCTTTCCGCTTCTTACTTTTTCTTATGCTGGAAGCAGTGACTTATCTGATTTGTGAATTTTCAAGAAAAACCTTTTCCTCTTTTCTCTTCTTGCTGAGATCTGCCAATCTGCAGGTAACATGCATTTTAGTCAGCTCTCTGCTTTATGATAGAAGAAACCTGCACCAGTTGAGCTGTAAACTGGTTAGTACTAGTTCATCAGGAACATGGCTTAGATATTGCCACCAAGCTACCAATATTGATGCAAAAGTTCTAACTTTTTACCCTTTATTTGTATGACTCCTGTGTCTACTCTTTTTTTTTTTAATTAGCTGAGGAAATTATTGATTGAATTCTTCCATGATCTGATCCATGTGAACTCATTTATCTTTCTTGTCTTGGTCACTGATCCTGCCATACTTATTTCCTATTTTTCCCGGAAGAAGCCAATCGTCTTCAGAATTTAACACTTGACACTCCTCTGTCTTCTTCCTGTGCCAGATTATATAATTTCATTTAGGTTCTTCCTCAAGTGTTACTGCTACATATATTTACATATATGCCACATCTAAAATTTTTTATATAAAAAGAGAAAATCTTCAGTAACTATTGCTATCCTTTGTTGTCTTTCATGTTTGACACAATTAGAATTACATTATATGTTTATTTGTTTACCTGTTCATCTGTCTTCCCCACTAGAATATAAGCTTAATGAGGGTAAATTTAGGCTTCCTTCTTTCTTGCTAGATTCTCTCTCTTTTTTTTTTTTTTTTTTTTTTTGGCAAGGCAACCATTGGTTGACTCCATAGATTGCAAGGACTTTGTCAGTTTACAACCCCTTATTTATTTATTTTTTTAATGCCTACAGCACCTGGTCTTCCTAGGTGGTCGCCCATCCAAGTACTAACCAGGCCTGATCCTGCTTAGCTTATGAAATAAGATGGGATCGGGCTTATTCAGGGTGGCATTGCTGTAGACTTGTATGGTTTTATATTATATATATAGTTGGCACACTATAAAAATTAGTTGAATATGCAATATATGAAACTTATCCAAGTTGGCATCTGCCAAATAAAAATGCTCAATATACTGCAAATGAATGTGCTTGGGAGAAGTAATGGGGCCCTGGAGTCAGACAAACTAGGATTGTGGCATTAAATGCAAACCTCTGTTTACTCGCAACATTCTGCAGTGCCTTTCTCTACTTTTTTTATTTCCCTAAATAGATGATAACCTCTAAATACTTAGTAGATTAGCACCACTCATACTTGATTTAGGTTGTACTTTGGAATGTATGCTAGCAAGGGGTGAGGGATGGAGGAGAGGAGAATATGACCTAGACTCCAATGTTACCAGCTTTAGAAAGCCAGAGCATTTTAGCATAAGAAGAGGTCTTACAAATCAATAGATGAGGAAATAGATCATATTCTAGTTGCAGCTATTCTAATTGTGTGACTTTATGGTAAGTTCACATTGATAAATTTAAATTTTTTTATCTTCAAAATTGAGGAACTAGGTATATTATTCTATTCATCTTGCATGCATTCTGAGTGTATAACCTGTAATCTCTGAATGTCTAATGCAAGTACAAAATTTTATAACATATTCTACTTTATTATCCCTTTATTGTAATATGATATGTGACTAATAGTCAATGTCAGACTTTATCAGTCACTAAAGACTTATTAAGGCAGTTGTTTCTTCCTCTATTTAAATTAGATACTGAATTACTTTAAGATACTACTAGATACTATTCATGTATTAAGATACATGAAAACATAAGCAGAAAGGAGACCTTCTATGTGCTAAATAACATACTATAAATGTTATATATATTATCTCTTTTATTATTCATAAGTATCAACTGATATAAGAAATGTCAGTGGGAAAATTTAGAATCAGAGTGGTTAAATATCTTTCCTTCATTCTAAAAAGGTTTTTTTTTCTTTCAGAATTCAAACCAAGGCTAAATAATAATCAAAATCACAAAAATAGTAAACAAATAACATCATCTATTATTAATTGAATACTGAATATGTGCCATGTAGTGTCTTATAACATTTTATAAACATACGTTCAGTATTAAAATAACATAAGTAAGCATCAATATTTCTCTCCTTGTTAGAATTGCTTTTGGCTATCAATTATAGAAAATCCATGTATATGGACAAGCCATATATATGGACATTAATCAGGTGAAATAAATAAGGATTTATAATTTGGTAGGCTGTTTCAGTGGCTCCACAACACCATCATGAATGACAGTATTTTCTATCTTTCTACTCTTCAGTGTTTTATCTTCATGTTTGCCCCTTCATTGTCTCCAGGTGGCTGCACTTTTCAGGCTGCCTGTATGAACAGGCAAGAAGAAGAGTGAAGGCCAAAAGACAAGGTTAAGTATTTTCAATATTTCCCAGTATTTATAATTAATTAGAAATTGATCATATCTCAACCTTTAGAAAGTCAGTGGCTTTGGGGACTGAAATAAGTTGATTATAGTGCAGGGTTCAGGTATATAGATGAGTGCATTTATAGCTCTAAAAAAAATTATAAAAATGTAAGGTATATTGGTTTCCATACTTTTCTTATAAATTTTTAATTTTGATTGTATTTTGTGAGTGGGGGTAATTTTTTCTCATTCAAATAACCCACGATTATTTATTTGTTGAATAATACATGCATCAGGGATCTTTGCTTTTTCTCATGAAGGAAAGGCAAATGTGAGGCATCTGTTACTTAATATGATCATATCATTATTTATCTATTTTTTTCTAATAGTGACTATTTGCATGCATATATGTATGTATTTCACAGTCAGAAATATGCCGTAATAAATATTTGTGTGAATATATGTTTTCCCATATATCTGGTTATTTTCTTGAAAAAATTACTGAGTAAAGGATATAAATATCTGACAGTTCTTCAACTGCCAACTTGATTGTGTTAGAATTGTAGCAATTTACATATCTTTTGACAGAAATATCCTTCTGTTTGTTTATCTTATAATTTTATGTTACAATTTGTTTAGTCTGTCAACTCTGTAGATGAAAAATGATATTTCAATATGATTTTCTAATTACTGATGAGGTGAAATTGTGTATTTATGTGTGAGTGTATATGTGTCACTTTTGTTTGTTCCCTGGATAGTTGCCTGTCCAGGTCCATTTAGAAACAACCGCCCTATCAAACAGATAAATGACTAAGTATTTGTGATTATGTCTAAGAGCTCATCCATTTATTGAAATATTTACTTCACTTCCTTTGTGCCTCAGGAATTGTGATAACTTTTGAAAGACAATTTACATTTAGATGCTTATAAATATTTTCAGACCCATGTCTACATGGACAAAAATTCTTCCTGAGAATCATTTTCATTCTTATGGTACCTTATTCATTGGTATTCTTTGGAATACGAGATCAAAATCTACATATTTTCTTATAGTTCTTACAACATATTCTTGACCGCATTTTCTTAGTTAGTGGGAGTTCTTAGGGAATAATGTATCCTTCTTATAATATTTATATCAGTGATTCTCAAAAATTTACATGCTTAAAATAAAAAACAAAGCAACAATTTTTTTAAAATTACCTCATTCTGAATAGTTAAGACTAGCTCTGTTAATATCTATTTACTAATAAAAATAATCTAAGGTGGTTAAGGGTTACATTCTTGGAAAATGTGGCTATCTTTCTATCATGTGATTTTATATTTTGGGGGTTTTTTAAGTCAGGATTGTGGCTACTCTAGTCTTGTTCTTCTCAATCCAGCCCTGAGACCCAGGTTCCTTTTTATCACCCTCTGCTAGGGGCGCTTCTTATCAAACTTGCTAGTGTACTGGTTTTCTAGAACCAGTAATGTTTTCCAGTCTTGCCAATACCATGTTCCTTATATCTACCCCCCAGATTTTTTTCCTGTCTCTTATCCTCAGATCACTCTCTTCTTGCTTATTCGACTGCTGACAATCACCTGTGATTCCACTCTTTATCTTCCCCTTTCAAAATTAAGCTGGATTAAATCTCCCTAATGTCTCCACCTCTCTGTCCTGGTATCGAAAGACCCTTTCTCAGGTGGGTATTCTCCGCTAGGGATCCCTGCACCCTAGAGTGAGATTCCAGTATAAATTGTAGCCCTCAAGTTCAGCCACATCCTGCTTTTAGTTATACAGCGTTTTTAAGTAGTAAAAGCTGCTAAACTCTGCCAAGGTTAAGTCTTTATCAGAGATATGTTTATTCCAGTTTTAAGCAACTTTTGTTATGTGTTATATCTTTTAAGTCATCTCTTGTTGACAAAATCAGTATTATCAAAAACTGTTCATCCTTTAGTAATTGAGAAAAAAAAAATTTGATGATAGAATTGCATGGTCATTGAAATGAAATGCATGCTAGCCCTGCAGAGCCAATAGCTCATTGAGTATTGATAATTACGTATCCATAGAACACAGTTTGATGCAAAGTCATTTAGAATATTTTTTCCTGTTTTATGGTTTCTAAGCTTTACTTATAATGTTAGTAACAAATAGCCTGGAAATTCATTCTTTATTTTAAGAGAACTTTTATATACATGGCTTGAAAGACCTGAACATGACCCACTTGTCTATTAAGGCACAAAAGTCAATTAATTCTACTTATAGCAACCAAAGGGAGTTTCCAGAAAATTACTAAGTTAAAGAGGACTTTTCATAATTTATTTTATGTTTTATATAAATAGTATACATTTGTTTTATTTTTCAGGTTTTATTTTAAATTTATACAACAAACAGAAATTCTATTAACAACTCTGCTGCCCATAGATTACCACTAAATTTGATGTAAACTAAGGAAACTTTGAAGTAGCTTATGACATTTCAATTTGAGGACAAATATACATCAATAATACCAGAAATGTGTTAAAATTTATGAGGACTGATATGGGGGAGAGAGAAAAGAAAGATAAAAGTTAAAAAACTCCCTTGAAGTGATTTTTCTCTTGCAAATGATAAAGTTAGGCTTCCAAAATAAATTTTAAAGATATGTATATTGTAAAATCTACTATGTTCAGAACTGTTTTTTTTTAAGTAAATAAATCTCTTTTTAATTTTACATCTGTTTTTATTTATTTATTTATTTATTTATTTATTTATTTATTTATTTATTTATTTTACTATTTGAGGCAAAGAATTCACATACTCATTTTTCACAGACCCCTAAAAATCTCTTTAATTAAATGAATTATACATTTATTTTCATCACTTAAAATGCAATAATTTTACAGATCAATAATTGTAAATATTAGACATCAACTGTGAATTAAAACTATTAGTATTTTTTTATTGTTTAAAAACATTTCCTTTTAGGTTATGCAACAACAGCCTTTTTTTACCTAGGATGTTCTGAATAATTGCAGAGAATTATACATGTACCTCCTTCTATTTGCAGAGAATTAGCAGCATAATTATGCTAAAGAAAATTTTATAATTTTTTTTAGTAAAAAATAAAACAAAAAGAAGAAACAAAAAAAACAGAAAAAATACAAATATGTAGAATAAGGTAAAAATATATATATGTTGACTGAATTAATAATGTCTTGTGTAACTGAAAGTAGAAATAGAATCAAATTACATGACAATCTGGAAAAGACACAATAATTTACTTGGACCAATCCATTCACTGAGAAAAATTAGCCATGCTGACAAAAACTGAGACAAAAATTATGTTTGAATGTTTGAGAGCATAGGGGAACAACAAAGATTTAATGAATTATAATTCCCAGAGAGAAAGGAAACTAAGCAAAATTATCCAGATTTTTAAAAATACTTTTTCTAATGAAGTATCTTTCAATTTAAGCAGGGGAAAATGGTTCCTGAGCCAAGAAGCTAATCAGAAATCTGAACCTGAATATCTGATAATTCAAACGATATTTTCATCAAAGCATGATACTGGTAGAATAAAAATTAAAGTTGAGCTCCTATCATATTAGAGAGACTATAGTAAACACCCAGGATTTTCTACTAGAATCCAAAAGATTACATCCAAGAAATAAAAGCTAAACTGGAGATAAATCAGCTGTCACTGAAAATAAATATGAAGCACCTAATTTCTAAGAGGATTAAAATAATCTGATCTTAACCTAGCTGCCTGCCAGAAGAAAATTAAATCCTATCCATAAGATATCTACAGAGATACCAATCAGCTATATAATTGTGATATACAATTCAGTCAAAAAACTCAACAGGACCTTTTCCAGGTAAGATGAAGTAATTTGTGGCAGAGTGAGGCTCCTGTTGCAACTAGAAAAGCCAGATAAATTATAAAATCATATTTTTAAGGGCATCACAGGGCTTCAGAAATAAGGCTTAGCTGAGCTATAATTCACAGAAAAGTGATTTGAGATGAATTGAGGATGGCCAGCTGTTTTGCTTTTCTTTTGATATTTGCTGCTTCTTCACGTGACCTGAAGATCGAGCTTGTTCCAGAATGATACCTTCCACAAATAGGAAGATAATCTAACAGCAGATTTTGCAGACTGACATATGACTCTTTTAGTGCCTTCAAAGTCTAAGTTAATTCTGACTCTGGAGTTTCATACAAATCAGGAAAAGTAAGCCAAAGGCTTAAAAATAAATAAGTTCACTATCTTGAAGCCTCCACATGCTTAGGAGAAAATTATAGATACACATGGGGAGAAGTCCCTCCTCAGTCACAACTACAGTCTCCCTTAGAGATATTTATAAAATTTAAAATTACATTTGTTGGGGAAGCTGGGAAGCTAATTTGGGAACCCAAGAATGGCTGAAACATATTACTATAGAACTGAGAGATAAGATACCATGCAGAGAAAATAAGAATATATTTGATATAGATGGAATCTTTCAAATATTAATAGATATCAAAAGAGATAATAAAATATGATAACAAGAGAAAAAGAAAAGTAAAAGCAGATCTATAAGTGAACTAGATATTGAAAATCAGAAGTAAATATTTAAAATGTAAAGAGAAAATTGAATAAATATAATAGTATAGAAGACATGTCAAACACAGTCAAATATATTAACATACATGCATTAAAGTTTCAGAGGGAAATAGTGAAGAAGAAAAGCAGTATTTGGAAATATAAAGGGTGAACAGTTTTGTAAAACTGATGAAATACATAAATAGATTAAAAAAGCTTGGCCAATTCAAAGCAGCATAAACACACACACACCCCCCCCATCCACTTCTATACATAATAGTGAAACTTCTGAAAACCAACCCACGGTGAAAATCTTCAAAGTATACAGGAGAGAAGAAAAAATGTCAAAGTAAAAAATATATGCTGATGCTGACTTTTCAGTAAAAACAGTGGAAGCTGGGAGGCAATGTTATGACATGCTTAATGTGGTAAATGCAAATAATAGCCAACCTAGTAATCTATATTCAGAAAAAATTTTTCAAAAATAAAGATGAGATATAGATGTTTTCAAAGAAAGAAAAAACAAAATTTGAAACAAGCAGGCCTATAAATAAAAATATAATACATTTAAATAACAGTTAAGAAATACCACAATGGAAGCATGGATATGTAGGAAAAAATGAAGAAAACTGAAAAGGGTAAATAGATGGGCAAATATAAATAAATATTGATTGGACACAAACAATATTTATAGTTTTGATGAGTTTAACCTAATCTAAAACTAAAACTTATGGCAACAAAAGATGCACAAGGAGGATATAACTTAATAATTTTATGTCTCTGGTAATATTGGGAAAGATGTAAATATTATTTTTTAGACTATAATAAGATAATGGTTGATGTTATAACCCTCTGAGCAATCACTTAGATATAATGTATAAGTGATAATTTAATGGAAAATTTAAAATATATATAACATATCTATAAGATATCATATATATTAATATATATTATAATATATAATATAAATATATAAAAGTAAATATATATTGGGTTACTTCAAAAGAAAAGAGATAAAAATGTAACATAGGCCAAATTATACAAATGATAACTAATAGCAAAGGGTAAAAGAAAACACAACTACATAAAATGTAAATGTATATTATACTTCAAGTAAATTACTCAAATTGGAGAATATATAAAAATACAAATTCTTCATACATGTTGCTTACAAGGAATACACTGTAAATACAAGGATGAGAACATGTTTCTTTTTAAATTTCACAAAGAAGATAATCAAAAGTAATTTGGAAAATCTATATTAATAACATACAGATTTTAACACAAAAAGAATCAATAGGGACGAAAAGAGAAATCTTGTAGTTATTAGGAGACTGAACCTAAGAGGAAGATATTATAATTCTATATCTGCACCCCCTAAATAATATAGCTTCCACATATATAAGGCAAGAATTAACTGAAGAAAAAGCAGACTAGACAGACTCATAATCATAGTGACAGATACTAGCAAATATAACTAATAAACTAATAGAAAGGGAAAACAAAAATTCTATGAGGATGTAAAACTTGAACAATATAGGTAACAAATTTGATCTCTAATTGTTATGGGTACAACAATCGATATTATAGCAAATAACAAATACCATATTATTTTCAAGTTTATTTGAATATATACCAAATTGACAAGATACTTTCCTTAAAGAAAAACATGATAAATTTAAACTGTTAAAAATATTCATTGTATTCTCCCTAACTATAATGGATTTAAGCTAAATAAAAACATTAAAAATAATAAATAGAAAAGACCAACTAAGTGTAAATTAAGCAATGTATTTCTAAATAATATGTGAGTCAAAGAAATTAGCAAGTATCTTACATGAATGGTAATGAGGACACTACAGATAAAATGTGTGGGAGGAAGCTAATGTATAACTTTAGAGCTATATAGAAGAAAAGTAAAAATAAATGATTAAAACTTTCATTTTAGAAGCCAGAAAAAAATCAACAACAACAAAAAACAAGCAAATAATGGGTTCACTCTTTGAAAAAATATAAAAAATTAATAAACCCCCCAAAGAGTTATTAACAGTAATAAAAATGTCAATATCAAAAAAGGAAAATTATAGAATTATTTAAAGTTAATAGATGGATCTTATGAAGATTTTAAATTCATTAATTTGACAATTTGAATAAAGCATACAGATTTTTTGATAAGTACAACTTTAACAAATGTGACAAGAGAAAAAATAGGAAATCCAAATACTCTGATGTCAATTAAGGATATTAAATTATTATTTAAAATTTTCCCACAAGTCTATGGCCATGCCACCCTGAACATGCCTTATCTTGTCTGATCTTGGAAGCTCAGCAGGGTCGGGCCTGGTTAGTACTTGAATGGGAGACCACTTAGAAAGACCAGGTGCTGTAGGAGTAAAAGAAAGAAATAAAGTAAAATTAAATTAAAAAATTAAAAATAAAATTTTCCCACAGAAACAGACCAGATTCTACTAGTGATTACTACCAAATATTTTAAGACAAAATAATATAACTCCTTCACAAAATGTTACAGAAAATACAAAAGAGAAAAAAAAAATCTATGTTTTATATGGCTAACACAAACTTGCTTCTAAGACTTAAAAAATATAGAAAAGTAAAAAAAAACAAAAACTTAGAACAACTTTTCTCTCGAATGTAGATGCAAAATTCTTTAATAAAATTAAATATAATGATAAAAAAGAATCTTAAGATTTTTTTTCAGGCAAAGACTGTTTAGCGTTAGAAAAATAAACAATTTAATTTATCACAATAAAAGAAGTCATATGATTATTTCAATAAGTATAGACAAAGCATGTAAATAAATTAAAAATTTTTACAATGACTATTTGGCAAAATTGAAATTAAGGGAAACATCTTTCTTTTACATACACACACACATACAAACACACACAAAACTAAAAGAAAACTCAAAGGATTCAATGAGGAAATAATGAATATATTCTGTAAGATTAGAAATGATGGAGCATATAGATATCATATTATAAAGTTGAACACCTGAAATGTAATAGTTATTAACCAATATTACCCCAATAAATTTTATAAATTAAAAAAAGAAGATTGGAAGCAAAACATAAATACTTTTTAGCATCGGTCTTGTTCAGCTAGTGTCATAAAGCAGGAAGAAAAACTTAAAAAATCAGAATTGTAATAGAAATAATAAAAAATAATTACAGAAAAGTTATAAACAATGAAGATTTTTCAGAAAAGAAATATTAAAAATAGTGAATTTGGCAAGATTCTTTGATGCAAGTTCTTTTTGTAATATCAATTTTACTTTTGTATGAGCAAAAGGAATAAGATCAATAAAAACTTAAGACATTATATACAGTAGCATAAATTTCAACAAATACCTGAAAACAAACCTAACAAAAATAAATAAATAATACATACTAAAATGTAAAAAAAAAAAAAAACCAAAAAATTAAAGAAGAAATTAATGACGAGATATACCATTATGAATTGGAAAAGACTAAATTTTATAATGATGGCAATATTCCATAAACTTGTCTATAGATTGTAAGCAATCTTGAAATTCTGATATTCGTTTGTTAGCTCTTGAGGTAATTAACAAGCTGACTTTAGATATTTATGTGTAAGTGCAAAAAACAATGCTTGGAAATTTTTAAGCCTGTAAATTTAAGAGCAACTAAAAGCAGTTTGCAGCAGTTGGTGAGAATGTCATTTTCTGGGTAAGCTTTGAATGATTAAAATTCTATTGTCTTAGATTCTGGTGCGAGCGGAACAATCTAGGAAGGAGCCAAGTGATTCACTGAGTAAACCAGCATAGATTGATTCAGTTACAGTGTTAGACTCATTCTTTTTGGTACAGTCTTACGATCACAAAGATCCTTAAGTTTCTAAACTAAAGGAAGCTCTAGGACTGTAGCAGTTTACCTCTGTTAGGAGACCCAGCCCCCTCACCCTTCCAGTGGAATTTGTCATTCCCTTTTAGTTTTTCTACCTCTGTTGCTTCAGTAACTATTCAGAGTCCCTACTGTTTAGTTCACACTGAAAGGCAAAAATCTACATATTCTGCCACAAATTGGTAAGATGTGTAGCTGACGAAGGTACTATCTCAATAGGAGGCCTGATATACTATAGCAAAAGCGTGGTAGTGTAATTAAAAAACACCAGTAGGTAACTGAACATTTCATGTGTGAGAAAATGCCTTTGGGAGATGTGTCACTGTACTCCTAGTGTTTGGAATGCACTGCAGCTCAGTAGCAGCATTCAATTCCATGAGCATTTTGTGTGTGCAGACAACCATAACACTGTGGGCAAATGATGTACAAACGAATTGACATGATCTCTCACCTCAAAGAAATTTTACTCTAATGGTGCAGGTAAGATATACTCACTCCCAATTAAACCAAGTCTTAGTGTGAGGGCACAAAGATGGGACAATCCTCAGTGAACAATTCTAGAAAGGCTTCAAATGTGAGATAAAACTTTAGGTGGCCCCTCTTGCACCTTTCACAGTGAAGTTATGGGGAGGACACTGGAGACAAAAAACTGCAGGAGAACCTCTGTACCACTGGAGATCTGAGTTTCCATTAGACATTTCATAACGAAACAATCTTAACATTTCCCACATGCAACATGCTGAATTATTTGAAATGGATTTTCTATAGATCGTAAACGGAATTAATACATAAAATCCTTAGAACTCTGAAAAATATAGTTTTCATGTGGAAATATTTTTTTTCTCGATTCCTTCATAGAAATTCTCTTATGCTCAAGGCCAATGAAGACTGAAATTTAGGAGCCCTAAGAAATATATTGTTTCTCAAAATTATCAAAACATAATGGCTAAATTTCAAATCTCTAAAAGCCCAACTTACAGTTTTGCTTTTTCTTTTAATAAAAAAGTTGGATTGAACAGAGTAAAGTTATGCCTCAGGGATAAGAAATGTTTAGCATCATAAATGCCTACAAAATAGTCATAAAATGTGTTTTTCTTATCCTGGATAGCCCAATATCTTGGAATATTTATGTTGTTCTACTGTTTTAGGGATATAAGACTTTGAAGTTAAGCCTTTTCCCCTAAGTCTAGGATTTTTCATACAACAACACAATCTGGATTTATTCCTTACTACCTTGTATTTATTTTCTATGCTGTATAACAAATTACCCCAAATTTAGCAGCCTAAAACAACATGCATTCATTATCTCACAGTTTCTGTGAGTTAGGAGTCTGGGCATGGGTTGGCCGAGTTTTCTTCTCATAGTCTGATAAAGCTGAAATCAAAGTGTTCACCAGGCTGTGTTTAGTTTTGAGTTTAGAGTATTCCTCCAATCCCGTCTGGTTTTAGAATTCAGGTTCTTATAGTTGTACCACTGAAGTCTCTATTTTCTTACTGGTTGTCCCCTAGGGGCCACTTATAGCTTCTACAAAATGCCACAGTTCTTTGTGTGTGGCCCTCTCATGGGTCCCCTCAGAACATGGTATCTTCCTTCTTCAAAGTCAGCAAAAGGATCTGTTTTCTGTGGTTTTCTTCAGGAAGTACCCAGACCCTCTTTCAAAGGCTTTCACCTTTGAAAGTCAAGACCACCCAAGATAATCTTTTTTTGATAAATTCAAAAATCACAGATTTGAGACATTAAATATACTTTTAAAATCTCTTCACTTTTGTCATATAACACAAGCTAATCAAGGAGGACTATGCCACGATATTCATGGGTGCAAGTCATACTCAAAGGTAGGGGATTATAGAGAACATATACACCAAGGGAGCAGGTGCCGGAGTCCAGCTCCGGCAGACCAGAGTCCCGGAGGGAGGTACAGGTGCGGCGAAAGAGTGATGAGCATTCAGACGAGATGGTGGGTGGAATGCTACAATCTTTATTTTGCAAAGCCGTTATATAGTGCAAAAACAGTTTATCACCCAGGGCAAGTTGTCAAACATAATAATTACAATGGTTGACTTATGGGTTTAACTGATCATATCTCTTTCGTTTGCTGTTCTTAACAATAGACAATGACTTCTGTCCCTAAGCATGTGCGGGTAGCCACATCGTGCGGGTAGCCACATCACCAGGGTATTATTTTCCTGTTCTTTTCCTCGTTCTTGTTAAAGATTACCTTCTACCCTTTTTTCATTCTGTCTAAACACAAAGATCGATTTTTCTTCTATTCACTACCTGTCAACCCATTGGCCAGGGGTGCAAGTGGAGGAATGCTTATAATTACTAGTCTATATTCCCATGACGGTAGCCAAGCAATAATTTTCAGCTTATACACAAGTGATTGTTTCTTATGCTATGTAGGTAAGCAGAGTCACTCAGGCAGTTAGCGTCTGAGCTCATTGTTACAAGTTTCATGATTAACAGAATGTGGTAAATTCCTGTAAGATTTCTAAGTAATTTCTACTAATGTTTCTCTTTCCCAGTCCCCTATTTCATCGTTAATATTCCTTCACTATTCCCTATTAATGCTATTAATAGCAAAGTTACAAAACATGCAAGGAGAGAGAGGAAAGCCAGCCCACATATCTCGCTGCTCTGCAGCCGAGACTGTCCCCCGGTGACTCTGTCATGCCGCAGGGGTGTTTTGGCTCCCGACAAGCAGGAATCTTAGAGACCATCTTGAGTCATCTACCACATAACCCAGAGCACTGATCTCTCAGTTTCAGTCTGTTTGCCAGTCACTAGTTAGATATATATGAACTACCTCAATAAACTAGATAAAGTTTATGTTCATCATCTCATTCGTTTATTCATTTTACAAATTTTTAGGTCATGCATTTTTCCAGGTTAATGGAATAGAAAAGTTGACAAAATAAAGATTCTTTTACTGGAGGAAACAAATAATAAGCCAGCTAACAGATAATTTTATATGTTGATAAGTCTTAGGGTATAAATTATCATCTGGAACACTACAATTTTAGAACTATTTTAGAAGAATTGATATAGAGTTATTGAATCAAATTTTACAAACAAAACAAATAAACCACTTTTGAAAATGTTTGATTCTGACTGATAACTAGATTAAGAAAATATTACATCAGAGTACCATTTAATATAATGATTACTAAAATTAAGGGAATAATACTGTAGAAATGCAGAAGAGTCACTGAAACTTTGTGATATGTACTTGAGAAAACTTTTTCTATATTTATTATATACCTTAAGAGTTGATATTACAAAAAAATATTGTTAATGTGTCTACTTTTCAAAGTCCATCAAGTAGTGTAAGGGATAAAAGCAATTTTAAAGATATGATTGTGTATTGAATCAATGTTATCAAATATGTAAACCACATAAATCACTACCTTGTTTTCTATGATTTTAAAATGAGTAATGAATGTAAAGTGTTTGCATGGTGGCTAGCAGACAGTAAGCACTAGGTAGGTAAAACCAGATAAATTTACCATGTAAAATTTATGACCTTGGAAAAATGATTTAATATTTTTAATCATTTTTTTCTCACCTGAAATATGGGATAATAAGAAAATGTTATACTTCCTTTAAAAATAATAATTCACCAATGCTGGTATTCAAAAAGAGAGAGAGATTCATGTTATAAAAGGTATGTAATTTGAAAAGGCAACACAATGTGCATGTACAAAAACATACACACTTAATGATGGATGTGTTAATGAACTAATGGGAGGAATCGTTTCACAATATGTGTCTGTGTATATATATATATATATATATATATATACACACATACATACACACACACATTGAATTTGGTTAGCTTATAATTTGGGCTAAAGTGAATAATAACTGCTATTAATAATTTTATATATGGCATATGATACACATATATAGATACCTTAAAGTTCTGGGTACTAAAATTAGCATCTGATTTTAGTAAATGTTACTACTGGATAGATCAATTTTCACTACAACTGGCTCATGGCTGAGCATTCTAGACAATACTTGCTATTATTAGTTTTCTGTTGTTGTTGTTATTGTTGGTTCAAATAATTTTATTCATTTTCAGGAATTGTAGTGATATTTCACTAGAATTTCAAGTAATATTTCCCTGGTGATTAACTATACTGAATATCTTTTCATATCAGATGTTTTTATATTCTGATATTTTCATCTATTAAGGTAACTGTTTTGCTTTCATTTTTTCACAGTATTTTATTTTAAAAATTTACACTGACATATTTTCACAGTGAAAACAAGTACAGCCACTACCTAGATATGATCATTAATAGTTTATTCTATTTGTTTTGTCACATTCTTTTTCTATAAATTCACTCCATCCGGTCATTAATCAATTTTATTTATTTTGATGTACTTTAAAGTAAGTTGAAAAGATAAGTATCCTTTCCACTCTTGAAGGTTATTTTTGAAGATTATAAGATATTACATTAGAAGTATATTCTTTTGCCACTTAGAAGATGCCTTCTTTCATCATTTCTTCTGATGTTACTTATCAATCTTATGTTGCTCTTTGAAGGTAATGTGTCTTTTTTTTAACTGCCTTAAAATTTTTCTCTTTGAGTTTTAATTTTTAACATATTTATTACAATGAATCTGAGTATTAATTTATTTGATTTTTATTGCTTAATTTTTTAACAGCTTTATAAATACTTAACTTGAAGTGTTTCATATGTTTGGAAAATTATTCTGTATCTCTTAAAATATTGCTGCTCTCTCTTTTTTTCTTCCCCTTAGAGCACAATAATTATATTTGGTCAGGGATTTTGCCCACACAATCATAAGCTTTTTATGATTTTTTCTATTATTTTTTGCTCTCTCTGTATATTAACCTGATTATGTTTTTGACCCATTTTTTAGTTCACTGATCCTCTCTTCTGTTGTGTCTAGTTTACTTGTAAATTCATCTGTTTAAGTCCTTAATTTCAACTATTAAGATTTTCTTTTCAGTTTTTTACTTCAGTTATTGTTTTAAATAACTTTTCTTCTTTGGGCAATTTCTCACTTGTGACATCTATTTTCTTAAAACATTTAACAATAGGTAATTTAATGAGCATTTCTGAAAACCAAGATAACTAGGTCATCTGCAAGTACATTCTCTCTCTCTCTCTCTCTCTCTCTCTCTCTCTCTCTCTCTCTCTTAGTTCAATGTTATTGTTATGGTTGGAAACTCACATTTGGAAAGCATAAATTTTATAAAAATTCTAGAGATTTGTATGATAATGTCTTCCTTAAGTGTGGGTTTATCCTGTTCTCTGGTAGGCAGCATGAGTGAGGTTAAGTCATTTTAATCCAATTTTTAAAAAGCTGTAGTTGGTCACACTTATTGTAAGGTCAGTATTTGCTTTCTCTGAGAACTTGCTTTATTTACTAGGGACTCTCATTCTTGGTTTGCTCTCCATCTCCCTTTCTACCTCTTTAATATTAAAATCCACTACTAAAATCTACTTTTTTTTAGTAGCTTTTTGCAGAATGTGTTGGCCTCTTGCCTGGTATAGTTTAAGACTCAAATGAAAGGAAATACAATGTTTAACTTACTTATTTGAGCTTCTTTTGGGAATTTTGGCCCTTCAGCTTCTGGCAATTTTGGTAATTCCAAATTTTAGCTTTTCTTTCTTCAGTCCTGAGAGATAACCAAAAGCTATGTAAGCTTCTTTGCTTCTTAGCTAAAATCTTCCCCATGAAATCTTATGATCTCTCCCTTAAAAATGGGCCAAATCCATAACTCAGAATTCAAATGGTTTTTGTTCAGAAGGTATC
The DNA here is from genome assembly GCA_030015415.1 of Cynopterus sphinx. Classification (NCBI taxonomy): domain Eukaryota; kingdom Metazoa; phylum Chordata; class Mammalia; order Chiroptera; family Pteropodidae; genus Cynopterus; species Cynopterus sphinx. The sequence continues at coordinate 133,033,934 of CM057383.1, forward strand.
CAAGAAAAGTGCTGAGAAGAAATGTATGCTGAGAATGTAGATGAGTACTGGAGAGATATAGCTTGTGGTACTAGAAGGCTAGTTGGAAATAAAGAGGCATGGGAGGTAGAAAGATTTAATAAAATTTGTTGAGATGAAGAGAGATTTTGTATAGATATTCTTAGATTTTTTAATTCTACTTTTTCAAATTCTGATGTGTATTTCATTCAACCATATGTCACAAAGGACATTGATGATCTCTGACCACATCCTTTTCTTTTCTTCTTTGAATGCATTAAAATTTCTTCATATGTTTTTTAGGTTTTAATTTCTGTTTATAAGATTATCTCATAGGTCCTTGAAAGGGAAATGGCATGTATTATTATTGTATTATTGCTATAGCAAATTGCCACTAATTTAGTGGCTTAAAAAAGTGAAAATGCTTCTTACAGTTTTGTAAATCAGAAGTATTACTGAGCTAAAATCAAGGTGTCAGCAGAGCTGTGTTCCTTCTGAAGGCTCAAAATGAAAATGTATTTCCTTGTCTTTTCCAGATTCTAGAAGGCCAACTTCATTCTTTAGTTCCAAACCCTGTATCACTCTGACCTCTGTTTTCATTGTCACATGTCTATCTTGGGTTCTGACTCTCCTGACTTCTTCTTGTAAGGACCCATATAATTACATTGGTCTCACTCAGATAATTATAAATAATTTTCCCATTTCAAGATCCTTTATCACATCTGCAAAGTTTCTTTTTCCATTTACAATAATATATTCATGCATTTGGGGGATTAGGACATGGATATACTTGTGAGGATACTATTCTATCTAGGAAGCTGAGTATAGAAATTTTACAAAATATTCCTCTTAAATCAAGTAATAAATTATTTTGAAAAGAATAAAGTGTTCAGAAAATATCTGTTTTGCTCATTAAAATAATCTTTAACTTCTAGTGGACACTTGGAAATGACTTGGAAAACGTTCACTGAAGTAGACTCACAGTTAGCACATCTTAAGTGCCAAATTCCTAAATAAAATGTAAGTAGTCACCAATGACCCATTTATATAAGAATTTTATTTGGATCACATTGGAAATACCGAGAAATATCTAAGAATATCTATACAAAATCTCTCTTCATCTATTTCTAGGAGGATCTATAAAATGAGCATATAAAACATGTTCAAAGATGGAAAATTTCCAATCAAGCATAATAAGATAATGTCACTTGTCAGTACAGATCAATATTCTGGGCTTAATTGGTCCTAGAGCTTTAGGCTTGGCAAACAGATAGATCAGTATGTTTTAGACAACTCTTATATTTCCTGATTGATCCCTTCTGATAAAGTTTTCACTTAGAAGATTGTGTGTGTGTGTGTGTGTGTGTGTGTGTGTGTGTGTGTGTGTGTGTGTGTGTTGGGGTCACATACATTGGGACCAACCTTATATTTAAATATATTTTATAGTTTTATAATTCAATTACTTATCCCACTCATCATTTATCTGGCTTCTTTAAAAGATTGTTTACAACAAAAATGTTTGTACTATTTTTGAAAAAGAGACCATATTTTACTCATCTATTACCTCCTAAGACTAGGACCATTAATTTAACAGCACATTCACATAGATTAGTTTTTGGTTAATGAATTAGATTATTAACTTTGGAACTATGAACCTTGCAAAATGCAGATGGTGATACAAGAACTTCTAATTTTCCTTAACAATTATAGGTTTGACATCTATGTTTCCCAGTCCAAGAAATATAATTATAAAAAAAAATAATGTTTTGTATTAAAACATAAACTTATTCACTTGAATAAAAACATTTAAATGTGAAAAATATGTTTATGAAATCAGACTTTTATATTCATAGTCGAAAACAGATTTTAATGTTGTTAAAGCAAGTCCAAAGTTTTTTTCAGAGCAGAATCTCAATTGCCGATGATTAACAAGAAGACAATAGCTATCTTGCTTTAATGCCTAAAACCTGGTTGATTTTTTTTTTCATTTTGTTTTAAAATATCCATAGAGATGACATTTCAGGGTGATAAATTGACATAGTATATAGCAAATAAAATTGTACATGAAATAAAAAGCAATGATAGTAATAAAAATAACAACTGTTGTGTTGAGTGGAAAATCATCTTCCAAGGAGTTAATTGTTTGATCTGCATTATTTCATTAAAATCTCACAATTAGTCTAATGAATCAATTATTTAAAATCTCCATTTCAGAGATTAGAGTGCTGAAGTAGTTAAGATAGTTCCATTTTTTTTCCATTCTAATAATCAGATTTACAAATTAAATAAAGGTAAATAAAGAAGAGCTTAACATTCCCCTCAGCTTGGCTAAATTTTGGGCAGGATTTTTCCTGATGATAGGCCCATGATTTCTTTTTTATTAGGCCATTTACTTTAAAACATCTTTCAAGTAAATTTTTTTTCTGCTCCTTTGATGTATAAATCTTCTTTTTAAAGCTTCTTGCTGTTTTACAACCTAAGATTGTCTTTCTCTAGGACCTGGGGGTCATGCTTTTGAAATTCAATCACCTAGAAAGATAATTAATTCCTTGTCTCCCAGTCTCTGTGGGAGCCTAACTTTGGTGGGTGTCTTGTTCCAAGTTGTAAAACTATCACCCAACGTGAAGATACATAAAAGTTTGTTTGTTTATTTGTTTGTTTAATTGTTTGCTTGGTGGTTAAGGCCAATTAGCAAAAACATGGCCTACAATCCTTACTCCAACTCTTAGAGATCCTCCTGCTCTTTATGTCAGTGGAGATTAGTTCAGAGTGGGTCTGGTCTCTCTCCCTTATTACAATACACTTGAATAAAATCTTCTTTACCTGTTCAACTTTGTCTAGTGCAATTTTTGCCTTGATATTTTTAAGGCTTTAGTTTCTGAAGCATTAAGCCCATGCTTTCTTTCCAGTATGACTATATTATAGGAACAATGATCATGCTTCTGGAAAAAAATACATATTTATATACATTTCACTATTTGAAAGGTGAACATCACAAGTATTTTAGACTGCGTCATGGAGTTACATTTTCCTCTTTTTTCTTCACATACAATATTTACAAAAGAGGTCCAATACTCTGTATGACCTAAGTCATGACCTAGTAACAAGTGTTGGAAGCTTTAGAGAAATATACATTTTTACTATCAGAACTTTGATGAAATGTGTTGAAGTGTCAGTAATTGACTCAAGGTAGTCAAGCCTTACTTTACAATTTTAAGATATTTTTATGAGATTAAATATTCAGGTAGAAAGTAAAATTAGATATACTGTATAAAATCTTTTTTTAACTTTGGATTCTACAATTCCATTAAGTGAATTTGTTGAATGATATGGTAATTTGTAACATGTAAGGTACACGCTCTCAGTTGATAAAGAGAATGTGGATAAGTATATCGGTATCATTTTGAAGATAACGTTAATAGCTGAATTTCAGCCCATTTGTAGTATCACACCTATGTCTTTGATTCTAGGAGAGTGAGATTATTATAATCTTTGTAGATAAATAGTTTCTAATTCTTGTGCCTTAAGAGAAAAGGAACCAAATATTTGAGATGTAGTCACATAAATTTTTAAGATAAAAGTCAAAAGAACAGCTGATGTTGGTAAAGCAGATACAACAGTGATGAGACAGAGGGAGTGTTTCCGTGTAGAAAAGGTCAATCAAAAAGTCCTGTTAGTGGGACTGTAATTTGATGACTTTACCAAGGCTCAGATGATTTTTATTACTGTATTGAAATGACATGACTAGGATCCTCTTCTTCCACACACTTGTACATACAGACTTTTATTCGTTTGAAGCTCTTGGAAAGCCAGAATAGCAAGAGATGCATTTGTGGTAAGGATTCGAGAAAATGAGAGATACAGATACTCTAAACTTATTTTTTAAGCTGATCACTTTTCATACCATGTTTCTTTCAATTTAATAATCTAGATAGTGGCTCTAGCAAGTTTAGCAAATTTTCTATCTCATTTCATTATCTGCACATTGATTACTTTAAATCCCAGGAGTCAACTCTGTTTTATCTTCTAGGTCCTGTGAAACATTTCATTATTTCTTATGTACGGTTTACAAAGAACAGCACAAAATATAAATTCCAATACTAGAAACCCTTGTGAAGGACTGCAGTAAACCAAATGATTACTTCTGTCATTTTTCTTCTTACAGAAATATCTTAATCTTTCTAATAAGCATTTTTTATATAGTGAATGAAGAAAACTAAACATTTTTTAAAACTTGCAGTTCTCTGATATATTTTGAATTATGCTACAGAAAAAAATCTAAAGTGGATCATAAACCCTCATGAACCTCTACTAAGCAAACCAAGATGACTAAATTGTAGTGTTGGCCTATTATTTTTAAAGAAATGAAAAACCCTTCTGCTTTTGAGCAGAAACTACTTCAGTGAATAAAACCATGTTCTTATCTTCCTAGGTCCATGCACTTTTGCTTTGTGAAATATTAGACCATTTCTTATCCTTAGTGTTTCACCAAATATTTGTTTTTCTGAATGTGTTTCAAAATTCAATTATATTTTGTATTAGATGATTTACTCAACTATACAAAATTATTCAGAGTAAAGTACCAGATCAAATTACCTTTTAATCTTCCCTTTTCATTTAACATTTACTGATGACTTATGGATGGCCTACAATACCGTGGACACAGAAAGAGCTCACTAGTTATTATAGGAGCAGAAATGTTTTAAATATAAGCACTTATATGTCAATGCTAATACCATGTTTCTATAGCAGTAATGCAATGGCTTTACGTAGAGACGAGGAAGTAACCATATCACCATGAGTAGGGGGCAAGACAAGGAAACTTCTAAAAAGAGAAAACATTCTTTTCAACTGAGATCTGAACCGAAGGGAGAGAATCAGAGGAGATTCTTAGCAGAGAGACTAGGAAATGAGAAGGCCCAGTGAAAGTGAATATCAATCATTCTTAGAAAATAATTTGAATTGAAATTTTTCTTAAATATGACCTTTTGTACTTTAACAATCCAGTTCAATCTAATGCCATAGATCGATTGTTCACTTAAAATAGAATATATAATACACATATCTGATCAGACAAGGAAGAATAAAACAGAGCAAGAGACCATGTAACAGAAAAAGAATATTTGGTGATAATTTTACAATCTTTTTCACAAGACCAGAATTGAGGTTAATATCGAAGATCAAAGGGGAGAGCAAGCATTCCTAGTCCAGGATATTTATTTGTCAGTGGTTCTTTATCCTCTTCCATCAGTGTAACTGAATCAGAGGATCCCTTCCCCAGTAGCAAACCTCAGCTGTCCCAAATAATTTGTCTGATATGGCAATTAAATTGTCAAGCCAAGTTGGTCCAATTATGTTACTTTATGGATCAACAATTGGGATTTTACAGTTTGTTTACGTGAACTATTCTCTGTTTGTGCTTAGATCTCAGCTTTGCCAGTTATAGAACATTATGTAAGTGACTTAGCCATAAAAAATATTAGTTTTCTCTTCAGTGAATAGGAACATAATATTTTATCTATTCTGAAACATCTTTATGAGACAACTATTCTGAAACCTCATTTTTTGATTTACCTCTAAAAAAAAAAAACCTGCCATTAAATTTTATTTTTACTAAATTTTTATCTTAAACTTATTGGAAGTTATTTTAATGCTTATTATATATTTTATTAATGTAACACCCCTATATGTAAAATGAAAATATAAGTGTAATAATAAGATTTTCTTAAATATACTCACATTCAGAGTCTCATGTTTCCAATTCAATTTTCAATTCAGAGTAATTCCTTTGTTTTTAAATTGTGTCATCTTTTCTACCATAAGTGGAATTGGTGATGCAAAATTTCAAGACAGTTTATAAAATATTTTAAAACAAAATGGTACTGAGCTCTTAAATCAATTTTAATATTAAGTAAACCTAGCTTGCTTTTTACTTCAAGTTTCAGAATGTTTATAAACATATTTGATTCACCACCTCCCCTTTATACAATTCTTGGGTCACTAAGGCTTAAAACAATTGCCTCGTGGTTTTTCTTCTAAGCCTTCAAACGCTATCTGCAAGTTTTGATATTGCTAATCCTGATAGTTGTTAATGCTTATGCATCAACAACCACATTCTGGCCAACACTGATTGTAAGATATCATTACTTGTAAAGTAAACCCTGATTTTAGAAATATTAAAATATGAAAGACAGGATCCTTAATATCTATGAAACTATCAATGGTACCTGTCTCCCAGTATGAATTATAATGAGATAATTTAATAAACAAAAATTTATTGAGCACTTAGCAAACTATTAGTACACAATAAGTATTTGTTATTGCCCAACTTGAAGACTGGTCAGCACTTTACCTAGGAATTTTCACTTTCTTTAGAATTCAAAATATCTCATTACCTCAAAGAGTGGAGAACAATTAAAAGAAGAAAGGATCTGGTCTCTTTTAATCACACTAATGAGAAATCGCCTGTCACACAGTAACTATATTTACCTGATAGTGAGATTTTATCTAAGGAAGGCTATCATGAGAATAAACCTAGTCTAAGGCACTTATTATAAATAAAGCAGGAATTTATGAATTTATAAATCCCCACAAGAGATTGCCTAAGCTATGGAATTGATGGGGTATGTAGGAAATATAACATAAATGAAATGGCAAGGTAAGTATTGCCTCAGATAAATCCTTAGTGAAGTTCTATCAGAACAGGAGTGCGTCTGAATGCAGAGGGAAAAGAGGGCCTGAAGAGCTACAACTCTATTCTTCCTGTATGTTGACATTTTCTCTGGTCTTTGGATTACTAATACAGTTGGTTCTAGGTGAGAGCTGTGATTACTATAATTCTGATCTGACAATTTAAACCCTTACGAGTGCTCAGATATTAGATAATATAAAGTCTATGTTACTTTCAGATCATTATTTTTATTTTTAATAATACTTTTAGCACTGTCTTAAGCCTTGTGATTAGAAAAGAAATTCAAATAGAACTTCAAAATCACCAGTATGAGTGTCTGGGTGTTTCAGAAAGATACATTTATATCTAAATTTTATTCTTTTTGTAGTCTACGAGATACTAAGTTTACCAGCTAGGTAGCTGCTATTGGGCTGTGTGTGTCAGGAGAATATTTAAATCTACTTCCTCTTTTCTATGTCATTCTTACATATTTTTAAATTCAGTTATGATAGGTTTGTTTTTGTATATAATGGTTATTCTATATATAACCAAAATGATAGAATAAATTTGGACTGAAACCATCATATATAAATATTAATTCAAAGATGTAAAATATATTATACACATATTTCTCATGGATATGAACATGCATAGATGAGGAGCTTACAGATAAGGAAGTAGTCAAGAAGTCAAGCTGGGGAAAGGAAAGTCATTTGTCATCAGGACAATATAGTACCTGTATTATTTTACTTTCTGTAAAATAAAAAAAAATCCATTGGAAAAAAAAGTGGATAGAAGAGGGATAGAAAAATACATTTTTTCTGTTTCAAAACTTTATAATTAAAAAAGAACATATGACATAATTCATTTCAATTTTGCTTGAGTATCAGTGTGAGACCTTGGGAACTTCTAGTAGTGGTTTTGAATCACTAAAATTGAATATATCAAAGTTTTGTGAGAAAAGCTGAATATATTGAACAGATTTTCATGAATTAGTGAATTTTGAATTTCAGGATCTACCTTTCCTGTGATCCTTTAGAACAGTGAGGCAATTTAAAAGAACATACTGTTTATAGGTCATCATAGAATGTATTAATTTATATTGTCAATGTAAATACTATAGGAGTATAGCAATAAATACACTATAATTCAGATAAAACTTTATAAATATTTTTAATAAAAATCACATTAAAATTGTAAACCAACTTTCCCTTTTTAATTTCCACCTCTTACCAACATTCTAACATTCAGGAACTATTAAGGAGGAATCCTATTTCCAACTTGATCTGTTTTTCAGTATTATAGCTTTCTATGGTCACTACTTATTCTTGAGATATCTCAGCAGCTGTGACATTCAATCCAATATTTTAGAATTTGAGTTCTTTAATCACACTTAAAATTAATACATGATAAATACCTAGAAGTATAAAAATTTACTATGCATCCGGAGGGAAAACAAAAAAAACAAAACAAAACATAAAGCTATTATTTAACAAATAAGGAAATATATATAACACTTTCACTTTGGAGCAGCTTTGATTCCACTTCCACATCATTCAACAGGAAGCTCATAAGCTAGGAAAAGAGTCTTAATATAATTGTAATTACCAGCCTAAAATGCTAAAACATAAATACCCATGCAGCCCTACATATACACAACAAGCAACGTAAAACAAAACAAAAACAAATCATATAATATAAAAATAAAAGAAATAAGCCTAAGCATTGTAAAACCTTAGGCTAATTAGTTTCATGAACTCAATTAAATAATAAATTAAAATTAAATTTATTTTTACATATATTTCAGTTATTTAGTGAAAGTTATTTTTCTAAAAATGAAGATTTAAATGTGAAAAACAAAATGAATTTTGATTGATTAATTCTAAGGTGAAATTCTAGTTTTGTTGCAAGATATATTGAAGCAAAAGGTTATAATCTCATATAGTTTGATGTCTAATGTTCTATGTGTTTGCCCTTCTCTGCAATACAAGATTATTTCATATCTAAATGTCACAATTAAAATGGATATTTGCCATGGCATGTATGAAAAAACAAAACCATTCAGACCACTTATGTAAGTCCTATTAGCTTCAGTCAGTGCATTTTAAAAGAATAAATGTGAAGATCAAATGCTAACAACAATATTTCATGAAATCTTTGTCTTGTCAGAGGCTTCCTCACCATTCTAATCTTTAATTTTGCAAGAATTTTATCTCCAGTTTTAAAGCTGTGTTAGAAAAAAAAATAAAAATAAACAAATGGAAGTGGAAATGGAAATGGATATGTGCAATATGGTATAGTCAAAAAATTTCTGTTAGTAAGATTTTATACAAATATGTTTGAATTCCTCTGTAAATTCAAAATAAGATAGTGACAAAAAAGAGAAGTAATTAAAAATGTTAAGCATCAAATGAGGACTTAGATATTGACCAAAAAAGTATGATAATATAAACTCATGCAAATGACACAGATAACATAGAAAAATGGTGGTTGAGAAAGACCTAGGGACAAGTAGAAAGGAGGGAACACTGAGTCTGGATGGTGGCTTTGGCAGCTCAAGTCAAGGGAATTTGTATGACAGAGTTATACCCAGCAGAATAATGGTGAAAACAAACAAGTAATAACAAAAACAAGCAAGCAAATCAGGAACAACAAGACTGAACTCGTTGACTTCTGAATTGTTTATCTGTCTTTAAACCACTCAAATCTGTTCAAATCTGCCTGAGCATTCTTGGATCTCGATGATTTCTCAATGCTGAGTGAGTCATTGAAAAGGACTTATATTCTCCCTTTTCATTATCTTTATCTTTCTTTTCTCCTTTTACTCACTGTTAGTATAAATGAAGGTGGGAAGACAAGATCAAAAATATCTTTTAAAAATGACAAATACCTCTGAATTTTTATTCTCTCTTAAATTGTTAAAAAAAAAAAAACAATGAAGCATATCGGCTTCTAAGGGAGAAAAAGCGTAAGAAATAGAATTCTTAAATTCAAATGGAATCCATCATACATCAAGACATTTGAGATGAAAATGTATTAATTATATATATTGTGATAATTGACCTGTGGTTATGTATCTTTTTAGCATCATAATGAGGTAAAGTCAATGACATTTGTATTAGGCAATCAAGTTTCATACACAAATATAGAATGAGGAGTTCAAATTTAAGTAAAATAATTAAACAAGCATAACAACTAACTTGAAGTTTAAAGCACAGAAGGTATAAAATGCTTTATGAAGAGAAAGGGCAAAGAAGAATTAGAATCTCAGAAAACTTTAGTTAAATAAAATTAGGAATTACTTATTGTAGACATTTGACTTTTCAAGAGAACAGACAACATCTAACAGTTATTGATCACTCACTCTGTGCCAGGCATTGTTTTAAATACAGTATTATAGTGTTGTACTTAAATCTTACAATGATGTTAGGAGGTTGGTACTCTATCACTCTTTTGAAGATCAGCAAACTGAGATACAAATTGGTTAAATGTCTTGCTTAAGGTTCTCTAGCTAGTACATTAACGAAGATCCTATTCTAAGCAGTATGATTCCTGGCATTTCTGGAAATTGAGGCTGTTAGTGACTCATCCAAACTCATAAAATGACTTGAGTGGAAAATATGAAACATATTATATTCCTGAACAAACAGGAAAATATAACTTCTACAATTTTTAAATGTTCAAATAAATAATAAAATGTCTTTGTTAGCTCTCTAAATCCTGTGATTCTAGGATTACTTGTGTGTGCCAAGAACTTACAAAATTTACTGTCAAAATACAATATAGCAATTCAAATAATTTCCACTGATGAAAATTTACTTGGTTTTGATGTGGTTAGTTCTCATTTAGAATTAAAGCCTTCTGAAAAATGCAATACATTGCAACACTAACCTCTGTGATAGCGAGTAAAAAGTCATCAAACTTTAATTTTACATAATGCTTCACTCTAGTTTGTTTTGTTAAATTTCAAAAAATACAGATTACCAGTATTTTATAACTGCCTTGTAATTGTCTATCTCCCTAACCCTTTTTTGTGTAGGTTTTTAATAATGTTTTGTGTTATTGTGATGTCTCTTGAATTATCAAATAGAGTTTTAAAACAGCAATAGATTTTTGTTCTGCTATGGTCACGTACCTGGCACTTTGCACATAGTATCACGTTTACTTATCTCTACATCCTACAATATCAGGATCAATATTCCTGTTTTATGTACAAACTTCTATAGAGAAATGAAAGCAGTGTTTGAATCAAAGTCTTTTTGACTCCAAAGCCCATGCCCCATGCAAATGCCAAATGACCCAACATGAAGTTGATCCCTTGATTATGGTAACATTATATTTTAAAAATTATATTCCAGAAATGTTTAAGGCTAAATATTTTATGTATTTTATAACTTTGAAAAACTTGATGCATATATGTTATGATATATGTGGTAACTTTTTTATCAGAATATTTTCTGTCAATTAAGAGTTTACTATACATATGTCAACATTTTCTACAGTATTTTTATAAAACCTTAAATAGTCCCTTTTTAAAAAATTGTACTTATCTACATTTATACATATTCTTTTCTGCAAAGGATCTGAGATAAGTGTGAATTATAATTACTGATCTTGCAATAGAAAATCATCAAGTAGAAAAACAAACGGAAAAAAGTAGTCACATATTTAAGCATTGGTATAACACTTTTCTATAGCTGGGATTTAAATTTAACTATGTACCTTTTGAGAATCATAACTATGTTAGCCACATTCAAAAATGTATATCATGCCTGATCTCAAGATAATTCAAATTTAGGAGAAAAAAACTTATACTAATTATCTTATTTACAAATCCTATTGAATAGTCTTTGATAAGCCTGGACATGTTACTATCTTTGGGCTGGCGGAAGCTTTAATAGGTAGGTCTGGATTTTGAGTCATAATAGAAGGAGTCCCTGTGGTAGCCTAAAGAAGCATAGTTAGGATAATAGACAAAAAAGGTCTTGAAAAGAAAAAAAAAGGCTCTGAGTTTTAAAATCTTGTCAAACATTAAAAGAGTATTTTCTATTAAACAAAAAAATACTAATGTAATAAACATCACCACCAATGAGTCTGACACAAGAGACATATCAATGAGACTATCATAAGTAAGGATGTCAATGGTAACTGTTCTGGGTCTTTCTTCTTGCATAGCCGTGCCCAGATTTAAGAGGTAGGGAAATATGTTCTGGTGCTTTAAGTGAGAGGAAGAGCAAAATCTATAGTTCAGAAAAAGGTGAACAATTAGAACCATTAATGTGAACTAGACAAGGTCTATATTGTGTACTATAAAGTTCTTTGTGCCTTACATTGTTCTTGATATATTCAATAACTTAAATGTAAACATCGTTTTTAAGTCAGTATTTGTTGAATTAATAAGTAAACAATGGGGAAACAGTGCTAAGTATGAAGATTTAGGGGACAGTACATTTTGATTACTCCTCGGGAATGAAAGAATCAACTACAACTATTTCTAAATCACCACATTCTAGTTCTAAAATATTTAAACCAAGTAATAAGTAGTGTGATACAATAAGAAGAGAGACAAATTTGGACTGACAAAACATGAAATTAAATTATGGTTCTACCAGTTACTTATTGTGTAAGTGACTTTACACTTGTAAGCTTCAGATCTCTTTTATGATTATTACCAATGAGAAATTTGTTACAGAAATTTAAGAGATAATAAGTATGAAAACATCTACAACAGAGTTTAACTAACTACTTACTGAACTTACTGAATTCCATGGGTTGACCTTTCTGCTCATTATAAAAATGTCTTACATAATGTCTGACATTTAAAAAAATAAATGTAGTTTTTAAAAGTACAAAGGAAGCAAAGAAAGGACATAGGAACTAAGAATATAAATGCATTGATGAAAACCTTCCTTAGCTAATTAAAGCATGAAAGTTACTGTGGGAAAAAAATTAGAATGTGGTTACCGGGAAGCGTTTAGGGATGGTGGCAGAAATCGTCATCCGGAACCAGAAAAACTTTATCATAAACCTAGTTCTGCCTCAATGACCATTGTAAATGTGGATAAATCATGTGGGTTTTCTGGGTCCTTTCATTCTCATTCTTATAAGAAAGAATTTAAATTAGACGACTGCAAGAGTGTGCACTGCAACATTTCTGAGTGCACAAAATAGTTACCTGTAACCTCCATGGTTCTGAGGCCGTAGATCAAAAGACCTCCTACAATTGTCACATAATTTGAAATTTTTGTCTTAAAATAGTGTACATTTCTCATTTCATTCCATTATGCATATATCTATTCTATTTCAAAAATGATGTTTATTTCTTTCACAAATAATGGATAAAATATTTCAGGAAGATGTCTTCCACTTAGATTTGCCTGTTCCCAGTGTATTTCTATGTAGTTTAAAAAACAAAAACTAGTGTTATTTTATTTCTTTTTCTTTCTTTTTTTTTCTAAAATTCTATGAGAACGCAAGATGGTAATTCTAGATTCCAGTGATCTGGTTGGGAAAAAAATAATGAAAAATATTAAAAAATACAAAAATTTCACTGACTCCTTGCTAATAACCTTTTAACTTGATAATAATCAAGGGATCAGTGATACCGTGTATTTTATTTCATAATATTCTTAGAATTTATTTTTTCAAGAATATAAATGAGAATAATCACAATAAGTCAGTAAAAATAGTGATCTTTCCAAATTCTTTCTTGTCCACACTATCTTCTCTGATTCTTCAAATTATGATCTCTACCATGAAGTACCTCTTTTATAGACTTTAGATACTTACTTTGTAAAAATATATTCATTTATTTACATATATACATATATGTACATATATACATATACATATATAGGCATATAGATATATATGTGTAAATAACATATATGTATATTCATGACTTATACCTCCAGACAGTTTAGTTTTAGATTCTCTAATCCTGCTTACTGTAGTCCTAATAGATAACAGATGTTAAATATAATGCCTGGTGTGTATACATGTGATGAGTATTTAATAAAGATTTACAATGAATGAGAAAAATTACAGTTGACAACCTGGATGAGAATATTTATCCAATACCCTTTTATCTCTCTGTGTTTTATTTTTACAATACCTTTATCTTTAATTATAAACATACTATAGTGATTTAACATCTAAAAACTTATCCAAGTTCATATGTACATTAGTAATGTTGATATTGTCATTTCATATACTTCTTAAGCAAAGTTAAAAGTAAGAACAAATTTATTTTATATACATTTTTATTATGTCTCTTTTTTGTTACTGTGTTCGCTTTGACATATTCAAAGCTATTTATTCAAAATATTGATTAATTACAAAGGTATGGGTATTACATCTTTCAAAAATATTTCATAAAAGCAAGAAGCTGAAAAAAATTTCATATCTAAACCTCTTGCATTTATAATACTGCACAATAAAAAATAAAAATTTTTAGTTTCCTGTCCAAAACTGCTTTATAATCATTATGGTCATCTACTGCTATCTACTGAATTTGTAGGGTGGAACTTTATTGAATGGAAATGTAAACTCTGATGCACAATTTAAAACTTTTTGCCAATGTTTTGAAAAGTCAGCTACCCAGATTTGCAATATCCTAATCATATTCTTTTTCCAAGGTGAGTCCGGGAGCTCTCCTAGGAAATCACTCTTTTACATAATCGAGGAAAATATACCATATTCTAAGAAAATTCTTATCTTTAATTCCTCCAAATTCCTAGATAATGCTTCCAAAAACAATTTTAACATGTTAAACATTTGTTTATTTTTGTGCATATCTTCTCTTCCAAACAAATCATGAACTCTTTGTTGTTAAGATCAAATCTAATTTATGAATGTATCTTGAAAAAAAAAACCCAAATATTTCATGAATAAATACTGATTTTAATTTTATGGCTGATGAGTTAAAACTGCAATATTTTAATACAACAATATGAGGTACTAAGGGAAATTTTAGGACTTTAATATCAATTAACATAATTTTTCTGAAGCACATAGTTAATTACAGAAAGTTAGATTTAATCAATGACCATTCATCAGTGTGTTTATTTCATGTAAGTACTATATGCTTCTGTGTTAAACACACTGTGGCACTACTAGGTGTACAAAAACCAGAATGATCCAAATCCTCCTTAAAAAAAGAAAACAAAATAATTACTCCCATCAAAAAGTAATTAGAGAAGGATAAGTGTAAAATTATTTTATTCAAAAATTATTATTTATTTAATAGTCTGTCTTTTCCGGTTCGTATTGTTCCAGATACTCAAGCAAGTAGTTAGAGGGAGGCACTGGTAGCATTAAGAAAAGATCTACCATCAGTCAAGCACAGTGATTCCAGACAAAACTTGTTATTCATTGGCAATTGGTTATGGAACTTTACATATCAATCAGTCATAGCCTGTACACAGAGATTTCACCAAAATCCAAATGAACTCTCAGTGGTAAGAATAAATTGCCTATCTTATTTATTATTTCTTCCAAAATGGTAAAATATGAATCAAAATTAACAAACATAAAGTCTACAGGTTTCCATGACTTCGTCTTTTACGTCAATTTTCTCTTTTCTTGGATCAAAAGGTAATTGGAACACAGATGTTTATTGAAAGACACAGATATTTACAGAAATCAATCCTAGCCAGAAGTGATGTTATTTTTAAAAAAAATTCAGTAGTGAAATGAGCATTAACCTAAAAAAATAACAAATATAGAAGTAATGAATATTAGAATAATATGTACATCTTGATGCAAGTACATAAGAAAATCTAAAATGATTGACTCTCTTCTGGAGAAAGTCACCAAATAAAAAAAAATAAAATTTTCTATAAAAAAAAGAATTAAGGAAGTGTTTGAAAACTTTATTAAATAATTATATCCAATGATAACCAATTATAAACCCCAAAGATATTAATTCTAGTTTCTGCAAAACTTTTAAAGTGAATATAATTCCCATGCTATATATCAACTATCTGAAAGCTATACAAAAATTTTGGCAATATGCTATAGTAGTGCAGTGTGTTCCTAAGATACCTAATTTTATTTTTTAAATATGCTATTAAATTCGACTATTTCAATGAAAAAATATGGAGCTCTAGGTTTGAAAATCCAGATTTTTTCCTAGAGGAACAATATGTTTCCTAGAGGAATTTTAATAGTGAGTTGGATTTTTGAAATAGTTTTCTGTGCACAGCAAAAAAATTAAAGCATCATTTACTTAATCTACATTTGATTACAAACTTAAAGAACTTTCTTATAACAATATGTATTATCTTCAGTATAGCTCTTCTTAACCATTGTTTGAATTTTTATCAACTTTCTATTCATTTTACCAATTGCTATAGTAAACAAAACTTAAAGCTCATTATACAAAGCAATTAAAATGAAGTTATTACAATAGCAATCCCTTTATTTATGTTCTTTGAATTCCCAAAGTCTGATGATACCTTCTTGTTTCAAGATAAAGCAAAATTGTCTATTCTATGGACAGAGAAAATCATTTCCTAAAATTTCACTTAGATTTTGGCTTGTTCAATTTATAAAATATGTTATAAATTTGAGATACACAAATAACGACATAAAACTTGGCAAAGAATGCATAAAATAAGAATCCTATTTTTAAGAATTTGGAAGCAAAATACCTAAGTAAAATGGTAACAATGCAAAAAATCCAAAATCATTTATTGTTAAAACTTTTAAAAATATTATATTTACTGTGTTTCCTTTCAGATATGTACTAAAATAAACATAAAAATCTTAAAAATTTCTGTTTATATCTAAAATAAGTTTGGGTGTAAAAATTAATAAAATTAACTGCAATTAATTGGAGTATCTATGAATTGCACAAAGACATTATGAGCAATAATTATAAAGAAAACTTCAATGTAAAGAAAATAGAACCATTAAGAATATAAATAAGAAAACTCTAAAACTATAAATTGTGCACTTAAATATTTAATGAGAAAGATTTTTAGTGTTAGCCCATCAAACACACATGTGCACACACACACACACACACACAAACAGAAAGAAAATGCTTTGTCCACCTAAATATCGAAAAGTCATAAAAGGAATTAAAAGACCAACAGGAAGAGAAAAAATATTTTAAACAAAACAGCAAATACAAGTTTATTTTTAAAAATTAGGCAAATGATTGAAAATACAATAGGATCACAATACATAAATGTACATAGGATATAATTATATAAATCATAAAATATTAAAAATAGTTTTCATTTTAGGCGCTATGTTTAAAGATGAAATTTAAATAAAAAAATCAATGAAACATTTTTCTACTAAATAACTAAAATTTCCTGTTAACAAATATAGAGTGACTGATCCAACCTAGTTTTTGTTTTTAAAAATATGAGTCTGGCTGCTGAGAGGAGAATGGAGTAGAGGAGGCACAACTGGGATCAGCAAAACCAGGCAGTTGCCATAGTCTCAGAGGGTGGAGAGAGCAGAGAAAGAACTAGTTGACAGATTCCAGACATGTTAAAGATCAACGCACTAAAACTTCTATTAGATAATGCAGGTGAGGCAGGAGGAGGAGACAAGAATGACTTGTAGGTTATTAGTTTCTAACTGGTGTTACCACCTTCTGACATAGGAAACATTGAGAAAGAATCAGATTGAAGTTTATTCTCTAAGTCTTCTACAGTGAACATAAGTGATTTCAATCATAAAGAAAAAGAAATATAAAAAATAATTATTGAAAGAGCTTACCTGCCTACATTATCTGTTTATACTGAATATAATTTCCAGAAATACAAGTCACTCATATTTATTATACATACTTCAAAAATAATCTGTAAATAAAGTATTTTTATGTAAGAGAAAGAGCATGACATTTGAGGTCAAATTGAACATGATCATTACCTTATGCATGTAACCTAAGTTATTAAAGTCTCAATATTCTCACTTATAAAATAGAATAAAACTTAACTCATAGAGTTGATATGAGATTTAAGTAAACTTCATATCATATAATACCTTGTAGATTGTCATTCATGTTAACGGATGCTCAAAAATCTTAGTTCCTTTTTGCCTCCCTAAAACTTGATACAGAATTGAAAATTTACCAGTATAGATTTATTTATTTTTATTAAAAATAGCCCTTTAAAAAATTATATAGGATAAATATAAGGACATTACTAAAGCCTAAGGTAGCTGGGGAATCAGAAAAAATAATAAAATGCTCTTTGAAATATGGGAAAATGGGACATAGATAAAAAAAAAACACCTCCCCATATTGATGATCTAATTTGTTCTCTCTATCTTTTCTATTATTGTTATATACTCACTAAAATAATTACCTATTTACTTAATATAGTTTATGTCGACTGCATCGTTTTCAGTTTTATTTTGGGTAAGTCGTTTTAAGATATCCATTAAATAAGCCATTACACACTGATCTCTAACTTTCAAATTCATTTTTTAGAGCTAGCTATAAAAATTAATTGAATCGATTCACCAAAAATGTATAACAAATAAAAGGTCTATTACAATTGATATTTCATGTATGTCACATTTTTATGAACTACATAATTAAAGGTATGATAAGAACTGTAAATGATACCTTTTTTACAATGAAATATTAACTGCAATGAAGCATGATTATTTGTTCACAGAGAGACGGTTTAAAATGTGAATTTACATTAATGTTTTTTATTTTATTTGAGTCTATATTCCACATCTCTCTGATCATGTACTGTTAAACTTTTTTTCCAAATTTATATTTTTTGTTGCTGAATTCATATTTCATTTTTAAGATAGTATGAGTTTTAAGATTTGGTGTCATAAGGAGATAAAAATTTGAAAGAACTCTTACTGGAGACGAGAGTTCTAGTATTTTCTCTGTTATAAATTAGACATAAGACTTTATTTTAAGTCTTTTCTTTCTGGCCCTCAGTTTTCATATTCAAGCAAAAGGGGTCTACTTATCTCTGCCATTCTCTGTTGGAGTATCTCTAAAATGGAGTAATAAAAGATTTTCATAGCTACAAAGATGCATATTATTATTTGGGTTTTTTTTTTTTTTTTACTCTATTTAGGACCCAATCTACATCCAGAAAAAGATAATCTGGATAAATGTGTGATATCTGAGTCTCTAGGCCTCACATACCTTCTCTTTAGATTGATAGAAATTTGATATCCATTTTTAGTTATATACCTTTAGTTTAAGGCTTTAAATCTGTTTACATTCATACAAAACCAAATCAGTTATGGTAATCATACCAACTAAACTCTACAGGACTAATGAAAATTTTTAAAAGGGTAGTCATATCTAATCTCAACTACAGGGAGGAAAAATCAGTTAAAACCAGCATCACAAGATAATTCAGTAAGTGGGTGGAGAGAGGCCTCAGCTAGCATCCTAATTATACTAAACTTGTCTCCAAAGTGAGTGTAAGACTGTGATATTATGCCATTTATATCTTTATTTTTAAAAATATGTAAAAGACCAGATTAAAACTAAGAACTTCATTTCTCCTACACATCATATTCCCACATCTCTCACATAGTCAAGATATTCAGAAGAGGCTAGTGATTACTTCTACAAATATCTGTTAAGCATCATTGTGGTCTTGCCTTAGGGGCTAAGGATACACAGTGAATGAAGCAGAAGAAATCCCTCTTTCCAGGGGCGAATAGTCAAGTCACCTTTGTACCTACTAACGTTCAGGCTGAAGTTAAATCTGGAGAAATATAACAAGAAGCTCTGAATGACGCTTAGCCTTATGACCACATGGGCTTCAATATCATAAAGATATTGACCAAAGCAACATGTTTGGTGACATTGAGAATAACCACCAGTGGAAGCTTCCTTCCTTATTATGGAGTTGATCATCATGGAATCCCTTGTTTTGTCCACATCACATTCCTTTCACTATCTACATGAAGAAAGAGAATTACCCTACTGTAACCTAGAGTACTCCAAATCTTAACTTTTTTGAAACAGCCGCATTTCTAATTTTACTATTCAACTGTGGTTATTTGCTTAAAATTTAGCTCTCTCTTTTAATTTTAAAGTCTACAAATAGAGGAGAACGTCTGTTTTACTCTTCCTACAATGGTTCATGACTAAAATATAACCACCCAAATATGTTTTAAATGCATGTGTGAATCATCTGAAGAGTTAGCACATCTGAGTATGACAAATGAAGCAAATTCAAAAACTTAAAGAAGGTAACCTTCATTTCTAGTCTCAGGATGACATTTACTCTTATTTGTTTACATATATTTTATCCCATTTAGTTTTCATTGTTTAATTTTTGTTTTAATAAACAGAGAGAGATAACCTCTAAAATACTAGAAGCCCACATGTAAGTTCATTATGGTACTTTTCCTTTTAATATGTATATCTTATCAACCTGAAATCTATTACACTCTCAGAAATTTGCAAAATGATGTTCAGTAGAAATGATCTAAACACTTGTGTAAGTCTACCTCGACCCCAAGGACACTTTATACTTTCCTTTTATTACAAAGCCCAGGATATAAAAAAAAATGAAACTCAAACCTACCAGGCAATAAAAATTTTTTTTCATCCCTCTAAATTTTATTTTCACCAAGGGATAAGTTTGCTCAAAACAAATCCACAAAAGAACACTGTAATAAATAGATGATCAAGGATCCAGGGAGTAACTGGCCTGAAAGGAAAGCAGGACTGCTGCGGGTAATGCAAACACTTCTGATTTGTATCTCTAGCTTGTGATCAAGGTTAGATCACATTAACACTTGGCTCTCACCAGCTCAGGCTGGCCCTCAGCCTCCCACCCCACCTAAATGCTTAGCTTTCCTTGCTTATGTCAGAGAGATCAATGGAATGGACTTAGAATCACACAAGCCAAGAACAAGCAGCTTACATTTCCCCTTTCTGACCCACTCATCAGCCATGCCAATGACTGTTGCCTCTGCCAAAAGTGTCTTGTGGAAATGTTGCTCAGGAGGGCAAAGCTATCCTGAAATAGTAGTATAACTTGCAGTGAGTCCCCAAAATTTTTTCATTAGTTCAGCACTGTTAGCCTCCAGTCATCATTTTTCTCTTCTAATGTGTCTCTAAATTAGTCCCCCAGGCTAAGTAGAGAAAAATGTTACCTTATCATTTGCCTTCCTCTTTTTTCTTTCTTCTCCTGTTGATAGAAAAAAAAAAAGTTACTAACCTCTCCTTTCACCTTCCAAATCCCAAATCTATCATGATATCAATTTTTTCAAATGGAATTACGGTGGGTTACATCTATGCAGCCAGAATTTGAACATTAGATTGTGCTCTTCATAGACACTGCAACAATTCGTAGTCACTAGCCAAGAAAGAATCCAGGAGCTAATGCAGAAAGGAACAGACAGGGACTATAATCTTGGATACATGAGAATTCGATGATTTCAGGCTTTGGGTTTCAACTAATTAGCTAATTTTAGAGGCTGGGAAAAAAAGAGACAGGAGCCTCATTAAAAGTGTGACCAATAGCTGGGTATTCTAGAGTAGGAGAGTAGTGACAGGCCTGGGCAGCATCAGCATCACGGTCTGATTTTCTGAGATCTGGTGCCTAAACTTTCTTATTTGGGACTTCTCATTTGTTCGTTAAATATATTTTTAATTTTCTATGCTTTGAGATACTAGCGACCAACAGCCATGATATATGTATTTAATTCAAACCAAGTTAGTTGAATTTAATTCAGTAAAACTAAAAAGTGTTGTATCATATACTAAATGTTAGGCAGAAGATTCATTACTGAAGACACTGAAGTTAAAGGCAGGGGTTTTTTTTTGTTTCTGTTTCTGTTTTTGTTTTTTATTTGGACATCTACTTCAGGTAAACTCAATAACTAGCATAGTATATCACATCTAGTCAGAGAATAATTAGAAATGAATACTTAGTAAATAAGCAAATAATTATCAGCCTATTATTTTTGCTCTGACAGATTCGTATCAAAGCTATCTTAACGTTTAGCTGTGACAATGCTATCTTACTTATACTACTTTTCCTAAGACACAATCGTTTACCGCTGAGTTAATAAGAGATATGTTTATAAGTAAATTAAGAGATATTTTTTCAAGAAAGAAAGCTTTGTCTATAACATAAATAAAACAACTTGCTTTAGTTAGGTATAACACAGCTGTACTCACACTTTTTCTAATTTGTTCAATATTCTGTGGCTTGAAGCTAAGGAATAAACATCTTTAGATAAAGGGCATTTTTATGCCAGGTCCTATATTGCTTATTTTACTGAGTTCTAATAAGCTGGTAATTATAAAGTAAAATTATTAATAAAAAAATGTTTAAAAAGTTTCCAATCCTTAAATGTGTCCTATAAATTAATTCCTGTAATTCTTAAAGATATTGTTCTCCCTAAGCCAAGTGATGATGATTGATCTTAAGAACTGTCAATTTCACTAAAATTCTTATCTCTGAGTTGAAGCAGACCTGAACCTAGATTTTGAGGACTGCTGCCAAAAGAAAGTAGGGTATTTTGGCTGATGAGTACCATGCCTGAGATTTACATAACATTTCTCACTAATACCTGTCTTGCTGTTTAGGTTATTTGAGTATGACTATATTGAACAACAGTACAACTAAATCTCTATTTTTAAGTTATCACTGTGACAGCATGGAGCAGGGTTTTCTTTTAAAACTATGTAGTTATTGTAAAATGACACAGTTTCTAATATAAACAGTTGAAACAATATAAAAGGGTGCTGTTTCAATTCTGTAGCTTACTAGCCTGAGTTAACCACTGTTAATCTTGCAATAAATGTCCTACCAGATATTTTTCTATACATACACACGTACACACACAGCGTACACTGACAGGCCCTTACATATGGCATTTCTAGTTTTCTAGAGCTCATATTATACATATTACTCTGTAAAAGTGTTTCACTTGGTATGTTGTAGACAGTTTTCCATGTCAGAACATGTAAATTTATTGTATTTAGTTTAATTGGAGCTCGGTTGTTTTGAAAAAAATTTTTCTGTGTTTTATTTCTGTGACCTACTGGGTGAAAACAAGGTATAAAAGGGAGAGATTAGGGATCCACACTATTTAACTAGGAAAACCCTGCTCATATCTCTTTAATGTATTGGGAACTCTCAGATAGTTTTATTTAAACAAAGACTTTTATTTCTAAAAATTTATGTAAATCTCTGATTACTAAAGCAATATTACTTTCAGAACAATGATATTTGGAGAAATAAAGTAATTTTAAATATTTTGATGTATATAAATTATGGCCTTTTCCCATGACTTCTACAGGTTTTTTTCCAACTCTTAAAATTCACTTCATAGAAAGTGAGAAGAAATACCCTCTGGAGACTCAAGCATTTATTTTTCTTTGTAAGACTCTGATACCAAAATTAATTCTCTGCTATAATTTTGATGTTTCTGCTGTGTCTTCTGAGAATTATGTATGAAAATGCATACATATAAATAGAACTCGATATAATTAAGCATTGTTCATTTTAGTTTCCTTTATACAAGAATTTTTTAAAGCATCAATTCCCCTTTAATTTTAATTTAATTTTAATATAAAGTTATTTTCTCTGTTTCAGCATAATAAATCATTTAATAAGCGTAGTGTGAGTAGCAGGAATTTGTAGGTATTGTTGACAGATTTATAATACATGATCTGTTTAATCATAAAGGTTTTTGAGTTTTTTATTTTGTTTTGTTTGCAGTTTGGTTTTTGAAAACTTTGCCCACATTTCTAAAGTGACTCCTCTTTAGAAATTTTACTAACCCTTGTTTTTTCTGGTCTCATCATAATTAAGTTTCTTTAAGTAATAATTGTCAGACTTTTTTTCTTTAAGTTCCCACTCAATATGAATTCAGTGAAGGCAGTTCACCACTATGGATAGGTGTACGAACCCTAAACAAGCCTCCTGGATGTGAAATCGAGCTGTCACTTACTAGCTCCAATTTCAGCTACTCAACTCTCCTTTACCTCAGTTTTGGTAAAATAGAAATGACAACAGCAACTACTAAAGAGGTGTTGTATGGATTAAATAAATTCATAAACATAATGAACTTAGAATGATATCTGAGTTCTGTAAAATACTCGTTATGTATTAGATATAAATATTATTCTGAGATTTTATTCTTTCTCCTCCCATATCAAGTTGTCCCTTCCCCCCACCATTATGTCCATTATTTCTAATTATTATCATCAGTAGAAATTATCATTCCTAATATTTATCATGTATTTGCTGTGTCACAAACATTCCACCACTTTAAGTGTAATATCTCATTTAATCTGCTGTTATATTTGAGATAGTATTAATATAATTGTTTTACAGATTAAAAGAAAAAAATTAAAAACATAAGAGTTTGAGAGGTTAAGTAATGTTTTATAGTTGATTCTATAGCTTGCATGTGGAAAAATAGCGATTTGAAGTTAAATCATATTCATATTTTTAACCAGTAACAGAGCTTTTACCATGAATCTATATTTATCTCAAGCTATCATCTATCTTCATATTCTTAATTTCTCTTCACCTAGATATCATCATCTCTTTTAGTTGATATAACCAAACATGTGCTACTTTGTGGTGATCTGGTACAGCTGTCACCTCTCAACCTCCTAGGTGATCCTTTTCCCACTTTACAGACATTGTTCTACTTCTGCCTCTGGCTTCCTGATTTAATGCTCTCACTTTAGTTACTCCCATGGTCCTCTAGTATCTTCCAGTCAATCAGCGACTTTGCTGTAGTCAGTGATAAATTCTTTCCATGGTCCTGAATGTTGGCTAGAGTCCTTTCCTTTATATTTTATAAAAATCCACAGGGACTAAAGCAAAGGGATTTATATGGAATAAAGCCATTATTCACCTGTAAGAAACATTTCTTCTGAACAATGTGTATCTGTTGCTTTCTTCATCTGTGACTTAAGTTACTAGCTTTCTGTGTCTATGTTTCAACATCTCTTTCATTCAACAGTAATCTCAGGACAGCCTTTGTCTTTGCTCAGAACAGACAATCTCAGTATTTCAGTTATCCTCCTCTCAGCCCCTCCATCATCACTATTTCACCAGAAGGTATAGGAAGCAGTGGGGAAAATGGGAAGGACAAGAACTGGGGCTTCAGTGTGTATATTTATTCCAACTTTATTTATAAAAAATCTTTAGAGATCGTGTGTATGTGTGCTTCCAGGAAAATGGCAAAATAGAACCAGAGTAATAATATCTGTACTATGATATATATGCATACAGGCATGTAAAAAATTTGACCCTACATGAATTCTACTCTATGTAGTGTGTGATACATGTGATATATATATGTGTGTGATATATAAGCCCATAAATTTTTTTGTTCTTAGAAAGAAACAGAGTGGATTCATTATGTACATTCTACAGAGAGATTATGAATAAATTTATGAATTAAAATTATGAATTATTAATAAAATAATACGCATCCTGAAAATGACATACGTTACTAACTTTGAGAAACACACCTTACAGCATAAAGTCCAAGCCAAGTGGCACAAGTTGTGAGGCCATTCATAATCTTGTCTCATAACTCGAATACTCTACATGCTGCAGTTTCTCTAAGTTTTCATCTTGCTGCCTAAACTACTCTTTTATTATCCCCATCCTATGTATGGGTATGCTTTATAAATGCTATCATAATGCATTGCATTTGGTCTATATTTCTCTCACATGTTGAACAGACTATGATTTATCTAACAGCTAAGACTTTCCCTTATTCATCTTTGTACTCTCAGGGTCTAGTAAATAGAGCTCAGTAACATTTTTAAAATATGAGCATACTATTATGATTTACTCTCTACCCCCTATAAAAGTCATCTTGTAATAAAACATTAGCTGGAAATGTACACTGAAATATGTACCTCTTAAATTTGGCACTCCACTTTTCTAATAATCTTTAATAATATTGTCTTCTAACAGACCAAAAAAAATGAGGGAAATGTTTAAGTAGGGTCCTACTAAATCACAATGTTTAACATACCTATGTTGTAGTGCTCTATAAATTGCTGAGGATGAACTTGAATTTGATTTTTATTTAGACTGCGAATATAAGCTTAATGCCGAGTGAATACACATAGAAAATAGAAATATATATACAGCATTGTGTTCACTGTCATACTTTTCAAGATGATTATGTTTAAAGACTATAATTAATTTTATAGTAAAAATTTACCTGAAATGCCACGGAAAAGGCTATATTTAGACAGAATTTTGTATCATTGTCATTGCCTAGGAATTACTTCAGTTAGGAGTATTCCCTTAGTATTCTATTGCTGCTATAACAAATTACCACAAATTTAGTGGCTTGAAACAACACAAATTTTTTTTTCTTACAGTTCTGTAGGTCAAACGTCTGATACTGACACTCACTGAATAAAATCAAGATGCCAGAGGGTTGAGTTCCTTCTTAGTATGCTGTAAGAAGAAAACTACTTACTTGCCTTTTCCATTTTCTAGTGGGGGTCAACATTCCTATGTTAGGGACCTTCTTCCTTCATCTCAAAGATGGCAATATTGCACCTCTCTGCATCACCAAGACTATGTGAGGTTTATCCCAGGAATATAAGGTATGTATGACATCTGAAAATCAATCAATATGATTAACAATATCAATAGAAAAAAATATAGAAACCATATAATTTCAATCAGCACAGAAATATAAATTGAAAATTAATGTTTTCAATCAACACGGAAAGATAAACTTAAATCTAGTACTTTCTAAGCCTACTGCACAATATGCTCTAGTCCATAAACTTTTATTGAGTTAAAATCTTTCTCACCTTTTAAATGAGCCCAATGTGTCAAAATAAGACATATCTTTATCAAAAGAAAAGCTGGGGGAAGGTGGGAAGTAATTTATTAATGCCTTATAGTAGTCATCCAAAGAAAATGATGTTTCCAAAAGCCAATAATTTAGAATCACAGTACTATTTTTTAGAATGTGTCTCAGAATACAAAGTATTTTAAAAAATCATTAGAACAAAAATAAAATTTCTTGGGTCAGCCGAGCCAAGCTATCAGACAATAAGCCTTTGATAGCTGTTTAGAATTTTAACTTTTTTGAAATTTTAACTTCTGAAATTAACCAAATTAAAAGAGGACTACCAAGAAGAGACCAATTGTTATGCCATATGTTCACAGAGTTTGTTTAACAGGAAAGATTTGTAAGACCTACTCTTAAGATTCTTAAATAGAGTTTGTTTGTTTGTTTGCGCCACTTTCTTAAATTTTTCTGAGGTGTCTTAGCAAAATTGAAACCATTTTCCTTGATAGCACCCTGGATTTTATTTCTGCCCAGAAGCGATTTCTCCATTTTAACACTGAGAATAATATAATCAGAATAAAAATCAGTTTTGTTTTGGATTCATGCAGATCCTGGTGCCTTTATATTTACCAGTTATGTCTCTAACTTATCCCTCTTCTCTCTTCTGTTATTAGGCAACCTGAAGACAATCGGCACCTTCAACAATCTGCCTAGAAATCTCCTTAGGTAGATCATTTTGGTTAATGGCTACCTTTTCTATTTTCCTTGTCACTGCATGTGACAGTGTTGTTGTAAACTTTCTGTCACTACAGGACAAAGGCCCATTGTGTACAGCTTCTAATATCCCTGTCCTAGTTTTAAGCCCTTATTGACTATCTCCTAAAAGGCCATCAGGCTTTTACTGGGTTTCTTTAAGGCCATTTTTTTTTCCTGCTCTCTGACCCAAAATCCACTTCTATGTGTTTTAGCATTGCTCCTCTAACATGTGCCAAAACATCTTCCAATGGTTATTGCTATGCAGGATACCTGCACAAACCTTAATGAATTAAAACTACATATTTAATTATCTATCATGATTTGGGTAACTGGCTGAGCTAACTAGGTGATTCTTACTTTGATTCTCTCAGGAAGTTGCAGTCAGATAATAGCTACGGCTGGAAAGTTCTGAAATCTCTTCTAATTACCATCAATTGCCAGAGCTAGGAAACTCAAAACGGTTGAGGACAGGAATAATTGGGGCTGCTTGAGCACTTCTCTCTGTCAGTATTAGTAATGGATTCTCAGATTTTCTTTGCCCAAAATGGTTATGTAACTCTAATATTTTAAAGAAAATGTGGTAAATGTAAAATTCCAAAATGGTGATTATTTTTCCTCAGGGCTAATGATATTATTCTACTGTATATTGGTTTCTATTGTTGAGCTTAAATTAGCCCTTGCCAGTAACTTTGGTTGCTTTTAAGGATTTTTTACTTAGACATTTCTCTCTTCATCATTGTTATATTGTAATTTTATTGTGAAGTGTTTACATGGCAATCGATATCTTTTATTTTTATTTTTAGGCGAGGCAACCCTTGGTTGACCTCACAGAGTGCAAGGACCTTGTCAGTTTACAATCTCTTATATTTTTTATTTTTGACACCTACAGCACCTGGTGGTCTCCCATCCAAGTACCAACCAGGCTCGACCCTGCTTAGCTTCCGAGATCAGACGGGATCGGACTTGCTCAGGGTGGCATGGCCATAGACTATTCTTCTTTTTCTTTTTTTTTTAATTCTGCTTGGAATTTATTTGGCTTTCTAAATGAATTGGTAGCTTTCACCAGTTCTGAAATATCTTTTGTCATTTTCTGTTTTCAAATATTTTTTCCATAATTTCTTTAATTTCTACTTTTAAATCTCTCATTAGATTTATGTTGTATTTTCTGACCCTATACTCCATATTCTCAATTCTTTACTTACTATATTTTTATTTTTGTGTCTGAAATGTATTCTGGATTATTTATTGTGACATGTTAAGTATTTCTTTTGCTATTCCATATACCTCTCTTCATCTATGTGTAGCCAA
This sequence comes from Cynopterus sphinx, assembly GCA_030015415.1. Taxonomy (NCBI): domain Eukaryota; kingdom Metazoa; phylum Chordata; class Mammalia; order Chiroptera; family Pteropodidae; genus Cynopterus; species Cynopterus sphinx. The sequence continues at coordinate 133,062,426 of CM057383.1, forward strand.
TTTAATCTGTTCATTGAATTATAATATTAATGCAAATATTAATATACATTACATATTTATAAATTTATAATTATTAATATACTTTATTATATAATATTTAATTTGTTCTTTTTCCAATATGCCTCCTCAATTTCAATAGCCTCATATTATTTTTTAATACTTTCTGCCTTCTTATTTCTTTGCCCAATTAAATGTATTTAATTTTTACGTATGAAAGGGGAGAAGTCATTTTGATAGTTCGGTTCTATAGATCTTTCTTTTTTAGTTTTGTTATCTCTCATGGTTTATTTCAGGGCTTAGTGATTTTTTATAATCTCATTTCCCTGGAATCATTCAAATCTTGTGTCTGAAAGAGATATTATCTTTGTTTCTATCATGGTTCTGCAACTTCAATTTGAAGAGTTAACTAAATTTTCTGATTATTTGTTTGTTTGTTTGTTTGTTTGTTTGTTTGAGTTTAGAGGGGGACTATAAAAGTGCATGAATTTTAGACCCAAATGCACAGGAGGGAAAGTCTGAGTTTAGGAGTCTTCAAGCAGTCTTCTTTTTCTTTGCCTTCTTTTCTACCCCCTCCTCCTCTACCCTCTCCTTCTCCATTATACTTCACAAGGGTGTGACTCTAAAAGGTGTCTCTGCTTTACATAGTTGCCTCTGATCTGACCATCATCTTACTGGCCTGTGATTTTTTTATCTTTAGTACAGATTCAGGCTCTAGAATCAGGAGCTACTTCCAAGTCAAAAGTTGGATCCAGTTATAACTTAAACTGTTGGATTGAATCTATTTTGTAATGTTTGTCTTTCATGGAAGAATTTAAAAAGCATGCATTGAAAAAGCAATGTTTTATATTACATACTACATTTTTAAAGATGCTATGTTGCAAAAGATTTCTCTGAACATATAAATTTCTACAGGATTGAAAACATTGCTTTTACTATTTGAGCCTTGTGTCTCTGACAATCTATTTTATGTCTGAATTCAAGAAGAGTTCACTTTAATAATTTTAACTACACTACATCATGTACATATGTGTGTGCATATGTAATAAATATATAGATATATACATGTATACATGTATACAGAGGAACTTTCAATCACATATCCTAGCTTTGCATTCTCCACATTCTTATTCTCCAATTTTTTTTTCTAATACTAATACGTTATATTATTATAACATAAGACTTTTGGTCTTATGCTACTATAATTGTCTTATTCTTGGGAATTTTGTAGACTGCAGTTTAGCTACATTTAGCTTGTAGAAGTTTTATGTCTTCAGAGGCCCATAGGGTTTTCTTCAGTAACCAATACCACCCTGAAGTCATCAAAAGCTTTTCTTTTTGCCATATATTTTCCTTTAGCCATGAAATATGATCCTAACTTTATGCTTCTCTTTATTTTTTTTCTTATTCCCACTCATACAACTTACCTTAGTTTATAACATTTTAGCCTGCTTTTTATTCTGGCTTTTTCAATTTCTTCCTTTATGTACTGTTATCACTGTTGGTTAGATCAGAGTAGTGTGCCTTAATCTATTTTATACTTTGTTTGTTTACTTTAAGGCCAAGCATTTGTTTTGATTTTGCACTTCTCTGTATTTGGATTTATGGATATCCTCTGGAGTAAGAAAAATGAAGTAAATGAGAGTTCATCTGTTCAAATAAATTTGGCTCCCCTCCACCTGCTTAAGTAGTATAATTCCACTCAGGAATTATCTCCATTCATTCCTATTCCTCCCTGAGATCTTCTTCCGTATGGCTCATCTATCTGGTATTTCACTTAGAGATGTAATTTACACTGGGAATGAACATCATGCAGTTGACTTACCTACACAACAGCTAAAATAATTATCACCTTGAATCTCATCTGAGAAAGCTTGATATATTTCAACTAATCCTTTCAAATCTGTCAGTTTTATGTAACAATAAAATATTGCTATTCCAGACTTCTCAATTATTTCTATTAACACCTTAGTTACAGCTTTAAGAGGCAATTTCTCAATACCTTTCTGGTTTGGAATGTTCCCTCAAGGAAAAGTACTCAATTTGATTTTAAAACTCTTAACTGATTTTCTTCCACTTAATCTCTTTGGCTCACACTAACCCTGGTGACAGCTGAATTAGCTTCTATCTTCTTAGTTCCTTCTTGAATAGTAGTTGGTTTTGAATATAAATCATTTTTTCTTTTTACTATTGCCTCCCTTATCCTTCAAGGTGTTTGAATTTTTAAAATGCCTATTGGTTCTCCAGATCAACTGACCTGCCTCATAAGTTCCTTCTTTTTTCTTTTTATTCTTTTAGCATTCATCCTCTATTGCTTTCATTTTTGATTCTCGGACTAAAACATTTTTTAGAAAAATCTAATTACTCTTTAAATCTATAAGAAATCTGATTTCTGGAGAGAGATGAATTTCAGACATAAATTTTAAATTGTTTTTTTTAGATTTTGTGTTTTCAATTTCACTCAGGTTTATTTTTTTTTCAATCAAAGAAAGTTAATTATACTTTGTAAAATAATATTTGGTTCTCTTTATCTGATCATTGACATAGTCTATCACTTTTATGTTATTAAAATCATAATCAAAGTCTTATGATCTTTGTCAGGGCTTAAGACATTTTTTTCTTTCTGCCTGCACTTGTACCTTGGTTGAAAAAAAAAAGGAAATTACATCCTTGTGGAAATATTTAGAAGTAATCTATCTTTCTTTCTTGTTCTCCAATTATATTTATTTGATTGTTAAAGCTCAGAGAAAATGGTGATTATACATATGTGAGTAGCCTTCTTCTGGGTCTATTTTTGGATATCTTCCTGGTTTTCAGCCTGATATTACTCTCCAATGGTCCACCAGTGAGTTCCCTGGGGTTTTTCTATAGCAGAATCCAACAGTTCTTTCTCCTCTTTTGTGTAAGTACATGTATATAATTCCAATTAAACAGAGATTTAAAAATTCTATTTGTCCCTGAATCATGTTATTCACTTCAATTATAGTAACAAATATCTTGGTCTTTATATCCTTCCTCTATTTCTCAATTTGGCATTCCTTGTATCTCTCTCAGGCCATTTTAAGGAAAATAAAATTCTTCATATCATTAAATGTCTACAAACTACTTTTAAAGTCTATTGTCTTCGTGATTTTTATAATAAATAAGTGCAGAAGGTATTCAAGTTGTTAAACTGTTTTAAAAAGAAGAGAACTGAAACTTGTAGAGAAAATAACCTACCAAAGTTTACATGGATGCTAAGCTGCAGAGCTGAGGGAAGAACCAAGTTCTGACAATATAAAATTACACTCCAGGAAAATTGCATTTAGGCAATTGAGCTGCAGAGTACAGTGCATTAGCTTTGGAAATCCAATCACTTGTAGTCAGTTCCTCAGGTGGTAGCTATCAAGATGTTTGACACTTTTGCCATTACCCAACTCTCTTGCCACTAGCAATCCCAAAGCCCTGTGTCTCTCTAGACCAAGGACACTCATGCAAATAACCCACTTAAAGTTAAAAAAGAAAACTTTTGACCATGTGTGTTCATAGGAAATGTGAAGAAGTTAAGACAAGTGTGAGCTAATCATCACTTTAGCTGTCTGAGCTGCTAAGTGTCCTTCACAGGGCTAATGAGGCTTTAACACTGTTCTTTCTTTGTTATTTTCCTTGCTTGTTCTACATTAGTAACTCTTTTTTACCACATTAGAGAGGCTTGGAAATTGCTTGATGAAACACCTACCCATTCCAGTAAAAGTGCTTTCATGATTAGATTTCTGGCTGTGTAATTTTGCTTTCATGGTGCTCCATACAGCTCAATCATCAGAAAGGTGATAAGAGTATCTCTTTCTAGGCCAGGCAGTATTATGAAGCTGACACAATACTGGAAATGAACTTCATCATGTGTCACTAATGCAAAGATGCAGCAGTGGTAGCTATTCTGTATAATAAAGACAACTAGTATAAGTATATTCCCCCCAAAAAAGCACATATGATAATTAATGGACTGGAGATGCCAGAAATGTGCAGGGATGAGAGTTTATTATGATCAATTTATTGACCGAAGCTAAATTCTTTCCCACGTTGCTTAGTAACTTTTGTTTTTCATAATTTAATGTTTAGAAATGTGTACAATGTGTAGTTGTCGAGACAGCTGTGAAGAGCATCTGCTAAGTGAATAGTGCAGAATTGAACAAGTGAAGGTAAATTAAAAACGCTATACAGTTACAAGGAATTGGCCTTATACAGGTGTGGGAGATGACTAAGTCTTCTCTGTTGGGCTTTTGTCTGATGCTGGAACTTGAACTTCACAGAGCAGGCAGTCAGGAAGTGATCATGGCTCTCGTGTAGGAAATATGAAGGGCAGGCCAGAATCCACAGGCATGATCTAGAACGAGGACAGACCAAAGCCCGCGTGTTTTTTATTGCCTCTGTCCTGAGTGACAAGTGTATCCTACGGAAGCTGGCACCCTTTGTCAGAGGGCTAACCACACACTTCTAGCAGAGAAATCAGAGAAGTCAAAGAAGGATCTGGGGAAGGGAAGGCAGTTGCAAATCAGCTGCTGCTTCATGCTGGTGGAGGTGTGTGATTAGCTCAACAAAAAGTATGTGAGCTGCAAAAATAGCTGCTCTTTCTCTTCTGCTCTCCAAATCTCCCATGAATCCCCTTTGTGGCCCTCTGTAGAGAGACACATAAGGAAAGGACTTCTGGAAAATGTAGTTTAGCCTAGCCAAGTTTATGTATTACAATGTCATCCTAATATTCTTTCTATCCAGAAACGGACATTGCTCCTCTCTGTTAGACCATTAGTGTGTGACATTAACACTGTCTAGTCAGCAGTGGAACTGGGTTTTGATTTTGTTTCTTCTATAATTACTTTCTGTCCACCACATTATTTTATATTCTTCAACAGGTGAACTGCTCTTACCTTGGGCTTAGTGTGTTGAAACACTATTTGTTTATAAGATATACATGTTTTTTCTCTCCATTGGGTTGCTTTTCCACATTTCTCAAAACTACATGACCATTTATGGCCATTTAGAGTGCAAGTCTATACCTGAATTTTCTCCTCTGTTTCATTGTTCTATATGCCTACCCTTTCATCAGTTCCACAATGTGTCTTGATTACTATAGCTTTTTAGTAAGATTTGAAATCAAGTAATACAAATGCTTCAACATTGTTTTTTTCAAAGTTATTTCAACTATTATAGTTCCTTTTTCTTCTCATATGTATTCTTAAATTAGCTCATTGACATTTACAAAAAATATTGATAAAATTTTATAGTGAATCTATAGATCGGTCTGATAAGATTTGATATCTTAATATGGATATTTACAGTGCATAAATATGAAATATCTCTCAGTGTTTTAAGCCTGAATTTTTAATAAGTTTTTTGTAGTTTTTCCACAAAAAATCTGTAAATATTTTGTTAGATTTACAGTTAATGATTTGGGGGGTTTGGAGTACTATTATTAATTATATTGTTTTATTTTTCATTTTAATTTTCAATTAAAATAAAGGTCAATATACTAGCAATGAGCTAGTATATAGATTGAAATTGATTTTAATATACTGATCTTTTGTCCTGCGATCTTGCATAACAGTTATTAGTTCTAACAGCTTTTTTTGTAGGTTCTTTGGGATTTTCTGTGTAGACAATCATGGCATCTGCAAAAAAAAAGCAGTTTTATTTCTTCCTTTCTAATCTGTATACCTCTTATTTCATTTATTCCTTCATTTCACTAACTAATTCTTTGAATACAAGATTGAATTTAAATTGTAAGAAAAGAATGTGTTTCTAGGATATCTTCTATTCCTTTATTGATCCCTTAAAGGAAGTAATACTTTTCTTATGGAAAATTTATGTGACACTCTTTTCATGTTGCTCTTCTTCAAATTAGACTTTCCAAATTGTCCTTGTGGATATGGGAAGATAAAGTAATAAAACTATTAGAAGGTAAATTGCTGAGCAAAAATTGCAGGAAGAACATACAGGCATATCCAAAAGACAGGGAAAACATATAAAAAATAAACTAATTTCACCAATCTCAAATAGGATTGAGCTATGCATATTTTCTTCATGTATTATCTACTAAATGGTAGATACGGCTGAAAATTCTAGAACAGACTACTGTTAGCTTATTGTATTTGAGAGTATTTGATCTCAGTTAGGGGTCATTAGACAAGACCACGCTTTTGTGGATGATTAATGAGTTTCTCTGAAAAAGTAGATATTTCTGCCAAAACATAAGAATTGAGTGAGACAAGGAAGACGCTCTCCTATAAAGTTTTGCCACTGGCATTAAGAGTGGAAGAGGAAAAAAAATAACAAAATTCATGAAGAGACAGCTCTTTTCTCAACAGGATCACCATGATAACACCTCTAGACATCTGGGCTTTGGTAGACATTATAAATTACTCGTCTCACATGTTATATTTCTCTTTCTTTATATCTAAATCTTTAATGACATCTCATCATAATTTACCATCTGGTCTTAGATGTTATTGTGGATAATTACACCACACTTGGGACAAAGCAGTAAAGAGGAAAACAGTAATAGCCTAATGAAAATTGTATGTCCAGGAACTTTAGCAGAAAACTCCAGTCAAAATACCCAAGATCTACGAAAAGAAAAGTGTGCAGCAGCCATTTGAAATAGAGGACCCCACATCCAGAATAAGTCTGTGGTAGAAGGAAGCATTCTTCAGTTATCCCAATTTATATTTAGCAAGTGACAGTAGAAACGTATAAGTAACCAGCAAAACAAGACTCCTTACAGTGAAGCAAGAAAAAAGAATAGAGTGATGATAATTTAGTTTCCTAACAACAACCAAAATACTTCAACTTTTAAGTGATATCAGATTCAGATTATTAAAAAGATGAGTCAATAAAAATTAAATCACTCTTAAATGATTTGTTTAAAATGGTAATTTAAGTGTTGTAGGATTCTCAAGTAGAGAAATGGGTCACCGAGACTATAAGCAGGAAGCAGCACTTACTGAGCCCGGCATCAGATCAGTGGATTCCTATCTAAAGGCTGAGCCCCAATTGTAATATAACAGGCAGTTTTATACAGTCCTGTTATTCCTACACAGCTACAGAGATAAAAAGAATATTAATTGGTTGGCTAGCCATGAATCAACAGATTTGAGCTGGAGAGTCCTTGAGGTGGGGGAGGGGGCAGTCAGGAATGAACTTATTTGAGCAAGAAATGGCCAGGCAGGATCATCCTACCACACAAGTGCCAAATGAAAGTGTTACAGCTAAAGCATGAACAATTTTGTTTTAAAATAAGCACAACATTAACTTCATATTTGAGAAGAATAAGCACAAATGTATCAAGTCTCTGAACTACCTTTAAGAAAAAAGTACTTTGAAATCGGAGGGGACCACATTTGCCTTTGCATCTGGGCCTATTTGTCCCCATTATGACACTTCTTTGGGCATGTGGACCCAGAAATTGAAACAGACTGCCTGAAGAGCCCTGCATTTGTTCTTGAAAATGAACAAGGCAGCCTGCTGACTGCTGGATGCTTGTTTGAAAATACTTGGATGCACAACAACTGCAATGTCTATGGAATATCCCATCCTGAGTTTGTGTTTGCTGGTTGTACTCACTCTGCCTGAAAATGAAATCAACACAGGGTTTTCTTGCCTGGACGTGTCTAATAAATCACATTATTGGTCTGGGATTCTTATAGCAGCTGTAGTTATATTTACATAAATGACTAAAGCACCTCCTCATTCCATCACCCCCTTCACAACATTCAGTGGGATAAGTATAACAGCTACTCTTTCATCTAATATTTATTGAGTACCAATGGTGCAGTGTTAGCCACTGGAAATAGAGAGAGATGTATCCTCATTTATTAAAGAGCCTAATCTCTTAATCAGAGGTAGGCAAATGAACAATTAGAATAGATATATCAGCAAAGTTGCTTGACCATCACCAACTGAAGGATGCTGTTTAATCTCACCAACATACTACCATATCTATTCCTTTGTTTAGTCTATAATCTGGAGAGTGAGAATGGAAGTCTCCTTTTCAGAGGGAAGAAAAATCATAATGCTTATGAGCAATAAAGATGTTATTTTTTCACATCAAACACTGTTTAATATGTGGAATTGAGTCAGCAAGGTCAAGATTTTCTCTTGAGAGACAGGATAGGTATTAGAGAGATTTTATAGATCAGTGATGGAAATAAGAGACTCTACTCCTCTCCCTAACACCCCAAGTAGACATTTCTAATAGACCCCACATATGCACTTTCCCCTTTCCAATAAACTGTTCCCAAATTGTCATTATCAGCCATCAGAACCCCAGTATGAGACAAACGAGACTTTCCTCAGTTTCTGTTGGAGTAACTTGCTTTCTGGTGTAGTGGAGAGAACATGTCTTATTTGCATCTCCCCAAAATGTTCTGGAAGACAGATAACAACACTATTCCCACAAAGCCATTGAGATGACTTTTAATTTGGATTTAAAATTTTCCAAGGGCAATATTTTGAACTGTTACTCCATACCTTGTAAGTCTATCCTAGTTGATAGAGCTTAAGATTGAATTCTAATAAATACTTTTTCTTTCTTAGATCAATAGTAAGGTCATGATATTTTTATCTATATGTTAAGTATTTTCACATTTTAAAGACTTTTTAAGCCTCTAGTCATATTTGGTACTTTGTGCATATATCATTTCCTTAAAGACAACTTCCTTGATGACCCAATGTCATAAAATAATATTTTTATTCCTTGCTCTACTGTATTTTCCTTCATAGGACATGACATTCTGTACACTTGTTTGTTTAAGTGTTTATTATCTCTCTTTTCCATTAGAATATACACTCGTGAAGGCAGAGAATTTTGTTTGCCTTATTCACAAAGTAAAAACAGTCATTCAGTACTTACAGCAGACCTGTCAAATATGTTGATTAATTGAAAAAGGGAAAATTAATTGAAAAATTATGAGAGGTGCACATGGCACAAGACTCGTTCAGTTGATGAGAAAGCAGAATCAGAAAGGTCTCTGGACTCCTTTTAAGTACACACACACTTGATAAACAGCACATTCCCTTCACCTTTGCTGCCTTCTTTTAGAGTGCCTCCAAACTTAGGGTCATATCACACCTGTTTATAGCTGTTCTCATTTAAATGAGGTTGATAAACAGATACAAACAAAGAACATCCAATAAAACTTAGCATTTGGGGGGTAGGGAATTGTCTGATGTACTGAGAAATCTTGAAAAGAATTTAATCATTAACTTTTTAAAAGAAACTAGCACTTTCATGGCTAGCAGTAACATAAGAGGTGTGTTCAAGAACCTAAGGGATTCATTAAAATTGCTGTCTAGGATGCTCATGGCTCAGGAAACTATTAAAACAGACATTCAGAGGCTTTTTTTTCAGTTAACTCTGGTTAATTTAGTTCATCTTTAATTTTCTTGACACTTAATATCAAAGAAATTCACTTAATTGACATTATCCTTAATAAACATTAAAGAGAAGCAGCTATTTTGTTACTTTCTGTTATCTTCTTTATCCCTGAATGTTTAGCCCAAGCTTTCTTGCTTTAAATAAATTATGATTCTCATTTTTAAAAAATCATATTTCAATATTAAATTTGCTGGATTCTATGAAATAATGAAATCATTAAAAAGACTTTCACCAATGCTGAGAATTCATTATAACTACTTATGTCTATTTTTATGACTATTTTATGAAAAAATGTTATCTATTTTCCAGTTGCCCAATATACATAAATATTATTAAGTTGCTAAAGTGTTTGATATGAGTTTTTTAATTTTCTTGGTTTTGTCAGAACTTCCAAGACTTAGTTAAAAGCAGATAGCTAATATTTTTTTTAAATCTATATTTAACACAGCAACCTTGAGATAACCCAAAGCAACACATAGAAAAGGGTTTACCATCTAACAGAAATCTCCTTTGACTAAACTCAATAGGTACACAAACTTCTTTCTCTAAATCTGTCTAAAACACAAATTTAACACAATATGGGCTTAAGTTCAATGCAATGACACCCAGATGCACTGTTTACCCAGAGCTCTTTCAATTTCATTTACTTTCTTAGACCTGGGAGAGGTGAGCAAGTCACCAATGAGGCTAAAACTGTCTCCAATACAGTCCTTTCCATCCTTTCTTTTGAACACTTTGAAAGAGTAGTAAATTGCTTGAGAGAAAATTTTTTTGCAACTATCCTTTGTGAACCACTTTTCAGACAGTGATACAGGCTCTATTTACAGTGTGTGCTGGATTTAAAATTTTTAGAATAGAATACTTCCGGAAGAAATTTGAGTGTCCCTATTCTCATACATTGATTTCAACAGAGCCTCAAAACAATTTATGAAGTCAGCAAAATTTATCCTGAGCAATTTTTTTTTTTTAAGTATAGACTGGCCTATGTTCCTTCATGAAGTAGTGGGTACAGGTCAAATCTCTACTGGAAAAAAAATGTTAGTGCTTCTGCTAACTGGGTTCAGAGGCTACTGCAACTACTTAATAGGTGTGCACATCCGGGCAAGTTACACAACCTCTTTGTGCCAATGTTTTTCCCCTTTTAAATGGGAATAATAATAATAATAATAATAATAATAATAATAATAAAATACTTATCTCATAAGATTGTATGCAAATAAAAAATACAAAGTGCTTAGAATGGTACTTGGCATTCTGTATTTTTATGTAAGAATTCACTATTACTTTTGCTACTACACATACAGAGATACGCAGAAATACTCTTTCATTACTAGTAACGTAAATTGTATTTTCTCTCTTCCTTTATAAAAATATTTACCATTCACAACTACTGACTTTAAATCTCTGAAGAGCACATATTCAAATTATGGCCAATGATCACTGGGCTTGATTATTAAATCAAATAAAAACACACACCTAAACAAATGTTGACTATAATCAAGTAATCCGCCTTAAAGGCCATGCATGCATTTTCTTTTTAAGACCCTTGAAGGTATTTTAAACACAATGTTATTCATACCCAATATCAATCTAAGAATATATATAACATAGACTTAAAAGATATGTATATATACTTTTAAAGTACATGTAAATATACTTTAATACTTAAACCTATATATGTTATTAAAAAGTATACGTGTGTGTGTGTGTTTTTAACTTGCTAGGGACCCTCCCATAAATACATTTCCATATAATTTATATTTTAAGTGAATCCATACTAAACACATCCTGCCAGTTTGATAGAAATGTATAAATTATATAAATCTGGTGTTGTTTAGTAGGTAACACAATTCCTCCTTCCTTGCAGGAGCTGTCAGTGTCAGCCATAAGGTAACACAACTTTATATAAGTAGTTTCCTTTAGATATTACAGAGGATGGATCCTGTCTAAAATGTTAGGGGTCTCTCTCAGATTTTAAAAGACTACTTGAAACGCGAGAGTGATAGAAAATTTAAGAAGAAAAATAGGGAAATTGAAAGAGCTAGTTCAACCAAATGATGTAAGTGTAATTCTTGGGACTAAGAGCTCTAAGTCATGTGGTAGCTGAGCTTTTTATCACACCAGTGGGAGTATAAACCAAGGCAGAAATTTTCATTTAAAATGCCAAGAGTATACAGTGCTAATGCCAATTATCACAGCAGTGGTCATAGAAATTTTGCACTTTAAAATTATAGCTCCACACACTGTACAAATGTGTGAGTATAATTTGCTCCTTTCACTTACTTAGATCCCCTTACTTTTTAGTCCCTATTTGTTTTCAACTAATTCCTCTTAAGAAGTATCCATCTTGAGTGTTACTGATGGTCTCAAGATGGCCAAATTTGGTCACCTTTAAAGCGAGACAATTGAAAATTTTTTATAGAATACATTCTGTGGTCTCAGGGCTCTGAATAAAGTTGAATAGGGCAAGAATTCTTCTTCGAAAAATACTGCTATTTAATAAAGAACATAAAAGCATGCAAATATTTATGATTCAAATCAGTGTGTTGTGTTTTGATGCCAGTATAAAATCCTATGAGATTCTAAAGAAAAGTTCAATGACTCAGAAAAGAACCTGAAAGATTTCACTGAAGATTTTGCATTTAAAGTACACTCTCAGAGAATGTACTGTTTTTAGCAAAGTGAAAGCAGGAGCTACCTCAGAAACTTCTGATAAGAAAAGAGAGTTCTACAAAATTTCTCTATAGCTAAAAACATTCTGTCTTTTTAAACCAATCACAGCCGTATGTCAGAAAGCACTAGATTTTCAAGTAATAGATCTGAGAGTTCTAGAAGTAACCTCACTAGAAACAACTGAGAGAAGACACAAAACACCAATATCAGAGATGAGAGAGAGAACATCATCATGGGTTATACAGACATAAAAATATAGTAAATAAGTATTTTGAATAACTTTATGCAAGTCAATTTGACAACTTATATGAAATGGACACATTCTCTAAAATACAAACTAAAAAAACTATAAAAAAATAAATAATTCTTTTATATATAAACATATAAATATAAATATATATATAAACATATAAATATAAATATATATATATAAATATATAAATATATATATATATATATATATATATATAAAGAGAGAGAGAGAGAAAGAGAGAGAGAGAGAGAGAGAGAGAGAGAGAGAGAGAGAGAGATTCATTATGAGGAAATGGCTCATACAATAATGGAGTCTAGCATGTTCCCAAATCTGCAGAGTGAGTTACAAAACTGGGCAGGCTCATAACCCAGTAAAACAATTACACCCTTACAGAGACACCCAGAATAATCTTTGACCAAATATCTAGGTAACCCATGGCCCAGTAAAATTACCACATAAAATTTTCCATTATTCTCTGCCAAGAAGAAAATAACCTGCATAACCCAATATCTGTTAATAAAATTAAATTTTAGTTACAAATCTTTTCACCAGGTGTCCTTTTTGCCCATGGTTTGCTAGTAAATTCTACTGAACACTAAGAAAGAAACAGTACCAATTTTATACAAATTTTTCTAGAAAATTGAAGCAACAAATATATTTATTATTTCATTCTAAAAGGCTTGCATACTCTGATAAAAGGCTAGCAATACTAGATAAAGATTTAAAAATTAAAATTATAAACCAATTTCAAATGTCAAAAGTTCTTAATATGTTTTTATAAAATCATTTACAACCATACATAAAATGGATAATTCATCAATTTCAAATAGATTTCTCCCAGAAAGATTTTATCCTAGTTTAATATTTGAAAACTAATCTATGTAATTTGCTATGCTCTCAGGAAAAAAAAAAATCATAAGATTATCTTGACATATGAGGAAAAATTATCTGACCAAGCCAACATTTCCTGATGAAAATTCTTAATAAACAAGAGATAAAAGTAAACTGTTTGTCCAATAAAATATATCTTTGTAAAGCAATTAGCCTATATCTTACTTAATAATAAGTGACAGAATTATTTTCTCTTAAGATCAGGAAGAAGGTAAAGATGCCTTCTCGCCATTTTTGTTTAACATCATACATGAGGTTCTAGGTTGTAAGAGAAAAAATAGAAATATAGTCATTCAGGTTGGTAAAAAGAAATAAAAACTGTTTTTATTATTAATCAGACAAAAATGATCGACTATTTAAAAAATTCTACATAACTTACAAAAATGCCAGTATAACTAATATATGAGCTTATTATGGTAAAAGGATACAAAATTAATATACAAAATTATATTTCTACATAATAACAAGGGACAGAAACTGACATTTTAAAAATATAGTTTATAACAGTATAAAAAGACCATATCTTTAGAAATAAATCTAGTAAACAGGTGCAGGATCCATGCCTAATGACTATAAAATATTGTTGACAGCAATTATAAATGACTTAAGATAAACAGAGAAATTTATGTACATTGATTGCAAGAATCGATATCATTAAGTATCAATACTTTCAACATATATCTATGAATTTAACAGAAATGGAAGTTTATAAATTGGCAAACTCATTCTAAAATTGGTATGAAAACATAAAGGAACTAGAATAGCTGAACCAACTTTGAAAAGAAAAATGAAAATGAAGAACTTAATATTATTATAAACGTATAATTATCTTTAAAACCAAGGATCATGAGAAAATTTTTGCTGATAGATATGTTTATTTTTTTTAAGATAGAGATTGTTTTGTGGGTGTTTATATTATGTGTACACTTTAAATACATGCAATTCACAGTATGCCAGTGATACCTTGATAAAGCTATAAAAAACATTTTGACGATGCGAATACATTTTTCAGGCTTCTCCAGGGATCTGGAAAAGGACAGTTAAAATGAAGCCTTCTGAAACTTCCTTAGATTTAGTATAAATTTATAATGCTTATATGCTACATATAGACACATACAGACCAGTGTCTCTTTCCTCAAATGAGATAAGGGTTTGAGCATAAAACTCTATGAGGACGGGAACTTTTTAATGTTTGTGGTTGCACTACAGTGTTTATGACTGTGTGGCCAGAAAGATATTTGATTGACTAAATGAATGAATCAGCTCATCTCTTATAATAAATAATAAGTGCTTCGCTATCAGAAATTCACCTACCTATCACCAAAGAGTTAAACTATTCTAAAAGAATAGGTGTAGCTAACTGGCTTGCCACATCATAAATATTAGAAAAACATAGAGATCGATTCCTGCTGATTTCTATGCTATTATTAATAGATTCATAAAGTTTTAGACTAAAAAGAAGTTTCATTAGAAGCATAAATTTAGAGTAGCTCTATGAATTCTTTTTAGAATTATAGTTTCAAAAGTGGGAGAAAAAAATGGCCAACAGTTTACCATGATTATTTATTTGTCATTTTTTCCCCTTTTATAGTCATTGAAAAACCAGGAAATTACAAAACTAAAATTTTGAATTCTTCAAAAAAAATAACAGTGAAGAATATAAAGGCTTAGAAATACTAAATAACTTGCTCAGGTCTTGGAGAGTAAATGGTAGAGCTAAGACTCTAAGAACTTACTGTTCCAAATTCATGATCATTCTTCTATCACAAATGGAAATTTTGAACAGCATATGTAGGATATCTTTTTTCAATTCTGCAATAAGTGTCTTCTACTCTTAGACTACTAACAATAACTTGTAAATGGCATTCTAATTTTGCATTTTTTTCTTTTACAGTCTTTTACTTAGCAGGAAGTACAAAACATTAATGTTTTAAAATTATACATTAGGCAATCATTTATGACCACTTTTCTTTGTACATCATAGACTTTTACTTAAGGCTTGGGCTGAGATTAATAGGACGTTTTACATTGAGACAGAACACGGAGCAAAAAAAAAGGCCTAAAGTGAGTTGGGAGGAGTGAAGAGTGCTGAAGATACCACGTAGAGAAATTAAATAATTCAGGAAGTTCAAGAAGTATAAAAGTATAGGGAGTGATTAAAGGTGGGCCCAAGAAGATTGAATGCATTCACAATATTTTAAAGAAGGTTGTCACAAAAAGTTAAATATAATGTAGTGACATTAGATCTAGCAGTGGCAAAACACAAATTTAATGTTTTTTTTCCCCCTCAAACTACTAAGAAAAGCAGAAGAAAAAGTAAGGAGTCAAAGAAAAGAGTATATTTCTAAGGAGTAAATGAAAGATATGCTTTAAATAAAGAACATACTAAAGAACACACAGGCATTAGTGATCAAAGAGACTAGTGAGACCAAGGAATACCAGAAGCCTGGACAAAGCAGAGCTGCTGTCTTCATGATCACAGGATTAGCACTTCTTGAGAAAGAGGCCTGATTCATCATCATCTAGTCAAGAATTATTTTATACAGATGGAAAAACAGGTCCAGGGACTTAGCCAAGTTAATAAACTCATACATTCCTGGTTCCCTTTTCATTATACTGTCTTTTATTTATATCCAGGTTCATCTTGCCCCTAAATAAATATAGATAGGTACAGAAATGATATAACTATAGATATGTCACTTATAAAAAATTGACTTCATCAGTTTTTCTAAACTAGTTATTTGATTCTACAGCAAAATACAAGATGGGCAAGGACGAGAGTGGCATAATCCTTGCTTAAACCTTATACTCTCCCTGTTTCCTCCAAGTTTTTCAATTCTTTGGAGGATAAGCTCTATAAACCCATTGGTAGCAGCCTGAGAAACTCAAGAGAGCAGCACGTTAGGATCAACTAGCTCACTGAGTAATAGGTGGAAAAATTTCCTATACATAATACCTCAAATGACATCTTCCTATTTCTATTTTGTTAATATTAATTTTCAAGTGAATTGCATTGCATGTCACTAAAATACCTTCTAAGAAGTATCCTGAGTGTAAATTATGAATAAATATATAGATTAGCCTGGGAATCAGAGGTCTTATGTCAGTTTTACCACTCATTTGCTATGTTACATTAGGTTTTTGTTTAATGTTTCTATACTCCGAGTTTCATTCAGGATAATGAAACAGATGATGTCTATTATCCCATCCAATTTAGACATTCTGTAATCTAGTATAAAATGATAAATGGCTACTTTCTGTAGACTTTTAGCAACCTGGAAGCTCCTCTTCTTACTGCTCCATGCCCACTGTCCACATCCTATTCCCATATTCTATTGTCCCCTTTACACTCTTCTACTTTCACCCAACTACTTTCAGTAAAATATAAATGTAGCAGAGTGTATTCTGTACTATGATCAGAGCTTAGAATTTTTATATGAATGAAACTGGTAGTGTATTCTGGTCTTTTCTTATTTTTTTAATGAATTTTCAGATCATTGACATGGTAGATAATAATTACCTTCCAAGACAAATAAAAATATATATCTTCAGACTTTACTTGAAGACATTTAAGGAAATTTATTCATACTTACTGTGAAACTGTTTGAAGATAGGCCTTCATCATCACTGGTACTGCTGTCTAAAAACAGAAAAATATGTTTAATCATTGCAAATTAATAGATAAGAACATAGGAAATAAAGAGTGAAAATTTTTAGTAAGACTGTTATAGCAGTTTTTTCTTCCCCCATAAACATTTAGTCTAATATATATTTTATAAAATACCTGAGAGAAGATCCCATTATTTTAGCTGTCATGATGTAGTTTAAGTGTTGTATCCCTTTCTTTTCCATGATTTTGTTAATTCAACAAATATTTATTGAGATCTAATATGCACAAACATCATATTAGACACTAGAAATACAAGATTGAATAAAGTAGCCATTTTTACTTCAAGCTCAATCTATTGTGAAAGAGGCAAGATTCTAAATAGAAAGCTGAACACAGAAAATAGGTGGCAACTCATTCTGCTTGAGAGATAAGTACCGTTTCAAAAGAAAATAGTTTTGTTTAATAAGAAGTTTTGTCATTTAAGAGAGGACTTTTCTTGGTGTGTAAGGTTGGCGGAGCATTCCAGCTTATACTTTCACATTAGTTAGTCATTGGCTAAGGGTCACCTGGTGGAAGCCATGCGAGAGATACAGTGCAAACCCCTAGGCCCTTCTGGGTCTCTTTAAATTGCAAAGCAGCTCCAGGAGCATGAGAACAATTCTCCAAAGACTGTCACAGATGCAGGTATGAGAAAGAACACTGGGAAGAGGCAAAAGAAATTGGTAAACTGAATAGGAGGGGATCTGGGCAAAACACCAACAGTGTCTGCTACAATAGTCATCGAATAGTTTTCATTGGCAAGGTGGATTTTCTTAAAGACTTGAAAGTTGAGAGAATTAATCAAGCAGAAGTCAAAGAGGAGAGAATTTTAATAATGGGAAGAACTAGAGCAAAGGCCTATTTTGATTTAGACAAGTCTACAAATTCTTTGACACTTTTTTCAAAACAATAAATCCAAATCCCCTTTCTCCTGGTATGGACCAGACTTTGTAATTTTTTGCAAATGAATCAAATTAAACAGAGTGATGATATGTCACATCTGAAACGAGGTCATAAAAAACAATGAAGTTTGTCTTGATCTTGCCTTGAATCAGTCACTCTGAGGCCTGCTGTCATGCCCTGAAGTTATATCAAACATCCCTAGGAGAAGGTTTCTGGTGGGGAACTTAGCCCTTCTCCTGTAGCCATGTGACTGTGCCACCATAAAGTAGATTCTCCAGGCCTAGCCAATCTTTCAGGGAACTGCAGCCCTGACCAACATTCTGACTGCAGGACCACAGGAAACCCTAACCAGAGCCACTTATCTAAGCAACTGTCAAATTCCTGACCCACAAAAATTGTGAGATTATGTAATTTTTTTGCTTTAAGCAACTGAGTTTGGGGTAATTTTTTATGCAGCAGTAGATAAGGATAAGAAATATCAAGATGGCCAGTTAATTTAGTAAAGAGAAAAAATATTCTAGATCATCCTTAAATATGGCTTATAGATTTTGAAAAATTTAATCTCATATGCAAAGTTAATTTTTTCTATATCAGTAACATACAGGTTCTGGCAGACCTGAATATGTTGGGGGAACATTATTCAACCAGTTTCAGTTATTAACACCTATCTGCACAAAACAGGACTTGTAAAATTAAGGTCTATGAGAACTTTTTTCTGCAAAGGCAATTGAGTGTTCTTTGCTATTTATTTTTCTATGCAGCCTTTTGGAAACATATGATATCAAGTTTCACTAGGCTGTGATTAAAATGAGCAGGCCTCAGCAG
This sequence comes from Cynopterus sphinx, assembly GCA_030015415.1. Lineage (NCBI taxonomy): Eukaryota > Metazoa > Chordata > Mammalia > Chiroptera > Pteropodidae > Cynopterus > Cynopterus sphinx. The sequence goes on from CM057383.1 coordinate 133,081,026, forward strand.
GCATGTTGTTAATTTCCGTGGAGAAAGAATAGCAGAGTGGGATTTGAAGGCTCGAGCTTTGTGTGTTTTACTTTTTATTGTACTTCTAATAACTGAAATAACTATTTCAAAAGCTGCAAGTCAGAAGGCAGAATGAAATTAAAAAAATGTATTCTTTATATTAGCAAAATATTCAAAGGTTCATAACAAGGAGCGGAAGGTGTGGAAGACCAGTGTGAAGGAAAGCTAAGTTGTGGTCCTGAGATGCTGAAGAGGGGCCATGGACATAATGGCTGTTCCCTGATGCTAGAGCAGAGGTTCTCATGATGAACAACAGGGTCTATTTTAGTACATTTTCTGTGCATACTTGAAGAAATTGTGTATTCTGCTATTCATAAGTGGAATGGCCTGTACAAACAGCATTATGTGAAGTTAGTTCATAGAGGTCTGGTTATCCTTACTGACTTCCAGTCTATGTACTACCATTATTGAAAGATTGTGTGAAATTTTCTGACAGTAGTTTTATGTACTTCTTTCTGTATTTTTGTCAATTCTTGCTCCACGTATTCTGAAGCTTCGCTATTATGTACAAAACCATTTTGGATTATTAGAGCTTTTTAATGAATTAAAATTTATATCATGAAATGATCCTCTTTATCTCTGGTTATATTTGTTGCACTAAAGTATACTTTACCTGATATAAATATAGTATACCAGTTTTCTTTTGCTTAATGCTAACATGGTATATCTTTTTACATCCTTTTGTTTTTAACATAATGTGTCTTTGTCTTTAAAGTAGGTTTTTTGTTTGTGTATAGTTGTGCCTTGCTTTTTAAAAACAAAATCTGACCACTTATCTTACAATTAGAACATTTAGATGTGATAATTCATATACTTAGATTTAAGACCATCACCTAGCTATTTGTTTTCCATATGTCCCATCTTTAAAAATATTAACCCCAATTTTAATCTCATCATACTTTCTAAAACCACAAGAGTATTTTAGATTTTATTAGATTAAAAGGGTTGGGGAAATAGCCAATCAAATTGATGTGTAGTTTTATGACACAAGCTGTTGCTTTCAGGTTCAAAGTGAGCTTTGTTACTTGGTTTATTCCTTCTGAAGGCACAAAGCATCATCTCAAAAGAGCCTCACATAAAATCATCCTGGAACCTTCAAGGCAAAACCGACTACTTGACACTCCATAATTTCAGTTTTGGACAAATGACAAAGGTCTCAGTCTTTGGGTTAGAACCATACAATACATCTGGTAGCTTCAACTCAACACAAAGGGGCTACTCTTGTCAGTTCTTAGGTTTCATTTTAGAAATTGGTAAGTCCCTAAATATAAGAACTTCAAAGAGATATTAAAGATCATCAGTTCTAAACTCCTCATTCTATGTACAGAGATAATTAAAACCATAGAGATTGATTTTTCCCAGGGTCATGTAATTCATTAGTAGAACTTCCAGTTTCAGAGCTATTTCCAGTAAAACGATTATCCAACACAATTTTATCACCTGTCTCTTTGACGTCAGATTATGCCCCACTGCCAATTTTTTCTGTCACGAAAACAGGAACTGCGTTTTTCAGGCAGGCGAAATCCTTTCTCATCAAGTTGGGAAGAGCACAGTTTAAATCAAAGTTGTTGCACAGATCTAGAAACTCATTTGTGCTGTCTTAGTCCTAAATTTTTATTCAAAGAGCTGCCATGACAGCTGATAAAATGCTTTACTTTCAAGGTAGATTTTGATGACATGCAGATTGTCAAATTTTTCTTGCTGAAAATTTTCCAAACTATGAAGGTATAAGGAGTTATTCAATGTATTATTCACAATATTGTATGGTGTGGTCTAGCACAGAGAAACTGATCTTGCTGCTTACTTAAGTGTTTTGTATGCATGTCTTAATAAAATAGTTTGTTTTTTAATGTGAGAAAGTGTGAGATTGACTTTTTTGTCTAATGGAATTTTGTTCTTAGAGACTATATTTTCCTGTACTATAACCTAATAACAGATCTGAATTCATCCAATTACATAAAAATATGTAACCAATAATATGAAAAAATTATAAGAAATAATAACATTGTACTCACATCAATTTTTTATGCAAAAACAAAACAAAACTATATTCTAGAAATGATCCTAGCTATAGTTTAAAACCTGTTAAAAGTTGTGAATAAAAATAGAAACATGAAATAGCCTTTGCCTTCAAAGCTCAGAGTCTAGCATGAATATAGTGTGTGCCTTGAACCCACAGGAGCAGATAGCAGAAAGTGAACCCTAACTTAAGTCTTGAAGAACATAGACAAAAAGGAAAGGAATGATACAGTAGTAATCATGTTTTATTCTTCTTGGTTTTCTTAATTATTTTATGTAAGCTGCCATCTCCTATGACAAACTATGTATGATAACGTGGGCTTGATAAAATGTTGAATGGAAGTTTACCTTCTCTGGGGCAATAATACACAAGAAAGAATTAAGTTATGAGTATATGTTTAATTTTACTAAATTTATAAAGAACAGAATTACAGCTCTATCCCAGAACAAGCTGGAAAGATCTTGGAGTTCACTTAATTCAGCTTCTTCATATTAATGACAGCTAAATTAAAGGCCAGAGAGGTTATGGAACACAGCTTAAATTTCATGAAGATTTCTAGATAGAGCATGGATTGGAACCCCAGAAGTATTAGTGGATGGATTATCTTTCCATTATATAATATTATACGCATGAGTATAAAGCAAGAATGCTTAGTTTTCATCTCTTAAATTTTTCAGTAATTACTATCTACTGCTTTGCTAACGAAACCTGTACTTTTTTTCCCCCTGTGCCCACTCCTATTCTAGGAGACTGGGGGTAAATTCTGATAAGTGTAAATTCCTTTACCTTTCATAGCAATCAATAATTTTCCGAAGAAACAACTGGTTCAATTCTACCAATGTGATACGGAGGAAGACCTCTGGGAGTGGCATTTTGGTAATGCTTTTATCCCTGATTTAAAAAAAGAAGAAAAACACTGGTTTCTCAGTCAGGCTTCTATCAGAACAACAGACCAGTAAGATATACATATGAGACTGACTGCAAACAATCATCTTATACATTTGTGAGAGCTATCTAGGCAAGTCCAAAATTCATAGAGCAGGCTGAAACCTCTGGGGCAGAGGCAGGAGCTGATGTCACAGTCCACAGGTGAAATTTCTTCTACCTCAGGTAATCCTTGGGTCTGTTCCTAAAGGCTTCAACTGATTGGATGAGTCCCACTTAGATTATCCAGAATAATCCTCTTTTTAAACTTAACTGGTTGTAGGTAATAATCACATCTATAAAATACCTACATAGTAACACCTAGATTAGTGTTTGATTATAAGACCGGTACTATGGCCTAGCCAAATTGATACATAAAACTCATTATCACCCATAGCGTGACAGTCTTTCTGCAATGCCTGGGAGTTTGCCAGTTGTTTTGTAACCATGGGTTAAATTTGACTGACACACTGAAGATATCAAAAGAAAGATAAAAAATATCTGGATCCTTAATGGCTTTGTTAGGCAACTGATTTAACTAATCCTGGAGCCATTTTTATAACATGATAAAACTTTTTTTTCTGTTTAAAACAAGTGAGTCATAATTCAATGTTACTTGCAACTGAGAGCACACGGTTATACCTCACTCCAGTACTAACAACCCTTCTTTTTTGTGGTGAAAACACTTCAGATCTAGTCTTCAAGAAATTTTAAAGTATAAAATACCATACTGTTGATTTAAATAGAAACACATGTAAATGACTAAGTTTTTGCATTAAGGTGTTTGTTTTTTTTATGAATTTTACCCACAAGTATTCCAGGGAAATAAATGTGGCCTCATGTGTAATCTTAAAGTCCACCTAACTTTCTGGTCTTAATTGGTTTAATTGTAGAATACCAGCATGCTTTTCAGCAAGTTAGTTGTTTGATTAATGAATGATGATTTGAGGTCTCTCATTAAATATAATATTTGCCTTTGGGACTATCTTAATTAGCTAAGTCTCAAGGCCCTCCGATTAGCATGTGGGCTGATTTTGAAGTTAAAATAAAAGTATAGTTAAGAAGTGTGTTAATCAGAAGTAAATGTGGAGATAGTTGAGTGCTCACCTACTGTGAATAACCCTACAGGTTTCACGGTTGGTCATGGTTTTCCTTTAAAAGAAGGAGAAATCTTGACACCAGAACTCTGGTTACTCACAGTCGAGAGGCAGACCAGAAGAGTGATGTGAGATTAAGAGATGACTCAAAAATATATGTAGATCTTTACATAGTATATCGGTATAGGTGTATGTTCTCTAGGCATGTATCCAGGCTGACAGAAGTGTTATTGGAAAGAATTACACAAAATTATTAGAAGCTATCTCTGAATATGTAGAATTTGGGATCACTGTTTCTTTTCTTCTTTTTATTTGTCCATATTTTCTGTAATGTTAATTGCTATTGTAATGTGTCAATGTTACTTAAATTAAAATTCATGATGGGAACTTGTTCTCAATGTGGAGGCATTTCCCCCCCCAAAAATTGCTTCAACAGATTACTACTAATAATAGCTCAAATACTCAGGTCAGACAGATCTAGAGAGTAATTTTTAGGTCTACTAGGTATCAGCTTGGTAATTTTGTGCTAGTTACTTCTCTATGTGTTGCTCCGTCTTTTTTAAAAGGGTATCATCATGATACTTTGCTCATATTGTGGTAGGACAATGATATAATGTGCATCAACTACTTAGTAAGGATCCAATAAATAGTAAACGTTTTTGGCTATTGTTTTTTTTTTTTTTAATTGAGATATAATTGATATATAATATTGTGAAAGTTTAAAATGTACAAAGTATTGATCTGATACATTTATATATTGCAATATAATTGCCACTGTGGTGTTAGCCAACACCTCTATCACCTCATATAATTACCCTTCTTTTTTGTAGTGAAAGCACTTCAGATTTAGTCTTCAAGAAATTTTAAAGTATAAAATACCATACTGTTGACTATAATCACTATTCTGTGCAGTATTCTCTGAAAATTATTCATCTTCTTACTGTAAGATTTGTACCCTTGACCATCAGCCCCTGGTAACCACAATTCTCTGTTTCTACAAGTTTGGCTTTTTTAGATTTTACGTATAAGTGATATAGCATTTGTCTTTTTTTGTCTAACTTATCTCATTTGGCATAATGCCCTCAAGATTTATGCATGTTGTTGCAAATGGCAGGACTTCATTTTTTCTCATGGGTAAATAATATTTTATTTTTGACATTTATTACATCTCCTTTATCTACTCATCCATTAACAGAACTTGGTTCTTTTCAACATTCTGTTTTCATTTCCTTTGGATATACACTCAGAAGTAGAATTGCTGAACCATGTGGTAGTTCTATTTCTAATTTTCTGAGGAAGCTCCATACTGCTTTTCACAATGTTTGACCAACTTATATTTCCACCAACAGTGAATAACTGTTCTCTTTCTTCTACATCCTCATAAACACTTGCTATCTCTTGTCCTCTTGATGATGGCCAGTCTAACAGATGTGAGGTAATATCTTATGAATTTATTTTGCATTTCCCTGGTGATTAATGATGTTGAGAATCTTGTAGCTCTTGTTGATGTTTCTTATACCATAATGACGTTACAGAACAATAACTGGTATCACTTCTGTAAAAAGAATACACATGATTGAAACCAAAACTTTTAAGCATTGGAGCAGAACTTTAATGCAACAGGATTCTAGGGGCATCAAAAGATTCTCATAGCACCTGATGTCCCTTCTCTTCTTGAGGTATAACCCTAATTATTATTACAAACATAATCACAAAACCCCAGTTTCAGTAATTAGGATTTACGTGGAGGAAACTTTTATCTCTAATCTATAGCCTAATAATGCTCACAAAAGTCTATAATCAGTATCTCAGGTCCATTTAATATCTAAAGTCTTTGTATCTACAGTTTTTCCCAGTTGAATAATAAAAAAAAGAACATCTCTGAAAGAAGGATCAACTTAAAGGAAGGAATCAATAAATTTATAGACATTTATATGCCATACTGAAAGCCTATAGTGATATAAACATAGATATATAGATATATTCATATATAGAAGATAGTACACATCACAGTAGTCTCTCTTCTACCACAATAGTATAAAACTATTTCTTCAATATTTTTATAGTCAGGCACTATGACTGGAATGATATAAGCAGGCACAAAAAATTTTAGCCTTTTGCAAAATGACAAATGACACCCATATGACAGTCATACTTTGTTTTTAGTTTTTTTTTTTTTCATGACAGACATCACAATTTTTTCACTGTCATAGAGGAAACAGAATTAAAGGTATCCTTCACAATCTATATGGATGATTTCACTGATTTCATGTCGGTGCCAGGTGTGGGGGTGGCATTGTCGTGCTGCACTGACAGGAAGCTATCAGCCACAAAAGCATTCAGAAATATAAAATAATATTCCTGTCCTGATATGACCTGCAGGGAATTTATATGTATATAAATTATAATAATAAAAGTGTAATGTACAGTTTGGCAATATGTATTAGAAACAAAGGGATTTTTTGAGACACCTGGACTAGGGTATAAAACCTGGCTAAACTTACATAATTTTGATTAAGTGATTTGGCTTATTCGAGCCTCTTTGCTTGTTTGTTTGTTCCTGTCATGGGTACAATGATGCCAAACTCCCAAGGCTATGAAACTGAAATAAAAAATATAAAGAGTCCTTAACATGCAGTTGAGCATCTGAGAGGCATAAAAACAAATTAGCTTTCTTCCTCTTTTCATTTATTTGCATTACTTCATAGACTATTTGTATGTGTGCACATACACAGTATACACACATACATCCACACAGACATATAGGTATGGATTTTATATATTATACTCTACAGTTTTTTGTATGGTTATTTAATAATTTCCAAACAAAGCATCCCCAGATCTTAAGAATACCAAAGTGAGGAGTGAATAATAGATGGTGAGTTCAGAGCACATATATGTGTTTGAAAATATGAGTCATCTATTTTTGTAGGTCAAAATTGTTCAGTAATGGCAGTTCTACATGCTTCAATCCAGTATATTACTACTATACTATATTATATCATAATACCTATGATGCCTGTGTTTTGAGAAAGCTATAAGTTAGAGAAAGGATATACTCTGTTCCATAAATAATAGACACATTCTAGATAGATAACAATGGGGGAAGATCTCCTAGAAATTGGAACAGAGCTCAGGTCACAGAAAGACTACTTAGAGTGGATCAAGCCAAATATAGCATGACTGGTGTTCTTAGTGTTAGTCAGAAGCAAAAATCTAACCTCCCAGCTCAGCTAATATATTCAGTTTTTACAGAAGAAAATGACTTGATACTTATCGGTTACTGCTTTAATTACTTGTATTCATTATGGCCTACTTGTGATCAAGTTTCTGGATATTTTTAGGAGAGTAGAAAGTGACCATAATTTTTTTTCTTCATGAATAATCTTTATCCTACCAGGACAAGTATTTTATAAAGGGATTCTTGTTACTGTCCAATGCTTCATTTCAATCAAGTTGTCCTCTGCAATTTCCAGAAAATAAATTGTGCCACAAGCATCAATATAGGGTTATTTCCTTAACCCCTTATGTTGCCAACAGAATCATACTTATAGCTTTTGTTTGGTGAAAACCTGAATTCCCAGGTACATTAAGTACAAATGATGACAAGCTTAAATGCTGTGTCTGACACTGAAAGTTAATAAGGACATCTGTCAGAAGAAGCAGTGTCTCCATGCTGAGAATGTGATGTGCTACAGAAGAGATAACAAAGACTTTGTTCTCAGAAAATCTAGTGCCAGATCTAGTCTGCTGCTTACTAGTTTTTGAATTTGTACACTTACCTTAACCCCTTCATGCCTTAATTTCCTCATCTACAAAATGGGTACAATATCCACATATATAGTGAATGAGTTCTGCCCCCTCCCTTACAATGTGACAGTATTCCTAACAGTGTTCACAAATGGTAAAGCAAGGTTCATATGTTTTGTTTCAACAAACAGTGCTTAGGTAATCGTCATGCGTCAAGCATTGGGCCCACCTCTGGAAATACACAGGTGAATAAAGCAAGGGCTCTGCTCTTAAAATCTTTACAGTCTAGTTAGGAAAACAGTGTAAGAAATAAGTTCACAATGAAGTCCCTTTGTTTGGTCAATGTAAGTAAGGATGATGAGGATAGAAGGAATTTGAGAAATATTAAAGATGTAAAATTAATAGAACTTGGTGATTGGATGTATAGGGAGATGCTATTTACAAGTCCAAAATTTCTTGCTATATGATGATATCATTCATTGAGATATGAATACAGAGGGTGGTTGCCATTAGCATAATCACTGTTATTGAGAGACCAAATTCTAGAACAAATGAACAGACTACATATGCCACTTGGGAAATGCTGCTTCCAATATGGAAAGATTAAATATATCCATTAATTTCTATGCATCTATATATCCAAATTTACAAATATTTATTACATATAAAGTTTCAGAAGATGAAGGTTCAGTGTGATAAATGCTATGATTTTAGTAACCACACAGTGCCAAGAGCCTGCATAATGAACTTTATACTTTACTTTAGGTTTTTTTCAAGTTATGTTTTGATGTAATCAATGTTATTTGTGTAACATTACCTTATTCTCCCCTCTAGACATTGAACTTATTAAATTTTTTGTTTTTAATGGATCACAACATTAGTTTCATATGTGTATCTTTGGGTCAAAAAAGACTTGAACTTAAAAAAATTATCATAAATGTCTCAGCTACTTTACAATCATCAACCAGCTGGTGATTTTAGGGGGAATAAATTCAGCTAGTAGACTTAGTATCATTTTTTCCATCAGCCTCATTTTTTTACCAGTTAAGCTCCTTGATATCAACACATGGGGAAATCGTTCTAGGTGGAATGGGAACCTGGGCCTAAACAGAAAACAGTTATCATTATTCCTGTCTTTGAATGGACAGAGTCAATGAATTTAAACATCATGTACCAGATCAATAAATGGCAAAAGAGAAACTGAAACAGTGATCTTTAATCAATTATCCATCGAAACATTTATATATTTCCTTATTCATTTCTTATATCAACTTTAGGATATATATGTGTAGAATGCCCATTATCAACATTTTTACAATTAGTAAACTGTAATTTAGAGGGCATCAGGTGTTCCACTTTTGTTTCTGTGTAAATATTGTATTCTTTTGTTTGCGAAAAGCATCTTTCAACGAAGACTGAATTTATCTGTTCTTGTGCTCAACTACAATAATCATTTACTATTTTTCTCTACACAATAACATTAGCTGGTACCATTAATTTTAGCTTTGTGTCAACTATCTACACACTCCCTTGCACATAAATGTGCCCTAGAAAATGTTGAAAGAGTCACGAGCTTTCTTTTTTGATGTATTTTTTCTCTAATGTTATACTCCAGGATTCTAAAGCTCACTTCTAAGCAAATGAGAAAGCTTTATTTGTTCATTCTTGATTTCATAGTCATTTTGTTGTGGCCGCCAGGCCCCGAAAGACACGTGGACCACCAGAACTCAGTGAGTTATAGGAATCACACTCTTTATTCAATCAGCTTGGTCAGCCAGGGGTACGCAGACCCCAAATTAAGCAGCCCCAAAATGTAGAGGTACAGAGTTTTAAACTCCAAATCCCATTATTCATTCTGTCTGAACACAAAGGTCCATTTTTTTCTATTCACTACCTGTCAACCCACTGGCCAGGTGTGCAGGCAGGGCTACAGAAGCAGAAAGCTTGTTAGAATGTTATGTTTCCATACTTAGTAGCCTGTGCTCCTATGCAATAGTCAAATAGTAATTTTCAGCAAGTAATTAATTTCAAGTAGTCATTTTTCAGCCACCACAATTTCATGGTATAAGCCATTGAACTAAATGCTAACATATATAAAAAATCTGAAGTAGCAAACTCTCTAGGGATGAAAATAACTTATTTACAAAATAACTTTTTACAAATAAAATAACATGATGTGTGATAAGTTCAATAAATGGAATAAATAGAAGGTGCTAAGGAAGCACAGAGGAGTGAGACTATTAACTTTGGAAAATAAACATTTAATCTGAGACAATTGTCATTTATTATATTTGAATGGTCACTTTGAATTTAGATTTTTCGCTAACTCAGGTTAGCAAAGACCTGGTTTCAAGATATCAATCAAAAGAGGCAACTTGGAAACAGTGTACCATTTACTTTGTCACACACATAAATTCTCATTTAACAAGCCAATCATCCAGTCAGTCAATTTAGCAATGAAATAGCTATAGGATGGTTGTACTAACTGTTCCAGGACATTAGGCCCTTGATTACTTTTTTCTGTTGTTTATCCGCAAATAGTGCTCTAAAGTGATCCTTTGTTTGTGCGTGTTCATTAACTAAACAGTGCAAGGTGATAGAAATGACCTTAGGCCATTAATGAAACAGTATGCAGCCAGCTTAGTACTCTCAGAAGAGATGGAAAAAAAAAAAGACTAATGTCATTTTCAGATATTCACTGTAAAACTGGCTTCTATATGTTAACAGGGCAGTTTAGAAATGCCTGCATTCTATTGGCTTAACAGCTCATCAGCCTTGTTAGTATTTCCTAGTCAACAAGGATGGGACTTATATATATTACTTATATGCAAATCGAGTTTTCATAAACATGCTTACAATATCTTACTGTGTGCAGTGTATGTACGTGCACAGCAGGCAGTTATTAGAGAACAGGAGGCTTGTGTGATGCTGGTTTATCTTTGAGTGGAGCAGATTTCATTAACGTGCTTATCTTTTAGCAATAGTCTGGTGCACTAGCAACTGTGATTTAAATTCAATTTTTTTTTAATTTGTTTATTTGTACTTTTTTTCTTCTGCCCACAGGAAATAATTAAGGGCAAGACAACTTTTACATAATTTATAAATTACATATTAAGAGAGGTAGTGTGAAGGTTAACATTTGTCCTATTTGTTAACAGGACAAGTGATGAACTGGAATGAGCATCAACTATTAGGTCAGATGACTTGCATTTGGATTTTCACTTCCATTTACTTGTGGTAAGTATATTCATAAAATACTTAGATGCTGAGTTTTTTTTTTTTTTAATCTCAGTTTGCAGAAGGGGTTAATGGTTAAAATTTCATATCATTGGATTTTATGGGATTTAATTAGATAATATAGACACAGTCATGCACTAACGATGTGGATTACATTCTGCGGAATTCACATGGGAGGATTGCTTCATTGTGAGCACATCATAGAGTGCATTTACATAAATAAACCTGGATGGCAGAGCCTACACACTTGTGTTATATGGCATAGCCAATTACTCTTAGGCTACAAGCCCATACAGCATGTTACTGTACAAAATAACCTGAGATTAAATCAATCACAGGAGAAAAAGCTGCAATCAAGAGACACAGTAAACACAAGATGAAGAAGGCCGCTGCCAATATAACATGGCATATTGTTTTACCGCAAACCTTTTCTCATACATGTAGAGAGAGTATGCTCTAAAATAATGATAAAAAGTATAGTATAGTAAATACATAGACCAGTAACATAGTCATTTATTATTATTGTCAAGTACTATGTATTGTACATAATTATCTCTGCTGTACTTTTATACAACTGGGAGCACAGCGGTTTGTTTACACCAGCATCACCACTAACATGTGAGTGGTGTTCATTGTGCTCAGACTTTAAGATGGCCATGATGTCACTAGGTGACAGGTTTTTTTCAGGTCTATTGTAGTCTTATGGGACCACTGTTATATAAGCAGTCCACTGTTGATGAAACTTAGCCATGCGACGCAAGACTGTACAAGTGCACATAGAGGCTTTAATAGGTAATGTTCAAGAGTTTTAAAGAAAATTAGTGATTAACTTAAAATATGTCATTGAGAAAACAACTCACTTTAAGAAGTTCAAACCTCTGAAAAAAACGCTTAGGTATTTGGGTTGGATTGTTCAGTGTGCCTTTCTTAAAATTTTTTTTAAACAATATTACCTGGTGGTGATGAAGTATGAGGAGAATGGAAACTTTTGGTGTACTGCTTGCAAGAATGTAAATGGTTCAACTATTTTGAAGATAAATTAGGCCATTTGTATTCACAAGCTTAAAAATTCAGTAGCAACACCAACGTCATTCCAGATTTCTGGTAATTGACAGTGGTATGCACGCTAGCTAATTTTAAACAAAGAAGATTTATTAAAGAGCATATATTCACAGAATCTCATGAAGGGCAGAGGAACCTAGCTTGGCTACCATGAACCCTGGCATGAGCCATTTGGGAAAGATACCCAACAACTTTGCAGAACTGCAGCACATGAAAAACCACTGCTTCTACTACACATCACTCAGTAACCATGATGCCGGGAACGACCTCTATGCTTGTAGGAGGGCCGTTCTCCTTGCCCAAGGTCACCACCTCAGGTCTACACTTTCATCTTCACATCCTACAGAAATGATTTTACTTGCAATCTAATGATACAGTGCAGAACTCCGTAGTCTTGGTAAATGCAGCCTCTCAAACACCATAGTACAGGAGAGAATCTAGAAGGGAGTCAGAGTTGGTATTTAATGAGCCAATGCAATATTTTCCACATTTTCCTTTTTTTTTTTTTTTTTTTTTTGTATCCTGAGGAAGAAAAAATAAATGAGGTATACAAAAAATGCAAGTAAAACTCTTTATCATACCATGGTAGAAAGGTTTGAAATAACAAACAAAAAACAAAAAGTGTTTGGTTAATTAAGTTCTTTCATTCCTTACAAGAAAATAACATTCAGCCCATTATATGCTATTGGTGAAGATTATTTAATGGCATTGGTAGTTCATGTGAATTACTTTTGTTGCTTTTGTAAAAAACACTATCACTAAAAATACCAAAATTAGTTTAAATGTTTTTTAAATGTGCATGAGAGAATGTCTGAGTACACAACTGCTCTCCAAGAAATGAGTTACTGAGGGCAGGGACTCTTGGTGCCTGCAAAGGGAAGGCATGTGACCACACCAGGGCCTACTGTGTGAAGTGCATGAGAGCCAAAATTATGGTACCAGGCCTTTATTATTCTTGGGTCAACCTGCAAGAACACAGAAGATGCTTCTCAAATCTGTTTGTCTGAATAAGGGCCTGAGACAAGTCTTAAAGGATGAGGGTAAGAGGAAGCTAGACATATTCATAAGTTTCTATGGGAAGGGTTTGCTTGGACAATTTTGAAAATTAGCCATCCAGGTAAAGGAATGAGAGAGACAAGAGAAAGCACAAAGAAATTCCAATCTGACAGAGTTCCCTTGGTGGATTTTATGTTTGTTTATATTTGGTTCATGTACTGGATCTTTCTTACTGGAGGATGCATAGGCTCAGTGCTGTTGCTGTGAAACTAGCTCAAGGTCTGCATTAGGGAGTAAAACCAGTCTCATCTGTGTAAGGCACACACACACATATAGACACACACAAACTTTGTTAATGTTTAGTTTCACTCTGACTTGTGGTAAGGCAGTGACTATTCATTCACAACTGTGTGCAAATTCCTGTCAGCAACTTTCTTGCTTGATTTCGCCTGTACCTTCATCCTGCATGGGATGCGCTCTTGTTCCTGCTCTGCTCACACCCTGCAGTGACTTCTCCTTCCTTGCTTAGGCCTGGAAGTAGTCCCTAGGACCCTGGTAATGAACTTCATCCCCAATCTCTGTTTTTTTTTTTCTTATAGACCAAATAGTGCTGAGAAACCCTGTGACCAGACCGTGGCCCAGGACCTGCTCAGCCCTCAGTGTGTTGTGACCGCCATCACTGAAGAAGACACCGAGGTTCTTATCGGCACATAGTAGGCAAAAACAGAGGCAGGATTGGACCCAGCTCTGCTGACCTTGCAGGATGAATGCAGAAGCAAGGACAGATGGCCCAAGGGGCCCATTAGGGTAGGAAGCTAACCCTGGAACCACTGCCAAGGAAGAAAAAAATTAATAGTCATATGATTTGAAAGCAAGAATTAAAACTTTTTCATAGATAATGTGTTCTTATTTGTGGAAAACTTAAAGAATCTAGAAAACAAGACAAATATAACTAATAAATGAATTTGGAAGATCACAACATATAATTTCAATATACATTCTTGCCAAACTTGTTTTGGGTACATTCCAAAACTCTGCAGCTGTACAAATTTAACAGCTCACACAATCTCAGGTTTTAGATATAGACACCAGTAAACTGGACAACTCAATGCATAAAAATATTCACACATGCTCTTTTTCAAATATCATTATATATTAATATAATTAGCAAGGACATATAAACTATGATATAAAGGTTCACAATTGGCAGGATTTTAGGGAGAAAAAAATATAAAGTGTCACTGCTAATGGTAATGTAACTCTGTTATATCCATTGGCAGAGCAATTCTTCAATAGATAAAAAGAAATATAAGAACATTATTGTCCTTAGAGCTAAGAAATTTACTCTAGAAAATATAGTCTGAAGAAATTATCACACAGACACATCCTGCCCCTATTTAAAAAGAAAGAAAAGAAAGAAAGAAAGAAAGAAAGAAAGAAAGAAAGAAAGAAAGAAAGAAAGAAAGGAAGGAAGAAACCATAGAGATATGTGTTTGTGCTATATTTTACAGTAGCAAAAAAGACTAGAAATAATTCCAAGTTTCAATTTTTGGTAAATATTGATGCAAACAATGGATTGTAAATATGGTGGAATTATATGACTATAGAACATTAAATGTTATGGACTCTGTCAGTAACTGGAGCCAAACAAAGAAAGAATTCATTTAGAAAGCCAAATGCTAATAGTATGGATACTTTGACTCCAAGAATGGAATAGGTAAAGGATTAACACTTGTAGAATACTTGTTGAATATTTCCCATTGCTGCCTGCTTCTTAGGCATAGGTCCTTGTATGAGTATTAGCACTGTCCATTCCCTCAGGGCAATCCAGGTTTACTTTAGTTCTTTATAAACTTATAATAAGCAATGGTAATAATCCTATACTATTAATACCAAAACAAGTAAATATGTGTTATTGATCAAAAAGATACAATGCAACAATAGGAATCCTCCACATTTCAGATAAGGACAAAGTCCAGTATGTATTTTCTGCAAATTTCCAAGGCTTCCATCTACAGCCTCTCTTCCCTTTCTGCTGCAGAATTTCTAAAAATCTGCCTTCTAACTTCTGGAATGTATCAAGGAACAAGAAATCAGAAACCACGTCTATGGGTGATGTGACATTACATACCAGGTTTTCCTAACTTCTGGGGCTCCTACCTATTTCTCTTATTGGATAAGTTACATAGTTACTACAGAGATGAAAATGGCCAGTAAATATGCACCCCAGTCATCTGTTAATTGTGTGATTAAAATATGTACCAAGCCTGATAAAGGTGATTAAATTGTGAAGGAGAGACAGTCTGATATGGGTGGAAACATAGTTGGCATGTAACTAGGAAGAGAACTATGGAAACAGCAAGGAATAGAGATTATTTAAATCATTTGATGAATAGGCCTTCTAGGGACCCAATACAACATGAGTTAACAATTTGCCAAGACATTTTTCCAGTAGAATTACAAATCATTTTTTTATACAAAGACCTAATTACTCAAATAAAGGACTAAGGAGTGTGCATCCTACGCATTCAAAAATGACAATTAGAAAACTTTATGTGAATTGTGGAAGGTGAGGGTGTAGCTGTTTAAAATATATTTTATTTTATTTTATTTATTAATTTATTTTTATGGTAACATTGGTTAACAAAATCTGATATTCATTCCAGAGTTTACTACAGTTGACCCATCCAGATTCATAAAACAAGTCATGCAATATATATGTTTCTATCATTTAGCACATTTACATTTATCTTTTGCCTTTTAAAAATTCTGTTTATCTCTTACTGAGCATTGATTGTACGCAAACAGTGAATGGAGGACAGAGAAGGAAGAGAGATATGAGTCCTGTCCTCGAAGAGCTTGTAATGTCTTCCACTGAATGAGTGCAAACTATGCATTTATGTGTAATGACATAACATAGCATTCAAGATCAAAGTATTTGGAAATAGAGCATTGTGCTCAAATCATATCTATGTTATTTACTAGCTTTGTAAATCTGAGTATTTCTTTAACCCTTGTGCTTCGATTTTTACACCCATATATCCTTGTACTTACTTCATGAAATGAAACTTAAACTATGACTGGAACATTGTAAATACTAAATAAACCATAACAAATATTGCTGTTCTTTATGTTAAAAGTACTGAAGAAGGCAGATAAGATATGTAACTATTCTGAAAGATGAAATAAGAGAAATAATGAGTCATTGGCATTTGAGTTAGGGCTTCAGGATAAATAGAACTTAATGTTTTGAAATAGACAAGGGACATCTTGCATGAAGGGAAATAGGGTGGACAGAAACACAGATCTTAGAAAGTATACAGGTGGTCTGGGAACTGCAAATTAATTATTAGTCTTTCTAGTGATTTATAGGATGAAAGTAGCAGGAAAGATTTGAGAGAGGGAGACGGAGAGAGTTGAGGCAGATTTTAAAAGTCCATGCAAAGCCATCTTTAGAAAAACACTTTGTTTCTGGTTTGTTAAAATTTTTAGTGTAGGGCCTGTATTTATATATAGCAGAAAGTAAGGTTTGTATAGTTAAGAATATGGAAAAAGCCTTTAAGTAAATTGTCTTCTACTAAGGAAGATCAAGCATTTCTCAGAAATTGACCCATGACTCAGTCTTTATTTAAAAAATAAAATTAGCAAAAAATTCTTTATTTCTATGTTGAGAAAATGTCTAAAGTCTAGATAACCACATTATCTTGTACAAGGTCACTTAAACAGGGTTCAAGGCATTTAAAATAAGCCTTTTGGGAAAAAAATAACTCATGTGGTTCTTTCTGGTAAAGTAATTCTATGAAGTCTGAGATATTCTCTTTAAACTTATATTAAATTGCAAGCTCTAGAATTGAGATCAACCTGGATAAAATGCAACATGAAGCACTTAAAATTCGTTATGTACTCCAGATAACTTCCTGTGCTACCTGTTACCTTAGCATTTGTTAATGTAAAGTTCTTTGGTGCCTGATTCAGATTATTAGCAATGTTCATATTAATTTAGCTCATTTAATCAATAAGTATTTATCAAACACCTACTACATGTGCTGGACTAGGTACAGAAAGAAAATGGTTCCTTCTCCTTAGGAACAGAGATTCTCATAGGGCAACACATGCAGAGATAATCCACTGTTGTTGAATTTGATGTGTGCTATACTGGAGTCATTCACAGTTTTCAGTAGGAAAAAAATTAAGGGATATCATAGTGAACTGAGAATAATGTTGAAATTTTCACAGAGAAGGTAAGGCTAGAGGTGAGACTTAAAAATTATATAAGTAGTTGGATGGGTGTCAAAAGCAAGAAAGGCTTCTGGCAAAAGAAGACAACATAATCAAAGATAAAGGTAGGTGTATGACAAATCGGTAATAGCTTGGTAGAGTGATTTCATTACTGTATTTTCTTATTTTTTTATTTTTAAAGCATGGTTGGAAATAGTTGAGTAATGATGAACAATGATGAAATAAATTGCAAAATAAAATCACTGAGATCTGATAATGTACCTTAGATTCATAAAATAATTCAAGAAGCATAGGGTGGTTTCAAAAGAGCATGTTTTAGTCTATTTTTAAATAAACAAATTTTTTCTTGTTCTTTGGGAGACCTCTAAGAAATATTAAAAGTCATAAAATGCCAATTCTTATAAAAATTTAGAGACTCAAAAAAAAAAAAGAAAAGAAAGAAAGAAACTGGAAAGCTAAAAAACTAAAATCTAGTACAATAGATTGTGATTTTAATCAAGATTGATTTCAACTAGGATTTTAACTGGAGTTAAACCTGCTCTAAGGAGAGAAAACTACACTCCTCTATTTAATTTGTTAGACTCCAAACTTTTATTCAAGGAGTCACCATTAAAGGGTTATAAAATGTTACGGCTGAAAAAAAATATTAAAAATAAAACAGTCTAAACACCATAGTTTATAAAGGAAAAGCCCTGGAATGAAAGAAATTGTCCCAATTATTGTAACCACCATATCAGGTGTAATGCCTCACAAAATGATCTCTGATCAACCAGAAAACTTCTGAGGTAGTCGTTGTAGGCAGAACAAAGGACCCTCAAGGATGTACTTGTCCTAATCTCTGGAATATGTGAATTACTGCAGACAGGACTTTGAAGAAGTGATCAATGTAGGACCTTGACTGGGAGAGAAGCCTGAATTATCTATGTGTTCCCCCGCTAAATTTGTGGTTCCATGAAAGTTGGAGAGCTTTTTCTAGATGTGGTTATAGAAGAAATGTCAAAGAGATACAACACTGCTGGCTTTGAGATGAAGGGAGTCAGCCACAAGCTAAGGAATGTCAGAAGTGTCTAAATCTGGAAAAAGCAAGGAAACAAATTTTCTCCTAGAGCATCCAAAAAGGAACACAGCCCTTAATGCACATTGATTTTAGCCTAATGATATCTGTGTCAGACTTTTAACCTACCAAACTGTAAGATAGTGAATTTGTGTACTCTGAGCCACAAAATTCATGGTGATTTTTTGTAGCAATGATAGAAAACTAATACAGTAGCTGTAATCAAACTCTTTTAGAGATGGAGAATTGAGGTGCTGAAAGTTTAAGTTATCTTACCTATAGTCCATAAATGATAGGCCAGGATCTTAAATGTATTCCATCTCTACTAGGAAGAACAGGGGAATGTGCCATTTCCAAATAGAGAACTCAACATACTTAAGATCCTGATGATAGTCACAAGCGTTCTTTTCAAATTTGGTCCATACCACTGAAATCCGCAGTTCGCTACCAAAAAATTTAAACACTTATGGTCTAAATCCCATAGTTCTGAGAATTTTACAATCTGGAATGGGAATTAAAGTATTACATCTCCCTTTATAAGGACCATTTCCCCAAACTATTTGACACTACATGGGATGTCAAGTACTTTAAAAGCCATGGGTTTAAGAGTATGCTGCTCGCAGGAGATTCACTATACTATTAAAGAGCCAAGAGGGCAGCAAACTGAAAACCTACCATCCAAACTTGCTTTGGGAGAGATGATGCTGTCTTAAGCTGCTCAAGGCTGTACAAAAAGCAGCAAGAATCTTCTGGAAGCCATCAATATGAGCTGTTTCTATTTCAGCTTTTATTTATCTGACCCTACAGAACTGAGATGTTGTATTATTGAGATGAACACTATTTGTTACTGATCCCTTTTTAAAACTTGTTCATTAAGGACAAATGTCAAGTGGCTAAAAAATCTAATTGTACATTTTCCAAATTCCTAAAGCTAAACTTCTGATTCATTTTTATTATCACCATAGTTGCAGTTGTTTTATTTCTTTCAACATGTGAAATACTGAGTAAAGAAATTGCTTTCAGAAATAGTAACAGCAACATTGATTCCAAGACTTAAAAAGGTGTTGGCTTTACACACTTTTAAAAGTAAATTGTAATAATTTTGCATTTTATAATAAAATCATAGCTATAATTATAGACTTAGTAATGCTGCTATTTTAATATGCAAAAATGTGTGTTAGGACTTAATTATGAATAATTTATAATTTTTCCAGTTGACATATAAACTTCCATTTTTAAATGGATGTCCAGTATCCCATGAACTATGTGGTCAATATGGTTCAGTAAAGACAGATTAGTAATAACAAGTTTTAATCCCAAATATTTTAGCTACAATAATGTGTGAAACTCATACCGCACTATGATGAAAATCTCTAATTTAGAGAATGCTAAGTTATAACTACCACAAGCCATTTAGGATTTTCTAATGAAAGGTCACTGTAGTTTTGCGTGTCCATGAGGAAGTCGGTTGGTAAAATTAAAATCACACAAACACAAAGACATTTCTGCCATGAAGCTCCAGGAGACCATATATTTCCCAGGAGAAGAGAGGAGAGGTATTTGTTTTATCTCTGAAGAGTATTTTATGTTGAAGACCAGTGATGCTAGTTTTCTTCTTTTTTTTTGACACATAAGAACCTATCTTTGTTGGAATATGGCAAATAATTAAGACCTGAATCTACTTTCAATAAATTATCACAGGAGAAATATGTGAACAAATAATTTCAAACACATGTTAGGATTGTTGTACTGTCTATCTAAGGTAAGGGAGTAGGACCAAAGAGGAATGCAGCAGTTATCCTGCTGCAGAAGGAAGAAGTGATAATAAAAGTTTACAAAAAGAAAATAAGCCAGAGCATTTGAGATCTTGCTCCCCGGTATGTATTGTCAGTTTGGCTCAAATAAACTCATAGAAAATTCAAAACACACACACAAAAAGGAAATAAGCAAGTTTTGATTTGAAGTATAAGTACTTCTTAGCCAAAGCAGAATAGTAATAACTGATGCTTTGGATTTCTGCTGAGTATTTACATAAATACTGCTAAGTATTTGCATAAATTATCTCAGTTATGTTGCGACCTACGATGGAGGTATTATTATTATCTCTATTTTGGAGAAGAGGCATTGAGTGGCAGAGAAGTTAAAGACTTTTTCTAATGACATCTAGTCAGACAGGGGAGAATGACATTTGATTCTTGCTAAAGCCTTCACTCCAACCACTGTACTACTTTGTTGCTCTCATATAAGGAGACAAGGGCATTTCTGGCAGAAGATACATGTGTAAAATCCAGAGGCGTGAAATGGCATTGTGCTTTTGAAGAACTACAAATAGTCCTGCTGGAGCACAGGCTGTATTTGGGGAGTGAGAAGGTAAAGAGTTTGATGAAAGCATCAGGAACTAGACAAAAGGTATGGTATGTGCTGTGGATGTGAGTGATGTAATAAAGAACTATAAGACGACAGATCAGGTGATCAGTGGGAGAAAACCATAATAATCAAGTTAAAAGAATGCTGTACTGAGTAAAGAACATAGTAAGTATCAAAAAGCAACTAGTGTTTAGCAAAAAGGGGATAATAAAAGGTGAACAGGATTTAAAAATGAATTAAGTGTGGTGAATAAATAAATAAATATAATGACCTTTGAGTTATAATCTAGGCCAAATTGGTAGATGCTAGTACCATAAACCAGGAAGCAAGGAAAAGAGTTGCATTCTCAAAAGTTAGATTCTTTCAGTCGTCTGCCTTTGACAGTCTCATGTGCATCTTTTTGACATGCCTATGTCTAGTGAACCATTGTAAAAGCCATAACTATTCATTAGAAATTTATGAGACAAGCGAGCCTCTCTCCTTATACCTTTGCATGACCTTAGAGCAATAGTTTCCTCTTGCAAGCAAAAAAAAATTTTTTTTCTTATCCCTAATCTTCATAAAGTCACTAAAAATATCAGTTTCATTGGTTTCCTTTTCAATCTATGGGCTAGAAAATCTAGATAGTTGCTTTGAAAATGTTTGACACTTTTTCTGTGAGACATTCAAATTGTTTCACAGACATTATCTCACCAATAGTCATTCCATCCCGATGAGGTAGGCCCAGGAACAATTTATTCCTATCTTTAAAGGGTAAAAAGAGGTTGAATGATTCATCTGCAGAGCTGGCAATAGAAGCTTAGTCTCTGGAATCAGCTGTGTGAAAAAGCAACTGCCAAATGACTTCATAAACGAGTGTAAGTCAAAGGTTATTGATGTTTTATAAGACTTGAGTTGTTGGGGTCGTCATCATTTACTGGTAAGCAAGAATTTCAGAAGTAGAAAAAGATTTGAGGATGTTTTTCAAAGTAGGCAGTTTTTTTCTATCTTTGTAAGCTTTCTGGCCCATAGTATTCTGTAAACAAGAATCTTAAGATGATTTTCAGTATCAGTGGCATATCCACAGCATATTACAAGTCTATATATTTAAGTAAATCGAGGTTTGTATGGCATAAACCTTGCATAGTAACATTAACCACGTACAAAGAATAATGTGATAATGGACTTTAAAGTCTATACTTATTTTGAACCCTTGTTTGACCACTTTGAAAATTGGTGATTCTTGAGAGAAAATCTAAAATGTTCTTTTTTTATGACAGAAATTACTAGCACAGCATTTTAATTTTTCCTATAACATCATACTCTTATTTTTATTTTTTTTTTATGTATTCCCAACCTAAAATGTTCTTAACCTCAGTGTTATCAAACAAGGATAACACTGTATCTACCAGAATAGCTATTGCGAATATTAGCATTCTCCAGACTTTACAATCAAGTCATGTATTAGGTTGCATTATCTTAATACATGCTACAGACCTCAGGGATATGAGCAAAACTTTTTATTTTTTGTAATTTACTTCATCTATTTAAGAAACATATGTTTGGACCCAAGGAGATGGCAATAGTAACAATGTGGATCTCCTCAGTTTTCCTGGGGCAGCTTGAATAATTTGAAATTAAAGATGATCATATAGTGAAAGTGCTTTGGAAACTGTAGATGGCCATAAAATATGCATTGTCATTACTGTTATCATAACTTCTGTTTTAAGTGTCCTTAACCGATTTTATAATACAATAACCCAACTTCCCACAAAATTGGACCTCTAAGTCCTTCTATACATGAATTCCATCTGATGAACATACTGTTATTCCATGATGGACTTCATTCAATGTTTATAGTGCAACTTAGTGACTTTATTGTCTCCTTCTAGTTTCCATGTAGTAAAATGGGCCAAAAGTAGAGTTGTTTTGGTGTGAAGTGTCCAGGTTACTTCTTAACCTTTTCTGTCTTTTGCTGTTTCTGAAGGGTCTCAAATAGTGCTGTTGGAAACTAAAAATGTTTAATAATTTTCTAAATGAAGTGCCTATCTTTATCTTTCCCCCTCAAATGGGCATTTCTCTACCTCAGAAGAACTCATGCATTACTCCACTGTGATCTGTACAAGAAGCTTCTTCAGAAAGCTAGGTTTTTCAGAATGTCCCCTCTGAGTAGTAGACTAAGTCTTAGCTTACATCAAAGCTTTCCTGGGCTGGGTCCTGCTTCTCAGGATCAGTCTCTTCCCAGGAGGCTTCTTCCTCCACACGCCTGTAAATTTATTTCCCCAATCCAAGCTCCTATAGGTCAGTTTTGTAGAGGTAGGTGATTCCCAGGCCTGGAAACAACTTAGGATCAATATATACACAGATAAAAACTCAGAGAAATAATTTCATTATATAGATAAATTTTTATATTATTGCCGAATTTTGTGTTGGGGTTACTGTCTGTCTATAGCCATGGTTTCCCTTCATATTATGCCATTTTCATAAGGTATACTCTGTAAAACTCATGCCTGAAACTACCAGTTTGCTGAAAGTGCATTAAACAGCAATAACTCTACACCATGCCATTACAGCCCTACCTAAAATATTCCAAAATGTTAATTTAAGGACTGAGTCAGGAGGGAAACAGGTAGAACCAACTAGATCTCAGCTTATCAGAAGGCAAGAATTTACTTCTTGAGCCTAAATCTTAGTTCTAAATTCAAGTTATTTTATCCTTTTAGAAAATGCTGATACTTTTAGGCCTCAGTCTCCTCGCCTAATAAGAGTAATCTTACATGCATAACCTTCTCATAGGATTAATTAATAGAAAATAAAGTATTTTAACTTCTCTGTTAAGGAGAGGTAAAATTTTTATAATAATATCATAAAACTAATGCATAGGTATCAATATACCAATACATTAACTAACATTGAATACCATTATGTTATATAATACTTAATTTACATTTTGTTGTATGTGGTGTGTATATGGGTGTGTGTGTGTATTATAATAAAATGTGTATTTTAGATATAAGTCGCAGTGCATGAAAGTTTTGTTTCAGAAAATAGAGCCAGGATATTAAAGGCTAATAGGAAAATAGGTGGAAATAAAATGAAGAAAGTAATCATAAGGATATATTTAACAGAAAATTCCTGTCGCATGTTCTGGATCCTCATTACTTTAACTCTTGGCAAATAAACTAACATTTTTATACATTTCTTCACTTTTACTCTTTATGAATATATAACTACTTATCTAGAGCTAATATTCCTCATTCTTAAATTACAATTAGATTTGTAATTTAATTTGTAAAATAGAAGCAATTAGATTAGTATTTCTAGGACATTTTAGTTTATCCTAAGATATTTAGGAAATAAAAGACTTAAAAGATATTTAGTCTTTGTTAAACAAGCTGGGAATCACTGAAAATATGCCCCTGTCTTGATGTTACACAATGTGCATTTATATTCACCAACTAACAGAACTAAGAAGACCTAGAGTAGAAAAAAAAAAAAAAACTTCTTGTTTGCTTAATATAGCTCTTATCAAAGTAATGTGTGAGTGTTTAAAGTATTTAGCCCCATCCAAATTCTCTTCCCCTTACTATTTTAGTGCAAACCTGCCCAACATCCATCTGCCAGCACTCTTCCCTTTACCAGAGGGCTTTCTCTGTCCATATCACCAGTGTTTTGCCTGCCCAAAAGAAAAGCAGAAATACTGAAAAGTTAACTCCACCTCCACCCAGTGTCCCTCTTCAGGAGTTGCTGTGCTAGTGCAGGGATCGCCAACATCTGAGCCTCAGACCAGTAAGAGCCCCTGGCCTGTTAGGAACAGGCCCACACAGCAGGTGAGCTAAGTAAGCTTCATCTGTATTTACAGACTCTCCCCAGTGCCAGCATCACTGCCTCAGCTCCAAGGCAGATCATCAGGCATTATTAGATCCTCATAGGAGCACTGGTTCCTGGTGCCAAAAAGGTTGGGACCACAGTGCTAGTTTACTCTGATTCCCTCACACTCTGAGATGTGTGTTTGACACTGGCTTCCAGAGTTTTCCCAAGGACTAATCTCTGGTCACACTCAGGGGACTCTGGTACCATAATGTACCCTTTTGGTTGACTTTTATTCCTGTCCTTCTTTCCTGATGTCTGTATTACCTCCCAAACAAGCTATTTACACTTAGAGTCTGCTTGGGGTTGGGCGGAGGAGAAGGGAAGAGAATCTAAGACACATATTTGAAAATTAGTGAGCCACAATGTCTTAATGGCCATTCCCAGCTCCACTTTCCAAAGGCTCAAGTATGTTAAGATTATTTCTGACAGTTTCAGGGCACAAGACTCCAGCACCTGGATTCTCTGAGTCATCTAATAAATGTGTCCTGAATAAATTAATTTCTCCAGAGTGCAATACCACATCTCTTTGCAAAGGAAAAAACATGAAGTCCGAGAACACCACTTTTAATTTTCCTGTCTTGTGAGAAGCTTAACAGACACACTGGCTGTGTCTGAGCTGTTTTTCCACGGCCTCCTTGATAGGCCTCTCTGTCTCTCCTGTAGCACTTATCTCCAATGATACCATGTATCAAACCCTGTTCTTCTCTCTCCACACTTTGTTTGTTGAATACATAAGAAATTCTTATTTCCTCTGTCTTTCCAATTCACCTTCAACAAATGAAAGAAAAGGAACTCATTAAATTCAGTAATAATACAATTTTTGAGAGCCTACTAGGATGTACATATAATGATTTCATTAAATCTTGATTAAATCTTGATATAAATGATTTCATTAAATCTTCAAAGAAGTCACGAATGAATATTATTAGCCCATTTTGCAGATGAAGACATGGACTCAAAGAACTTAAACCATTCTTCCCAAAGTCACACAGCTATGTAAGGGCAGAGACAAGTTTCTAAATGAAGCATGAAGAATGCAAAAATTCATCTCTTAATTTCAATACCATATTGCTTCCAATAGTAGTTTAGCTCTCTCTCTCTCTTTGCATTTTAAATAACACTTATTCATGTACTTTTAATACAGAAGAAAATACCAAAATGACACATTTCTTCTGCCCATAAAACCCTAATTTCCTCTTTGTTTTTTAAATTTAGGGTTATTGGGGGTATAATTACATACAGAAAAATTGCCCTATTTTAAGTGTACTGCCCAATGAGTTTTGACAAGTGGTTTAGATGTTGATTAGAAAAAAAAAAGCAGAAAAGGTTTTAAATATTAGGTCTGTCACTTACTAACTTGTGATGATGACAAAGTATCTAAGATACCATAAGCCTGATTGTTTGTCCTTAGAATGATGTAAATAATCATATCTGTTTTATTGTTGTTGTTAAACACAATTTCTAGCAAAGGAAATTGGGATTCCAAAGTAATACTTTTGTAGACTTTTTGTGTGTGTGCACCCAAAAAAAGTAAATAAAAATTTAATGTTCCTCATAAAGACAAGTTAAGGCACAAGGACAAATTTGATGATTGATTGATCACTATGATCAAGGTGACTAAATCAAAGTGCATTATTCATTTAGCTGATGAACTAAACAATGCTAGAGGTCATGGAAAACAAGGTAGGGTAGAAAACTGGGGTTTTCAGAGTCCACAGTTGTGCTTTGAAGCACCAGGACTTCCTTTTCTTTCTTTTGTCACATTTTACATAGCTTCATCTCCTCTTTCATTGTCCTCCCTATTGGAAGGAAGAGACTTTGTCAGGGTTGGTATTTTATCCATGGCTATTATGAAAATACTATTTCTCCAGTTGACAACTACCTTTCTCCCCATCCCAATTCCTGTTTTTCAAACCTCTTTGACATACTACTGGAGACATATGCTAATGTTTGCTTGCAAATTTTGTGTTTATTTTCTAGAGTATATATAAAAAGAAAGAAGCATATTAAAGCTGAGGTAACAAAATCTTCTGAAACTGAACAAAAATTAGCTTTATTTTTCTTTGAAAAAAATTAGGTTTATCTAATTCCCACTGTTCATAACATCTGAGACTAAAATAATAACACAAAATTAAGTAAAAACAAAGTGACTTCTTAATCATGATAAGCACTGTGTGCAAGAATTATGAAAAATTGAAATTTCTTACCTGGCTGATGAGAGTAAAGTTTGGTTTAATATTTCTGGAGAACCTTTTGGCAATATGCATTAAAAGCTGTAAAAAGTGAATATATTACTTACTCTTTTGATTTCTAAAAATGTATGTTAATAAGATACTAATTTATCTTGATGAAATAGTTACAAGGATATTGAACATAGCTAAGTTTACAATAGTGAAATTAAGAAATTCGTTAAATAAAAACTAGGTATTCACAAAATGAAATATGATGATCAACCACTGAAGTTAAAATGGCAAATGCATGGAAAATGATATAGCTCTCCAGAAAGACTTAATAATCCTGAAAAATATAAGGTAATTATCAGAAACAAACAAGCTATGAAAAGAAGGCTATAATAGGTGAGGTGTAAAGATCTCTTTAATATTCTGAATTCCCAGAAGGTGAGTTATTTCATCCCTAAGAAGAAAGTACATTCAGCAGTTCATGTGTGGCCCCTCTCCTAAAATGCAGTAAATACCACCTGAGAACTACAAAAGTCTGTGAGGGAGATCTTTTGCTTATAACAAAAGTGATATTCTATAGAATATGGACCCATCCTGAGAGAATGTACCCATGAATATTGGTGAAGATCATTACCAAAATAGTGCAGAAATAAAATTTATAGCTGAAATACGCAAGTGACTTTTGAAAAAACTAAGGATATCAGCCTTCGAGACTTTCATGTTTTCAGGGGGTGGGGAGGAATCATGCTTTAGTGGCAGGGACTTAGGGAAAAAAAGGATATGGCTGAAAGTCAGATAGGGTAACCAACCTAGATGACATTCAAAATTAGAAATGTAATCTTCACATGGATGCCTTTAAGCCAGTCATTCTTGCTACTAATCTGGTTGTGGCAGACCTATCTAAATTTATTAACTGATGTAAATGATTTGTGACTGAGTCAGGGTATACATAAAGAATAATCCTCAATTTGAAATTGTGTCTCCAAGGGAATGGGCAAGAAAGGTTCCTCATATAAATACTCAGATTTTCCAAACATAGCAATTTAGGAGCATGGAAAAAATTGTACCTACTCAGTGAGATTGCTATTTACATGAAAGTGAATTTTCTATAGCATCTGACTCTGTTCTTCAACTCATGTCACATTTTTATGGGAGGAATTAAGGCACTAGGCTAGGAAATGCATTTTCTTTGCTGGGTGTAAGTATTTATGAGGACTAGAAATAATAAGGTATTAAATTCGATTTGTACTTTCTACACCGCCCCCCCCCACTTCAATTTCAAAAAGAAAGATCAATTTTGACTTCCACTGATTTAGGGATTATTTTTTGCAAAGTGGACAGTAGATCTTTCCTGGTTTTCAGTTGTTGCTCAGAGGGTGCTCTTAATTCACTGAAGTTTGCAGATATAATTAAATATATGGGCCTTAATATGGATTATCTGCTGACTGTAAGCATCAGAGATGTGTGGACAAGGAAGCAGAAAGATGAGGCAGAGGGGGAGATCAGAGAGATACAAAGAATAAAAAGAACTTATCTCACAATGCTAGCAGCTTTGAAAATGAAGAGGACTGAGGCAAGTAACTCAAAAGGTCTCTAGAAGATGAGTCAGGGGTTAATATGGATTTGGAGCTCAATAAGTGTTCAGGGCTGAGATAGAGATTTAGAGGTCATTATCTTGGAGGGGATGAATGAAACTATGAGATTTGTGCCAAAGAAACAGCCTAACCCAAGAATGGAGAAGGAGAAAGCCTGGCACAAAATGTAGAAAACAATATTTTTGTAAAAGACCTTAATGAATATTAAGGAAAATTAAGATATTTAGTTTGGTAAGTGACCTTTAAAGCAATTTGCTTTAGTAGAGTGATGAAAGTGAAGGGGATTCACAGCACTTCAACCACAGGGTATTAAGGAAGAATTAAGAGATATAAAAAAAAATCGTTTTCATTTTTTCTTCTAGAATTTGTCTGAAAGAGCTGAGAGAGAGTAGCTGTAAACAGAAGTGAGATTTTAATGCAGCTAGCATCTCAGAAACAATAAGACAATAATAATGGAAACTATCCTTGAAAGAAAATTGAAAAAACAAAGAAATAGATCAATACTATTTCTGAACTTAAGTTAAATAATATAAGCCATGTATTTAAAGCTCTGCTAATTTTATTTCTTATCAATAGATTTGTGTGTGATATTCAATTGGTATAATTTTGGCCTAATATTATGTTACAGCCATATTAAATTTGAAAACAAATTTCAAATAACAGGAAGTAATTATATCTTAATATATTTTAATATTTACATTATTTTATTATATTGTGCTGGATTATATTGGTTCATATGAATATATATTTATGTGTAATATATCCAAGAAAATTCTTTAAAAGGTACCTCCATGCCAGATAGTAAATACATAGATAAATCAAATGGTTTAGGACAGCACTAATAGAAATATATTGTTAGGACCATAGATAATTTTAGACTTTCTAGCAACCGCATTTTAACAATGTAATAAATAGAAGTGAAATTAATTTAAATATATATTGTGCTTAATCCAATATATCCAAAATAGTATAATTTAATATTTAATCAATATAAAATTGTTAATGAGATGTTTCTCATACTTTCTTTTTACACGGGTCTTTGAAATCTAGTGTGTATTTTACACTTAGAAGACATCTTATTTCAGACCAGCAACAGTTCAGCCGCTCACTAGCCACATGTGGTATTGTACTACTGGACAGTAAAGATCAGTTAACTGTTTTTTTCCAATAGAATATTTTATTTCACAATGACCATTCTGTAATTTAAGAATCTGAAGAACTTTAACAGAAGTCACAATAGACTATGTTATTCAGTATTAGGATGTTTTAACTATAAAAATTCTCATTTTATTTTCTTTTTCTCTCCCAGCCTCTAGTTGAATTATTCTATTCATTCAGACTACGGAGATTTAGATCATGTGTATTTTCTTCATTGTTCTTTAACATTATTTTTCTTAATTTATGTGTATATGGACTACTGCTTATACCATTCTTTATAAACCAATTTCTCCAAGTTCTTAACATTAGTATATTATTCTTTGGACTTGACATAGCCTCTCATCTTTAGCAGGTCTCATAGGAGCTGCTGTCCCTGAGTTATTACATTCTTTCTACTTGATAAACTATAGTAGGTACAAAATTTGGGCTGTACACTTTCCCTCAGATATTAAGATGCTGATTCTCTGGCTTCTCCTGCTAAGTATCATTAGGACTCTGATCATAGTTTTTTCACTATTAGTTAGAACTTGTCACCAAGCCAATTATGAAGATTGTTTTAAATCTACAAATGCTCATCTGTTGTCTTTACACAAGAATGCCCACTGACTTAGTATAATATTATCAAGATATTCTTTTTGTCCCACTCAGGAATGCTGTAGACAGACATTTCTACTATCTGTAGACGATGAATGTTGCTGTTAGAAGTGAGAGGCCAACCATATTTTCTTTCTCACTAAAGTTGATGAAACTGTATTGCTTTGGTTATTTTGTTCTTTCTTTTATGTTTGACCTTCAATAATGTAAAAGGTATGGCTTAATTTTTTTTCATTCTGGCTCTTTTTATTTTTGTCAAAAACATGGTTAGCCCTTTAAATATGCAGATTCTATTCTTGCCTCAGGAAACCACTTTTTAATCTTAATATTTTTTATCTTTTTAAAATTAATTTTGATTAATTATATTTTTGTTAGAACATTTAGAACACTTGTATCTTTCATTTGCTTTGCCATCACTCTAAGTGATTTTTTTATTTATTTAGTAAAATATCAATCTTTTTCCTACAAAGGAAACTTGATTTTCAAATGTGAATATCTGATTCATTAATATTCTAATTTATATATTAGTTTTTAAACGATTTATTTATTCATCAATTTCTTTCTTTAGTTCTGCAGTCTCTATTTTTATCTCTCCATTGTTTTATTTTTATATCTTTGTTATCTTGTCATATTAAATTAATATTATCAGTAAATGTTTCAAGAGCAGTTTATTTTAAGTGTGAAATTTTATACTTAGAGGATTTGATTTTTTGTCTTGGTATTTTTTACCTGTCTTCTGTGTAAAAACTCTACTCCTTTCATTTTTACCTAATTTTCTTCATCTACTATGTTGAGATTTAATGTAATCTATTTTCTTTACTATATTATGTGAGAATCTTCCATCACTAGTTTTACCTTACCTGAAGACTGTTTGCCTTCCTCACTGAAGTCTATGTTCCTACAGTCTTCCTTCCTACAGTCTATGTTCTTTATCTTTGTACTTAATATAAAAGAGAATTCAGTAAGAACTCTGTGAATACTTTATTGAAGGAAATAATTCTATTAGAAAAAAATACATGGTTCACTATGACAGGTAGTTTAAAAGTTTGTACTATATTTCCCATTAAGTTTGAAGGACTAAGCTCCCTGCCTTCATAAGAAGCAGTCAAAACCAATTTATTTTTTTAATTCTTATAGTAATAATCACAAAACACCAAAAAGACATGAAAGAATTAAAGAAATTATTTTATATGGATTTAATTATTATTCTAATATCTATTGCCCAAGTCTGCAAGGTGAACTTTTACAATGATTTTGCAAAACAATTATATTATCCTTGCCAAATTACATTATACTGAAACAAAACATAATAAGCAAAAAATAATTCTTGTTGCTTTCAGCCTAAACTCAATTACTCTGTGTTATAAGAATAATAATACAAATAAAATTTGATTTTATAATATAAATGCACATATATAGGGAAGAAATATACATCTTCAGGAAGAATTGTGGAATAGATTCTCTGATTCTGACATTGCTTACAAGTGCTATAGATAAGAAAGTCACTATGAACATCCAACTAGTATCACTTAATTTAAAGAGAAATATACATTCATTAATTCTTTCAAAAGTATACTTATTGAGCACTTATTATGAGTACAGTTCTTTTCTAAATTCAAGGTGTATAGCAGAAAATAGGACACAAAGTTTTACACTCTAGAGGGGGAGATAGACAATATACAGGTTGACAAATATGCAATGTAATTTCAGAGTCCATGAAGAAGAAAGAAACAGGACAAAGACTAGAGAGATAAAGTTGGCTAGCTGGGTGTGCTGCTTTTCAAATGGACCTAAATAAAATGATTTGTGTATCTAACACATTTGATGAAATAGTGTGGGGAATTCAGTTTGTGTGAAATATTTCTACTTTATTTGCATAAGAGTTTAGATGTTTTGTATCTCTTAATAGGATATAGTACTTAAGCAACAAGAGAAAATATTTCTATGTATTTAGACAAAATTTTAATGTACCATCAACTAAGTGATGAAAAATCATAAGACAATTATATTGATGGTGTAAAAACAGTGGAAGAAAATTAAAGGACTGCCAGCTCACATTAAATCTGCTCTTGAAATGCATTCCGTCATGAGATGTTAAGTAGATAAGTATTAATAATTTAGATGATGCCAGTGTTAATTTAAAAATGTTAAATAATAATATATAAATGTGAATTTACCAAGTTTTTAAATTCTTGACATTTCAAATTTATATTTAATAAAACAGAAAACGATGGACATAAGGTCCACTTTTATGATAAATTTATACTGAAGTTTATTAGCTGTCCTGAGGGAAGGTACTGGTACAAAATTTTCTAAGGAAAAAAAAATAATTTTTTTCATGACAAAGAAAACTCATTATTGAAATACTTATGTGATGCATGATTATAGCAACTTCATGTTTTGCTATTTTTAATAAGTTAAATAAACTATAGTTGGTGATGCATTGTTGCAAAGATACTACCTTGATGAAAAGATTCAGATTTCAATAAGAAAATCCAAAATTTGGGTTTGTTTAACAATTTGACTTTTCAACCTTGAATGAATTAATTTAAAAGATAAGCAATCCAGTTTCTGAGATAGTTTAAATGATATTCTTGAGAATTTAAAAATGTTATACACTATATTAGGAAAAATACGCCTAACTCCAAAAATAAACCAAACTTGCTGAGAAACTATTCATCAACTCCCTCTAAACAGAAAATTTACTAATTCAAGAAAGTATTTTATAATACTTTTTAAAGCTTTTTTTCAAAGATTTTTTATAAACTTTGAAAATAAAATTGCATTTTATTTCTGTTTTCAAACATCTGGTCTATACAATTTGAACACTGCAAGCTTAGAAATTATGAAAATATTATATTTATAATGATTTATAGTTATCAAACACTTCAGTATCTCATTGTACAACAGAATATAATTCACAATGACTAGCAATCAGGTTATCTTGATATTATATATCCAAATAAAGTAGAGAAATAAATTGATATAAAAATGCAACCGTTATCTAGACCAGCCAGTTTTAAAACATTATTAAAACCAAATTTAGTAACTGGTTTTATACTAAGAAAATGTTAACATTTTATAATACATGAAAGTTTAATTATATAGAAATATGTCATTATTTAGTTAAATAATGGGATTTAACATATGACTTTATGTGGAAATAATTACTCCTCATCTACAAAAGCTTTTAAGGAAAATATGGAACCAGTGCAGTGTTTTGCATAAGGCCATATCTGAATTTAGATAGCTCCTTACGGCTTCAAGTGAAAAGTTTAACAGAGTACAACGAGAAGCAGGATGGACAGAATGGGCAGTCAGAAGTCTATTATAAAGTTGCATAACTGATTAACTATAATCTAAATTATGAGGGAAGTGGTAGAGATTGAGAAGAGGGAAATGACTCACATAAATTCTGGATTATTGGGGCAATGAAATCAAAATATTTTTACTGTTTTGGCTGTTAAGGATAAATATATATATTGCTCTATGATGATAAAGCATCATTATTTCCAAGACTGGTAATATGATTAACCATTGGAAGAACTAGGACTGAGAACATGTTCTTTCTATTATACCAAACAATGTAGCTGTGTCTCCTGCAAGTGATGCAAGAGTGGTAAGAATGCTGTTACTATTCTCACCAACCTCAGGGCAGATTTTGCTCTCATTTAAAAACCTTTTTCTGCCTCATGGCAAATATATAGAACCTACTCAACAATCCATTAAACTAGAAATATATGAACTAATCTGTTGCAAGGTGAATCAAATGATTCTGAACTCTGAGGACTTATTATAAGACAAGTGGAAGGAGGTTGACTAGGTACATTGTCCTAATTTCATCGCTAGTTGGCTGACTAATGCCTCTCAGTATTGGAAGATATTCACCTAAGACTAAATATTCTCTTTATTATATTTGTTTGTTCCTCCTATAGAGTACTTCTAGTGAAGGGGAATTTTGTTTCTCATGGCTGCACAATTTAATTTAGAATAATTCTAAATATCAGAATGCTCTCTCTCTTGATTCAAACTGAAATTACCCTCTCTCTTAACTGAATTTACCTATACTCTGAAACATACAGAACAAAAATCTAATTTCTCTTTACTTTGATACTGCTTCCAAATATGCAGGCAGTTTCCTTTCCTATTATCCTTGACTCATAATTACTACTGTAGATTAAATATCCTTATTCCCACGTTACTGCATTGATTTCTCAGGTTGTATGGTTCTTACCCTGGCTATTGTCCTTTGAATGTGCTACAGTGTATCTGCAACTCCCCTTGCATTTACAACAAATTCAGACTTCCATAAAGGTCACATTGTGCTGCTGGAGTAGGAGATTATTCTTGGTTGTGCTTTGTGTTCCTACCATCTCATCTGTTTCAGCTGGGCATGCTTGCACACTACCATGTTGAAAATTTCAGATAAAGCCTATAAGAGCATGGAGGGACTCACTGACAGTCTGCTTTCCTGGGGAGCTTCAGTAGAACCCACTCAAATGTGTAAAATTATGCAATGACAGGTTAAGTGCATCAATTGCGCTCTTACAGTTCACATTGCATCAAGAAGAGTGCACCACCCACCTTCCTCCATTTACAACTCTCCTTTTATGCACAGCTATCCAAACCTTATGGTGAAAGCTAAAATAAATAGCTGAAATAGTAGCATGTTTGTTAGTAAAGAAGGCACTCAAGCCGATTTGAATACGCAACATTAACACTATGCCACTTTTCAAGACAGCCAAGTCAACCAGTGCTAGATCACAGAAAACTAACTCAGAAAGCAAAATGGGTGGAATTTTTGGCTAGGTTATATCAATGCATATATTTTTTGATAATTATTTTTCATTTGAGTAGCACTAGACTGGTGCTTATTATGAAATGATGAGTATCAAAAATAAGACTTGAAAATTTCCTTTATTATCTGTGCCCTAAAAGCTGATAATCCTTGAGAATTTTCCCAAATTCTTCAGATTATTCACTGAGCAGATTGCACAATACCCAAGAAATACATTTTGATTTGTTCTCTAGTAAAGTCTCATCTAAATGGAAGAAACAGAAATTGAGACAAGTATGAAAAACTATATTAATAAATTGGTTATATTCAAGAAATTTAGCACTTTATCTTGGATATTTATTATTTGTGTTGAACTTATTTCTCAATAGTATTCTGTAGGTACTATTACTGTTGTTTTATAGATAAAAGAAACTGAAACTAAGATAACCAGCCTTGGAAGAACTGAGATTTAAATCTCATCTTACTTAAAGCCCAAGCTTTAAGTTCTCGTCTACTTGTACACTCTACTGTGACTTTGATTTCATAATACCTCCCTTCAAACCACTTCTATGCAGGTGAAAGCCTACATCAATTTAATAAAACATGTGTTTCTCCACAAATGTTTGAGTACACAGAAACAATAAGTATTCAAGGTATAGTACTAAATTACCCAGCATTGAAAACAATTAGGAATTTCTCTCTTGAATAAAAGAATCATCTTCCATGGAACAATGGCTTTCTTCTTCTGTTTTGATATGATTAAATCCTACATAACTACAAAGTCAACTTTAATTTTCTCTCTGTCTTGAATATCTGCACCATCTTTGGTTAACACCAAAAAAAGTGTAGTGAGAATAGTAATTGGTTTTCAGTTTTGTTTTGTTTATTTAGTTTTTACTCTGTGCTGTAATTTCTTTATGAAAAGTAATTTTTTTAAAAAAGTTTTTTTTTGAATATCTGATCACATAGGAACTCAACAGACACTATTTAATCAAACAAAATCCAATTTCTATTAGGTTATCTTGTTTCTTAATGTTCATAAAAATACATTTTGCAATATTTAATTTTAAGACTTCTGTGATGTTCTAGTTGAAAGAAAAGCAGCATTGATGTCAACAAAAGCTAAGTAATATTTTCTGATTATAAAATCTTTAGAAAAATATTTAAACATTTTCTATCCTCTGTAAATAAAGTATTCTTACATCATGAAATTGAGTTGAAGACAAATGTGTTACACATAAAAGACATCTACTTTTGTTTCAGTCATTCTTGCCAGAAATAAAGAGTATTATTTACTTCAGATATAAAAAACTGTAGATGTTGTCAAAATATTTCTAAACAAACAGAACAAATCTCAAAAACAAAACAAAACAAAACGAAAATTCAACATACATTTTTTTTTATTGGGTTAACAATTTAAGGGTGGTGAATGTTTAGCAAAAGTCTGCTTTGGTGCCCCTGATTCTAATGCTTTATTATTATTATTATTATTATTATTATTATTATTATTCTCTTACCCTTCCCTAAACATTTTATTGGTCTACCACTGCTTGCAAAAGTGTTTTTATATTTCATTCCTCTTTAAGTAAAATACTAACTATTCTGAGCCCTTCTGGCATTGTATACAATGATGATTTATAGTCTCAGCTCTCTAATTTGCCTGTGTATTGTCAATTTCATAATGAAATAAGAAAACATATTTTCAAAGAGAAAGAGTTGGGAGGGGGTGGCAAGAAGCACATGGACAATAGTACCAAGAGGTCTTCAAGTATTTCCTCTTTTCATTGAAGATGAAAAATACGAGGTAGTTGAATATATTGAAAGCCAATTAACTCATTTTGTAAAGGTCTTTTATTATCAAAGTTTTGTTTGCACAATTTTAAGGAGTTAAACTGGTAAGAGTGCAGTCACTCACATGTCTTTGAAATGTGATTGGCCTTAGACTGTGTAGTATACAAAATCCTGAAATTAGGCCGCAGCCCCTGGGAGGGTAAACTGTAGTTGGTGAAGCTCTAACTCAAAAACATTTGACTGCTACAGTAGCTATGTTCAAATGTTTCCACAAATATCAGTTTTCAAAACAGATAAAAACACACTGTGTCAATAAATCTTATTACCAAGATGGCCTTTTAAAAACTTGTTAGTATTTTCCTTTACGTAGCATTTCAAAATATTTAAAACATGGATTACTTGGCTATTTTCAAATCAGTTAGTGAAATTTTTGGCATTTTGGTTATAATTATTTTCTGAGAGTGTATGAAGTAACCATTATATAAAAAATTATAGAAGTATGCACAAAAAATGAACTTGACTATATACATATGCTACAAATGCTGTCTTCGAAAGATTGTATCTACTTTCCCCTCCTTTTCCATCAATCCTGAGCAAATCAGGGCTTATACATTAAGTCACAGTTTGCTCCCTTTAACCTTTGTAACAAAATAGATCATTTATTCTAGGAGGTGATATTGCAGTGATTAAAAGTAGAAGCAAGACAAACCTGGGTTTGACTCTACATTCTGCACTCATTAGTTATATAACCTTGAAGTAGCTAGTTCATAATTTTCAACCCAAAAATCTGTCTGTAAACCATGAACAGTAATAACTTGTATTCATAAGATTTCTGGGGTAAATAAATAAGACCTGGCTTTATATAGTAGTCAGTGACATAGTAAGAGTTCATAAAATACAGCCCCCTTCCTGTTTACCTCCCTTAAGCTTAGAATAACTGGCTTGAGCACAAGTATAGTACAGCAAGAACACAGGGGCACCAAATGAAATACTAAAATTAAAAATTAAACTGAAGAACTTCTATTTGATTTTCAAAATGAATGTTAAATGGTTGTAGCAATTACTGAAGTATGTATTTGTGATGAAAAAAAATGTCTTTACACAAAAGAATATCATTTCCTTGCCCAATTTGAAGTAATGAGGTGAATTATTGCTAGCTTTGGTGGTTCAGATGCTTCGTAATATCATCAGAGACATCACATTTTCTACTTTTAGTTTTAGTATTTTCAGCTTTTAACTTTTGCTCTCTTGCATTTAGTCTCATGCTTGTAATATGACTGTTTTGGCTAAAACTACCAACCAAATCCACATTTACTTTAGGAAGAAATAGAATGTGTGTGTTGTATGTAGGGACAAATAATTCCATTCCTATTCTTCAGAAAAGATGATTTCCAACATCTTCATAAAAGATTCCCACTGATGTCTCATTGTACAGATCTGGGTCAAACTGTTACTTCCAGCTGAGAAAAATAGAAAAGTTGTTAGCTGGGAAAATTGCTACCTCCAACAAAATTAAGCTTTTGTTCACAGGAATGATGGGAGAGAGTGAACACTGAGTGAACTATTTTAGCATCTGCCATAGTAGTTGTAGAGGAGAAAAACTTTTTTTCTTCTTTCCTTCTAGGTTCTTTGGCTGGTCTAATAATTGTATTGTTATAAGACATGTTAGCAAGAGAAAAGTTTTTTTTGTACATAGGAGAGCTCATAAAGCTGTGACCAAAACAAAAAGCTTTTATACCTTTTGGACAAAGAAACAATACACTTGTGAAGAATTGACAAAACAAAAAGTTTGAGCTTAGAAAGTAAATCAGCAAAGTGACAAGGTTTGTTTACGTAGACTTCTAGGCTCCAAATTCTGTCTCTGATGATAAAAATGTCTCTCTACTTCCTGGTACAAGGAGGGTACCTATCACATAGGGAATTTTTTTTTTCTTGCTTTCAAGGAGACAAAAGAAGACTCAGAGTATCCTTGAACCAGCTATTTCTTAAGTAAGTTTAATTCAAAATAATCAGAATGCCAAAGTGGTATACTTTCGGGTGGCATAATCTGCTCCCCTTCATAATCAACAATGAAAATGTCAGAATGGTGTTAGACTTGTATCACATTGATTTTATGGTTTTATCAATATTAAAAATGTCACAATGATGTTAGTCTTATATTATACTCATTGTATGGTTTGGTAATTATTGAAAATGAAGGACTAAGAAAATCTTCTCCTCTATAAAGGGAACAAAGAACTGGCAAAAACTGTCAGAATCAACTTTTTAGAAACTCTGTAAATAGTTTGAAGTTTCACAACAACTAAAAGAGCACTTATCAAAAAAAAAAAAAAAGCTTTTTTCTAAGAGCAAATTGTATATTATTGCAACTTACACCAGTCCCATCCCTCACTGTACAGTTTAAGGGAAGCCATGAAAATTACAATCCTCATTCACAATACCAGACAATTATTTTTCTGCCTGTCTGGTGGCTTCCTGGAACCCTGGTTGAAGAGGTTGGTCTTTAAATAGGAAATGGCCATGTGCTAAGGGTTGCTTGGGAGAAAGGGGAAGATGTCAAAACATTTATAAGCTAATATTTTAGGCACTATTGTCTGGGGGCAATGAATAACACAGGGAAAACCACCAAAGTAGGAAATTTTCAGGCACAAAATTTATAATGCTCATTGATTTCTGCTAGGTAGATAATATCAAGCCTATTAAATGTAGTAGATACCAGTCAAAGTGCTTGAACCTCTCTCTACTTCCAGAAGCCAAAATCTCACCCCAAACCTACTTCTAGCCATAGTAAAATAAATGAAATAAGGACACAGAGCTCATCATAGCAAAACATAAGGATAATCAGTGACTTATTTGTTATAAATTTGGTGTGAAACTATAAATTATCAAATTAGATAATATTTCTTGGGTATTTTTTTAAAAAATACCCAAGAAATTATTTCATTTAGCAATAAGAATATAACCAGAAGGGATATAACAAAGAAAGACTAGAAAGAAAAACAAAAAAGAGGAGTGGCAGAAACAATGAATAATAATAACTCATACAGAAAATACATGTAGATTAGCAGAAGAGGAGGATTGATCAGTAAAGATAAAATAAGAAGCAGATTTAGAGTTACTTATCCCCACATGTGGCAAATCCTGATCAGAAACTCTAAGTAACTACTATTGTTGAGGTGCCTCTGATTGCCTTGGACCCAGAAACAACTGTCAAATTCTACTCGTCTGGAATCCTAATTTTTCAGTTCATATTTTAGTAAACCCAGTATGATTTGAATTGACTTGAAGATACCTACATAAATAGCTCAATAATATCTGAGTGTGGATGGAATTTAAATGAGATTTAAACCACAAAGAACTCAAGTAGAATGATGTGTATTTCTAAAGGATAAGTCCATAAATCTATGAAGTTCACCTTCAGTAGTTCACTGTAGTGTTGGACTTTTTTCTTTAGTTTATTTGCATGATTTTGGTTTCAACAAATCACCAAACCCATAAAAAATCAAGTGAACAATAATTTTTTAATTATTCATCTCTCAAGACTTTCTACACCTTCAAGACATTTTTATAACTCCACCTTACAAGGTATATTTATTCAGTCATGTAAAGTGAAAACAAACTATTTTTGTTTCTTTACCTCATTTTATTTGCAACTAAAACAATTAACCAATTTTCAGAATCAATCATCTACCTGTAAAGCATGAAAATTTTCATTTACTGACTTTGTTTAATCTGTTCCAGGTTCTAGTGGCATATCCTACTGAGGAACTCTAGAAATGTCTTATGTATGCATCACTGAAATGAGTTCCTAGCTACAGAGAGTGACTCAATTGAAGTACATCATTTAGATGATGTTAAAAAAAAGTTCTAGCTGGAGCTTGTGTCTTTTGATTGTATAAGAAATTCAGAAGATTGAGTAATAATACAGTGTTTTTTCAAGATTTAAATCTATAGTATTTTTCATAATGTGTCAATAATTAATTCTTACCAGTTTTGAAACTCTTCTATCATATCAACAAATTTGTTTTATTATGTTACTTGAATTTAACTGGCAGATCTCTCCAAAAAACAAAAATATTAAAAGTTAATGCATATGTGTCAGTTACCATTTTAAGCTCTAACAATTCTAATAATCCTTAAAACAGATAATAAACTCATACATAGAGCATTGAATAATTAGTTCTCATTACACACCAAAAAAAAGATGAAGCTGGGAAATTCATAGCTCTAAAAGCCTATATTAGAAAAGAAAACTTAACATCAATAATTTAAGCTAACATTTCAGAAATAAAAAGAGAGCAAATAAAATAGAAAAATAATTAATATCAGAATAGAACCAAAAATTATAAAAACCAGAAATAATATAAAAAATGAATAAAATTAGCCAATTTTTTAAAAAATATCAGTTAAATTGATAAACTTTCAGTTAGACCAACCAAGATAAAAAGAACAATATACATATTACTAAAATCAGCAATAAAGTTATGGTTTCACTAAAATTCTTACCAAAATTTAAAAGGTTATAAGAGAATATTACAACCTATCCTAACAAATGACACTACTTAGATAAAATGAACACATTTCCAAGAAAACATAATACCCATCTCAAGAGGAAATTTTAAAAATTGAGTAGATATATATCAAGTAATGAAATTGAATTTGTAACATAACCTTCCCACAGAAAAAAGCACAAGCCCAGATTGTGTCACTGGTGAATTTTAACAAATATTTAACAATGAAATAATATAAATCCTACACAAAACATTTCCATAGATGCAAGAAGAACTATTTTTTACTTATATTAAGAGAACAGACTAAAACAAATGAGAACAGACAAAAATTCACAAAATAAAAAAACTAGACACATATTCCATAAACACCAATATAAAAATCCTTAATAAAATATTAACAGATCAAATCCAGCAATATGTAAAAAATATTACATGCTATTACTGAGTGAATTATATTCCAAGAATACAAGGTACATTTGACACCTGAATATAAATTAATGTAATACACGATATTAATAGAATAAAGAATAGAAACCACATGAAAATCTCATTTGACCCAGAAAAAAAATTGAAAAATTTTAACATCCATTCATGATAAATACTATCAACACATTAGAAAAAAAAGGAAGCTTTTTTCAAACTATAAAGAAACATCAACAGAATATCTATGTCCAACATCATACTTAATAGTGAAAGAAATGCTTTTGTTCTAAATTCAGGGCAAGGCAAGAATTTCTTTTCCTACAACTTCTGTTTAACATTAATACTAGATGGTCTA
The DNA here is from genome assembly GCA_030015415.1 of Cynopterus sphinx. NCBI lineage: Eukaryota > Metazoa > Chordata > Mammalia > Chiroptera > Pteropodidae > Cynopterus > Cynopterus sphinx. The sequence goes on from CM057383.1 coordinate 133,123,068, forward strand.
CCCAGAGTAATAAGGCCGTTGAGTAAAGTAAAAGTCATAAAGATTAGAAAGAAAGCGGTAAAACAGCCCTCATTCAAGGAAGACGTGATCTTATAGGCAAAAAATCCTTAGGAATCTGAAAGCATACTAACATGTGACTTTAGTGTTATTGCAGCATAAGAGATCTATATACAAAAGTTATTATATTGTTATGCACCTAGAATACTGCATTTCAAAAATGATATTGGGATAACAATTACATTTTCCATAACATCAAAACGAACACAATGTTTAAGAAAAAATTTAGCAAATGAAGTGCAAGACTCATAAATAAAGAATTACAAACCATTGCTGAGAGAAACTAAACAAGATCTAATTAACCAGAGAGATATGCCATATTCGTGGGGTATTAAGACTCATTGGATAGCAATCTTCCAATTTGTTACATTAACTCAATGTAATCCCTATGAAAATCCAAGAACCTTACTTTCATTGACAAGTTGATCGTAAAATACTCATATTACCACAGCAGGGGTATCAGTTACAACATTCAAATTTATAATTCAGTGGTCTCAGTAAAGAGTAGTTTTGTCCCCACCCCCAGAGTACTTTTGTTAATGTCAGGAGACATTTTTAAATGGTTATAAATGGGTAGAGGCCAGAAATGGTTCTAAACATCCTGTAATGCACAAGGCCACCCACCTCCCACAACAAAGACATATGAAACCCCAGATGCTAGTAGTGCTGAGTTTTAGAAATCCTGATTTAACTGCTTTGAAAAAAATAGATTCATATACCCATTCCTTAAATCAGGATTTACTTTCCCACAAGAGTAAAAAGATTTAGTAATAGAAAAAAAAAAAGCCCTTTTGTCCTTCTAGAATGTCAGTGTACGTGACCGCTCTGGCTAGACAAAAGCTCTTTTTTGTATTATATTTTTTTAAAACTTTCCTCTTTTCACAAACATTTTCTTCCAATATTCAATAAACTCATTATGGTCATGTTCTGCCAGAATGATAGCCACTTGCCTTTGTTAATGTCTGCTCTAAGGTATTAAATATAATTTTTTAAAAATAATATTCTCAGGTAATAAAATTTTACATTTTTCTTGTATTTTTAAGCACTTGTCTGTAGTAGCTGTATACTAAAATCTTTTATTGATAGTGTTTTAAAATGGCTGACTTATTTGACATTCTTATCTATCAAAGTGGTGATTTATCATCTTTTTCCTTTTATGTTTATTAAACAACACAAAAGCTATAAAGTTTCTAACTACTTTTTAATTCAAGTCTATGAGTTTCTGTGCTTCTGCACTTCTCAGAGACCAGATTGCTTTGGGAAAATTGTGTCAACATGGAATAGTAAAATTGATCAAGTGCAACTAAACTAAAAAGTACGAATTTGATTTTCTTCTAAAAAGTGATTATTTGGCTCTGAGGTAAAATACAACTCATAGAAAGCAGTATGTATGATATGTTATTTTAATATTTATGTGATAGAAAATGATGCATCTCAAATTTAGATATTAGAATTCTGACACCAACTCTAATGTGTGGATTTTTCCCCACACCACCAAGCAATTCTCCAATTCCAGCTGAATTTCCTATGATTCACCTCATTTCTGACTACCCAGAGAGAGCATCAGAGCCCAGGTTAAGGGCTCAGTGTTACAAGAGGGAACCCCTCCACACACACACTTCACATGCCAGTTGCAAGTTCAGGTTGTTACCTATGCTTCTGACCAAATGTCTATAGACTGATGGTTCCAATGACCTCCTCCTTAGATATGATTAATTTGCTAGAGTGACTCACAGAATTCAGGAAAATGAGTTTACTTACGAGATTACTGGTTATTACAAAAAAAGTCCCAACACTCTAATCATAGGCTCGGTTCCCCTGGCAACAAAGCCTCCTTCTTAGGTGCTTTCCAAAAATCAGGCCATCAATATAAACTCATGTGTAATAAAAAGGGGGTTGTTATGAATATCAAGACACCTTTATCACTCTTATTACTTAGAAAATTGCAAGGGTTTTAGGAGCTTTGTTCCAGAAATGAGAACAAAGAACAAATATATATTTCTTATTTTAAACCACAACATCACAGATATAAAAAATCAAATTCCTGTCTTAGCAGACCACTGAAAATTAATGTTCTGCAACAAACTTTCATATAGCACACAAAATAATCTGAGAAGTATTTCCCATTGTCTTTTGCCATGCACCAACTTGGATTTTGAATCGAGGCTTGAATTTGTGAACCATGACAAATTGAAGCACATATTATTCAGTATTATAACAGCTTTTAATTAATTTAATAATTATGGGATCTAAATAAAAGCCATCATTTTTCTTCTATCTTTATTATGACATTTCCTTGCCACTGTTGCTATATTAATGGTAGTTTTTTTCACAGTATGTCTTTATCAATAATTGGATAAAATGCACCAGATTAGAAATTATAAAACTGACTATGTCATTTACAAAACCTATAATGTTCATTGATTACTGCTCATAGCTGGCTAAAAGTTACCTTCTCATCAAATAAAGTCTACCAGGAGGCATGGCAATATAAGCTATTGATAAAATGTCTAAAGGGGAAACATTTAATTGTGATTTACTATGAAATTCCACTTGGGAATCTCTTTTAAGACTTCACAGTTGCAAGATAATTTCATTTATTTTCTCCTGCCAATATTTTTTAACATAAATGATTACTGCAGGATGCTATAATGAGAAATGATTGAAGGAATATAGAATCTCCTGCTATCCTTATCTAAACTAAAACCTCTGTTTTCTCAGGACATCATACATTCCCATCTTTACTCAATGAAGGATAGCAATGGAAATACCTGCTGTTCATTGAAGGATTACTAGTGTCCAGACCTCTTCTCAGCATTTTAGAGACATTTTCTCTTTTATCAAAGTAATAATTTCCTAATTTAGAGATTTTTACCCCAATTTTATAGAACTGAGACTCAGAAGACTTTAGTATGTTGTTTGTTTTTACAAAAATAATATGTAGAAACATTTGGGTTGTAATACTTCTCTTAGCCACTGAGTTTCCTTCTCCCTACATGTCATAATGCCGTTAAGTGGAGAGGACTTCATTGTTCTCTAGACCATTTTTACTGCTTCCTGTACATTACGCCTCTACCCCTATGTATAAAAATGATGTTTTTAAGATCTCATGTCATCCTGCTAAGCTTCTGTCTATTATTTTTCTATTCATCTATAAAACTGGTTTATTTCACTATCTATCTGAGCCTTTTCCCTGGCTTTTGTCAATATTCGTGTTGACAAATCTACTTTATACCTTAATATTAATATCTCTTAATTGCTTCTCCAAGGCCCTGCACATCCCCATCCATCAGACTACACCCTGCAAGCTGGCTAGACATTGACATTAACCCAAAATGCTGGATATATAAAATATTAAACTCCAACATCTCACATAACACAACTAGTTGTTGTTCTATCTTTGTTATTTTACTATTTTTTTTCTCATAATCTTTCACATATTGACTTCTTTGTCTTTATCTTACTATATTAACTTCCTTGTTGTTTTTCAATTACTATCTCAATACAGTGAAACAATAAAAGATCAAAAATAATGTCATCTGTTATTTTTTATCAACTATGTACTAGGTACTTTATATATTATCACAACTGAGGTTTATAGAGGTGAAGCAAAATACCCAAATTCACACAGGATATAAATGATCTAATTGGAATAAGAAAACATTGTTGCTTGTGTGATTCTTATGTTCTTTTTATTATATCATACTACCACAATAGCAAAGATACAATTCTTTATTTCTCACCTTCTTTTTCTGTCAGATCTATTCTCACCTGTTTTGCAGAATGCGACCTCTGAATCATAATTCACTCCAATGAAAATTGGTTTTTGGATGGCGAAGAGAATGAAAAACAATAGATATAATGGTTTTCAAAAGGCAAATAGTACATAAAGAGTATTTCATAATATTAATATTTTTATGGGGAAGACAAGAAGAAAAAAAGCTAAAAAGACTACTTAAAGGGAAAAAAGATGTGAATAAAAACAATCAGGTTATGTTTTCAAGCTATAATTGTGTCCCCAATGTTGTATCTGATCTCTCTGTATCATCCAAGTCAACTCCCATTCTCCTTTACTAAACTCTCACTTCAAACTTATTATTCCTTAGTTGCCTCAAACCTCTCAGTCTACAAGTAAAACACATATGAATGCACACACGTAGCAAATGATCTTTCATTCTACCTCATGGAGAAAACCTAAGAATTCAGGTGGAGATTTCTCAGTAGTGTTTCTTTCTTACATGTCATTCTCTTATATGAACCTATACTCATGCTCACAGCATTCTTCCTTTTCCAGTAGAAAACACCTCTCTCTACTTGTATCCTGATATTCCAATACCTTAGTATCTTGCACCATGGACCCATTTCTTTATTAATTAAACTATTTTTTCTGTCGGTTTCCACTGGCTCAAGCCACATGTAATTGTTAAATATGTATTTCTTGCAAAAAAAAAAAACAGAAAACACAACTGTCAACTTTGTTTTTATATAACAGATTATCTGAAAGTAGGAAGTTGCTGTCATTGGTTTTGTAGCTTAGTAATGTGAAATGCTGTATCTCTTTAATTATTTTGGCCTTTACCTCGTGGCATTGATATGCAGCTGAGGCTTTGTGCACGGTAGCTTTTTAGAAGCCTGCCACAGACTTCTACTTTGATCATGTTAGCTAAAATGTGTTGGCCTGATTTGTTTCATGTGGCCACCCACACTTCTTTAGAGGCTAGAAGGGTAAATATCTAGTTTTTCAAGCCTCAGAGAAAAGAAGATGGAAGTTGAGAAAGAGTACAGAGTTAGCTTACCCATAGTATCTAACACAGCAATTTACGTTTACTTGGCTTCTTCTATCTTTAAAAAAGAACTATTATGCAAAAGAGGACTATGCCAGATATAATATTTTGATTTTCTTTCTCTGTTTAACTTCATGTCTTTATCTTCTCTCATGATATTCAGTCTCTGAGTTTTAACTTCTGCAGAATTTAGCTGAGCAATCCACTTTTCTATTTTCTGGATTCCTCTGGATGAGCTTTTCTAGATCCCTCTCTATAAGCAATCTGAGGATTCCAGAGAGGACTCCTCTGGAGCCCTCTACCTCAGTATAAGAATAAGTATTTTCCTTTCTGTTTTAACAACAACAAAAAGGGCTATCTTGACCCTTTGTTGTTTTCTTTTCAGTTATGAGTGTTTGTATATTTTTATCTTTTTAATAAAATTTTAACATATTGTGAGTAGAGAAGAAATAAAAGTATGTGCATTGGAAAGGCAGTGTGATATTGCTGAAAGGATAAGGATATTGAAATCAGAGAGATGCCATTTCAAGTCCAGGCAGTATGCACTCATGAAATAAGTACATCTCTCTGAATTTTTATCTTGTCTTCAAAAAATGATGTTGAAAGACAAAACTTATAGAGAACCTATCAGAGGGCCTGAAATATACTTTGCCTCCACATAGTAATTATATTATTGTTTTCTTGGTGACACCATATACTAAGCTCTAGACAACAAACTCCTGCCTAAGCAGCATGAATCTAGGAAAGATATGCAAGGAATTAGGCAATTAGTGTAGGATGATGCTGCTGTTGATGGGAAAGTACATGGTGCTAGCAGAACACACAGGAATGTGATCCAGATATGCCAGAATGTCATTAAAAACTTCTAGAAAGAGGCAGTATCTCAGATGAATAAAGAATGAAAAGAGTTAGTTAGGTGAAGAAAAAGACAAGAGAGCATTCTCATACTAGAGGAAATGCAGATGGCCCAGAGTCAAGACATACTGCAATGTTCAGTCTCCTTCAGCACTTTAACAGTAGGTACTAGCAGATTAGATACTGATAGTGAAGAGGAAAGCAAAGATCAACTCAACAAGATTAGGATCAACCCAAATCTGATTCATTTTCTTCATCAAATAGAGTTAGGAAGGAGTAGAAGTTAAAATTACCAATCAATGAGAATAGTAGCCATCTCAGTACCGCAACAAGGTCCAGGAACATCCTGTTTGTCCAGGGATTACCCTTTGAGAGCTGAGCCATGGGAAGTTCTAGGGAGAGAGGATAAGACCAGCGGGGCAGGGCTCTTGGGGAGTTCAGCACTGTAGCTATTTTAAATTGTTATGAGAAAATTTAAACATTTAAAAAACTATCCTTTTGTGTTCCAGCTACATATAAGTTCTGAATTTAGGTTAAATACTGATAAATTAAATGACAGCTTAAATATATGTTCTCTTTGAATTTACTTTATTGTAATTTAACATTCTGCCTTTGTCTTGTGTGCATGCACGATCTACACTCTAGCTATCAATAAATAGTACAGGTTTCAAAAAAGCACATTACTTATCTATTGGAATTAAATTTTAAATTAAATTTATGGTATTAAATTGGTAATTCTGGCACCATACAGACTGTATCATCTAGTCAAATTGACCTACAGATCAAAAGCAATCCTATTTGTATAGAATCTTGTCATTTTCTAAGCACTTTCACATTATCAAATGTAATTTTCACAACTATATGGTGAGGAAAATGAAAAAAGTATTCAATAATTTACAAACACTCTCCAAGTTAACTTTTATTGCTGCAATATCATCGGGAGCAAAAAGGGGCAAGTATTACCATTTCTACTTTGTAAATGAGAAACTGGAGACCTGAGAGACAAAATGTATTTTGGCAGTTAAAATGAGTTTGATATCTCAGGACCAAAATATATGTGTGCATAAAATTTTTTAAATTGAAGAAATTTTACAAGTGTTTTCATTTCAGTCTTTTTAACTAAAAAAATAACTACAGATTTTTTTTCCTCTAAGGTTTCTAAAGCAAACAAATTTTGGAACAAAAGTTTTATCTAAATAGCATCTTTTCAGTACACCATTTCTATAAAGAGATTAGAATTGGGTTTTAGAATCAGTGACTACAACATGCCTATTTAGTGAAACCCTAAAGCTTGAATCCATGAAATACCTTTAGTAAGAAGGAGGCAACAAGGATGAATTCCAGATACAGACAAAAGAAGACTATAAATAAGTAATGCCTGCTTTTAGTAAAATTGTTTTACAATATTCTTACAATCTTTATAAAAGTTACTACTAATATTGATTGCTGAAACAATCAGAAAAGTTAATACTAATATTGATTGCAGAAACAATTACTGAGGTAGTCTGAGGATACAGAAGATGGGCTTCTGTACTCAGAACTATCAGCTTGGTATAGCACATATAAATAAAGGAGCATTACGGAAACTACTTTAATTCAGATTAAAAAAAAATACCTAGAAAGTCAAAAATAAGAAATAGTGATCAAATATTTCAGTCATATAAAAACATGAAGAGGCTTAATATACCTATCAAAAGACATTTTTCTATTTGACTTATAAAGTAAGGTCCAACTATCCTTTATACACAAATCTAAAACAAAATGAATTGAAAAGAGTAATACTAAAGGAATGGACAGTCAGTGGAAAAATAAGAAAGCATTTTTAGTGATCTTGATATCAGATATAGTAAAAACAATATGTGTAATAAATCTTATGGCTATGTCAAACTATATGCCCTAAAAATCGAGAATGTAACCTCTTCTTGTGTCTTCATGTAACATTCACAGAGAATAATCGCATAATTTCTATAAAGAAAATGTTAATTAGCTCCATGAAATAGATGAGTTATAAACAAAATTTACATATAGAAAACTTGAAAATACTCCTGAAATAACATAAAGTAGACTTTAACAGGTAGTGAAATACCCCTTGCTCTTGGTAAGAATGACTCACATCAAGATATCAATTCTCCTAAGTTGCTTTAGTAATTTAATATGATTTTAAAAAAAAAAAACATAAAGAAGATTACATGTGCAATTAGATTAGTTGGTTCAAAAGTTCTTATAGATAAAGAAATTGACAAGATTAGCCAGTAAACACTGAAAAAGAAAAACTAAGACTAAGATTATTAAAACTGATAGATATTAAGACATATTACAGATACTCTGTAATTAAAACACTATAGTACTTTTCATGAACAGAAGAATAGGCTAGTTTTAATTGTATGAGGTATAGATGGAATTTTACCTTTTTTACAAATGGATAACCAATTGTATGAGCATCTCTTATTTTAAAACTCTATCTTTGCTTCTATGATTTGAAATGCTGCATTTAGTATGTCATTAAGATTAATTCAAAATAGGTTGAAGATCTAAATGTTAGAATTTAAAATTAAAAAAGCCTCTGTGTGTGTGTGCTTGTGTGTGTGTGTGGAGAAAGGCTTTCTAAACTTGATTTAAAACCCAGGAGCAGTAAATGTTCATAAATATGAATACATAATTTGTTTAATTACATGGAAAAAAAACTATGAACTATAAACTAAGTCAAAAAATAATTGAAAAGGGAGAAAATTCTTACAAAATAGTTCGTGAAAATTAAGGGATAAAGGACAAAAGCAGGAGGGAAAAGTAGAAAAAGTTAAGAAAAAGCAATTTACATAATAAATGAAATTAAATGATCTTGAAACAAATGAAAAGACATCCAAACTCACAGTTAAAGAAATACAAATCAGAAAATTATTGAGACATCTTTTTTTACATATCAGATGGGCAAAAATTTTAAAACGATAACATTTTGTTGGAATGTTATGGGAAAACAGTATTCTTATGCATCACTGGTAAGAATACAACCTGTTACACCCCTTCTGGTGGGAAATTGGAAACTATATATACCTTTGCCACTTGTCCCAGCAATTTCCCATCTAAGAGATGAAGATTAAATCACACAAATATATATGTGTATGTTGGTTTGCAAAATAGCCCCCATACACAGATAGCAAAGAAAGACCAAGAAAAGAGGTAGACCACTTCAGACTGATAGGTGGAAGATTTAATAAGCAAGGGGTCTTACAGAGGAGGCTTGGCTTGAATATCTAAAAGACAAGTTGGTCTCCACACCCACCCTCCATCATCGTGAAAGTTTATAGAGAAGCATTAACTAAGTTTAGCCACATTTTCATTCCAGATAGTCTAAACAACACCTTACTCTCTCAAGGCTACATCCTTGAAAACTGCTCCCATTATGAGAATAGTGCACAGAATATACATTTTAAGAATAGGGGAGAAGATGAAGAGCCTTCAATTGCCTGGGTCTAGCTTGTGGCTCAACCTGCAGTCACATCCTCTCGATAACCTCTGTCAACAGTGTACAATCATTTATGGTACAATTGTTTGTAATTGTACAAAACATTGAAAATAGCCTAAATGTCCTACATAGGAGAGTGATTGAGTAAATTATGATATATTTATGCAATGGAGTCTTTTGCACCTATAAAAATTAATGAGAAAGGTCTCTATGACATAGTGATTTTTAGCATATACTGTTAAATGAAAAAATGAAAGTGAAAAATAGTATCTATAATGTGTTTCCTTTTATGTCAGAAAGAAGTACATATATGATAATATACATGTGAGCAACAGAAAGAAAGAAAGATGAAAGAAAGAAAGAAGAAAGAAAGAAAGAAAGAAAGAAAGAAAGAAGGAAGGAAGGAAGGAAGGAAGGAAGGAAGGAAGGAAGGAAGGAAGGAAGGAAGGAAGGAAAGAAAGAAAGAAAGAAAGAAAGAAAGAAAGAAAGAAAGAAAGAAAGAAAGAAAGAAAGAAAGAAAGAAAGAAAGACAGAAAGAAAGAAAGAAAGAAATACAAGTAGGAAAACCCAGAAACTAGAGAGGTATATTACCTACAGAGCATAGGTTGGACTGAAATGGAAAAATGGGGGAATAGAAAAAGGTCACACAACGTGTGAGGATGGAGCTTTTCTGATCACATATTTTTACATGATTTTAGTTTTTAAACCATGGTAAAATTTTATATACCCCCAACACAAATTAATTAAAATTAATCAGGAAGTGAGTAGGGGATAAAATAGAATACAGATGGCAGCAAACAGAACCCTAAATGTATTAAAATGCATATATTTTTGTGTGTCTAACAAAACCTCACCACAGGGTATGGAATAAATGAAATTAATTTTAGAAACAGTGCTTTGGCTGACATGCAAAATAACTGTACACAAATGCTGTATTTTAGTTGGTAAATTTGTTTTTCACAAGAATATAATAATAGTTCTGAAATTATGTGTATTTTGATTTGAACAAAAATAAGAATGCATTGCGTATAACTTACTATCCAATAAAAATTTACAAGTAAGAGAAAGAAAAAAGCTAGAATTAGAATTAGAAATACAAGAATGACATAGGTATATATACAAATATAAGAATAGCAAAAATATGTGTATAAATAGTATAAATATGTGTATTTCTGTGTGGATGGTGAATATATTGTTTACCTATGTCCCTTGAGAGGGTGTAGAAAGAATATTTTAGTAGCAATGAGCACACTTACAGTTTTGGTTTCTAAATATCACTATTACATAAAAGAAAGAAAAACTCCTTGGAAAAATTATTAGATTTCAGGGCCACTCAGGTCAGTGAAAGTACAATATGAGTCTAAACATCTTGTAGTGCATGCCAGAAAGTATGAAAGTACTAAAAAAATGATGGAACCATGTTAAGATTACACAGAACTCAGTGGTCAGATATAAAATTATTTGAGTAAAATAAAAATATAATAATGATTTAAAACTCATTGTATAAGTGCCTATAAATCTATACTTGTATAAACAATTAAATAAATAAATGAGGGAAAAGGACAGTACAATAAATGTAGAAAGACTAATGGAAATTATCATTTGGCAAACACAAGAGTAATGTTTATTGTAACATTCATCAACAAATGTCAAAATTAGTAAGTGAACATAATAAGGAAAAGTATATTTGTATAATTTCAAAGTATCTTTTGTGATATACTTTTTGACCATAAAGGGAAAAACTGTAACTTTACAGTGGAGAAAACTGATTTACACCACCTACCTTAAATAAGTGATTGAAGTTAACATCGTAAATAGAAAATTTCCACATTATGTATCCCTGATAATATGCACTAAGAAGAGCATAACATTAGTCCTGTGATAATCTAGCACAAAATGCATTATCTGAATGTAAACATTAGACATCTGACAAGTCTAAATAGGCAGACTTTATACAAAATAACTAGTTAGTACTCTAAAGGTGTCAGGGTTATCAATGCAGTCTGAGGACTGTCACAGATTAAAAGAGACCAAAGGGATATGACACACTAAATATAATTTGAGGTCTTAGATTGGATCTTACATTGGAAAAAAGACATTTATGGAACCATTGATAAGTTTAGTAGGTCTGTAGATGACTTAATTAAATTGTATCAATGTAAGTTCCCTGATTTTGATATTTATACTATGGTTGTGTAAGTAATAACACTTAGAGAGTCTGGACAAAGGGTATATAATATATTTTGCTCTATTTACAACTTTTTCCTAAGTCCCAAATTATTTTTAACAGAATAAGGAAAAAACAGAAACAAAACAAAAACTCAAAGGAGGACTTAACAAATTTATCCATCCTTTATTTTTTTATTTATTCAACAAGGAATTATCAAGGCTTATTATGGTCTAGGAATTGTTGTGCTGCAACTAGAAACATGCATGAGATAAATAAAACTACTCCATTCTTGGAGCTTCTGTACCATTTGAAGGCAGAAATTAGAAAGAAAATACATAATAATTTTATACAGCAAGTACAAGTTTCTTTTGAATTTATAAAGATAAAGAAAATAAGGTAGGTTGATGATGTGATTGCTATCAACACAACAGGAACAGGAAATAAAAACAACTTTATAGTGAGTCATTCAGTATAGCACTTCTGCAAATTAAATCAAAGTAAACCACAAGAAGATGTGACAGAAAAGGAAAGATATCCCTCAGTGAAGAAAATTAAAGCAACAGAACCTATTGAGTAGGTTTTTATCCTTAAAAGAATGTTTCAACTATATTATAAGCCTTAAATTTTAAAAATAACTTTGCTATATGAGCCATAAAATGTCTGTGATAGGCTATTTATACACAGGAAATTAAACATTGCAAAATGCTTCTGAAGGATAAAATATAGTTAATGAAGGGTACGTTTATCTTTGGGATTTCTTTCCCAGTACAAAATATGTAAGTCCAATACTTACCTTGCTATAGATGTTTTGCAAACCCTTGATTTCCTTTCACAAAACAAACAAACAAATAATGTTTCTAAGGCAAGTAGAGGCCTACATGCTAAATTTTCTGAATGGGAAGGCTAGTGTCAATAGATTCACTTCAATGTAAACATAGTTACATTAAAAACTAAAGTTAGGTCATTTTTAGTAGAAAAGTATCATGACAAAATGATTCATAGTGATTATAAGAGTGAATTAAAAATCAGAGATTTAAAGTCATTTTCCAAGTAAATAAAGCTCAGAAAATTCTATAATTTTGCTATTTCCACATTTGTTCCAAAATTGAAATAATTATAGTCCTTTAAAACTTGTTCTTCCCCTCTCATTGCTTGTCTGCTAATGGTTCCCACTTTTACAATTTGTCCAAGTCAAAAGTTTTCTCTTTTTTCCTTTCTCTATTCCTTTGACATAAAACTGATTATTACATCTGCTGTATGATACCTTTAATTTATTGCCTTTAATTTCTTCTCCTTATTTTATTCTTATGACCACTCTATTGGTTCAAACCTTCACCCTCCTTGCCTTAGACTATTAATCTTTTCTCCATGTTTATTTCTCCTCCTCAATGACCTTCACTACTTGTTTCAACTCCCCATAGAGTGCTCTTTTGAAAACAAATGTTATTTTATGTAATCATCAGTGACTAAATTCTTTCACAACTCTAAATACATCAGCATCACATTGATCATATTGCCTAAGATTTGTATACACTTCAACTTTAATGATTATCTTATCATTACAACCATAGCTTATTTTTTGCTATTTACCAAATATGGTATGTTCATCATGAGAGTCCATGCATTTAATGGTTAAGAATATGGGTTCTATAGGGAGACACATCCTGGTTTAAATTCTGCTTTGCCATTTATTAACTGTGTGTGTGACTTAGGGTGCTCTTTCTGTGTCTTCATTTCTTTATCTGTAAAATGGTACATCTTTGGCTGTTGTAAAGAATAAAAAGGTTAATCCTCAAGAATTTAAAGACTGACATAGAATATAGTGATGGCTCAGTAAATATTTGCTATGATGATAATAATGATGGTACTGGTACTGATGTAGAAGCAAACCTCGATATTTTTGTAAATGTTTATTTTCTTTTCCTGAAACACTATCTTTTCTACTCAGTTCTCTGCTCAACGAACTCCAAGTCATTTTCATGACACCAAAAAAGTTTCGTATAATAAAACAAGTCCTGCCTGAGCTCACAAATATCTATTACGGAGCATATCTGATTATATTGTACATGTTTATTTATCTTTTAATGCATATAATATTTATATACTATAAATCTATGTGTGCCTGTAAAATGATCAGAATGATACTTCCTACATTATAGGATTTTATCAACAGTAAATGAAATATTTTCCAAAAGTGCCTGGCATTAGGAGCCATGTAAGTGTAATTTATTATATTGTCATTTTATTATTATTTTCTAAACTTTGAGATGGAGGTTGTTCTCTATTTATTATCACATCTCCACTATCCAGCATACCTATGGCACTTAATAAGCATGATCATACTTATATGTAGAATCTAAAAAGAGTCCAACTCATAGAAACAGAGAGTAGAATGTAGTTACCAGGGATAGGGGAGAAATAGGGAGATGTTGATAAAAAGGTACAAAATTTCAGTTATAAAATAAATAAGTTCTAGAGATATAATGTATATCATGGTTACTATAGTTAATAACAATGTATTTTATATGTGCAATTTGCTGAGAGGATAATGTTGTGATCCCAAGATATACGTACAACCACACCCACACCCACACACCCACACACACAAAAGGTGGAGGATATGTTAATTAACTTGATTGTGGTAATCATTTCACAATGTATACATATATCAAAACATCATGCTGTACACCTCAAATATATAATTTTTTTTCAATCATAACTTAATAAAGCTGGGGGAAATTTAATAACTTATAAAAAAATGATCCAAGTTAGCGAGATACAGAAAATTAAAACAAATCAAGAGCTTTTATTTTATTAGCCTCTCAAAATAAGACATAGACATTGGGGGTGCTGTAGTTCAAATAAGGAATGCTGTTAAATTACAGAACATGGAACAAGAGAAAGTATCGCCTTAGAAAGTGTACAATAGTCCATGTCTCAATGCCACTATCATAAGTTAGTCCTCTGATGTATCTCTCCAAAATACTATAAAATTCTAGATTCTTAAAATCTTTGACTATAAAAAGACTCTGGTCCAGCCCTGAACTAATGGTAACCAACTTGAAAAATATAAGCAGAATCACTGAATTCTATGACCTTTTCAATAATCTTCATTGACTACACTAAATAAATGTCTCCATCCATGAAAAAGATGCCTCACAACATCTATCATTAAACAAAGGTTTGTTGTGAATCCACTCTGTGCCAAGCATTGTGCTGGGCTTTGAGACCATGGCTCACAGAAAGAATATATTTCCTCACTAGGAGATCTGAATCTACAGGGAAGACAGATGTTAAATAAGAACCTCTTACTTCTCATATGTTTCTCAAAGAGAGACATTAAAAATCAAGATAAGCACAGAAAATATATGTTATTGTCTGCTCTTTATTACCTTTAGTTTCTATTCCAATTATTTAGTCAAGTTCAGAATCTTCACAGAAAGCCATGCAAACATTAAGATGTCCTGTAGTTTCTGGAAATGGAATGTTAGGTACCTTAGTGATTCTGTTGGTATATCAAGTTCTTGATGACTTTCTATTAAATGACTTTCTTTTAGAACAACTTAGAGCAATAGGACAAATATTTAAATGAAGTTCATGCTTCTCAAACACTAAAGGCTAATCAAAAGGCCTTTTAGTAACTTGTCACCATGCAAAGACTTGGTATTCATTAAACTTGTCACTCTTGGTAGTCTTAAAATGGCTCAGACTGAATTTCCCAGATTTCAGTTTCTTGGTAATGGGTAGCACTGCTTTAAAGAGGGTTTTTCTTCACTTGTGGCCACTTGCTCAAGTTGTCCATGGGAGGTCTCTCACTGCTAAGAAAAACAATGTGCTCTTCTTGAGAAATCAATGTCCCTAACTAGATACATGAAAGCCAATGGCACATCTTAAATGATCTCAGTAGTCCTGCTAGTCAGTCTTTAACATGGTACACTGCAAACATTGGAGATACTGTCTTGATAGGCAGGAAGGAAGAGTCCTCTAACACATACTTAACACTCCCCAGAGTTGATTACAGTGTAAAATCCAACCCAAAATTCAGAAAAGTGGCCTCAAATCCCTGTGTGAATTGATCTGCCTTCTTCATCTTATTAAAAATTTCTCTGTTTTGTATTTATAGAAACCACTGTTAAAATGTTACAGTATACATTACCTGCCAGATGGAGAGAAAAGTCCCTCTGAAGTTTTAAAACAGTGCTAAGACTGGCAAGCAAAAAACAAAGACTTGTTAGGCAGCCCTAACAGATGACTCAGTTTGAGGATGTTTACCACCTCTCTGTATTTTGCCCTCTAGGGTATAGTCTATATTTAATCCTGCTAATCCTAGTGGAGGAAATTTTAACCTGGCCCAGCTTGAATTCTCTAGTGCTCTGTGTTCATGTGTCCCCTCTGGATTTCATTCCAGGAGTGGGTGATGGGACAGGAAAAGGGCATGAGGAAGAGATGCGGGGCTTGGGGTATCCATCCAGGCAAACACTGAACAAGGTTAGCCAACTGTTACCTTAAATAGTCAAGTGTTTTACATCGGAAAATTGTCACCAATGTGACTTCATCAAATCTTTTCAATACCAGCAGGTAATCAAATCATTGGAGACTATTTTACAGAGTAAGTAGATCCTTCAAGGAAATTAAGTGAATACAGAAATTGTACCTAAATATGGACTTTATTCAAGTTCTTTTCAAGTTCTTTGTACCATATCATATACCTCCTAATAGTTGGCATTTTTTTCTAAGCAATAAGGCATTATACTAATTTTAACCTATACATTTCTAAATTGCAATTACAACAGATATTAACCTTCCTCATAAGGTGAACATATTTTATCAAAAACCTAAACATATCTCTCATTATTAGGCAATAAAGTATATAGAAGTAAATCTTTAGAAATTTGTGTGTGTGTGTGTGTGTGTGTGTGTATTTTTCATTAGGCTTTACAATATAAAACTTTTTAGAGATTTAGTTCAACCCCTTATTTGGCAGATGAAGACAATGAGACACAGTTAGGTCAAGTTATTTATAGTTTATTCATCTAATAGGCATAATTGGCACCCTAAGTCTGTTTATATTCTATTTTTCTTTCTACTGTATTCAAGCCTTTTTATAACCTGAAGAAGTATTCAGGGAAGGTATTACCAACATTTTACATATATAGAACATACCTAGGGTGAGAGCCAGAGAACTAGAGATTCATTTTCACAGCTAAGTAACTTTAGTGCTATATGGCTGGTTAGTTGCAAGGACAGGACTGAAAGCTGGGTCTCTTCTATCCTTCTTGGGTTTTTTCCAGTAGACCACACTGGTATTTGATCTTCTTTCATAAGTCTACACATTACTTCAATTCTCTAGCACTATGAACAAAGGAAGAGATAGATACATATTGGTACATTAGATAAAGTAAGGCTCCTCAATGCAAAAGAATTTGAGAAAAATGTTTTTGTGAGATTAAGTCATATATTCTTAGTTTTATTTATATGTGGGTGACTGACAGGATGTGTTTTGCTTAGTTCACATTTATATTTGCCACATGGTAACACCACAAGAAACAAAATACATGAGACTAGCTAGTCAATCCATATAAAGTACTTGTAGGATAATTGTCTATTATTTATTATTATTATTATTATTATTATTATTAATTATTATTATTATTTTAGACTACCATCTAAATTTTTTTGATGATAAGGAGAAAAGTAAATAATGAATTCACCTTTTAGAACAGTATGCTGGATGGTATGGCTTTGGACATCATTAAGTATAGGCAAACTTGAGGATGTAAACAATAACTAACTCAAAAGAGACATGATGTGCTACAGGGAGTGAGTTCTTCAGCTGATAAAAAGCAGCAGACTCTATATGAGTTCTAGGACTGGCTGGGCTTTGTGGCAAGGTGCCTTACGTTGTATACAACAAACTAAAAGCATTTTCTTGCAATATCCACCTGCATAGCCCTCCTCATTGCCTTTGCTTCAGAAAGCAGTTCAGAGTGTAACAAATGGTATTCGATGCCTGGCTAACATTCATCCAGCATACTATATATAGAGTCAGAGAGTCTGACACTTCTGAGTATATGTTGACCCAGAAATCTGATTATAAAAAATTAAATAGCTTTCTAGCATATCTGGAGGTATTTTGAGCAAAGCCATTCTGTTACAATCATGTGGAAAACTATGCAAGATATTTCCTTTGTGCAGTAAACATGGCCCTAGTCTAATGCATCACAATGAAGCATAATAAAACACTTGAAGAATATGTTAGTTAATTACAGATTATAAAAAATAATAAATAATTATCCCCCACACTTCACCTAATGTCTCCACATGATAAATCCTCAGTAGTGGATGTGTGTCTGCTTTTGACAGCCTCTATTTTTTCTTCTTTGTAGCCCTCTCATTTGTTTTATTGCAACTGTGTTTTCACTGTGAAAGAAATTTCAGACACAGACTGTAAATAGTAGTTACATTTTCTCAAATACAAGCCTAGCATGACCAAGCAGATGCCCCTTTCCCCAAATTTGACAATTCAATAGAGAAAGATCTTTACTGGATTGTTCCAGCTGTAAAGTTACTGTTTTTTTCCCCTCTCCAAAAATCTGCATCCTGATGATTCTGACGCTTGCTTGCTAGCCTTTTGTCCTTTACTTAGGACATGTTTTTTCTTTTATCTCATCTTTCTGGCTCTGAAGCAACCTTGTCATTTCAAAAAAGCAAATGAAGACTGATGTGAATAAAATATGTAAAACTGTACCAAAAGATTAAATTGGGATTAAAACATTCTTTTTTTATTTATTCCATGACTTACA
Source organism: Cynopterus sphinx (assembly GCA_030015415.1). Lineage (NCBI taxonomy): Eukaryota > Metazoa > Chordata > Mammalia > Chiroptera > Pteropodidae > Cynopterus > Cynopterus sphinx. The sequence continues at coordinate 133,141,200 of CM057383.1, forward strand.
TAGTTTTCATTAAATACAACACACTCCTGGTGATAGAGATACAGAACTGACATAACCACAAATTGAATCCTGACCTCAGGAACATTATGTGATATACAGAGTGAAATATTAGCCTTAGTGGAAGATGTGGACATCCACATAGGTGGCTCAAGGAATAGTAGAGAATATGATGAAACACTATGTAAAAGATCCAGATACATTACCGTGGGAGTTCTAAAACAAGTAAAATGAGTTATGGCTTCAAAAAGAAAAGTAGTTGGAGTAATAGTTAAAGGAGAAATAACACACATTACATGAGAAAACAGAAAAGTCAAAACTTGTCAATGCCATGGAAAATGTGAGAAAAAGGATGGAAGTCAGAAATCATGGAGATGATTCAAGCAGTAGGTCATTTCGACTGAAAAATCAAACGAAGTGTAAGCGAGCAGTGGGAAGAGGTCATAAAATCAACCAGGGATGAGATCATAGAAGGTCATTTATTTGTAAAACGAATGAGAGTTAGCATGCTTTAGGACAGTTAGGCCACAGTTCTGTGGAAGATGGATGGGAGACACAAAAGACAGAAGCTGAATGTTCCTAGGAGACTATCACCACTGCCCCTCTGAGATTTACTGAGTGTGGTGCTAGTCTTTAAAATTATAATCAGGGATCACTTTGATTCTTGTTCTTTTGTTTTCTTAAGCAAGGAAAACCAACTCTTTGGTAAATCATCCTATTTTAGAGTAACACTGAAATCTTACAGAGAAAATGTTAAGTCTCCTTGAGTCAGCAGAAAACTAAAAAAATACACATTGTTTAAATTTTTTGCACCATTGATATATCTCTTCCATGGATTCTATTCTTAAACTCACAAAGAATTCTGAAATAAAGTGTTATTTTTTTTTTCTCTCTAATTTTATCTCTTACGCTACCCCTATTATTTGGCCCTGAATTTTAAAAGAAATCTTTTTTTCTTTGAAGACGAGGTAATAACTCAACCACCAACATATTTAGAAAGTCATTTATATTGAGCTTTCTCTTTCAATCCAGAGAATGACGCTGGATAAAGAATTTCGTCCAGTGTACTAGCCCTGAACATACAGATTCATCAATTCATTTAGCATTCAGTAGAACATGTTCAGACACCAAGTCTAGCTAGGACAAAGACTTCCAGATGTAATTTTAAAAGCCATATGTAGAAAGCCTTCTAGACAATGATAGCTGAAGCATTTTTTAAACTAAAAACCTATCATAAAACATGCTGACTTCCTTATTAAGCACATATGCTTTTGCATACATTATTTTGCTGGTCTCTTAAAAAAAATTGCATTAAAAAACATCCTAATGTTGACAGCACTTTTCCTAGAAGTATGATGAAAAATCAAAACTTCAAATCAAATGTGAAAAGTCCCACAGATATTACCAGCAGCCAAGAAAATAATAAATCTGTTTAAATGTAACAGTAAGAGATTTATGGCATCATATATATTTGCCTCTTATTGCTAACAGGCAGAGTGTAATCAAAAATCCTGGCAAAATCCCAATATAGTGCTTTATGTTTGATCAGGGAAAGGCTTATAAAATCTCAGTGAGAATTGCTGTTGGCTGAATGGTAACTGTGCACAGAATGTGCCCTGGTAGGGTTTTCCATTTCGTGCCAGCGTGGTACACTGCTTTTTCCCAACGGCTCTTTGTTAATCTGTGAGGAACTCAATAGGTATATTACAGGACAGTAACTATTTGCTAAAATAGGTTTTAATGAAAACTGGCAGGTATTTGTTTTTACTTAAAGGCCAATATGTCCTGGACAACAGATGCCCAAATCTCTTTAGAGAGCACCTGGGAAATAAATATTTCTTAATGTTATTCTTGCTGTTGTTTTTACTGCAAGTGGCTCTTGGCTTCCCCTAGAGTACAGCCTGCTTTGTGGATGTTACTACATTCATCTTCACAGCATGGTGAACAGGCATCGACTATGATTAGCCTGAGTTTGTAGATGGGAAAACAGACACTCTGAGAGCTTACACGACTTAATCAAGGTCATAAAATGACCTGAAGCTCCAGCTGCCCTGAACCTACTAGTTTTTTTTTTTTTCTATTAATCTAAATGAGGAGAAGTAGGAGAGCAGATGAAAAATGATTAATTTTTAAATGATTACTTACCAAAATTCTAGTTTATGTAGTATTTTTTTTTTATCTTAATAACACTGAAGATGAGAAATTAAGCTTTTGGAGACAGTCAATGTCGTCCAAGTTCATGGAACAAATTAAGAGGCAGGGCTAGAATTTGTACCAAGACAATCCCTCTGATTCTTCCCACAACATTTTGAAAGTTATCTTCACTATTATGAAAGTTTGTCTTTATTTGTCAAGAGTACTGTATAGAAACAGCAATCATGATTTAGCTCCCTGAGCATAGGAAGGTGGGGAAAGTAGAGGGTAATTGAATCCATCAATATTCAAATCTATCACTTAATCCAGAAAGGCAACTTGCTTTTATCATTCTAAATATTGTCTGTGGACTTCCTACTATTGAATATCACAGTTGGCATCTTGAAGTTGATGGAGATCTTGTCCCTAACTCAAATATAACAGATGGGGAATCCATTGAAATGTCTCTTTGAGGACCAAATGTCTAGAAAAAAATTTGTCTATTCAAATACCTTTTGTTCTTGCTGGAGGAGACTCCAAAAAGAAAGATTCAATAGGGAGAGATTGTAGAAAAACTTCCTGCCCACTTCTCATGTACACAATTCCTGATTAACACCATCTATGACTCTCTCACATTTTTTTTTAAATTCCAAATGTTAGATTTATAAGGCAGTGTGTATTTGGGTTTGAGCAGAGATCCCAGGCAGCCAGGCAAGTCTAGGATTACACACATCGAATAATAATACAAAGCTTACAAGATTAAGTTTTTATGCATTTGCTGCCTATTTTGTTCCAAATTTTTCCAAGGAAAATATTTTTGATAAAAATCTTGAATGAAATCATAGGTTTTGTAGTTGGGGTGTATGTGTGTGAAATGATGACAGTAAAATCCTTTGTTTAAAAAAGGTTTGAGATATACTAAAAATAAATTCATATAACTCATACTTATCTGCCAAAATGATAAAAATAGACAAATTTTAATAACTTTAAATTGATATTATTTGTTTTGTAAACAGAGCATTGAAATTGAATCAGACCATTCTCAGATGTCAAAAAAAAAAAAAAGTATAAATGGAAAAAAATCATAGTTGCCCAAACATCTTGGTTATATTATATCAATTGCAGGGTCATTTTCTATAATCAATACTAATTATGCTCTGGATATTTCACCCATTTTAATCCCAACACTAAGTAGATCATATCTAAAAAATCATTGTTTTTCTACCTAATTTAATATGGGAATATTGATTAATGAAAATTGGTCATCCATGAATATTTATTACTTATAATGATTATTATTATTTTCAAATTAAAGTCACAGACATTAAGATGTTAAAGTTACTAAATTCAGGGACAGGGTTATCTAAATACACTAGAGAAAGGGAGAGTGACAGAGCCAGAGAAAGAGACAGAAAAAAAGAAAGACAGAAGATTCTTGCTCAGTATAGATGTTTCTAAAAATGTATTTATGAAAAAAGGAAACTACTTAAGCATATGACTTAAGAGAAAGCTAATACCCTGTTTAAATTTTGGAAATAAAACATTCCTAAGTAAGAATCACTAAAGCATAGCAGCTTCAGAAGCAAGTAGCAGAACTGATAGAGTAGTTGGACTAAACTTTTATGTAAAGTCCAAAATATGACAAACAATTCTAAATTTAGTGCCTCTTCATAATATGGTTGACTAAATCAGGGTTTTGTGGCTCTTTTATTCAGTTCTAAAGAGTAAGATGAATAACTTTCTAAATAATGACAGCCTTCTAAGGTTGTTTGTTTGTTTGTTTGTTTTTGAAGGTCCATGAAAGTTATTTCAGGAAAAAAAAAATGAAAGAAAAATGGCAGTTAATTTTACTGTATCATCAGGTCCAGAGAAAAAATTCAGATATTGCATATTTTAGAAGTTGTATTCTTAATTTGGCTATTTTCTTGAAGTTTTGATTTTCCTTTTGAAAAATCATATCAATTTTCTTCTAAATTTTCTAAAGTAGTTAGAATCATCAATTTAAATCTTTTGTTGCTATTTCTAATAACTGAGTGACCTGTTGGACTGCTTCTATTATTTTCTCTTGAGTAAGATTACATTTTCTTTTTTTATTCTGTATCTGGTAATTTTTAATTATATTCAGAACATGTATATTTTTAAATATTTTTAAAAACTGTTGGAGATTAATATATAGAAATGTCACAGAAAGTGCAAGATCTTTCCTTTAACTAAGTCAGGACATGGGCTAATATTTCTAATTTCTTCAAGAGTCAAGTTATTCTGAGCTGTGTTACAAGTCCCATTTTAATTGTGATTATTCCAACCACCAACCACCAACCCCCAAACATCCTGGGAAATTCTTTCCTTCTTTGTCTATCTTCCTATCTTTTTTCTCTTCATTTCTATTTTTTTCTTTCTTTCATTTTTGCATTTTTGCTGATGTTTTTATTTTAATATAATGTTAAACAGAAAAGCTGCAAGAAAAATGTGAGACAGTGTAGTATAACTTTTAACTGAGTTCACCAATGGTTTCTGTTTTTCCCATTTTTCTTCTCTCTCCCTTTTTCTTTCTTTCTAAAAAATGTATTTATATTTTATTTTTTTATGTTTTTTGCCAAGAAAATTTAGTTAAATATAACTAACTCAAGAATGGCTTATGCAAGTTAATTATGATTATATTTTTAATAGCTACTTTGTAGAGATATAATTCTTATATCATAAAATTGACACATTTAAAGTAGGTAGTTTTCAGTACATAAACACAGTTGTGTAACCATTGCCAAATCAATTTTAGAACATTTTCATCATCCAAAAATCAAACTCCCAAACTATTAGGAACTGCTTAGCATTTCTCTCTGAGCCACTTCTTCACTTCTCATTAGGCAATCACTAATTTATTTTCTATCTTTATAGATTTGCCTATTTTGAACACTTTATATAAATTAAATAATATAATATGTGACCTTTTGTGTCTGGCTTCATTTATTTATTTATTTTATTATTTTTAATTTTTTTCTCCCTCCACTCTGGTAACAATTGTCCATGTTCATAAGTCTATGTTCTATTTATTCTGTTCATTTGTTGCTTTTAGGTTTATATCCCACTTATAAGTGACATCATGTGATTTTCAACATTTTCTGCCTGGCTAACATCACTAAGCATGATTATCTCAAGGTCCATCCATGTTGTTGCAAATGGCAGTATCTCATCTCTTCTATGGCTGAGTAATATTTCATTGTATATATGTACCACAGCTTCTGTGGTAATCATCTATCATAGAGCATTTTGGTTGCTTCCATGTCCCGTATTTATATTTCATATATGCATTTTATTTTCTATAAACACTTTGAGACCATTTTCTTTCCTGAACATTTTGGAAATAAATTAGAGTTTTTGTATCCCTTTCCCCCTAAAAACTCACCTGTTTATTTCTAGAGCAAGGACATGACTTTTGTGGCTACATTTGTCATTGATTTAATACTGATTATACATGATTCTCTAATCCACAGTTTTCATAACTATGTATTTTTCTTTCCAGTTATAGTCCTATAGCAAGCATTGCATGGTAATGTCTCCACAGTCTCCTTTAATCTGGAACAGTTTAGCAGCCTTTCTTTTTCTTGGCCTTGATATTTTTGAAGAGTATAGAGCAGTTATTTTGTAGACTATTCCTTAATTTAGGTTTGTCTAATAATTTCTCATGACAAGACATAGGTTACACATTTTTTGGCAGGAATATTAAAAAAATGACATAGTGTCCTTTTCAATGAGTCCTATTAGGAGGCCTAGAATGTCAGTTTGTCTCAGTATTAGTGGTTAACTTTGTTAAGAAGATGTAGGTCAAGTTGCTTCACTATAAATTTGTCATTTTTTCTTTGTAACTGTTAGTTGGAGTCTTCTGAGAAACAAGATAAGATTAGATGTGCAAGAGATTGTTGGGAAAATTATATTTGAGAAATATGGAAAGGAAGTCAGAGAAGGCAAGAAGAAGCCTTGGATTTAAACATGAAGGAGTGGGAAAAGAAGGATGACTATGTAGGAAGGCTCTTCGCTGCAGTACAGTCTAGGAAAGCCCATCATGCCAACTGGGGGACTGAGGGTTCTGGAACCCAAAGATAGCCTTAGAGAGGTCCAAGCCTTATAGAGTCAGATAATTCTTTGTTGTTGAGGAGATGTCCTGTACATCATAGCACATTTAGCAGCATCCTTGACCTCTACCCACTAGATGACAGTAACATCCTCCTAGTTGTGACAGCAACAAAAACAGAAATGTCTCTAGACATTATCTAATGTTGCATGGGGGCAAAACTGCCTCTAGTTGAGAGCTAGTGCTTTACACATATAGGTCTACTCTTGTCCTCTGGTGAAAGTAAATATCTCTGAAGTTCACCCCAAAATTGTCTTTTCTTCTGTGATGCAGTGTGATTTATTGCTTAAATCTCACTGGCACTCCCTGTGCATAAATTTTCTCTATAGCATGTACTTTCTCTGGTGTCTGATAAAGATTGATTTAAGCGTAAAGCCTTCCTCACATTTACTGCAAATATAAAGCTTTCCCCTTGAGTGTGTTCTCTGATGTGTGCTAAGGTTGACTTTTCTCTAAAGCTCCACTCACACTTTCTACATTCCAAAGGCTTCTCTCCGGAATGTGTCCTCCGATGTCCTACAGGGCCGACCTTCGCCTAACACCTCACCCACACTCCCTGCACACAAAGGGCTTTTCCTTTGAGTGGGCCACCTTGTGCCTGATCAGATTTGCTTTCTGGCTGAAGCTTTGTCCACACTCAGTGCAAATGGAAGCCTTCTCCCCAGAGGGTGTCCGATGATGACTGATGAGGTGTGACTTCTGTCTAAAGTCTCACCCACATTCTCTCCACACAAAAGGCTTCTCTGCTGAGTGTGTCCTCTGATGTGCAATGAAAGTTGATTTATGTCTAAAGCTTCATCCACATTCTTTGCACTTGTAAGGCTTCTTCCCTGAGTGTGTCCTCTACTGTGTAATGAGAGCTGACTTAACACTAAACCCTCGTCTGCACTCTGCGCGCATATAGGGGTTTTCCCCTGAGTGTGCCTTCTGGAGTGTGGTAAGGTTTGACTTACCACTGAAGCCTCGCCACACTTCTCACATACAAAATTATTCTCTCCTGAGTGTATCCTCTTGTGTTTAATGAGGTATGACTTCTGACTAAAGCTCTGGCCACATTTATTGCACAAACAAGGATTCTCCCCTGAACGAATCCTCTGGTGTTTACTAAAGTTGATTTATCTCTGAAAAGCCTCCCACAGTCTCTGCATACATAACTTCTCCAATGAGTAGATTCTCTGGTGCATGATTAGGTTTAACTTATCCCTAAAGCCTCTCTCGCACTCTTGGCACACAAAGGGGTTCTCCCATTGGTGTGTCCTAAGGTGTCTGATGAGAGCTGACTCAAGATATACAGAGAAAAGTGTTTATTAGAGAATGCATAAAAGACTGGTCCTGGTCCTTGGTTAGTACTCCTGGGAGGTATGTTATTAACTAATGGCATTTTCTTCCCATATGTCCTAAGTGCAACATGCTTCCTACCCTTGTCAGGATGTTTTGTGATAGTGTTGTGTTGTGTGTGTTACTGTTATAGATGTGTGCGTATGTGTGTATTTGTGTGTTGTGAGTTTTACAACCTTTGATGAATCTAAACAGAGAATTTCACAAAGTAAAAGACCAGCTGTTATAATTTTTGTTTTCCAGACCTATAAGTGTGCCTAAAATGAAGAGCTTCAAAGTTAACAGTATTTAAATATTTCATCTAACTCCTTTTCAAATCTGTATGTTTGCATTGTACAGTTTGCCAGATCATTTATCTATGACATCTAATATGACCCAAAAATATTTATTAAGTACCTAATATGATCAGGCAATAGGCTAGCTGCTAAGGAATCTTATAATCCCCTACCTATATATAAAGAAGCTCAGAAAATTGGAGCATAATTTATTTCCTAACATGGAGGTAGTTTGAGTTTAGTAACTTGAATTAAGAGACCTAAACAGCTCTGAAAGAAACTACTACTGTGAAAGCACTTAGGTTACTGAGTGCTCTCTGCTTGATCAAGAGAAATTAAGACATTTAATCACCCTTAACCACCTAGAGAGCAATATATCAGAGGTATAATTACTGAATGGATGGAGATGTGGTTTTCTTCCTATGTGAACAATAATAAATGAATGTCAATTTCAGCACAAGGCTTAGGGATTAAATGTAAATAGTAGCTTACAAATATTTCAGGTACTGAAGGACATACGGCTATCGCACTAAAATTTCAACTAAAGGACCGGGGTGGTCAGTGGTAAGGCTGCGAATAAAAGTGAGACCATATGAGAGATGAGGAATGGGTGGAAGTAGAAGTAGGTTAAGGTAGATCAAATTGCAAATGAGTAAAAGTGAAAGAAAATAAAAATAAAAAGTGAAATTAGGGTTCACATTCTAATAGTGTATCAGCAAAGAAATGACGTTTAATGATATTTAAGAATGAGTCATAGAGACGTTGCACAAAGATCTTTCCAACACAAATACACAGTACTTTGTACGTAAAGTCTTCTACTATAAATTTTTTTATATAAGATAATAATATGTGTGCACATATGTATATACACACGTACATATGTGTATGTATATTTATAATGAGAGGTAGATATTATCATTCTCATCCTAGCATCTGAGAGGTGAGAAACTGGAGCATAGTGAGGTTAAGTCATTTCTCAGAGTTTTAGAGCAAAAAAACAGAGCTAAGGATTCAAACACAGCAATCTGGTTACAGCACCTTAGCCCTCATCAAATAATGTACTATTTCTCTTAATATAACCTCTCCAATATGGGTTCAGATCACTGTATAAGAAGAAACTGAGCCAATAGGCAGAGCAGAGAAGAAGGGGACAAAGTAAAACATTTCTTAATAGTTAGTTAAGAAATTACAGCTTGTTTATGTATTTGTTTCAATTTTGAATTGATACAGTAATATCTATAGGAATAAATAGTTCAGACACGATGAGTGTCTTTCAAGAAGATTTTGCTTACATTTTATTCTGCTTAGAAAATGCTCTCACCTCCTCATCACATGTCAACTATAAATCTATGGAAAGGATTTGAATTCATTTCATATATTTCTTTTCTATTTCCTCAGATGGTCTCTATATTGTTATCCTGTAAACTGATAAAAAATGATAAAGACATTAGGAAAATCTATACACTTTACTATAACAGCAGTCAGAACCAGAACACTAAACTCATAGATTAACAATCTCTTACGCAAATCAAAAATCACATTTTTGCCGGAACCATGTTACATATATTATTCTTGAAATGAATATGAAACAGTGCCAACCGCATATATCATTTTGAATACCATTAGCAAAATTTCAGAGTAAGGCATGAGGAAATATGTACTGAGCCCCTATTATTTACAAGAGTCTAATAAACTTTTGGAATAAGTCAAACAGTTTTTTAAATCTACATAAGTGGAAATAATCAAATTGGTGAAAATGGAAGAAGATTTTTGTTCTAAATTTCTAATTCTTTAAAATTCTAAAGCTAAAAATTTACAATAAAATGTCAGATATAGCTCCCTGTATACGACAGCCTTAGTTTATTTGTGGTTTCATCTCTCTAATCAGTCTCCTGACAGAAAACAAACTCAGCACTAAAGTGAGCCAAAATCACATTGATATTGTGTGGTCTGCCAGCTTCAGTCTTCTTTAAAAGAACTCTTCCTGAATAATATTTTTAAGACTTAAAAATAGGCTGTAATTAGAGCCTGTGAGACAAGCAACATTTTATGTTAGCCAGATTCTTAATGATTATTATGTGATAAAGAAATACACAATTTAATTCCCTTGAATTACAACAATCAAAAATAAAATAATGGCTTCAACTCAATAGAATTTACTCTTAGCATAGACAGCTAGAGGACAGTAGTGAGAAGTGCTCCTTTCCCACTACTAAATTGCTTGCATACTGTTGTGGGCAAGTTACCTCCCTGCACATCATTTCTTCTTCAGTGAAATGAGGAAGATGCTGTAGAACAGTTTCTATAGTTAGCAGAACAGTATTGTGTACTTTAAAATATTTGAAGGGGATAGATCTCATATTAAGTATTCTCATCACAAACAACAATAAAGAACAACAAAAGAAAACAATAAAGCCACAAATGACTATGAAAAAATTTTGAAGGTGATGGATGTCTTTAGTGCCTTTATTGTAGTGATGGTATCCTAGGAGTACGCCATATTCAAACTCATTAAGTTGTTATACATTAAATGTGTGCAATGTTTTGTATCAATTATACCACAATAAAGATTTAAAAAGAGAGAAGAAAAAATAAAGAAAATAATATTCTAACTTCATAGCATTACTTGGAAAGATAAAGTAAGGAAATGCATACAATAAATACCCAATAAGGGCTAATAATATTCTTTTGTTATTGTTCTTAGTATTATTAGTAAATCTCTTATCACTTTTATTCAATCTGTGGTTTAAAAATTATAAAACACAAGTCCACTTGGATTTCTTTTTTAATTACCTGTCTGGGAAATTAAGCAACTTTGCTAATATCATATTCCAGAGCTCATGCACTTAACTCTTACACAGTAACTCCTCCCACTATGCAAAGTGAGCTAGTGTTCCTCAGAGGAACCTCGAGCTACTGCAAGAAACTAAATGCCAAAATAAAAATAAAATAAATTGGAGTATAATAGAATTGGGTTAGTATGAAGTAAACTTAATTGCCTTTCTTTGAAAATGAGCAGAAAATTCTAATTTAGCTGCACTAAGTGGACAAAGTTTGGCATTTGCTTCCTTCTAGTCTTAGGCCATCCTCACTTTCCTAAATGTATCTTCTTTCTTGGAGACTTCTAGTGGTTCTTGCTTGTAATTTTCAGTAACTGATTCCCCATAGATCCATGTTCTATAACAGGACAGTACTATATTAACTATTACCAGCTGACCTTTTAATAGTTGACTTAGAAATAGCAACCAAGACAGAGATATAACCATTAATGGGGGGTTGAGGTTGAAATATACTGAAGTCTTGTGTTCTGAAATAACACCTCTTAGATATTTATTTCTCCTCAACCCTTCAGCTCTAGAATTCTCTGACTATGCATTGTTGAAAATCTATATCATTCCAAAAGATAAGACAGGAAATACAGATAAATAATAAAAAAGAAATCTAGGAGACACCCCAAACTCTTCTCGCCTAGAGACATCATCCATTGTTAACTCCTGGGTGCATTGCTTTCCATATCATTTAAAATGTGAGATTACATCTGTACCTTCTGAGGCATAACAGCTCTTTACACACTCAAATGCAGTTATAAAAGCTTGTGTTTATTTTTTTTTCCAGAAAATTTTTTTTAATCATCCTTTCTTCTTTGTATTAAGTAGAATCATCTAGATATATTCCAATGTCATTTTGCCAGTAAAAGGAATAAGAGACACTTTCTGTCCTTGAAAAAAAAGTGTTGAAGCAAGGTTTTGTATATCCAGCAGTTTCTCTTAACTAAGCTTTGTCTGAGCCAGGAGCTAAAAAGTGGAACATACCAAAATAGCTTAGACTGTTGACATATATTTAAAATTGGCCTCTATGTAATTGTTTGACATATAGCTTCTGGGTAAAATTATAAACAAAATGAGATTTCCCCTTATATTTTGCTTACCTTATATAGGGCAATACAACGAATTAGCTTAAAATAAATTTTAACAATGGAAGGAATTCTATAATAAAAAGTAAATAAGAATTCCCAACAAATAAATATTTCATCTTTCCTCATTTGCCAGATACAATAAATGATGAATATTTTTTCCTAATGAACACAATTCAATAAAAACAACTTGGAATAAAATAATGTAAGATGATATAAAAGTCAAATTAGGGAGGCTCATTAAAACCTGTACATCTTCCAAGGAAATACAGTGTTGAATAATTCATTAGCTGTTTTAACATATTTATACACCCTTAAAAACCATGCAAATTCTTTTTTACTACTGAGTTTCTTTTTATTCATTTTGAAAAAGTATTATATGTTTTTTTCATCTGAGAGACTCCAAAAATTTAAATGCAAAATAATTACCATTGAGTTCCTGCTAATTAAATCAGCAGAGGAGATTTAGCTGACACTATGCTAGGTACTCAAATTAAGAGACTGTCTCATTGCATTAAACAGAGTACATTTATCACAGATAAGCTCTCAGCCTATTTATTTGATATGACAGTTAATGAGTAAGGAAAATGAATCTTCCCAATATTGTAGACAACAGATGCACAGCTGTCTTGCTTCTAATTATCTGATCTAGAAGTGTTGAAGCAAATAGAGAGGATATAAATTCTATTGTCCTTAAATTGAACCAGAATGTAATAAAACATAAAGTAAGTTTTATTTCAATGAGTTGACTAATCCTCAAACTAAATAAAAAGAAAAATTATCAAGATGTGTGCATATGCATATGTAAGCTGTATTCAAACATGATTAAACATCAGAGGATATAGGGAAACTTAAATCATAAAATAGACATAAACTGAAACAACTAGTTATCCTGTGCTGTTTTAGAAGATCATAAAATATGTCTATCAGAAATTCTGTCACCAACTTCTGTTAATATATTCATTTATGAATTTAGCATATTTATTGAATTCCTATAATATGCCACTATGCTATGTGCTGTAAACATACTATGAGAAACAGCATATGCCTCTTGCCTCAAATCTTTCCTTGTAACATATTTTATAGAAAATTTCTGAGAATTTTGTATATGAGTAGAGCCTATATGAATTTATAGATGTAAGTTAAAATTTGTCTTTGTTAAGATATGCGTCTACTGACTGGCAGAGAAATTGAGCTTAAATATCAGTGGCTAAATAAATACTGTTAATAGATTGCTAATTTTTTAATGTGTTTTAGAGGTTTCCTGGGGTTTATTTTTAGAATAAAACTAATCAGTTTTAGAATTAGCCACATTCATGAAAGTGTTTTCTTCATATTTTTAAAGTAAACATCATAAGTTGATTTTTAAAACTTCCATATTCCTAGCATACAACCAGTTTTCTTAAAAAAATAAGTGATTTGCTTTTTAACCCTTTTCCTGTTTGCCCCGAGAATACTTGCCAGTGGTGCTTATGGCAGGAGCATTTACTCCTAGATAACTTGCAGATTATAGCCCTAAACTTACTCCCAGTTTGCCAGAAAGTATCTCACTTTTACTATTATTTTTTGCACCATCTAGTACATTGATAATCTTTGGAAAGAAATGACATCATTCTATTTATAGTATTCTGTTTTTAATAGTGGTATTTCCATTTGCAAAATAAACTATTTCTTCATCACTGAAAATGTCAAATTCTAGAAAACCTGGCATTCCTATGTGTGATGTTAAATGAATGCTCCCAGCAAACTGAACTTTTTTAAAAATGGGAAAAGAGCTAACATATTTATTTGTGGTTGGGATATGACTTCTGTTTGTTATCTAGTATACTATATCAATTATCATGTAAATGCCTTGATTTTCAAGCAAGGGCCCAGATAAAACAAATAATCCCAAACGATCCTGTAATGATTTCAATACCACCATGATTTAAGGTTCGATCAAAGTCGGGAATATGGATTTGAAGGGCAAAGGAATCAAGTGCTAAAAATCTAGGAGCACTGTAAATATTTGTAATAACTTTGTTACTATAATTCTGCAGAAATATATGCTTCTATGCCCTAAAAAATAGGGAAGGGAAAGGTAATAACTCAACATTGCTATAGTGGTTTTAGACTTCATGCAAAAACCTAAAATAAATTACATCTTATATCTAAAAAGCATATTTCTCTCATTCCTGACATTTCACAATCTTCTCTGACAGTTAAACCAGCTAAGTAAGTTCAGCCTAGCAAACAGAAAATATTTTACAAGATTTCAATTATGAGAATAAACTAGAAAAGATATGAACCCTTCACAAATCTTTTATGAACTATCAAATTTATATAGCTTTCCTCAACTGTTTCACTCCCTATTATTATACTGATAGTTGCAAAATTTAGCATATTCAAAAAATAGGATTTACTGAATTCTGTTATATTCTATCATAATATATCAAAGTTTTTTCATGTGTTTGAAAACACATGAACACCAGAACAACTAAAAAATCTTCTGTAATGTTGTGGTTGTCTGCCTGGGTTTGATATTAGAAAATCTAGCATCAAACCTAACTCTGACCGTTCGTAAATATAAATTTCTGGTTGTTAACAAAGACATTCTCCCTTTTTCTTTTTACTGGAATCCATTTTCTGTAGTAGCAAAGTGCTTAGATAAAAAGTCTTATTTCCTGGCCTTTTTTGCAATTACTTGTGACTAGGTGATATTTTTCTGGCTATTGACTTTTAAGTGGGAGTTTTTAGATGGGGCTTCAGAGTATGTTTAAAATGAGGACAGGGACTCAGCTGGCAAGAAACAGATGTTTCTCTATCTGAAAGGAAAACTAGGTTCTAGAACGTAAGCAATGTCTTTGACTGTGAAACAATGACCACAGCAGTCATGGATGAGTTTATAAGAAGCAAGAAAGGAAAAGAGGAAGGGAGGGAGGGAGTGAAGAAAATGATTGTAAGTTTAACTTGAATTTCCATGCCTCTTTAATGAATGTTTGGCTTTTTACAAGGCTCCAGGAAAAAAACAAGTAATATAAATTTAAGCAGCATCTGAATCATTTCAGATAAAGAATTAAAAAAGAATTACTGTAGCAAATTTATTAATGATCTAAAAAGACCCTTTTCAGGAAACAATGAAAAAATAAAGCCCAAAGTATGAATCTACCATGTCACCACTTAAATGCCTTCCACAGGGCCCTATGTCCCTCAGGAAGAGACATGACATACCACACATCTTTCATTATGTAACCCTCACTTACCTCTCCAGATGTCTCTGTGTACGTGCTTCATGAAATTTGCTTAAAAACAGAACTTTCTGCAGCATCTAAACCTTTCTTTTTGCTTCATTTCAACTGGCTTCCTTATTTATCTAGCATGAACTCATCTCCTCTCATCCTCTAACTCACTCTGACCTCTGAGATCTCACTGTGGGTATTCATAGCTATGCGAAATGTTTCTTGAATTTAGGGTTGTCATTTAAACTACAGGATACCAAATTCAATTTGAATTTCCAATAGACAATAAATAGCTTTTAATATATGTAGTATATCCCACATAATTATATATGTATGCATACAAAAAAAAAAACCAACGATGTTGTTTATCTGAGATACAAATCGAGCAGTGTCCCTACATTTTTCCTTGCTAAATTTGGCAACCATTCTTCCTTCTGAACCATTGCTGACTGGATCCTATCATCCCCCACTAGGTTATATGTCCATCTTTAGTGCCCCAGTTGGACATTCTGCATTAAGTAGTCTGGTCTGCTTCCCTCAACAGGCGAGTACCTTGAAGGCATGAATTGCATCTTGTTCTTTTTGTATCCCCAGAACCTGCACAGTGACTCACACACAGTGGAAGCTTAACACTAATTCCTTCCTTTAGTTTGAAGGCATGCCATTTTCACACTGTACATCAACCCTTACCTGCCATGTATTAACACAGATTTTTCTTTATTCTGCTTGAAGGAGAAATTCTGAACTTTCCTCATGTATTTTTCAGGAGTAGAAAAACTCTAGGCCTATTACATGCTTTCTGGTCTCTTTTTCCACCCTATTACACTAATATCAGGATTTCATCTTTAGGATCTAAGAGCAGCTTAAAATAAAAAGGCTTTTATCTCTTGCTGGTAACTCAGCATGAAAAGAATGCTAGTTCAGTTTAGAATAGAACTTCCTTATACCTAGACAGTCTATCCTGAAACTTTGTTATCTTTTCCAAGTAAGCAAAGAAAAAGACAAAGATAATGGTCAAGTTTAGTGCCTTCAAATCCCTTGCTAATATATAAAATCTTTATGCTAGTTTCCTATTCACTTATGAAGAAAGAGGTCCTTTCTAACAGCTTTTCATGGACCATTCCTGCTTTCCATAGTGACAATCAAATCTTATCCTATTTTTCTCTAGTGACAGCAATCTTCCAGAATTTTATACTATATTTTATCACAGAAATTGCTTATAAATATAGTTAGAACAAATTTTTTCTACTTCTTATCCAAAAATGATTTTCTCACAGAGATTATTATTATTGTGAAATGTCATAAAACTATGCAGTTTTATATATATATTGGTTTTAATGTGGTCAACTACAAACTTCAGACATTTCGTTTATTTGTTTGTTTTTCTGCTGTATTTATTCCTAGACAGTTTTATTCCTAGACAGTTATTCTAACCACCCCCACCTCTGTCTCCCTGTCTCTCTGTCTCTGTCTCTCTCTTTCTCTCATTCTCTCACGCACATGCATACTTTTGCTTTTAAGCATACCATTATGACTATTTTCCCACCGTAATCCATTCTCCATATATGGGACTGATTTTCTCATTTGCCAAACCTGTCTTGACTTTCTCCCTACCTTTCAAAATAATAATAACTACGTTTAATTCAGTATTATCATAAACTGATGATCATACTCTCAAAATCTTATTGAAATCTTTCAAATTAAACTTGGCTTCTCCATAGATATAGCAACTTAGGATATACTTGTAAAACTTTTATATTAAAGGCAAAGAATATTCAAGAGAAATGATGTGGGCTTTTTCTATCTAAAGTCCAAGAGATAACCCATATGCAAGCTCATCAAGGATCCTGGTGTCTCTGGCTTAAGCTACAAAAATCTATTCAAAAAATTTTGATTTGGGGAGAGCTCAGGACAAGTTTGTCAAACTGGTTAGGATAATTGAAAACCATTAGTAAAGAAATTGATGCAGAAGACCTCCAGGGAGTTTGTAATCTTACACAATATATCTTAAATTTAACTGTCCTTACCTTAGCTAAGAGTCAAAAATCCAAACATCTGGTTATCCCCAGAAATAAAGGCAGAGCTTTTTCAGTCTAGCTATAAATCAACTACTCCACAACTTTATATGTGTTTTTTATACTAATGGTTAAAAACAAAAAACTATATATATACACTATATATATATACACACACACACACACATATGTGTGTATGTATATATGTATGTATATATGTGTATATATATGTATATATGTGTGCATATATATAATAGGAACTTGATCTTATAAATGAGAAAACCAGTTAACATGTTTAAATTTTATTTCTCAGTGTCAGCCAGTATGCATGCCACTCAACTCAACATAACCATTATTAGAAAATCTGTTCCATTATTTATTTATTTTCCTCAGCTGTATAATTGATATTCTCTTTTTATCAATGTCTTGGACATTTGCATACTTTTATTTGGCACAAAAATGTGAAAGAAAATAATTTTATTTTCATCATATTGCTATTAATTGCTTTCCCTCACATTTTAAACCCACCACTTGCTTCTATTTGAGTGAATTCCAAACATAAATTGTCTCACAGACTAGTTATCAGTGTCAATCAAAATGGTGTTTCAGCTGCCCCAGTCCACTCAGGGCCTCTAGCCAATGCTATTTCTATGCCACTGGCTTGGCTAGTCCATAATAATACTCTAATAATTCTTGATACATTAAGATGCTAATTAATCTAGTACTAATATGTACTCAAATGCTCACTCATTCTCTGACTCACAAATGGCTGCTGGGCACATATAAACTCCCTGAAAACCATAGTGCTAGGTAATGGAGAAGCAAAAGCAATAAGTCTCCTGCTCTCACACCTTCACAGGCTGGTAGAGAATATAGATTGAAAAACAGGAACTTACACAAGAGTGTGGTAAATGCTATAGTGGAATTCCTGCCAGACTGAAGCATACAGGAGGTACCTAAGAAAATGGTAGCTACGAGAAAGAATAAAGATAGACTGAGATAGACTAGTGAGATAGAAAATAATATAGAACATTTCAGGCAGAAGCACCAGAAAGAGCTTAGCAAGTTTGAGAAAGTGAAATTAATACCATATGAGAGAGAGAGAGAGAGAGAGAGAGAGAGAGAGAGAGAGAGAGAGAGAAGGGCTGGAGGGAGGGAAGGAGGGAGGGAGAAATTGGTTATGGGTGTGTAAAGTTCGCACAGGAGAGAGGCTCTAACAGAAGAGGCTGGAGTAATGAGATATGAGATAAAGGAAAACCTCAGAGGGCCTGGTGAACAATGTGAATGGTAGAGATAAATATGACTTTAGTCAAGAGAGCAAGAGATGGGTTTGGTAAGACCCCTAACTTTTTCCGGCTTCCACAAGTCAGCCACCAGAGAATGGTCGATGTAACGTGGATGTGGTCCTCCACATTAGCGCTGTTTCCTTAGACACTTAACTCTCCCAAAGGTGCCTTTCCTTCTTCACTCTCTAAATTTTACACCCTCTTTGATGTGGCAATCACATCATGAGATCTTCCACATGAGATCTTCCTCATGAGATCTTCCACAGAATTAATTAAATTGCTCAAGGACACACACATAGAAAAAGGCAGAGCTAGAATGTGAACTCGTGTCAGTCTGACTTTAGAAACTAAGTTCTTCCTAAAATATGACACAATCTTGGGCTCAGCAATGTCATGCAGTGAAGAGTTGTGGACTCTGTCTAAGCCTGTTTTTTTGAGAGCCTCCAGCTCTCCTTCAGTTTTTTTTTTCTTCACCCTTCACCTTTATCACAAAAACAAAATTCTGAAAAGAAACTACATTAAAAAAAAATCAGAATCCAATCAGGTTTGCATTCATTCCAAATGATTATGGCCTATTTAGTGCTTTTCTACCACTTTCATGAAAGTAGTATAAGTATAAAATGTGAACAATAGGGGTCTGTGCAGAAAGAAATTGTTTTCGCTTTTGCCTTTTTTCGGTGTGAATAAATTTATAGATTACATACTCTCTGAATTTGAAAAGACCTTAAAGGATCTGTTTCAGGTAAATTATCTTGAACACATCCCTGTCAAAAGATGATCTAATAGTGTTGGGAAATTACTATCTATCAAAGCCTACAATTTTCATTTCTAGGTAACATAAAATTTCTGCCTCATATTTAAAACAAACTCATCTCTCCAAATGTCTGCCATTTGATCTTGATTATACAAAACCATTATGAAGCCAGAGAGGAGAGTTTCTAACTCTTTACTGTGTGTTGTCTGTCAAATATTTGAGACTAAGGCAATATTTTCCCTTGTCTTTTCAGGGTAGACATCTCCAGTTCCCTTACTGTCCTGAATGGATTTAGCTTTGGCTTTATTTTTCTTAAAACTCAGCAGCAAGAACTAAATAGGATACTAAATATGTACATTTGACTAACCAAGTGGGAGTTCCAATTTCATTTCTGAGACACTGTTTCCTGTTAATTCCCAGTTGGATTATATTAATTTTATTGGCAACTAATTTACCCTGATGGGTAACTAAGATATTTTCAACATATGCTATATATAGAGTCACATCTGTGTTGGCTATTATTGGTCATTTTTTTTTTTGATAAGATACAAGATAAGATGAATACTAGTCTATTGACATCTTTTTAGATTCTGAATCTAATAATCCTTGATTAAAAGCATTGAACAGCCAAGGTTGTCCTATAAGCACTTGGTACACAAACCCAGATATACCACCAGGCATTCATAAAATTAATAACAAGTGATTGGTTAATTAATAAGATATTTTAAAGAAACTCAACATTTTTTTGGTAGTTTAGTGAAAACAATAAGGATCAAATTTTATTTTCAAAAGTCTTAAGAATTGGCTAAAGTGAAACTAAAGAGAAACACTTAATATTTTCTTAATACTAAATTAGTATTTTAAAATTTTCTACACAGTATAGAGTATAACATTTCTTTACAAAAGAATTTCACATTTTATCATTTAATCTTAAATACACACTTTATAAAATAAGCTAATTTTGAAATGCAGTAAGGCTTTTCAAAATAAGAAAAATTATATAATGTGCTGCAATATCATAACCAGACTACTCATTTTCTTATTTTCTCTTAGTTTTGATCCAAATATGTGAATTATAAATTGTGTATTTTAAAACATTTTCTTTTTCTATGACTCTATTTCACAATGTATGTCTGACATATATGCATACCTTTTGAGAACGTTGGGCAAGTAAAACAGTCTCGTAGAAATTAAAACTTTGCCTACCCAAACGACTTCAGCTTTCTGAAGGTACAATTATTAATTTAGTTTTTCATGTTCTGCCTGTTGGCACTTTAGGCTGAATATGAAAGTTGAAGCCCAGCCATCAGCACTTTAGCGTCACATTTAGAAAAAAAAATCAAACATTAAATTCAAGTCTTCTGTGCACTAAAGAACAAATATGCCAGGAAGAAAAACAGTTCCCTGTGTGGCCTGCACAAAATCTTTCTTCTTCAGAACTATAGAGAAAAATACTTTCACGGTCTTTTCAGTCCCAAGAGAGCTAGAGGACACTCGTGACTATGGCAGTTTTATTCATCTTTTCTCAGAGAGAAGTTGCTACTGAGGGAAATGGCTTGCTTCAATAACTGAAACGTGAAAATGGATTTTTAGCACTTAAAATGTAAAGGTGGGAGAGTGTACAGAGATTGGCGTGGGCACATAGCCCAGCTTGCAACTGACATTTTCACTTATGTCTCTGAAATAATATACACTGAATGGTAAATAAACCTCCCAAAGAAATTAAAAAAAAAAAAAAAAAGACAGAGAAAATTACCTTTAAACAAGAGGATTTTGAAAAAAAATAATCCTGCTATAAAACATGTCTGGACTTATAACGAGAGTGTGCATAAAATCCCATTGCTCCAAGTGATCTAATTTGCCTAAAGGCCTCAGCCAAAAAATTGGGCCCTTATTAAAAATTTTGATCTAGTAACTTGCTTCTTATAAGAATTTAAGAATTTAGAGGTTAACATCAGACATTTAGGAATAAATAAAATAAGGCAAATTTCAATCTAATAATGATAAAATATATATATTTCCTATTTTGTTTTTCATGAGATTCATTCTAGTAATGGAGTAATACGGGTCTTATTGAATGTATACTATGTATGAATGAAGCACTTCTACAGAGTCTATCATTTATTTTTAATTTAAATATTAAATGTATAGAGTCCCACTCTAAATGTAGACCATTTGAAACAGGTCAAGTAACTTGGTCAAAATCAAATAAATGATAAGTTTGGGAGCTGAGATCTTAATTCAGGTACATTGAAAATGACTCTCAACAATGTTGGCTCTGGTATAGGAAAACTAAATAAACACATGTGCACACATACACACATAAAACACACTACTTAAAGAATAAAACAGGGTTTGCAAGCATTCTCTGTAAAGGGCCAGAAAGCGAATATTTTAGGCTTTTCTAGATGTATAAGCTATGTCACCTCTACACAATGTTGCTACTATACTGTGAAGGCAGCCATGAATAATATGTTAACAAATGGACATGGCTGTGTATCAATTAAATTTTATTTATGAAAACAGATTGAAGGCCATATTTGTCTACCTCTGATTAAAATCATATGAAAACTTTTGCCACAAGATAAAAAATATTTAAAATGTTAACTTAATGTAACAAGGAATAACTGTGTGGTAGAATTCCAAGTTAAAAAGCACGAGCAAACAACAGCAGCCATTGAGAGGGATAGAATAACCAACTATCTTAACTATTCCTAATATCTATGGATTCTAGAGTTTTTAAGAGAGTGCCTGTTACAGTCTGAATTTAAAATTAACAAGAACTCAAGAGAGATGGTATACACAGTGGATTAAAACTGGAAGAGATCAGGAACATGTAACCAATATGCAGAAGGGTTATCTCAAAAGTTCTTGTGGTGAAAATGCAATTATCTAAAATCTAAAGTACCAAGTAATTTCAATAAATGATTGTTTCATATTATGGTGGGATCGATGGAGAAATTTTCAAGTCACTAACTATTAATATAGTTTCTTATTCAAGATGAAGTAAAAAGAACTGTTTTTTACAGACCCACCTGAAGCAGCTGAAAAACCATCAAAAAAATAAAAATAAAACAATGGTTTTTAGACATTGAACGTTATAAAGAGAAAGATGCCTGTGAGAGTAAAAACAAATGAGACAAGCCACACAATTGTCTCATTTTATTGAATGGATGAATTTGTAGGCTGCAACAGCAGTAGAGGAAACTCAGGTAGGGCCTAGTGGTCTTGTTAAGTTGGGAAAGGAGAACTGGGTATCTGAAGAAGTCAAGTTGGCTAAAGTTTTCTGTACAGAATACTATGGAAGAGAGGGCTATGCAGAAAGAACCACAGAGCTCTGCAAAAAGGTCTCCCTAAAGCCCCTAGCTTAGAAATAATAAGCATGTAAAAATGGCGGGTGGTGTGGGTGGTGGGAGAGGAAGACCTCGTGATTCATAAGGTACAGGTGTAAAGTAAAATATTGAGAAGAGTTTTAGCTTGATAGCATGGCAATGGCAAAATTAGTCCAAAACCCATAACTGATCTGGCCTCTACTAAAGATTTTAAAAGCAAGCCTCCAGAGAATCAAATACTTTCAAAATAACTCACTGTATTTCAGAACAAGATCTAGGATCTTTATAGGGATATGAAAATATTTAACACCCAAGAAAGCAAAATTCGCAATGGCTAGTATTTAATAAAAATATGTTTGCATACAAAGTTGCGGGTAATCCATAAAGAGGTGGAAATTTAATCCATAGAAACACACCTATGAATGATTAAGATGGTAGAATTAATAATCACAAACGTAAAATTCATTATTATAACTATATAACTATAACTTGAATTATGTATATTTCAAGAAGGTAAAGGAAAGATTGAGAATATTAAATAAAGACTATAGAAAATACAAAGATATAACTTTATGAGAAGTCAAACTTTTTGCAAGCTTGATCCTCCCTTTTCAATTGGAAACATTTAAAATAGACACAACTGCATATTTGAATCCAATCAGAAATATTTATAACCTTGGATTCATCCTTCAGGAAAGTGACATAATGAGCCATCAAGCTGAGATAAAATGTCAAAATTTTCACATTATTATCACCAGTTCTGTTTTTTCTTTTGTAAGTCTTTCAATAAAAACATGGTGTAGCATAAATCTCACTATTCTTTAAAGAATTCTCTTTATTTACAATACTATAAAGGTAACTTTCAAATGTTTTGTCTTACTTTGACCCTAAAAATCTCAATTTATTTTCTGGTTCTATAATAATGGCCACAGACACTCATGTACACTTCAGCTTTCTTTGACTTACAGAGGGGAGAGACCCAAACTAAGCCAATCACAGTAGTTATGTGACATCATCTGTCAAATGAGTCACTCCTAGAATAAATATAACTAGAAAAAAATAAAAAAAAACCTTTGAATTTTCCTAAATGTTTATATTTGTAGAAGCAATGGAAGCACAGCCACATATCAGTAATATAATTTAGGCACTAGTCTTAAAATTCCATGTGAAAAGAGCAATTTGAAGATAGTCTTGCCCATGTATTTCAAACTTATTTCAAATAGGACCCTTTGGGATCACTTATCAAGTCAGAATAAAACTAAATTGTACTATTGGAAATAGACTTTCCATGGACAGTTGTATTCAAAAGCTCAATGGACAATAATGTGATAAGAAACTTCATTGTTCAGTTTTTTCACTGGGTGAGAAGAAAAATGATCTCTAAATTACAAGGATTAGTGGATCCTTAAATTTATTTCAGCTATTTGTAAAGAAAAAAACAATGTATGTACCAGTTCAGAATGTATACTTAAAAAAGTCACAGGGGGAACAAAGTAGTTTTTGTCCTGCTCCAGAAAACAGAATTAGAATAAATTAATAAAAGCCATAAGAGGATTTGTTGTAGATGATTAAAAACTCAATTCATTATTTTAGAGCTCTCCAGAAGTTTCAGACAGAGTCCTGCTGGATATGTGGCTTCCATACATGTGACTCAGTAATGGGTAGGAAGTTGGCGAACAATGAATTCAAACAGTTTCGTGCCTAAACAATTTGCTCTAATCAAGTAGTTTTCACTATTAAAATTGTCTATTTTATAAAATTAGTTCTTTAATAACTCAGTTAATCCAATTCCTAAAAGATATGAATAATGGATTTTTAGCTCAATTTTTTAGCTCAAGGTAAAATATTTTAAAATCATATAAAATAAAATCCCAAAAGTATTCTTCAAAGAAACATCCTAAGAAGAATTCTGATTTATATTTTTAAAACAAAATCTCTACAACTTCTAATTTTAAATATTTCCTCCAGAGTGATTTTTATAGAAATTATTCACAGAAGATCTACCACATATGAATCAGAGTAATGAGATTGATATATTACACATCAAAGCAATAAAAATGATTCATAGATATCCATAAGCACTAAAGATTACGTATAATAGTTTGAAGGCTAAAAAAAATTACAGACACAATTTTAGAAGTTCAGTCATTCAGAATAGTAATTCATAGGATTTCCTAAACCAGTACTTAGATTTCTTCTAATCTTTCTTGTCTGAGCAGCTGGAATTTTATTTCTTTATATTATTCTGAATTTTCTAACATTCACATAAAACAGTTATTTATGGCAATATGAACAGTTAGTTATTATAGCCAAAATTTTTAGGTAAAGTTCTGCAATTGATTTCAAAGTCTTCTACTTTAATATAAGATAGGAAAAGTTCACAGAAATACTGCTAGTTCTGTTATGTCTATGCCTGTGTCTGATTTTCAAACAAAAATGGTGAGCCACCTTTTCACACTTCCCATGAGGCTTAGATTGATCTTCAAGGGCTGAGACATTTGTTCCCAAAAGATATAATCAATTAGACACAGTCATTCCAATTTAAAAATAAAACAAAGATATATTTAGTCATTAGCAAATATTTTCATAGTCTAGAGTAGTTTCTAGAAGGTTTTTTTTAAAGCAGAGTGATCCAAGAGCTTCTTTCAGAACTG
This sequence comes from Cynopterus sphinx, assembly GCA_030015415.1. NCBI lineage: Eukaryota > Metazoa > Chordata > Mammalia > Chiroptera > Pteropodidae > Cynopterus > Cynopterus sphinx. The sequence goes on from CM057383.1 coordinate 133,166,244, forward strand.
CATTACTAAAAAATAAAATAAGCCAAATGAGGTTTTCTTGAACAGCTGTTTTACATCTATCTAGTATGTCATCTCTCTTGTAAATGAAAATATAGAAAGAAATAAATAAACTTATTCTGTTATGAAACAAAATGTAGTTGTTTTCTACTTGGATTTTTGATGTCTCTTTATTCTTTTATGAGTGTGTGTACATAAAGGAAATATATTTATTTAATTTTCTCGGAGCAGAAACTTGGCAGTATTACCCTTTATAAATCTTCCTTGAGTCCCATTCCATGTATTTCTTCCCATGCTATTTGGGAAAATCTAACTGCAGATAAATTTCTTAAATAGTCAGGGATAAATAACTGCAATCTTCTGCATTAATCTTCACCAGAAATCTATAAATAACTACTAAATTACTAAAAAGTGAGACAGGCATCAATCAGAACTTTGAACCATTTGTTTTTATAACTAAAAACAGCTATTACCTAATTCATTATTAAACCAATTAACTAGAATATTGTATGGAAACAGTTTTGTATAATTATCTATATCACTTTATAAAAGCATTTGTCCTGAAATAAAATATTTTTATTAACTTTGGAAATGTATTACCTAGTCCCACTTCATTTGCCTAATTATGCTGTAATGTTTATAACATGGCATTAGTGTTTCCTAAGAAAAGATGAATCCCTTGTCTTTCTTAGTGCCTCTCTCTTTCCAGTCAGTCTTTTAAATTCTACCTCTATGTCTCAGAAAAGTAATTGCATGCATAAATTGTAGCAACATACACATGACAAATGCATATCAAACTAAATATATTTTGCATAATATTTAGATAACTAAAGAAATGTTCATGGTAAATTAACATCACTGGTATGTCAATAATGTTCTGTAATAAATATATTTCTGAAGAATTCATTAGACTTTAACAAATAAGACATTGTTTTTCTTATATATCAAAAAATGCAAAGTCAGAATTCCATGGAGGTTAAGTTAGTATTTCATGTTCTACCTTTCATCTGCTCTGCCATCCTTAATATAGTGGTCTTTGTCCTTATATTTGTCAATTGACATTAAAGGATTAAGTAATACATTAAAAAATAGTATTTGAATACATATGCAGTTGTTTCCAAATTATATAGCCTCTCTTCCACCCAACCCCACCCCAATCACAAATACTAATACCAACTCCTTGAAAATATAGTCTCACTGATTCATGTAGGCCACTAGGTCTTGGTAAAACCCTACTGACATTTGAATTTTTCAAGCTGAAAGATAAACTGGATATAGGTGCACACTTCTTAGCAGATAAATGGCAGAATAAAAGTAAAGAAAGATGATTAAAAGAAAAAAAGTTGATGAATCTCAATCTTTTTGAATCTCAAACTTTTGAATTTCAGCCTTTGTGAAACTTTTCGCAAAAGGTGAGATTTTCCTTAATCTCAGTCGTTTTTCAGAAAGTCTCAATTCTGAACTTTTAGAAGCATGAAGGTTAAATGAAACATGCTGCAAAATTAGAACTAAGATATTTCTTATTTAAGATTGTTTTTGGAGGCAGTCATCAGTAATTTGATGCCTCATTATATGGACTGAGGTACTTATGTGAGGAATACCCTCAACTCATTGCTGATTGTCTTATTTTGGCATCTTTGTGATAGTTATACATGTTATTTTTCAGTCACATTTTTTTTCTTATTGTTTTATTTTGCCTTTATGGCAACTATATCCATTTAAGATTTTAGAATGAAAATAATCATGCTACAAAAATAATGAAAAACATTAATTTTCAAATTCATCTTTCCCCAGCTTCCATCCCTCTTCTCTTCACTGTACAAAATACTACACTCAATAAAATCTTATACAGGACAACCAGAGTGATTAGACTGGGGTTTATGCATAATTTAAGAATAACAAGAGAAAGAGATGATTTATACAGTTCAATGTTTCTAACATCTTGCTGTGTTCTTAAAAATACAAAATTTAAACGCTGTATTTATTACAAAAATAAAAAATTTATGTTGTAAAAATATTTAGATATCCATTAAATTATTTTAGATGTCTCTTGTAGACATCATACTTCATCTTATTTTGGAAAATATTAAAAATTCCATTTAATTTTCAACATGTGTGTACATCTGTGTGTGTGTGTGTGTGTGTGTGTGAGAAAAGTGATTATCAAGGAAAGTCATATTAATGTTGGTGATGATGATAATGACAACAAAAACTAATTGAGTTATTCCTATGTAACACAGATTATGGAAGTGTTACAGATTAACTTTACATAACAGTGACAAACATTTCTCAGAAGCAAGCTAGAATCTAACTATTACCTGAGCATGTGACTGGCTTAATGGTAATTGAAACAAAAGGACAGTTAAAGTTAGAGCTACAGAGTAATTTCATGTATATCAATATATTGATAAGCTTTCCATGTATTTATACTCTTGGGACTATTTGATAGATTGATTCTTTTGTGCTAGGTCTATATACGGCATTAATAAATGCAATAAATTTTCTGAGAAAGAAACTACTGTTAACTTGTTTTGCACTTTTCTAGGTGTTCCAGATATTAAAATATTTTTATATAGTTTCTCTTTTATGAACATATTCATATAGAATAAAGTGCAACAGCGAAATTATTATAGAATTTAAACATGAAAGTTTAATAATACATTTACAATTTGTTTTCTCAAAAGTTATATCATTTAGCACTATACCTTGATTTTCCTTGTAAATGTTTAAGTTCCCTTGTGACCACTTAATGAGTCAGCATTAAAATTTTTTTAATTTGCAAGTTTTTTTTATATGAGGAGAGATAGTACTATTGCTTTTATTTATACCTCATGCATTATTGGAAGGGTTAAGAATATTTTAATATATTTAATTTATTTTGTCTTTTATGATTATTCTATTCATATTTTGACTAATTCTTCTATAAGAATATATAAAATTTTAAATAATTGTAATGCATGATGGAAATGTGGAAGACCTTTTGCTACATTTCATGTAAGAACTGTGAAATGATAAAAACTATATTAGTGTATTTGTGATAAGTACAAACAATTACTCTTGAGGAAAACATACAGGTAGCTCAACATGCTATTCCTTTTATATAACACGTATTGACTTATTTAAAAATGAAACTAGGCAGCAAAATAAAGTTTCAAGTGTAAACTAAAAAGTGAGGTTGATTCTACCTATGTAAGGAAGGAAACTTAATTGATGCTTTTTGCCTTAGAAAATATGCTGACCCAGTGAAGGGAGAAGCAGCCCATAAGAAAAAGTGGTTTCTTTATTCTTAGTACCCACTCTCTCTTTATCAATATAAATATAACTATAATTTCAATATATACATGCTCGATTTAAATGAAATATATCCCTAATGATATAGCTATCTTGGACTAAGATATTACGAGTTTAGACATGTTTTTAAAACCTATTCCAAGGAAATAAGTAAAACATTACATTTAAAATTATAATAAAAATATTTTTACAAACATATGCAAAGATTCTTTGCAGAAATAATCAATGTTGTTAGTGAGGTAAGTTTGTATTTAATTTGTCGATAGCATTTATTAACTATATTATTCGGTAGCCAAATGTTTGACTGTATTCAAACTGGTAGCACTGAAAAAGTATATACATGACTTGTTTCATATTGTTTAGTAAAAACAAACTGAAGAACCATGGTCAGTCTCTATGTAATTTGTGGTAGGAAATATCTAAAGGAAAGTTTAGAAAGTCAGTTGATCAGACTTCCAATGGTCTGCATCACCAAAGATCATCCAAAAAAACAGTTTCGTATTTTAACTCTTTTCTGATGACATCATCCACCGTGTTGCTCAACACTGACTAAAGTTCCTACAAAATAAATATTTTAAAATTTCACACCATAAAAATATCTTTTCTCTGCAGAAATTAATATGTCTTTTCTTGTTAATTATATCAAATGATTTATATTAGTTTACTGAATGTTTCTGTCTACAAAAATTTTCAGAAATTTCGGTGATTAAATTTAATATTTAATCACTTAATGCTTTAAAAATATTTCTCCTTTTTATGATCCTTATTTTCTAATGCTATTTTTTTCAAAATATAAATAGGCATGCATGTATGTACAAACACATGTGGGTATTTATTTAATTTTTATGTTAACTAAACCAGAGTAATTGAAAAGAAAAATAAAACCCCAAAATCATAAAAGTAAATAAATGTGAAACATAGGGCAAAAGACCAATGTGTGCATGTATGCGTGTGTGTTTGTGTATGTTTGAGTGCTGGAAAATTAAAAAAAGAAAAGCCAAATTAAAACCTGAAGTATTACTGTAATATTGACTGAACTACCCACATTAAAATACTCTGAATTTTAAATTTAAAAGCCCAGATCATATAGCACCACATTTAAAAAAAAAAGCGATTCTAAATTTTTCAATAAAATAGTAACAGTTTTAGTTGCATGAGAGTTGAAATTATGTAATTTTAAATGTCTTTGTAGGGCACCCCTCAATTTTTAAACACAATTTTATGGACTACATCTAGTAAACTTTATCTGTCTATCTATCTATATGTCATCTCGTCTTCTATCTATCATCTATCAACTATCTGTCTAATCTACATCTATCTATGCCTTTGTTTTTTCATCTCCTACATAAGTCATCTACTATATTATAAAATGCATAATTTTAGAGATTCGGTGAAGTGCAAAGATATAAAAATACTTTTTGAATTACTTTATGGAGAATAAGCTTTGCCTGGGCAGTGACTAGGATGAGATGTCCTTGCTGGTAACTGCAGCTTCCCTTAATGTGTATGAACTCATTAATCTTTACAGTTCCTTCAAATTTTACATTTATTGAAGACAATTTAGCAAATGACATCATCATAATTGCCTCTTTCAAATCAAGGGTGAGTTTGATTTAGCAAGACTTTTAGACTCTTTTCCTGAAACAGAGATTATTATTCATTGGTGGCGTCACATAAAAATCTTGAAAGCTAAGAGATGGATTCTTTCAGTTTAGCAAAGACAAGAAGATTCTGCGGTCTTTTTCAAGATCTTCTTAATTGTCCCTGCTCCATGACTTATAATTTATTCCATAAGCTTTGTAAACTGTAGTTTAGTTAGGTCGAAATGCTTAAAATGAATGATCTTTGAAATCATAACATTGGAACAACATAAAAGGGTAAAATGCTTCCTTTTTGTCCTGTAAATTAACAAAGAACATATTTATATTACGTGATAATTAAAGTCAGGACTTTCATATTCTTTTCACAAGCCTTGCCTGTCATTTTAATCTCAAAAATTGCTGTTCCATAATTCATAATTAACAGTAGATTGATTTAATTTTAGAACCGAGGTGTCAGTTGAAAGCCTGTTTCCTTCCTGGATGCTGAGCCATTGAATATGAAGCAGTTAATGAACTAAAGTACAAACTATGCTATATTCTGTTCAGCAAAGGTGACATTACTATTGGTGTATAGTGGATCTCAGGAAAAATGTTAAATATCATTTTATCTTTAGTTACTTAAAGTCTATAAAAAATATTCAACCTTTGAATTGGAATAAAAAAATAAATAAACTTTAAATTAGATTTCACAATAGTCCATAGAGAAGAATCTTTCTATAAGAGAGAACTTGTCTATACAGGGAATCTCTTCTGACATCCTATCTCAGCAAAGTCGGAATTCTCAATAGGACAACATGTTATCCTTCAAGTTGGGCCATACCTGTAATTCAGTCTTATTGCATTACATCATGTGAGCAGTGTAAGAGGCTAGTAATAGCAAATGGAATTACAATGTGCAGCATATAATAACTATGGTTTATTTTGAAATAGTCTTTATTGTATTCTTTTTTCTAAAAAAAAAAATGTAGCAACTAAAATTCTCTATCACTTGGGAGAAAATGATGTAACTGGCCAGCTAAACTCTTGAAGCACTGCCAGGATCTAAGATGATTGCAATAAGATATCTCCTTTGACTTATTTACTTGTAAATCCTGATTACCAGGGTCCTTATTTGCATCTAAATAAGCAATCTAAATGTGCTAACATGCTATATTGACTAATATTATCAAATCTGCATTGTCATGGATTGTTAAATGTCAATGATCAAATTTAAAACTAATAGAACAGTTTTAAGAACTAATGAAAATTCAGAGCTTATTTTATATCAAGGCATAGTGGAAAAAATAAAAAAGAAAATCTCATTTAAAATGAAGTCAGGAAGCTTTCATTCACACACGACTCGGTCTCCATAACCAGCACGAAGAAGAAAGATAAAAATTATTTCAACAAAGAAATACATTTTTCACATGAGACTTTTAACTGCTGCTTTTAAGAAAAAGAAAGAAGATCCCTTCCCATCCCAGCAGCAAAGTACTAACTACCGCTTGGAGCCAATGAAAACCCACCATGACCTCAAACTTAAGTTCTGCAGTGAACATGACGTTCACAACAATGCTTCCGACTTTCTTCTAAGACCCAATAGATACTGATCTTCCCTTTGTCTCTTTGGACTTTCTTATGGTTTGCCACAGTTTGCATGTCCTGAATTGCATTTCTATGCTATTGCCAAATAAACTAATTTTTCTGGTAAAATTATTTTTGAGGCTGACAGAATCTACAGCTTAAGTGAACTAATCTAATCACAAATCATTATTAAACATTATATAATGATCCCATTATCATGAATGAATTCAAACAAAATGGCAATAATGCTCAAGTGCTGGAATTAACAGGTTTTATTTTTTGTCTTTCTTCTTTTCCATATTTTCAAAAACATTTCAAGTGAGTAGATATAACTTGGCATTCTGAAATAAAATGTTTCTTTAAAAAGAAAGAATTAATTTTCTAGAGACTTGTATTTGAAGAGGATGAATGCTATAAGGTAGAGTTCATTGGTACATATAGTATAGACTAGAATTCTACTGCTTAAACTGAATAGCAAATACAAGAATAAGTAGAAGGCAATACATCATATGCAAGCATATGACAGATTGACTCTATAACTGATGCTGATTGAAAGCTGGTCAGGAAAGGACTTCTTATATACAATAAGATGATTTGACATGAAAGAAAGATGAAATATAAATTGGGTAAAGAGTAGGAAGGTAGATGTTTCAGGTTAAAATTATTACATGAAGAAAGAACCAAGCTAGGAAATAATAGTCTGAACTTGAGTGAGAATGAGTGGGTGTGTGCATGTGAACACAAATTGTCTGACAGAGATGGAGAAATAGAAATAGAGAGATAGGTTACTTAGATATGGTGAAGATAAATGTAGTGATTTTTAGGTGCAGTAATTATCAGTAGGTAGAGGGCATTTTTTAAAATGTGTTTATTTACTTCTTGAGGTCAGAAATATGAAATAGATTTACTATGTAAAATTTGTTTGAAAATTGCCATTATTATATGAAGAGAGCTAAAACTAGAAGTACAACTGAAAAGCTCAGTGAGTTTCATGTTGTCAAGAGCATAATCATAGCTCTAAAGGAACTCTGTATTGTACTTATCACCTCTTCCCACTGCATTATATAAACACCAAGAGACAGCATCTTAGAAGTAGGGACAGTATTTAGAGGTAACGAGAATACAGAAAATCTGACTGTTTTCACAATAACATATGTGCTTACCACATGTGTCAAACTCAAAAATGATCCATGCAAGGCAGTAAGAATTCTAAGACTTCGACCCTGGCCTCATAGACTTTCTTCCTAATCAAGGAGATTTCACTTACTCCACATGTCTGAGATTTGCTTATAGATACAATTAACATTGTCTGGAGCTGAAGTTATAACTTTAGGTCACATGATTAGGTGTATGTATTTGATTTCTGTTTCAAAACAATGGAAAATACAGCAATTTGACATAGATATGTGATAGTTTCTAGAATTAAATTCATAGAATATATTAATATTCATACCATAGTCCACGTTTTCTGATATAAAGTAATATATGTCACAATATCATGATGTGATATTTGACACAAAGACAGGTAAACTTATGGTGATATGATGTCATCAATGACACTAGGGAGAACAAGGTAGTTCTATGGTTTTCGCCCATTGCAAATTTTTTCATGACAGACTACTCCAAGAAGTTATAAATCTTTTATTAAAACCTAGTATTTTCATCCATTAAAAGACAAAAATAAAACACTGGAATAGATACAAGCTACTCAAATCAGGTTATTATGTGAAATCTGTTTCCATTTTTTTACTTGAAACAAAACAAAATAATATTTCTAGCATTTCAATAAGCAGAGATGACAGATTAGTGGCAAAGAGAAAATGTACATTCCTAGAAACTTTTAAAACATTCTATTTTAGAAAAGCAAACAAAACAAAACAAAACAAAAAAAACTCACCGGCACATTAATATAGGTATTGGAACAATACATTTTTATAATCTGACTATTCAGAATGGTATAAAACTGATCACAAATAAATGAACATATATAGAGTCATGTGAAGTAGGTGTGGAACCCTTACTTTGTGAAGAGAGATTGGGAAAACTAGCTCAAAATTCCTTGAGAGTATTTCAGAAAAGTTAAACTGGAACTGGTTCCAACATCACAATTTATTTGCTTGATACTAAGATTAGATTAAGGACCAGAAAAAAGAGGAATTTGGGACATTACCAACATAGAACATTTTCAGACACTAGAATACAAATAAATATGTGGTGTGAGGGCTAAAGATCAAAGGGCACAGGAGAGAACTCTAACATGACTTTCAATGAAGGACTCTATCTGCTTATAGCATTTGATTGCTGCGAAAATAGCCAAATGTTAGTAAACCTTTACTCCTTCCTTTCCTGTTTCTCCCCCTAGCAAGTCATTTAAAACAAGGATCCAATTGAACCAACAGTAAAACCACAGATTAAAGAAACAAAAAGGTTCACCAGAGTAACACAAGAGTTCTCAAGCACCCCATGGGTCATTTTTTACCAAGAACTAAAGAACGCTTCATGTTACCTTTTCTTTTAATATCCAAAGTCTTTCTTTCTGAAGTAAATTATTGGCTGCCTTGTCATAGCAACTGAATACTTCCACACAATGAAGTTATTTAAAAAGTACAATCATTCTATGCTGCATCTATTAAACCAACTCCTGTTTATTTTCTTTGACCACAGTTATTTGTGCATGCCTTAAATGAGTTTCTATAGTGGTTACATTATTCATGTCGTTAAATTGCATTTTACTGAGTTTACCTGCCATCTCCTGAGGGGAAGAGCCAATTGTCTAGATTAAATAGCTTTCTTTGTCTCTGTGGAATTTGCCAGTTTAAAAAGGCAAAATGTTTGGTTTTTGCTGAAGGTTGAATATTGAGCTTTCCTGAAGACAACAAAGAAAATCTAATGGGGGCCCTAATGCATGTTCACTGTGAAGAAAATTATGGACAAATCAACTTAATAGTGCTTCAGCTACTAAAGTTGCTAAGAAAAAAGTAGAAATCGGCAAAGCCGGAAATTTATGTAAAATTTCTTACTTAAAGGCTTTTATCACTGTGCTTATATTATTATATAATAATTTTTCTAATTTCAATTAACACTTCATTGTAAAACAATGCTAAACTTTCAACCTACTGAACAAAAATTAGCAAATATTGAGTAATATGATATGCTATTGAATCAAGAACCTCAACCTCACATTCCCCAAATTTGAAAAGAATTCAACACTTGCTAACCATGGATATTGCTTTACGTAGACCTCAGGTTAAAAGTTTTCTTTCAGCTAGAAAACTTTCTGCTTGATGACCACTGATGAGCTGAGCAGTTTTTACCAGCAGAAAAAATGAACTTGCCATTATTGTTATGACAGTTCTTGTGAACAGTTCTTTATTATTAACTATTATGCAAACCAACTAGTCTCCTTATTAGCTATGTGAATACAAAAACTCTTGAAAGGAAGAAGAACATGAATAGGAGAACAAATAGGAGGAGAAAAGAGAGAATGAGAGACAGCCAAGGAAGAAGAAAGAAGAGAAGGAAGGAAAGGAGTGTTATAGGGACAAAAAGGGGTCTGTCTGCCTGCTCCTGGCTAAGCTGAAGAAGAGGTGCATGCATGTTTTACAGCAAAGAAAGTGAGGTTTATTAGAAAGTTGCAAGTCCTGAAGACACAGGCAGGTTATCACTCAAAGGCCCAGCTTCCTAGGTGTCTCAGGAGTACAGATAGTATAGAGAAAAATCCAGTCATAAAAACTAAGAGTTGAGGTTGTGGGAGCTACTGATTTGAGCATTTGAGGAGGATGAGATAATTGATCATTGTGTCCTGCCTCAGTGGGTCTGGGGTTGAAACACATCTAAAGTCAAGATATTATCTTTAAAGTCCAACAGAAATCTATTCTTCTCATGATTACAGACCAGGAGCTCCTTTAAGCTTATGCCATGAGGCTTAATGATTTAAAGATATAGGATTATAGAGGATAACGGAGGAAAGAGGCAAGTGAGCTACAATGCCATTACAATGTCAGAAAATTCCGAAATAATGAAAAATTATGAATGCTTCTAAATAATCATGGGGGAAAGTTAAAGCAATGTTTAGAGTGAAATTTGTACTTAGGTTTAATACTTAGAAAACAATTTAAAAGCTTCCATCTTAAGAAGCTGGAAAGAGCCAAAGAAATCCAGAATAAGTAGAAGAGAAAAACATCAAGAGTAAGAGTAAATGAACTAAAAAACAAAAAGCAAGAAGGAAAATGAACAAGGCCAATAGCAGCTTTTGAGAAGAAAACAAAGTTAATTATCACCAGTAAGACTGATCATGAAAATAAAACTACTAAAATTGTGAATGAGAGAATATAAATATTGTTTCTAAAACTATGGCAATTTTAAGACAATACTATTAAAAATTTTATGCTAAGAAAATCAACAACTTAGATGTAATGGATACTCTTTAATGAGCACACTGATTAAAATGAATACAACAAAAAATAGAAAATCTATATGTCTATTTAGAAGTGAATTGCTGTAAAAATCTCTTTTTAAACCACTTGCTTTAGTCTATCAAGCATTTAAGAATAAAATAACACCAAACTTACAAAAATTCTTTCAGAAAATAGAAAAGATATAACTTTTTGAATTATTTTCTGAGACTAATAGAATACTGATACAAAACCTGAAAGGTATATGCAACAAAAGAAACTACAAACCAATTCCACTCATAAACATAACACAAAACTATTAATAGAACATTAGAAATAAAATCTAGGAATATATTAAATTACAAGATATTATGGCCAAATCGAGTTAATTCCAGGAATGAAATGTTGTTTTAATACTCAAATTTGAATCTATATAATTCATCACAATAACAGTATAAAGAGGAAACAGCATATGATTATCAGACTGGATGCAATAACAAAATTTAACATCCATTCATAAACACCCTGGCAAAAATAGAAAAAGGAAAAACAAAAATGTCAGTCTGATAAAGGGGATTTGTAGCTAACACGTACTTAATGATGAGATAGTAAATTGTTTCTCTTTGAGATTGTGCAAAAGAAAAGAGCATTTACATTCTCCTCTCTGCAGCATTGTACTGGTGAACCTGTGAGGCAAAAGAAGGCAAGAAAAAAAATCTTCATAATATTTGAAAAAGAAAACAGTTACATGTATTCCCAGACAATATGGTTGTATATGTAGACATTTTTTAACAATTAAACAACAAAAGATATAGAAACAATATGCAAATGTAGAAAGGTCAAAAGATACAAAGTAAACATTAAAATTTTTATCATATTTCTACAAATTGGCAACTAACTGGATAATAAAATTTAAAACATGTCATTTGCAATACCATCAAAATAGATCAAATGCCATCCTTACAACTAGTACCAATGTAATTAGTAATCATAGTGTTTTAGACTTTACAGAAACTCTCCTGAATTCAATATACCTTAAAAAACAAAATTCTACCAAAAAAATAGGTGAAATGTTTTGGATTAAATTTAACCAAAAGTGTGCAGATCTGACTCACTATTATAAAATACTGCAGAGAAATTAAAGAAAATATACATAAAGGAAAAGATATTTCAGGCTAATTGCTTGAAAGATTCATAAATGTTAGGGTATTGATTCTCCCCAAACATTTCTGGAGATGCAATACTATCAGAATTAAATTCCAATAGACTTTTAATATGAGTTAATAAACTGATCTTTATATATCGATATAAAGCTAGAAAAACCAAAATATTTGAATGAAGAACAAAGTTTAGATTTTATACCTCCTAATTTTAAAAAGTTTTACAAAACTATATTGAAAAATATAACCTGAAAGATTATCATAAGGATATACAAATAACAAATCAATGAAACAAGATAATAATTACAGATATAGGCCTGCATAATTATGGTTAAATGCTTTTCAACAAAGACTCCAATGCAATCCAATTGGAAAATGATCATTTTCCAATTAATGTTAAAATAATTTAATGTTATAATTTAATGTTAAATAATGTTAAAATTATTTCTTGGATATCCACATGGGAAAATAAAACAAACAAACCAATCAAAAAATCTGACTTGAATTATAAACCTGAAGATAAAGGTGAAAATAATATTTCTGAAAGTGAATGTACAACATAGTTTTATGACCTTGTATAATGCCAAGTATTGGTTAGATAAGCGGGGAGCACTAACCATTAAAAATGGTACATTGGACTTCAAAATGAAAAAAAAATTATATATATATATATATGTATATTATATATTTAAAAGGCACTATACATAAAATGAAAATGTAAACCACAGACTAAAGTTGCTAAAATTAAAAAGACTGAAGTACACAGCAAAAGAAATCATCAATAAAACAAAAAAACCTTCTGAATGGGAGAAGATATTCGCTAATGATACATCCGCGAAGGGGTTAATATCAAATATTTATAAAAAACTCATATAATCCAACACCAAAAAAGAACAAACAATCTAATTGAAAATAGGCAGAGAACACTAATTCCAAAATATTTACCCCTATGTTCACTGCAGGGTTATTTACAATAGTCAAGATAAAGAAGCAATCTAAGTGCTTATAAATAGACAACTGAATAAAGAAGATGTTATACATATATATATAATGGAATATTACTTGGCCACAAAAATATGAAATCTTACCATTTGCGACTACATGGATAGACCTAGAAGGTATTATGAAAAGTGAAATAAGTCAGACAAAGACAAATACCATATGATCTCACTTATACATGGGCTCTAAAGAGCAAAATAAACAAAACAGAAACAGACTCATAGATACAGAAAAAAAAAAAAAACTGATAGCTTCCAGATGGGATGGGGGTAGAAGGGATGGGTGTAAAAAGTAAAAAGATTAAGAAATACAAATTTGAAACTACAAAATAGCCATGGGGATGTGAAGTACAACACAAGGAATACAGTCAATAATATTGTAATAACTAGTACTATACAGGTACTAGACTAATTGGGGATTACTTTGCAAATTATATGTGTCTAACCACTATGTAGTACGCCTGAAAATAATACAAAATGATATTGAATGTCAACTATAATTGAAAAAAAAATTCGAATACCAAGCTTTGTGGAAAATATGGAGCAACTAGATGACTCATCTCTTGCTGGTCAGAGTGAAAAATTGTGGAAACACTTTCAAAAACAGGTGGCCTGTGTTTCATAATGTTAAACTATGCCTATTTTATAACCCAGCACTTCCAATGATATATGTATACGAATGTTCTTGGCAACTTTATTTTTAAAAAGGCAATGTCTGGAAACAATTCAAATGCACACGAACAAGAAAAAGGATAAAACAGATGGTAGTTTATTCGTATAATGGAACATCACTCAGCACTGAAAAGGAGCAAACAGCTAATTTAAAAACATGGATGACTCTTGAGAGTTTTTACTAAGTGAAAAAAGCTGGACATGAAAGGGTAAATACTATATGATTCTATTTATAAAAATTTAAGTAACAATTTGTGGTGATAGAAATAAGAAAATCTTTACCTTTGAGGGGGTGTTGCACTCAGAGACTTTCTGGAGTGATTTAAGTATTCTGTATCTTAATTTACATAGAGTTTCCAAAACTCATCAGGCTGTAAATTTAAAATGTGTACATCCTTTAATGTATTAATTATACCTTTAAAAAGTCCCATCTGGAATCAGTGAGAGAACAGCAGTATTCCACGTGTTTCTAACTATAAGTGGCCTTGTTTACTATTTGTATAGCTCAGGCTGAAGGGCACACAAATGAAAATGTATGCAGTCCCTCACCACGTAGCCTCCCCCAGAAGTTAAAACAGGTAGTTTTAGAGGGCCAGAGACTTTTCCTGTTTTTGGGGGAGGGGGGGCGAAATGGGAGGTGTACAAGTTTCGTCCTCAGGCTCTCTATACCCTAAAATCAGACACCTGTGTTAGAGGGCAGTTGTAGGGGCAATCCCTGTTAACAGTTTTCTCCTTTAATCCAGATTTTATTTCCCTTCTTTGGTCTCTCTGTTTCCCCTGGACTGCATGCTCACTGTTAGAGCTAGAGAGAAGCATGTTGTCGTTGGTAAAAAAAATTCTTTGCTCCTGCACAGGAAACAGTCTTGAGACTTCCTCTAAAAGTGCTTTGCTGTCACAGATCAGAATCCTAATTAATCATAGAAGCTCTAACGGAGGGAGGCGATGCCCAGAGTTGAATTGTGAGCTTTTGGCCCCCACCGGGGACCTGCAGGCTCCCTGGCTCGGGTCCCTCATGCTTCTGGACTCACCTGGTGCCGAGGACCAGCGCCGGCAGGTGAGGCAGCTAGTAGTGCGCTGTCACCTGCCAGGGTCCTCCTTCCCTCTCTGCCTTTGCTCTCCCTTCTCCTCCGGTCCTGTCGCTTCTCGGTGCCCTGCCCTGTGCTTGGCCAGTGAGGAGCCTTCTCCAGCGGTGGACATAGAGTAACAGCCTAACCCACCAATGCCTCTCGAAACTAGGAGCTGGGAGCCGGGAATCCGCTTCGAGAGTGATGTCGCCGGCGGCCCAAGAGAGCTGCCTCGGCCCCCCAGGCGGAGAGCGCGTTGACCTTCGCGCTGGACAAGGAGGGGTCCCCAGCGGTGGCCCCGCGCGCTCGGGTCACCGCTGCGCCCTGGTCACTCCGCTGCACACCCACCGGGTCTGATCATCTATTCCAACTTCTAACGAGGACCGGACAGGGCGAGGAGAAATCTAATCTGCCAGTAGTTGAACCTGAGTACTCCCCAGGAGGTGAGACAATTCACTGAGAAAGACTGAGTGGCAAGCAGGTAACTCTCACCTGACTACACGGTGTTTGGAAGGAGAGTGTTCTAGAGATGACATTTCAAATATAGTTGTGATTAAAGTGCACAGCGATCTGCCAGGGGCAGATGCTAAAACGGGTGAGGGAATTGGGGAAGAGGAGTGCAAAGCACCCAGAAGTGCATCCTGAGGCCAAAAGGCATTTACCAACTCCATAACTTGGATCCCTTTCCTCAGGTGAGACTCACCACATAGAAATAAATGAATAAAAACACATCCGTAAATAACTCGAAGAGGTGAGATTGCAGCACTGGGGTTATTATGTTATGTGTGTGTGCGTGTATATATATATAATCTTCAAATTTCCTATCAGAATGCAACACTTGATGACTTTTATTTTGAAAAATATATAAATAAATATATATTTATAAATATATTAAAATATATAAAGAAATTTGAAAAAATAAATCTCATTTAGAATTTCCAATTTGTTCTTTGTTAGTGCAAATGTATATCTTCTCCTTTTCAAATCTTTATTTTGAAGAGGAACAGTGTTGTTAACCCTTCTTTTTCTATCTTTTAACGAATATTAAATTTAAAACAAAATGCAGAACAGACACAATGTCTTAAGCAGCCTAGACCACTAAAATATAGGAGAAGTTTTTCAAGCTAGAGGCCTGCCCTTGGGTAACAGAATCCACGACAGATATAACTAGGCATATAAAAAATGAACTCAACATATGAATTGCATGTTATTTGAAAGGAAAAATGGCAGCACACTTTTTAAAAAACAGACCCTGGAGACTTCCACTTCCAGGAAGATGGAGACTTTAAAGTTTATTTACATTTAAATTTAAAATTATATTTAGAGGTAATTTTCTTTATTCTTCTTACTAAATACATATAAAACCTTTGGGCATTATATATAAAAGAAACATAAAAAGAACTCTTAAAGGCAGAGACTAAAAAGGTTTATCATGAGAGACATCTATGCTGTGATGAAAGAGTTCTGTATCTTAATTGCAATTGTAGTTAAACCAGTCTCTCCATGTGATTAAAATGTGATGGAACTTGTATTAATTTCCTGTAGCTGCAGAAACAATTTTTCCCAAACTAGGATGGCTTAACACAACAGAAAATTATTCTCTCACAGTTATGGAGGACAGAAGTTCAAAATCAGTATCACTGGGCTGAAATCAAGTCTTGTTGGCAAGACTGCACTCCCTCCAGAGGTCATAGAGGAAAATTCATTAGCTGCCTCTTCTTGTTTTGTTGACTATCAATATTCCTTGGCTTGTGATCACATCTATTTTTCTTCTTTTCACCATTACCTTCTCCTCTGTGTTGGTGAATAGTCATCCTCGACCTCTCCTACTGTGATGACATAAAGGACCAATTGAGTATTCAAGGATAAACTCCTTTTAAGATTCTTAACTTTATCACATCTTTAGTATTATAAATTAATATTCACTTCTTGCTGAAATACCTTTTTTGTTTTAATCTTGTCCGGTCTCCATTATCTTACTTCTAAAATAAACACTGATTTTCTTTTCAGGAAAAATAATTCTCATCTTTCTTAGTCCTTAAGTTTTTTTATTTGTTTATTTGTTCTCACAGTTTTATCATTATGATAGGAAAATAAAAAAAATTGTATATATTTAGTTTGTAAAATGTGATTTTTTACAGATGTACGTAATTTATTGTGAAATGATTATCACAATCAAGTTAATTAACACATCTGTCACCTTATATAGTTACCATTTGTGTCTGTATTGTGAGAATATTTAATATCTATTCTCTCAGAAAATTTTGAATATTCGATATAGTATTAACTACAATCACCATACTGTACTTTCAATCCTCTTGTGTTTTAAATCAGGTTAAAAACTGCAGATTTTTAGAGGTACATGTGTATCTCAATCCTGACTAATTGGTATATTCTCTCTTAAGCCACAAAGATAGGATCAAGCATAGATTTTATGAGGATAGAGAGAAAAATCCTATAATGAGATTTATAGTATAAAAGCCCACATGAAATATCTCATCAGCCTTTCAAGACCTTTCAGACCACATATGAAATTCTATTTTACTCTATTCTTTCCGGATTCTCTGAAATTTGAAAGAGATGGCAGATGTCTAGTCTATTTTACTTTACCTCCACTCTATAAATTGTGATTTCATCACTATGGCAAACTTCATGTTCATTCAATTAAAGGAGTCTTCAAAGTTTAATTATCATACTAAATCTTACCTTGCAGTTTAGTTTTGATTTTTATGATCTTTATTTTGAAACTATAAATATTGTGATTCCTTAGGTTTCCATGCATTGCCTCTTTGGATTATCAAAGGCACATTTCCCTTATTCTATTTTAGCCTGCCAAGTGATTGTAAAACCCATGTAAGATTTAAGTCTGTATGTAAATTAGGTCTTCATTTTTTATTTGATTATATGTCTTACACTTAAATCTTCTGAACTTCATTCTGTGATGTCTGGGGAAATCAGGTTGCCTATAAACAGCTACCAGGAGTTATACCACACTCAGCCATTCACGGGAAAATCAGAAGCTTGAAATAGGGAATGTATCTCTTTGAAAAAAAAACTGATTGAACAAGCTTTTGGTTAAAATTGAATACAAATATATAACTGACAATAAAACTTGGTCTTTATAACACTGACACTCTCAAAGCATTCAGAACATAAAAGCAAGCGGTATTATACAGTACTGAAAATGAAGTACAGGGAGTTAAAGTCATGTCTCCAAAGTCACTCTGATGATCAGTGAACCGGGATTGTGATACAGAATAATGAAATCCAATTTACTGTGCCTACACTGCAAGCAATATTTTGAGTGCTCCTAGGTGTTAAGCATTGTGCTAGGTGTTAAGCATTGTGCTAGGTGTTGTGGTGACTACAAAGATTAATAAAATGTAGCAATTCACAACATATTCGCTATCCGGAATATTTTGTTTTCCACTCTTCTTTACTTATTAGAGTTTTACTAATTATTTTTAAAAGCTATAAATGAATGTAATTAGGCTCCAGTTTCCTCCTCATTTTACTTTTATTTGAGAAATGTTACAATCATTTTTACAGATGATTTTAAAACAGTATGCTAGTGATATCTCTACCTCTTTTCTAAGGGGACTATTAAAGCTGTAGAGAGGGAATAGGAAGTAGAATCAGGTTCTGAGTCACAGTCCCATCAGACGAAGATTTTTTAAATAATCAGTATTATGAATGGCGGGGAGTTGTCTGCTTTTTACTTTTAAGTTCCTTCGATTTTTGTTAGATATCAGCAAAATCATGTCACTCCAGGCAGCACAAAGTACAAAATCACTCCTTCAAAAAAGTAAATATTATTGTGATTATTTTAATTTTATAAAATTCTGATAGATGTACATCCTAAGAAAGCATAAATACTCAGCATGACTGAAAGAGTTCTTTGTTAGAAGGAAAGGAAAGTGTGCCAACATATATGAAGTCCTGCTTTGTGTTTGACCTTTCTTAAATATTTTAAAGGTGACTTACTCCTCATGCCTCATAACATTGGTGAAATTTCAGAGAAATTACAACCCTTCAATGTTTTAAACAGCTGGTGCAGCCAGGATTTGAATCGAGAGAGGGGGTAAATAAGGTCAATCGAGTGAAAGAAGTGCCAATTATTAGTCGTGTGGGGCTAGGTAGTTTCATGGTCTGTAAAATGAGGCTGGTAAAAGCAATTAGTCCTCAGAGTTGGATGAGACAATGATTGCAAATCTCTAAGTTCAGTGCAAGGCTCACACACAGTCCATACACAATAATAATCTCTACTGGAGATTAAGATGTTGGTGACAACCAGGGACGACAGTGATATTCATGTCTACTCCCAGAGTTCTCTTATTACCCACTACTCCATAAAGGCCTGGGTTTGGGTTTGGCTTTACCACTGACCATAGAGAAGAAAAGCAGCATGACAGCCAGCATTTGGTCTGGCACAGAAGCTAGGCCACGGACCAACTACTGTTGAACAGAAATATCAGACAAGGCTATTTGTGACCATGATGAAGAAAGACAAAAATAAGACTACTTGTTAGTCATGGAAGAATATCAACAAAAAACAGAAACGCTGTTTGGGAAAATAAATAAATATAAAAGGCCAAACTGTTACCAATACCCTGGGTTCTTGCTATCTCCCAGGACAGAAATCAAGGGAAATCACCAGACACAGAAGGAACCTAAAGTTTTATTGGGCTTGCGCACAAGGAAACCAGCACCATAAAAAGAAAGAGATGGGTGGTTCCTCGAGGGAGGAAGGGGCAGGGTTTTTAAAGGGAGCTAAGCAACCAGAATGATGTCTAGGCGCATAGATTGGGAGATTTCCTGGCATCTGCAAGTGTGGCTACAGCCTCCATGCCTTGCATGTATTATCAGCATCTTAAATTTTTACCCCTGGGCGTAATTTTTTTTTTTTTTGTATTAAGATGAATAAAGAGTTACACAGTAGGCATTTCTGAGACTGATTGTGCATGTGGAGCCAAAGAGGACATTTTTTGGTCCCCTGTAACTGGATCCTTATGGTCAGCACCCTAGGATCTTTCATGTTGATTGGCCTCCATAGGGTAGGTGTGCTCTGGGAGCTTAACTATTAGGAGCTGGCTCCTGGATGTTCAGCCCCATTGAAGATGCAGAAACCTGCCTTTCTCATAGCCTCCATAATTCATTACTAATATGCATAACTGTTTCTTTACAAATTACCACTTTAAATTTACTTTGTGCTTCTTTACTTCTAGGTTAGAATTATAAAGCTATCCAATCATAGAACTATTCCAACATCTTGACAGCATCAATCCCACAAAAGCTTAAAACATAAATTAAGATGAAGTCTTTTAAGACACACCCTTCATGAGACACCCCCACATTTCTTCTAGATGTGCATTCTCCATCATTGAATGAAGCAAGAAACCCAGTTTTATTCAACCAAAGTCATGTTTCTGGTGGTCTTTGTAAGGACACAGGTCACATGTCCTTCCCTGCTCTTAAATACTTAGATTTAATAAATTTTGTAAAAAGTATTCATTTCAGGAATGTTACATGCACAACATCATTCTAGGTGTAAATGATTTAGGCCAGGTCCTTGAACTCAATGGCAGACACAGACCTATCTATTGAACAAATCTAAGTAAAATGAATACTGAAATTTAATTTAGTTCAACCAGCATTCATTGAACATTCAATATACCCCAGGTACTAAGCTATAGTCTAGTTATTATCAACATGGTATGTGATTAAAGAGTTGGTGATTTATTTGATATAGTTCTTGAGGACTAGGAAGGTTTTAACAGAAGGAAAAAAATACGTAAGATGATAAAGCGAGAAAAGTGGGTTTGGGAAGGAAAATGAGGAGTTTAATGTCATAGATGGGGGATTGTAATGATAAAACATGAAGGTCAAGAATACTGCTTAAGAGATCATTTTTAACATCCATGTGAATGATGAAAAAACTGAATTTAAGTTGTTGCGTTGAAAATAAAAATAAACATATATGGGAAAGTAGTTAAGTCTGATGCTCATTAATGAAGGAGATATAAATAAATGCATTATCTTTGACTTCAAGTTGTTCTTTGTCTAAGACAGGGGTTAAATAAGACATTGACAGTTTTTATTATGCTACAAGTGGCAAATGTTACAAGAAATATTCAAAGAGGAAAGATTTTGTTTAGAACATCTCAGAGTTCCTTAAATCATAGCACGTGTGTCACTTTCTTCAGTGATTACAAATCTTAACTTTAAATGAGTGAATCGTCAAGACTTCCCAAAGTGGTTGGACATCCCTAAATAGGTATGACCCAGAATTTCTTTACAGGCCTCTGATGGCAATTCTCAGGTAGACTACTTAAGAGACCCAAACTATCACCTTAAATACCATCTCCAGACAAAGACGAGGGAGATAATGTGGGGGAAAGGCATGGGAGGTGAAGGGGAATGCAGTTATGAGAGGTTACCAGAAAAAGCAAAGTAAACAGAGCTAAGGTTGTTAATGTCCCTTAGAAAAGGGTAACTCTTACCCAGTTTTCAGAACTTTTCCAAGGTATGATGTTTCTTAAAAAATTAACCAGCTCAAGATACTCTTAATGCCAAAGAGGCATATTTTGCAGTGGCGAATTCTGCTACCCTTTACATGGAATTCATTATGTCTCTTATGTCTCCCTTATGCTCTAATTCTATTAATTGTCAAATCTTAAGGATTCTATATATTATAATAGTTCTTAAAGTCATTCCCACTATTCTTTGACCACTATTATCCACTGTCCTAATGTGAGCCCCTCTCTAAATGCTATTTTTCAGGTAAGTCCTGAGATAAAAGCAGAGATCACAGCACCAGAATTCAGGTTTGTTTGTTTTTTTTGTAACATAAAGTAGTCAAAGTGAGTGAGCTAGAATGCCAAAGTTGATCTAAAATTGTAAGTCAGAAGTTTTTTATATGTGTGTATATGTATATGTGTATATATATTTATGGCACCAAATCCACAGGATAATAGTGTGGTCATAAATGAGAAATGAGACATCGACCAGAAGAAAAAAATAAGTTGAATTTCATTGTTCATTAATTCACTTATGAAAAATTCATTGTGTACTTTCTAAGTATTAGGAAATGAGAATTCAGTGGCGGACTGATTTATTGATGACTATGGTCTTAAAAATGCAATATAATAGAAGCAGTTGCTCATCTGTGCATACCTCAATTACTAGAGTATTGTGTTCCTGGAAACAAAAGAAGGGATTCTATGGAAAGTAACCTCACAGGATGATCTGACCCTAAAGGTCCTGGTGGGTAATCACACCTCAAGCATAAAGCTTTTCAGTAAGAGGTTTATTTTTGCTTTGAAGCAACCCCTGTTCATTGTTTCTGCTCATTTAGGTTAACATTCTTTTGAAATAAACTGTAACCACCCTCAAGAGAGCACATAATCTTATTAACTATATTATAATCCAATCCTTGCCTTGCTTTCTCCCACCACCACGTAATCTTCCTTAGTTCCCTCCTTGATTTCAAAAGCATTGAAGAAGTTGCAAAACTGTTATATGAAGCATTTGAGATCTTGCTCCCCAGCATATGTTATTAGTTTGGCTTAAATAAACTCATAAAAATTTTCTACAGCTTTGGATATTTCTTACATTGACATTCCTGATAATATCCACTTTCTGTGACCATTTTATGTGATTTATGCTGGAGTTTTCTATTTACCCTAAATACACTTCATCCACCTTCTCTACCATGCTTTATGCTCCAGGAATCTGACCATTGTGGATAACATCAGGCCTCCTTGACATTTATTTTCTAGTAAAGTTCAGTTAAACAGGTACCAGCATGAATTCACAAGAAGAAAGCTATTTATTCTCCGCATCCTTTCCCTGCAAGATCTCCTGTATCTCACTATCTATGTAGCTCTCTCTATGAATTCTGGTGACTGCTTTCTACCCATATCCCTAGCCTGAGAGCACTGACCTTATTCTGTGATTACTTCTATTACTTCTCAAACTGTCACCCTTGGGAGTGATCTAAGTCCCTCTTTGCCCCAGTGGCCCTGGAGCCTCCATCTTTTCCCCTGACATATAAAGAATTACAGATCAGAGTAGATTAAGGAAAGTAGGATTTATTGAATTATGTTTCAAGAGAGACAGGCTACACCAGAAAGGGCTGTAGCATTACAGGTTGGGAGATCTGTCATATTTGTGCCGTGATGGGTGTTTACAAGAGTGGTACTAGCTGATTGAGGTCATTTTTATTGACAGTTGGCTGTTGTATAACCTATTGTTAACTGCACATGTTTCATCCCAGAATTCAGTTGTTATAATTAAGTTCATAAACTTCTGGGAATATGCAAAACATTATAATGATGGTATAATGAGGCTGAGGTGAAAAGGTCAGAGTACTTACCACACAAGCGTTTGTGGCTAGCCTAAACTGGTTGCTATGCTATGATGGTTTATTTCCTTGTACTCCAGGATGTAGGAGAGTTGTTATTTGAAAAACGAATTTTTCTCTGGGAGGGCCTGGGGGCGGCCTCTTGGCTTGGGCTCTCAGTGTTGTCATTCCTATGGTTACGGAGCCAGGCCTTCTCTCTGGTTGTTCATGGCTGCCTCGCTACCTAACAAAACCTTTGAAAATAATCATTTTAAAAATTCTCCAAATTAACCCAGTTTAAATTTGTCATCAATTTCATTCTGAGACCCAGAGAGCTACAAGTTTAGAATTAGTATGTTTTCAACTAGGTTCTAAGTTTTTATTATGCAGTTCTAGACTATTATTATTGACTGTGCATCCTTTTAATATTTCTTAAACTTGGTGTCTGTTTCTTTTACTTTTCTTCAGATAATATGTGATGAATGAATGTATGTATCTTAAGGGTACATGATTAGAAATGATATTCATCATCTCTTAGGTGAATAGTCTAATAGTCTCCTGTCTTTCAACCTCTAGGTATCCCAAATCTAATTCATCTTCAACAGTATCGCCAGAGTAATCTAAAACATGAATAATTACAAACCAGAAAAATCTAAGTTCTACTTTGAGCTTTCTTCAAGGGACAGTTTTATCTGACCATTTTAAACTTCTTTACATAATCTCAAGCACAATGAACATCTAAGCATTACTATAAATTCTAGAAATTAGTATGTACTCAAAACAAAAAGGAATCCAAACTCAAATTATATTCTTATTCTGATGAAGGCTCTGAAAAAGAGACAAGTTTAATAACTTGCCGAACATTACAAAAGTAATCAATAAAATAATCTTGTGCACTCTTTACTATAGAACCAGAAGAATTTTTCAAATCTGAAATGCAAATGTAGCATTCATAGAAATATTACCTCATTAGCTCTTTTTCTTCATCCTAATGAAAACCTACTTTGTAAAAGCTAATAATCCTGGGACGACAATATCAAAGTAATTAGAAATTCACTCATAGATTAATGATTATTCCTTTGGGTTATATAACACAAATTATATATTGATGTAGTATCTATGTGATGCAGTCATTATCTTGCATATTTTTAAAAAGTTTATAATTATGTTGCCAATATAATTATATATTTTTTAAATTTTAGCAGAATTATTCACTAACATTTAATCATCATAAGCCCCAAATGGAAATTTTTTAAATTCTCATTTTACAAATAAGCACTTAGAGACTCAGAGAAGCCAAGTGACTGGTTTACAGACACAGAAAAATAGAGGTAAAGTTTGCATTAAATTATAGCTCTTCTTGAGACTAAAAGCTAGAGACATTTCAGAAGTTCCTCTTGACTCTATAAATTCTTATTTTCTGTACCAAGAAGGATGACCCTGAGTTGCATAGGCCCAAGACTTGAGATCTATCATAAAATTGAACACTAAAGGGCCATTGAAAGTGGAGCTACAAAAAAGAAGGGATAGAAAGCTTTTCAAAAGCCACAGATAAAGGAAGTCAGCAGGGCAATCAGCTGAAAAACAAAGACAGTTGGCTCTTTATGTCAGCTCAAGCCTGCAGCGCTGCAGGAGTAGTAGGAGGAAATGAATCAGAAGAAAAGAAGCCAAAAAAAAAAAAAATCCGAAAAGAGAGAAATTCAGTTTCTAGTTTTCAGACTTCATTTCAGAAAAAAATATGCAAATGTTTTGAATTTACTTCAAGAAACACATTCATAAAGTAGTTATTCTTTTTATGTATATAAACAGATGATCAAATATTGTAGCAGTCTTCTGCATATTATCAATACTTTTTTAACATATTTAAAGTATGCCCTTATACTAATTTGCTTTCTCATTTTGTACAGTATGAATAACTCAAGGTTTTCCAAATTTTTAAATTCTGATTCCTTTTTAACAGTTTTTTTTTTTTTAAATGTCATTTCTCTCTTCTTATATTATACTGTAAGCAGTCAGGATGAGATAAGCCACAGCAGTTCCTTTTACTCAATACAGCATGTCTGGCTATCAAGGAAAATTGCACAGCATATCAAAAGGCAAAAAATACAATTTGAAGAGCGAGAGAAGCATCTGAATCAGACATGGCAGAAATGTTGAAGAACACCAATCTCCCCGATTTCATAAAGGAAACTGTACATATAATGATTATATGCATATTTATAATACTTCAGATTATTGGAATAGTTGTATATAAGTAGAATTATGAATGATTTTATTTTCTTTATTGCATTCTATTATGAAAGTATAATTCGATTACAATGAGTAGAAAAACCATAATGTAGTATAACAGCCTAATAAAAAACAACTTCTTGACATTAAAAAAAAATGGATATGTCAATAAAATTCCTGTTTTATTAACTACTATAAAAATTTCTTTAACATTTTAACACATTAACAAAGTCACTAAAATGCTTGAAACTAATAAAAGTAGAATAAAAACTGCAAGTGTAATTTCACTTTATGATACTTAAAACAAGTAAAAAAATGCTAAAAATATTTATAGAGTGAAGTTCATTAAAAATATGAATATAATAAATGCCAGTATTCCTACTAAAGAAGAAAAAAGGAAAGATGCATTACTGCTAAATAAAAAAACATTCTTTTTGTTTGGGACTATAGAACATTATTTGTTTAAGCATATATAAAATTTTTTAATATCTAGACATCTTTGAAGTTTTGGGATTCCTTCATCAAAATTTACTTTGAAAAACATTAAATTGGAAAAGATACATTTTAGGAATAATACTGAATAAAAACTATTATAAATTATTCAAACATTGTGTTCACTGATGACCTCTGTTAGTCTAGAAATGTTTTCCTGGCTCTCCAAATGCATGTTTATGTATCAATGGATATAGGGGTCCTTCTTTAGGATTGTTTGAGTGCGCCCAAAATGTGACAGAATCCTTTCCTTCGGCAAGATTAAAAAATAAGTGAAGTTTTTCTTAAAATCCTACAAAATAATGAATGAATTAGTGTGAGATTTAAGCATAGAAATGTTACAGCAAACTTCCTGGGGACCTAGAATTTTGGTTTCTCATAAATCTATTATTTTAAATCACACTATAGTTAGATATTGCATCTCCACACACAACATGGTTTCCATGGGTTGGTGACTAAAGTTAGAGTTAACTAGTTTTTGCCAAAATCATGGTAAAACCATGGCAGTCTTAGTAACAGTCTCAATGATGAAACGAAGTAAATTCCATTTTCGAAAACATTTTATGACTATGTATTGGTTTGTAGAATTAGGTCCTCTCTGTCCCCATTCTCTTACATTCAGAGATTCTTTGATAATCAACTCTCTCAGATAATGCTCATTAGTTTACTTATTCATTCACTCAAAGAACATTTATATTAATTAGAAAAATTTTTTTAAAAAGTTAACAAGTTGATTATTTAAACTTGATTTTCATAAACTCAAAAGGGTCACCTCTACAAACACCAAAATGTTTCACTCAGAGGCCACCTAAAAATATTCATAAAACCCTTGTTATGGATTGTTTTGTTGCCCAGGAACAAATCCTAACTCTGCTTCTCCAACTAGTGAAAGTTTATTGAAGTAAGAAATTTACTCTGTTTTATGGACAGCTGACTCTGTATTCTGTCCTAAAGATACATATTCACGATTCCTAATCTGCAAGTCCAAAAACCAAGATTTTGAAACTTGTGTCATGGACAGCCATGAAACAAAATTACATGAAACTATTTATGGCTTTTATCTCACTTATTGTGACTATTCATAATTTTTATTACACTATTTATGTGTTTAATTATAAGATAACATCCCATAACTATATGGGGTGTTATATAATATGTAGTTTATGCCCCTTCTTGAAACCTTATAAATCTAAAAAACTAACTTTAAAACTATCTCCCTCTAAACATTTCACATAAGGGATTATAAACTTGTGTAAGAAAGAATCCTATTTTTCAGACTGGTTTCATGTTAAGAAATATATCATTAAAATATTGACATGATTATATTTTCTTTGTAACAATATTAAATGTTCTTTTGGCTACAGTTTTCTGTCTAAACATTTTAATATCAATGCTATGTAACTCAGAGCTACATTGAAAGCATATATAACTCTTCAATAACAGTTACTATAGAGTTATTTTAACAAAGTTATGACAAGATGACACAGATGATTTTCATGGTTTTTTATTTATCCATTATTCTCTGGTAAATATATTTCCTTTTTTATGAATTTCCTATTTAGTTGACTGTGTTGAGGAAAAGGAAGAATTCCCACCTTCTACTCATCTTTACTTCTTATGGTTGAATCAATAATGAATTAATAAAATTGACACAGGAGAAAAAAATTAATACATGAGCATGGAAGAATCACAATATGATATTCAGATCATAAAATGAGGCTCAGAGAAATGATAGAACCAGGAACCTTTTTAAACTTTTTTAAACAAAGAAACAATAAATTCATGAGAAATTGACAGGACAAAGTGCTTATTAAAAAGGAATCTAAATAAGGTTTGGCTATTCATTAGTGAGGAATCTAAACAAAGTTTGGGCATGGGTAGTAAATTAGTAAAGGTGTTATGAGGTTTGTTTATGCACTTCTTTTGACTTTTAATTTTATGATTCTTGTGATGGGGTTGCTTCTTAGCTCTTCGGGAGCACCTTTCATGAAGATTTATTTCCAGCTTTTAGGGCACAGAGGAGAATCAGAGAGCTCCTCTTGCTGCTCCTCTTGCTTCTCAGGTGATTTTTAGTTCAAAATAATCAATATGACATTGTGGAATATCTTGGGACAGTCTGCCTCAGGTCCCAAGAACTGGGAACAATTGCATTTGGTATTTTTTTTATCCTTGCAGGTACAAAGAAAAAGGGTCTAGAATTCAGTGATGATTTATAGAGAATAGCTTTAAATTAATTTTCCCTAGATTATTATTAGTTTTTTAATAACTTAATCATTTCTGAGAAATATACACTAAAGGAGAATTCTAAAAGGAATTTAAATATGTGATTCCTATTTAATTTTAAACCGTTGTATAGTAAGAGTTTTAGAATGGTACTGTTTGGCCTCAGTTTTGACTATGCCACCAGGGCAATAAATATCAACATACAAAAATGAATATGAGATGGAGAAAGGATGACAAAGAGCTTTTCTGGTGGTTTCTAGAGAGGATTATTGTGTTAGGATTAACATTCCCTGCCAGAATTAGTTTAACTCTCTCTGATTGCAAAGAGAATTCCCTTGATATTTACCAAGGGCACAATGAGGAATCTTCTTCATTTTACTTAAATGTCTTTGTGTCACTTCTATAGTATGAGAAAGTCAAGGAGGTGGAGAGGCACACTGATGAAGAAGTTTCTCTAAAGAGCTGTGGCTGTGCTCTACATTTCCACCTGGGCAAGAGTGAGAGGAGGCTGCATTCTGTCCCCATGACCTTTATGAATCTCTATATTGGTATATTTTTTTTAATTTTCAACTTTTACCAGAATGACCCTCTTACTCTCCTTCTTTCCCCAAAAATTCTGTTACTTGTGCAAATGCTCACTTACCAAGCCAACCATCTTCTTCATGTTTACCATTTCTTCCTTTAGAAATAATATTCATCATATCATGCAATTAATAGTAAACTAGACAAGTAATGAATAAGAAGGCATTTTTAAGATACAGCCGCAAGGCAGTTACACAGGTTTTCTAGGTAGCTAGGTAATCACCCTAAGCTCCACCAAAGTTGTAAATAAAATTTCATCATAATTAAAATTTGCAGCAAGTCAAAATTGAAAAATAGTTGAATCTGTCTCTGTACATATTTTTCCCTCTGCCTAGAATGGCATTTCCACATATCACCCACCACTTAAGCACCCTTTGCTTCTCATATCAACTTCTTCCTATAATTAACTAACTTCTACCTGGTCCCTCAGATTTAGCTTAATGTTTTCCAAAACCTCCTGGATCTACTTTAAGTGGCCCATGCAATGATCCTAATACATTTTCTACTTGCACCTAAGTAGAATATATTACCCTGTGGCTTTGGATATCTTCTCTCTTACTAGATATATTCTCTGTATATCTACAATGTGTAGATATAAGACAATGTGTATGTTTGTTGTTCTGCCCTCAGAGTCTCATACAATGCCTGGCTAGCATAACTTCTCAATCTATATTTGTCAAAAGAATAAATCAATTAAGTCAAAGATGAAAGAACTGATTACCCTAGAATAGAACATACCTTACCTGTAAAAATAAAGAATAATAACATTATCTCATGGGCTTACTAAAATGATTAAATGACAACTGAAGCGTCCTATGATAGATGATTGGCTAAAGAAGCTATGGTACATAGATATAATTGAATATTCTTCAGCCATAAGAAGAGATGAAATACTGCCATTTGAAACAACATGATGAACCTTGAGATAATCATGCTCAGCAAAATAAGTCAGACAGGAAAAGATGAAAACCACATGATACCACTTATATGTGGGATATAAACCTAAAAGCAACAAATGAACAGGACAAACAGACAGAGACTCATGGACATAGACTATAGACTAGTGGTTACCGGAGGGTAGGGGGTGGGGGAGGAGGGGAGAAGTAAGTGGGGTAAAGGGGGTTAAATATAGTGGGATAGGGGGAGGGCGAGGTGAGTAAAGGGGATCAAATACAGCATGGTAGCTGAAGGAAACTTGACTTTGGGTGGTAAACACACAATATGATATACAGATGTTAAATTATAATGTACACCTGAAAATTATATAATTGTATTACCAATGTTACCCCAATAAACAATAAAACAAAGGTTAAATGAATAATATATATGTAAACTGCTTAGAGCATTGTGTGGCACTTAGTAAACATTATGCATTTGTATCTGCCCTTATTAATAGTAAATTTAGTGACAGGGCACATTAAGGATCATTCCAATTCTCAAATTTAAACACAAGAACCCAAATTGTAGACTCGAAAATGCTTGAGGGTAAACTGAGGAAAATGGAGGTATAAGCATTTCCTCCATTCTGTAATGCTGATATCAAACTGTTTTCAAAGTGGCTTTTGATCCCATTAGTGGAAGATTAATGTGGACAACCATGATAATGTTTTGACATTAATGAGTATGATAATATATTACATAAAACATATAAATATATATACATACATATAAAGTATATATAGGCTCAGTCCAGATATTACTCTCTAACCTACAAACAGAAAATTGCCTATGAAACAGTAGTTTCATGATTTGGGAATGATAATCTGTGTCTTATATTCTGTTTAAGTAACTAAATGATTACATTAGAAAAAATATAATTTATGAACTGAAAGGCAAAGACTGTGTCCCACTTATTGTTGTATTTGGAATCCAGAAGTTAATGCATATAAGCATTGTTGGGTGTAGTTAACGGAAATCTGTCGTTATTTCCAAAAGATGATTGTATTTTGTTTCTTAGCAAACTAGCTTTTTTCAAGCACATCTGAATTTATCCTTATTTATTTCGTTTGCCCACTAAAAAAGAAACTTAACAAATCCCTCGCCCTGTCCCCAAAGCTTTGCTGAAATGAGTCATTGGCAAAAAACAAGGGAAAGAGATACAGTCATAGTGTCATTAACTATTCTTTCCCCTGCATGGATACTAGCAGACCTTCTGACTGTAGCCATCATGTGTATGTATGGCCTTCCCAGGTGTAAACTTAAACACTAGAAGAAACAGCTATTTTGGTTAACAAACACAAATTTTTTCAATTATCTTCTCATTTATCTACCGGCAATTTAGCATTACTGTAAATGATATTAGTTCTCAAATGAATTGATTCGGGAAGATAAAAAGTTTATCAAAATAGATAGTTTATATTATTTTTTACTTATAAAAGGGTAGCCATTATAAAATTTAAATAAGAATGTTTCAGAGACCTGATCTTTTAAAAGAGTAAGTCACAGTTCTACCACCTAAATATTAATTGGGTAACAAAATTCATTTTACTATCAACAGCACTGTATAGTTTTTCTCCTTGGTCAGCATTTTTGTAATTTACAACGTAAAATGCAGATCATATTACATTTATCTAAACTTCCAGATTCTGGTGACAACATGAGCATGGCATCTAAAAAATGGATTGCAGTTCCCCCTACAGATTCTCCTACAGATGTTTGTTGTTGACCAGACAGGTATTTGTTAATTATGTTCTTCCTTTTTTATTCTTTTTTTTTTTTTTCAGTATTAAACAACAAGAAATATTCATGGTTATTTGCTGTTGAAAATATAACATTGTGTTAAAAGAATGAACTATAAAATGCATGTATTCATACACAATACAAAAAGATACACAATGTCTCCTTGTTGCAAAGATTGATATTTAAGGAAAAAGTATACTTCCATATCATTATAATATATGGTAACTTGATAGTGGAATAGGTGAGACAATGCATTAGCAGCGTGCTTGAGAAAAAAATTTAGGGGCAGAAAAAGCTGAAATCTAGTTAAACATTCCAGTTTGACCTCCCTCTACAGAACTGAGAATAATTTTAAGAGAGCTAGCTCTAACCAGAATTTTCATTTTACCTTCATAAAATCACCATCTTGTAATAGAAAAGCTTTTAAAATAATTAGATAAAAGACTTTCTAATGGAATATGAAAAATTTCTGAGCATTTTTGTTATGTTATTGCTTTTTTTTTTCTCCCAATGCATATAACTTCTCTCTACCAGATTTGGCTACTAGGTATCTATTCATGTATGACTAAGGCTTTCAAAAAACATTTTTCAAAATGAAGGTACATTAACTTTTAATGAAAATATTATTCTTTCTTTGTTGGGAGATATCTATTTACCAAGATAGTTTGCCCTTGGATAAATGTCTTTTCCTTTCTGGCTGTCCTTGCTACCTTTGTTTTCAATTTTTCATAAATTCTTGCTAACCACAGAACTAATATAATATTGATTTTTTGAAGTTGTGTTTTGTTGGAAATTAGAAGTAGTTTTCAGATCAACCATGTACTAATTTTCAAACTGCAAAGCTTTGAACAAGATGAATTTTGACCATGATGAAATATCTAGAAAAAAGTTTTGAAACTTTCCAGTAAATATAGTAACAAATTCATAGGCAAGGTTGCCAAACATTGCAAATAATACTTCAAAGACAAGCTAGAAAATGGAAATTATTGAATTTTTTCACATCAATAATTAATGGAAAGAAGTAGTGGTAACAGGTACAGTCAATAGTTCCAGAAGAATCTGAGATGGACTCAGTTTTAGGACACTATTTTCAAAGATGTCACTGATCACAAAATGATTCCCTAATGCTTCCTTACATATTCTCCTTGGATCTCCATCTTTAGCCTTTAAAATACCTCTTCATTCCATCACTTATTCTGCACATATAAATTTAAAAAGACTTCTCCAATAAGTGATAAATAAAATGCACCCGAGGGGAGAACATTTCTTTCCTTCAATATGGAAATGATAGATCTAGTGCTTGGCTATTTTTCGCAACACATCTTTTCCCATTTAGACTTAAGGAAGCAATTCAGTTTAAGAAATGACAATGTATGTTTTCTGGAGTTAGGTAAGTCTACTTTTTTTCTAAAGTAAAACTGAAGGCCTATGTGTATCCTATATTTGTCCCAATAATTGAAACTCATAAATCATGCTAACAAATTGTTACTCTCCTATTTTAACAAGTATTCTTTCAAAACATTTTTGAAGACCACATTCAAACAGAATTCTCAAACTCCTTAGAGTTCTGCATTCAAAATGATCACAAGAGAAAATGTGACTGTCATGTGTTGGCCTTTGGACCACTATCTTTTCTTCTGCCTATTCTGCTCTGCATTAAACAAATGAACAAACATACAAAAGACTCTTCCACATGTATAGATAGCTATCCTCACTTGAGCATCCAGACTCTAGCTAAAGACCCTTGTAAAGCCATACTTAAGCTCTGAGGCTCATATGCTGCCATTTGTTCAGACTTAGGGGGAAGGAAGCTCAGTAAGTTCTAGATGCAGGACAAAGCTCATGTGGGCTGGGAAAGTAGTTATCTGATTCCATAGTGCACTTCAAAGTGGAGCATGAAATGCTGCATCTTTGAATCTTTTGGACTCCTTGCTCCATGGGAAGAGGCATGGCCAGAGGAGAACTAAAGCAGCCCTCTAAAGTTTAGAATTCAGGGATGGGGTCCCTCTGTTCTAAGAGTGATGTTGCAAAAAGACCTTGGTTTAAATGTCTTTTATTCTGTCTAACAGCATAGTGTGAGAGTGCTGGTCTTTTCACTTTATAGATTCTGCAAGAGATAGTAAGATGTTAACAGTCAAATTAATGGGGCCAGTTTATTACTTGCCAAAGAAGTCTTCCATTCAGCATAAAAAATATCCAAAGATTGCTTTTATCTACACAGGAATGGAGTCAGACAGGTTAATGGTATATTAAACTACAAATTTATGGAACTTTGTAGCAGTTGCTTAAACATAAACCTGAGAATAGATATGATTTTTGTCTCCAAAATTTATTTTCCTTATAAGAAAGAACTATTTTCAACTTTACTGGATGCCAAAAACAAAGAGTTTTTT
This sequence comes from Cynopterus sphinx, assembly GCA_030015415.1. NCBI lineage: Eukaryota > Metazoa > Chordata > Mammalia > Chiroptera > Pteropodidae > Cynopterus > Cynopterus sphinx. The sequence continues at coordinate 133,199,923 of CM057383.1, forward strand.
TATTTTAAATAATAAAAAACTAAAATTTATTTCTCTAAAATTTTTAGCATTGTACATTTCTTTAAATGAAGTGGGTACATGCAATTCATAAAGTCCTGTGCTGTTATGAAAAAACTATGTTTATTTTATTGATAAGTTTAGAATAAAATATCATTCATAAATTGTTAGATGGAAATAAAATGTTATTCAAGCATTTGAAAGCTAATTTTGGAAAAAAGCTTAAATGTGGAAATAAATAACAAAGATCTCTAATAATTGCTAATGCGTTTAAATGATTTAGCACTAAAAATTATTGGAATAAGTGTATTTAAATATTTTCAGACTAGTGTCAGTTTAAAACTCTGCTCGCCAAGGATGTGCCTAAAATTCTCATTTCTCTATCCCCAAATTAGAATGTATCTCCAGATTTCACACTAAGTACCAACTTCTTTGAAAATCATCAGTCTTTTCACAATACTTTTAGATATAAAGATTATAAAGATGGCATAGAATCATTTGCGACAGAAGACTTATTTCTGACAACTAAAAGCTTACTTGAAAATCAGTCAAACTTTTCATGAACCTCTGAAAGGTTCATGAAAAGTCTGAACAACATAAAGTTTTCCGTTTTAGTGTTTTAGCCATTTTGAGACTTAAAATCTCTCAGTTTCAGTCCTTTAACATAGTGTTTTTGAGTTAAAGGGAGTCAAGAAAATGTGAAATCAAACCAGTGATAAAAACAAAAAGACATCATTTTTTTATAACAACTACTTCAAAGGAAATATTGTGAGGATGAACAGCAGTTTACAGCATCGTAACTGAGTACATTTAATGCCAAATCCCCAGAGGGGTTTTTTGTTTGTTTGTTTGTTTGTTTGTTTGTTTGTTTTTTGCCTCATCCTTATTTTTAAATCTGCCTCATTTTTTTTATTAGTTTCTAATATACAGTCCATTGGTTAGACATTTCCTGACCTATTTTTTTTTATACTTTCTTACAGCTTTTGTGCCCTATAATCCCACATCCTTTCTCCAATCTCCCTCCCTCTCACTTTTGTTCCTTATTTTTTTGAGCCAAACATTTTGATTAAAATATAAATAAACAAAGTATGCAGAAAGTTTTATTTAAATAAATCCTCTATCAGATGTTCATAATCTAGTGCTTGTCAGTGTTTAAGACATTTTTCCTTGTGTTCTGGCAAAGTACTGGTCATCATCTTCTCCTCCTCCTCCTCCTCCTCCTCCTCCTCCTCCTCCTCCTCCTCCTCCTCCTCCTCCTCCTTCTTCTTCTTCTTCTTCTTCTTCTTCTTCTTCTTCTTCTTCTTCTTCTTCTTCAATTTCATAATGATGAGCATGTATTAGGTCAGCTAACTATAGTTTTTAAAATAGCAACCTTGAAATCTATAATAGCTCAAACATAATTAATGTTTATTTCTTTAAAGTTCAAAACAGATTTTCCAGGTAGACAGGTGGCTCCTCTCCATTTAGAGGGCAATTTGCACATCTTGGGTTATTCCAACTCGTGGCTCTGCTATCTTTTTTAATTGGCATCCAATTCACAGTGCCAATCTACACTAAGTCACTAAGGAGAAGAGCATGGAGATTATACATTAAGAGATTTTTTGTAGACCAGACCTAGAGGGAGCTCACATTACTTCTACTGGCTACAACTCAGTCACATGGTCACATCATTCTGCAAACTGAGCCATATAATATAACTGTGAGCCCAGCAAGAAGAGAAAATAAATTTAATTTTATAGGAAGTATAACTAATACTTACAGAAAGCTATAGGATAATTTAAAAGTTAATAGACAGCTATTAAATTAAAGTGATTTCATACCTTCTATTTTATAATGGTCTAATATTTTTCCTAAATATAATTGGAAACATTAAAGAAAAGTACTGATCATGAAAGTCATAACCACACTGCAAATCTGATGACTTGAAAATTAATTGAATTCATGATCACAAACAGAAAATAGCATAGGTTGGGTTAGAAAAAGTTTCTGGATAATTGTTAGTTCTTTAAAAGGGAAGTAGAACAGTTTGTATATCTTTTATTTTGTTTTACTTTTTTTAAATGTGAAAATGAGGTTCAGTATTATCAAAAATCTAGCTCATAAAGTTTAAAGTATAAAGTTTAAAGTATAGTCAGCATATGTTGTGGGAGCTCAGAGAAGAGTAGTTGATAAGTATTACCAGCATCCTTTCAAGGAAATCCAGCCTTTTTACAGTGAAAAGCAGGTAAGTGGGTTGATAATAGCAAATATTACTGAAAGTAAGACTGAAGAGTGATTACCTAGCTGCTACTAAATAACAAAAGCAGAGTCACTTTAGATGATCATGTATACTGTACACAGAACAAAAGCCTTGACCAAGGGAAAGTGCTGCTTAAAGTCCTTTACTCCAGTCTGTGCCAGGGACAGGGCTGACCCAGCGAGCAGGCAGGGAAGCATTCACCACTTTGCACTAATACCTGCAATGTGTGAGATGCCTGTTTTTCATAGTCTTACCAACTAAACGTTGTCAAACTTCTAATTTTTTTCAGTTAAAAAAAAAGTTTCCCAGAGAAGTACATATTTCCATTTTTTAATTATAAACAAAATTAAAAATCTTCATTTATATCTAAGGACCACTTTGTATCATTATTATTTCATTGGCCTTTCACTTTTTCTACTTCTCTCATGTTTTGATGATTCTTCCTTCATATTAAATATTTACTTATATATTATAATTTGTAGACTCTCAGTTGCAATATTATAAATATCTTCCCATAAATTATCACTTGTCTTGAATTTGCTTATGGTGATTTTTACCATGAAAAAAAAAATTTGTTTACATGTCATAAAATTTATTTATTTGTTTGTTTATTTATTTATTTATTTATTTACACATGATAAAGCTTTATTGTGAGGTGCAATTCCAGGGCAGCAAAAAGTAAGGGAAAAAAAAGATAAATGAGGCACAGAAGATGGAAAGCAAATTCAAGCTGTTATATTACCAAGTGTTGGCATTGAAAAGTGTCTCTCAAAAAAATGATTACTTACTACACTTATTGTGGTTATAATATCTTGAAGTACATAAATATCCAATCACTATGTTATACACCTGAAACTAATATAATATTCTATACCAACTATATTTTTTAAAAAGTTTCAAAAAACCCCAAAATACAACAAAAAGAAATGCTGAAGTCCTAATACCTGATACCTATGAATGCAACCTTATTTGGAGACAAGGTCTTTGCAGATATAACAAGTTAAAAAGAAGTTTTACTGGATTAGAGTGAGTCCTAAATCCAATTATTTTTGAGGGTCCTTACAGGAAAGAGAAAGGACACATAGAAACATAGTCACAGTGTGAAGTTCATGTGGAGAGAGAGGCAGAGATTACAGTGATGCTGTCGCAATGTAAGAAACATCTAGAGGCAACCAAATCCAAAAAGAGGAAAGGATGGATCCTCTCCAGAGCCTTGTCAAAGGTAGCACAGCCCTGTCAACTACTCGATTTTGGACTTCTGGCTTCTGAAGCCACCTAGTTTGTGATACTTTTTACAGCAGCCCTAGGAAACTAACACATCAAAGCAGCTGCATTAAATGCAACCAGTGGGTTGGGTACATAAAGTATCTTCTCTATGGGATTTATAAAAGAGCTATGCCTTGGAACACTTCTTTGGGGTGAGAGGCACAGAGATATTTATCTGGTGGCTTCTTCCCTTCTCTTGTACCTCATAGGTCAGGTCTGTTTGATGGGTATTAACACTGATGTATACTAGGTTGTATTAATTGGCTTGTCTAGGCGTCCACCAGAGTAGCCAGACGATAAATTACCAATTTGATGTTTCCACAGAGCCCCAATCAGAATAGCCATTATCCCTCAATGGGTCCAGCTAAGTCCACAGAGGACTGAAGTTTTTTCTTCTTCCCCAGTCTTAGTGAGATATAATTGGCAGATAATATGTATCAGTTAAAGTTGTACAATGTGACAATGATCAGATATATTCATATACACTAGTCTCCCTCATCTGCAGTTTCATCCTCTGAGGCTTCAGTTACCCAGAGTCAATCACAGTCCAAAAATATTAAGTGAAAAATTGCAAAAATAAACAATTTATAAGTTTTAAATCATGCACCATTCTTTGTAGTGCGATGAAATCTCATGCAATCTCATTCTATCCCACCCAGGATGTGAATCATCTCTTTGTCTGGTGTACCCATGCTGTTTACACTACCTGCTCATTACTCACTTAACAGCTGTCTTGATTATCAGATCGATTGTTGTGGTATCACAGTGCTTCAAATATCTCAGTAGCATAATGTTATAATACCTGCGTCATTCACCTCACTTCATCTCATCACGTAGGCTTTGGATCATCTTGCATCAACACAAGAAGAGTGAGTTCAGTACAATAAGATCTTTTGAGACAGAGACCATATTCATATAACTTTTGTTACAGTAGAATTGTTCTATTTTACTATCAATTATTCTTGTAATCTCTTACTGTGGCTAATTTATAAATTAAACTTTATCATAGGTATGTACATATAGACAAAAAACTTAGTATATATAAGCTTCAGTGATATCATGATCTCAGGTATCCACTGGGGGTATTGAAATGTATCCCCCGTAAATAAGGTCAAACTACTGTAACTTTTCACAATCAATTCAGTCAGCAGAGTCCAGGTGAATTTATTATAGTACAATATGCCTCTTCTGCTTTCTGTGAATTACAGTGTCTGTTGATTACAAACAAAATTTTACCAGACTATATGTGTGACTATAGGATAGAAGACTGAAACACTGGCAACATTCACATAATCACAGTTATGTTAATTATGGCTTGCATAAGTTTTTCATGGCTACTTAGAAAAATGATACATAGTATCTTCAATTTTTATCTTGATATTTTCTCACATTTGTTTTTCATACTTTAAATGTTTCCCCCGTCCACACATAAATCAATTATATTTTGTGGTTCAAAGGTTTACTAAAACTCCATCTCTCTCATGAAGCTTTCTCTGACCACCACAATATGAAAAAGTATCTCCTCACCAGATAGTCTGTGACATTTAACATTTATGACTTGCTGCCTGGGAAAATCACAATGTGGTATTATATGTGCAAAGGGACATGTTGGAGCCTCTCAAATGAAACTGTCAAGTCTTGCAAGAAAAATAGTATCTTACAGTTTTGTGTGTATGTCATAGGAAAATGGTGCTTTATAACCTAAGCTCTGCATCCCAGAGGGACATTTATTCCGTAGCTTCCGAAGATTGAACTTTAGGGATGGTTTATTACATGGGTCCCTTCTAAGCCTCTTATGATTTTCCTCCTGGGACAAGTGGAGAGAGCTGCTCTGTCAGTGATGGCTGGAGGCCTATAGCATTGCTTCAGACCAGAGTTAACTTCTCAGCCCTGGAAGTGATCTCTGACCTACAAGCGAGGGCAGTTGTTGGCCAACACTACCTCTACATCTTCCCCTGGCATAGTCTCATCCTGTTCTTGGTGACCTTATTGGTTGTCTAGAACTTATATTTTGACCCCAATATAGGGCTTAAATAAATAGATTCTCCACACTCTATCTTCACATGATCTTCCCTCTGCCTGTCCTAATCTCTTCTTTTTTTAATAATATTAATCATATTAGGTTATAACTCACATCAATGACTCTGTTTTTATTTAATTGCCTGTTTAAATGTCCTGTCTCCAAATAGTCACATCATGAGAGACTGGGGGTTAAGACTTCAACAAAAGAAACTGGAGGCGTGTGTGCTACAATTCAGCACATTACATCTTGCTAAGGGAATTAAATATTTTAGTTTTTGAAATTGTATTTAATTGTAGCGTGCTGGGACCTGTTCTCAGCGAATAAAATTAGAAACAATAAATATCAATTTTCTTTGCTTAGTTACTTGTATAAATTACTCCAGGATGGAAGAGCTATAGCACTGTCAGAACTTGGGTTTATATTTGCAGTACATTGTCTAAACTAAGATAAGAATACATTTTTAAAAAACATCACTGTGATGTTTATCTCTGACATTTGTTTTCCAGAAGATAATTCATTTACTTAAAAAAAAAAAATTTTTTTTTTTTGTACTGGGAAAAAAATAAAACCCGTAGTTTCTTATAAGCACATCATATAATATGATATAATGTATGATAAAAGTCATGCCTTCCTTTTAATTTCTGTTTTAGCTGTCCTATCCTGGCCAGTATTTATAACTCTCTTAACCAATAATCAATTTTTTTAACTCACTGTATTCAATCTATACAGAAGAGAGACAGTATTTCTGCCTTTAATGATTTTAGAGTGCAAAGACTGCGAGGTCAGGGTCATAGTAGCAGATTAAAGACATATTTAGGAGGTAAAATCAGTAAAACTTGTTATTAAATGAATGGGGTTAAGGACAGATAAAGTGAGAAAAGTGTCAAGAATAATTCCAGCTTTAAAGGTGGAGACATTTGTTAGTTCATTTCCCTTTCACTGTGTGAAAAGGCCCTTCTCTCAAATGAATTGGAAGTTGCTTTTGCACAGACTATAGCATAGATTTATTTAATCTCTTAAAGCTCTCTGCTTATAATAGGCCCTCAATTAATTTCTGATTAATCAGTAAATGCATACAATTCAGGGACTGTGGTAGTCATAATAATGGTGCTTCAAAGAAGTTCATGTCCTAATCCACAGAATCGTTGAACACCTTACATGGCAGAGGGACTTTGCAGATAATAAGCATAAGATAATAAGAGGTTTTCATTACAGGTATTAAAATGGGATTGTGGTAGTTTTGCAAGGTGTTATCATTTCATGAAATTACTTAAGGGATTCAAAACTAGCCTTCTCAGAATGTCCCACTTTGACATGTAGATTATTTTGAGCTAACAGGAGACCCAGCAGACTCAAGGAAAACTTTTACCTTTTCTTTAACTACCTGAAAGAAATTAGATAGGAAGCCTAGCCCATAATGAGAGCTATTACCAGAAAAAACTTTCTATCTGAATGACCTATCTGTATGGCAATGCAAACATCTAATTACCAAGCATCTGCTTTTCTTATTGTCCTGTGAATTGCCCTCCTCCCCTTTGTAGCTGCAGGCTCTCTATCCTATTCCTTAACTCAAGGAGGCAAATGAGCCTCAATTGCCTGGACTTTGTCCTTGGGTCTCCTTGTCTTCGTAGGAATCCCATACATGTATAATTAAATTTGTTTTTCTCCTGTTAACCTGTATTATCAATTTAATTAGCAGGCCAGCCCCAAACCCTAGAAATATAAAGGAAAAAATTTCCTCCCCTACACTACATAAAGTTTATGTTGTGTTTCTATATTATTTCTTATAGCTGCATGTGAATCTACAGTTATCTCAAAATAAAAATAATTAACAAAAAATGACATTTGAGAAATAACTTCTATATGACCTTATTTAGGCCTGAGATTTCAAACTAAGTAAATTTGGCCTTGGATCTTTCTGTTGTACAAGTTGCATGCTTGTTGAACATAAAGCATGTGGAATCCAGAGAAAGCGTACTCCACAAAGGTAGCCTTTTATAAATTAAGTGAAACCCATTGTAAATGCATGTTTTAAGAAGCAAGTTAGAACACAGATGGCTGAATGAGACATTACTATGTATACAGAGAGGCATCTGTTACATTACGTTTAATTGAATCTATAGAGTCAAAATTTTTTCTCCTCTCACAACCTGTACCAAGTTATTGCCAATACTCTCTCCTTCATTTAGCATCTCCTTGTGTTTGGAATATTTTTGAGTTTTCGTCGTAAGCAGCCTTAACTGTAAAATATATAACAGTGATTTTCACAGATGAGTTAAATTGAGATAGATTAAGTATTAAGTCAGGGCTGAGAGTGGTCACTGTCTCCATGGTACCATCTGCTGTGCAGTAATCCAAGCAGGGACCAAGGTGCATGGCATGCTAAGAGATGTACACCTGCCATGTGTGTTGTGCCCATACTTTATTGTCATTGAAAATATACTTTTAGAGTCAGCAGGGCTTTGAGTGGGCTAAATGTCCAAAACTCAGTGGGCTGAAGTAGGTCTTTGGCAGAGCCTAGAATTGCAGAACACTCAATAAGTAGGCAAGACAGAGGTCTCAGCCAGTCTCCCTCCTAGTCTAGGTCAGTGGCCTACAAAGTGGAGAATGAAACGAATATTTTTATACCTTCTATTTATAAGTATTTTTTAATTTTAAAAGTACCTATAAGATCTGCAGTCTGCAAGCTGGAGTCCCAAGGGGAGTCATGGGTAGTTCCCATCCAAACCCAAGTGTGAAAGCAGACTGATGTTCCAGCTCAAAAATAGTCAGGTAGGAAAAGAGAATTCTCCTTTATTCACTCAGCCTTGTGTTCTGTTTGGGTCTTCAACAAGTAAGATGACACCCACCCACATTGCGGAAGGCAATTTGCTTGACTCAGCCTACCAAATCAAATGTTAACCTCATCCAGAAACACACTCATGGACACACTTAAAACAACCTTTAACCATCTACCTAGGCTCAGACAAATTGACACATAAAATTATCACAGTGACTATAGCATTGTTAAAATACTACATTATTGGGAGTCCAAGATATCAGTTCTCTTGCCTTTTCTATTCCACCCCCCCCCCCAATAATATTGAGACCTTCAAACCCTATTATTCTATGGTTTGAAGATGTGAAATGAACCATCTTTATTTTAACCCTTTTTACTTTTTTTAGAAAGGAAGAGGATATTGTCTCTATAACTCCTACTTCATAGAAAGAATATGAGTTGGTAATTTTAAGGTAAAACTGTCACTAAAAATACAGTTGGAAAATCTTTAAAATAACTGAGTCACTTCTGCCTTATATTTATTTAAAACAATTATTCTATTAGGGAACAAGGTTGTGGTTAGTAACTTTATTCTAAATTGGCATAGAAGAGAATTGTTATCTGACAGATGTTGGATGGCATATGTGATACAAATAGAAACTGTTCATGTAATTCTTAGAGAAATGCTCCCTCCCATGAGCCATAAATTATAGTTGATCTTAAGAATCACCATCTGCTCTAACAGCCTTAATATTGTGTCTGAGTGATAGATAATACTGTGTAGACCAGGAGTATTTTAGCAGATGAAAATCATGGCTGGAGTTTGCATAGAATTCCACAGTGGTACCTAATAATCCTGTGGCTTTCTCTATTTGAATTTGACTTTAGTTGAAAAGAATTTGAATAAATATCTATATTCAGATTATCACATGACAATATTGAGCCAGTTATATATATATATATATATATATATTAAAGTAATATACATATTTCATATAAAATAATATAAATTCATTGCAAACAACAAAAATGGGATAGATATTTCTGCTCGATTTCTGTACCTCACTTCCCTGAGGTAACCACTGTTAATAGCTATCCTTCCCAATTGTTTTCCCTATGTACACACCCACATTGCACACAGGCGGTTTTTAAAGAGGTCTCATGCTACCAATTGTTCTGAACAATATTTATTTCAGTTGGTATGTTATGAAAAAATTTATAGTTGCATATGTAAGTTCACATTATTTATTTTAATTGATGCTTAATATTTTCAAGAAATTAAATTGTATTCTTTGTGTGTTCTATGACTGTGAGGAAGCCCTCCCATCTCCACTTTAATGAAGTCCTGTTCATAGTTGCTTTATAAACTAAGATGCCCTATAACATTCACATAAAGAAGGGGTTCAATTATTAAAAGCAGCTTGTAAACCTACAGTCACTACGGTAATATTATTTATCGGAACACTGATTTTTTAAAATACTATGACTTAGACAATTCACGTCTGTTTGAATAAACACCTTCTGCTTAATGTTTATAAGCCTCTAAATGTATAACTTCATAATAGAAGAGAAAATCATATTGAGACCTTGTTATTTTTTTTCTTTCTACCAGCAAAGCTCGCTCACTACTTTACCTTAAGTCTCTGTTCAGTCACTTTTTCAATAAGGGTTATTTCTAGTCACTAAAATTTAAAAGGTAACTCCACTTTGGTATTCCAGAACACTTAACTCTTTTTTGTTGTTTTTACTTTTTTTGCCACAACAGTCATAACCATATAATATACCATCTTATGTATTGCACTATTGGCTGTGTATCTCATTAGAATGCAAAGATACAAGGACAGACTGTGTGTGTATTTACCAATACATAAACAGTGCCAGTAAGAGTACCTGATATATATAGGTATCCATATTACTTATTCAACAATATAGTATTCAATATCTAGTTGGATAAATGAACAAATAAAAAGTGAGCTTCTCATCTGCCTACTTGCTCTTACCTATTCATTTTCACCTGATTGGTGACATTTAGAAAATTATCATTGTAAACACGTGCTCTACACTTTCTTCAGGTCTCTCTTTGGGATCTGCCTTCCTTTAGGCTGAGCCCATTCTCCACTTGTCCTTGGGATGAACCCACTCTGATGCCTTTCACTTCCAGGGAGGCCGCAGATTTCAGGTGTTTTGTGTGTCAGTGGGACCATGACTGCAATTCAGCAAAGATACTGTAAAGCGCACGTTTTCTAAGGAGTCCAAGCTGGGTTGTGTAGTTCCATTTGAGTAACAAATAGCTTAATTCCTATCTTACTTGCTGTTTGTTTTAAAATCTTCATTTCTTGGAACGCCAGAAGGATTCTTTCCAAGAAAAATAAAACCTTCATATACATAGTAAAACTCATATATATATTTTCCACGTGAAATACAATTAAATTATTTTAGAGTCCATTATATTTCTGGATTTCTTTAACGAACCAGTTTCAATAGGGAGATGATTTGTCACCAGCTCAAGTTTAAGAGGAAAGAATGAGAGTGGAGGTTTTTTTTGACAAAATTTATACCGCCGCTAAATTTTAAAGCAATGACTAGAAAACATAAGTCTTCAACTGAAAATATGAAATACAGGATAACTGCAAGCCATTAAAATGCATTTAGCTGTCTGAACTGAATACAATGGTGGCATTAGTACTGGAACTGAGTCTCTGTAATCAATTCCACAGATGGTAGCTGTCAAGACTTCTGACACTTTGGCCATCATCCAGCTTTCTTGCTGTTGGCATCCTCAAGGCTCTGTGTCTCTTCATACCAAATTCATTTATGTAAAGAACTCAATTAAAGGATAAAACTTCTGATCATCATATTAATAAGAGATATGGAGAAGATGAAGTAGAAAAGTATGAACTAATCACCTGTCTGAGCAGCAATGAGATTTTCAGTCTTAATGATTTTTAGCTCTGTTTCTTTTTTCTTCTTTTGTCTTGCTTGTTTAATGTTAGTTATCATCTTTACCTTATTAAAAGTATGGAACTTCTTGATGAAACACCTATTCATTCTGGTTAAAGTTCTCTCATATTTGTTTTCTGATTGCGTTATCTTTGTTTATGGTCTACTTACTATACAGATCAATATTCAGAAAGGTCAGGATAGTGTCTTTTCCTAGGTCAGGCAATGCAAAAAGCTGACAAAATACCAAAATGTAGCTCATCACATAACTCTAATATTAGAAACCTCAGTTATATTCCTGACTTTTGTTAAGATAATTGGCACCAATTATGCAAACAAGACATGTTAATTATTGGTCTGAAAGTGGCTAAAACTGCACTGTAATTTTATGTTTACTATGATTAATTAGTTGAACAGAGCAATGTTTTAAAAAGAATAGCAATTCTTCACTTTGCTTTGGAACTTTTGTCTTCATGGCTCAATGGTTATAAAATTGTAGTTGTCAAGGCAACTGTGCAGAGCATCTGCTAAGTAAATAGTGCAGTTTAAAATGTATGAAAGCAAATAAAAAATCCAATTGAGTTATATCTACACCATGGATAAGAGTGACTGTTTGCTGATTGCAATGTTCTGGTTGTCACTGTGTAATCACCATTGTATACACATGAACAGACAATGCAAAAAATGCATTGTCACCTCTGTACTTTTATATCTGCTACACTTTCACCTAGACATACCTTTTTCAATGACACCACCTTATTTCCAACATTCTCTTTTCTTTAGCAAAATACTAAGTATTCTGGAAAGCCAGCTTAAATGACACCTTCTCTGTGAACCTTGTGACTTTTTGATATTTGAATAAAATGCTCTGACATTGTTACTATAATTCTTAGTACATTGCTTTATACAAAGATTAATGATGTTCTTTTTCACCAAGAGGCTAATGTTCTTTGAGATTTCTTTACTTTTGATGCATAGCCCAACGCTGGTACAGAGCACTTATCAATTGGCAATGTGACACAAAAACGCAGCATTGCTTTTATGAACTCTCTAAATATTGTTTTCAGTCACTTAGATATTCAATCACTCTGATATTATTCCAAATGTAGGAAAGAATGATGTAGCCAATGATTGTGCTACCTTGTCCAATGAGTTAGCCTGAAGGTGCTGATTAGGTTGTATTGAAATTTTAAAATTTCCACCAGTAGATAACACTGAGCAAAAGAAGGTATTGGTTGATTAAATCAATTAAAAAGTGTTGGATTACAACTGAAATGGCTCTAAAGAGACAATAATTTTCAAATATGGGCAAACAGTATATTATTATTAAATTATAAATGAGGAAATGGTTTGTTCATATTTTGGACTGTTCTTATTTGCTGACATATGTAATTTAGGACTGTATTATAATGACTATTAAATAATATAGCAGTTAAAGTACATATACTTCTTGAAATTGTACTCTAAGGACCATAAGATCAGGTTAGAACCTGAGCACATTTATTGAAACGTTAAAGACAATATTAAATTATTATTAATGTAATATTTGTGGGGAGGAAGCTGGTGAGATGAGATAGGTTAAACATTTCAAGGTGTTATTAGTCATTTGTTCTTATTTTTTTCTTTGTACTATTTATTTTATTTAGAATTATCAAAAACTATTGATTGATAGATAAGGTTATATATAAAACTACCACTCAGTATGATAATAATTATTGTGAAGACAAAATGCTTCTTGATTAAATAAGGACAATTTCCTAAATCTCAATTCTTAATGCATGTTAATATTTGTTTACAAATGTAAAAAAGAATTTTTTTTATTATAAGATAAAGTTTTTAAAGTTAGATACATAATTATTTAGGAACTCATATATTTCTCTCTGAAATTTTAAATTCCTAATTATTTAACTCTATAATTACTTATAACTATATTTTAAATAAAATAATTTATTCAAATATAAATATTTTCACACATTAAGAAATCTATAGCATAGCCTTTTCAAATGATCTGTTATTGTTAAATCAATTATTGCTAATTGCATGTCACCTAAATGCAAATAAATCTAGCATTTTGTTTCTGTGAAGACTGAATAAATATTTATTCTAATATATATCTATCTGCAGATAAAAGCTATCATTTTGGCATGATGTTTTAGGCTTAAATGTGCATTGTTTTCTTAAAAACCTAATGTTGCAATTATATTTCTCTGTATCAGTCATAACACCCAACGTGTTTTATTTCCCATATATAACATGGATATTTAAGAGTATTACCAGTGACAAAGTGAGTTTTCTCAAACAGAGAATAACTCTTATGTTTGAAATTGATTTTTTCCAAAATAAAAACTGCTTCTAACCCATCATTTATCATCTGTAACAAGTAAAACATCAAGGAAGATATTGTGGTGATAAGATCCTGTTATGCTTGTGGTTATTTTCCAATGATGAGAATGTTGGTCAGTTGAATATTACTGAAGTTAAATAGTGTCCCCCAATTTAGAATGAAGGTAATGTCATCTTAGAGCATGTGTGAAAATGGCCAGTATATCTAGCCTATGTACCCAGGGTATCCATAGGTAGAATTACCTGAAGTTCACAATGTGCATTTACTTCTATGAAGCTGATGATGTATGTTTCCTGTCATCCCTTTAAGAACTGTGGAAAAATTGTTCTTTTATCAACAGCAGGACATTGGGATATTAGCTTAAGTGACATTGTGCATTTCAATAGCCACTGAGTAGCTAACTGGTCCTTATTTATTTCATTGTCAGCTTGAATGTATGCTACTCACTGAACTCAGTCTCCAGCACTTATTCACTGATTATAATATCACAATGTGAAGAAGCTGAAGAAAGAAATTATAGGAAATTTCTTAGTTCATTCATAGCTGTAGTGACAGATTGAAGAATTGGGTCATACCAGCAATTCTATTCTAGTAAATTATATATAGATGGTCTTTTTTATATTTACTATATTTACTCATTTAAACTTAGAAAAGGAGAAATTATTCATCATCTCTTCCAATTTTCAATTTTCTATTCACTTAAAAAGTTCTTGAATGCTTTTATGCTACAATAGCATAATTGAGTAATTGGAACAGAGTCTGTATGGCTAAGATATACAATGACTAATATATGACTAAGATATTTACTAGTTAGCTCTTTATAGAAAAAGTTTGCTGGCCCCTGATGTATTATCAGAACTCTCATAATAATCTCATTGTTGACTGGGAGGCAAAATGGCACACTTTGAAAAATAATTTTATAACTTTCTAAGAAACTGTATCTATCCTATCACTCAACAATTCCCTCAGCTATTTATTCAAGAAAAATAAAAACATATATCCACACTAAACCTTGTGCAAAAGTGTTTATCAAAACGTTATTCACTGTAGCCAAAACCTATAAATAGCCCAAGTGTCCATCAGCAGAAAACTGGGTAAAGAACTGGGGTATGTTCATAAAATAGGATATTTCTTAGCAATATAAAAGAACTACTGAACTCTGTAACCATCTCAAAAACCTAATGCTGTGTGAAAGAAAGCAGACACAAAATAAAATGATATCTATATGAATTCTAGAGAAAGCAAATTCAGATTTGCTGATAGAATTCATATCACTGGATGCTTTGATGTGTGGGGAGGGATTGCCTGCAAAGGGCACAGGGTAACATTCTAGAGTAATAGAAATATTCTCTGTCTTGCTAATCATGGAGATTACATAACCCTAAGCATTTGTGGGAACTGAATTGTATACTTAAAATCAGATCCTTTTACTTCATGTTTTTATACTTAAAAAAAAAAAAAATTAGTCAGATGGCTATTCTAGCCACATTGGCAATGTTTTCTAGTTTGATATCTAGAAAAAATTAAATGCTCAGGTTAAACTCTATAAAGAGAGAGAGAGAAAATTTAGTTGGATAGATAATAGTCTGTGCCACAATAATATGTGATTACCTGTAAGACGGAGTCCAGTGGCTGGTAAGGAAAAGGAACATCTAGGAAATTCAAGTTATTGATAATCATCAGGTTATTAAGTTAAGTGACAGGTTGGGAGTTTCATAGAATACAAAAAATAATAATAATTTACAAAATCTAAAAAGTATAAATTAATGATTAAGACATTATATAAATAAATACATCCATAGCATATTGAAATTCTTAAGACAAAAATTTTAAAATGTAAGTGAAAACATAACAATGCACTATTTCTTGTCTTTCATACTTTCAACACTTAAGAGATTGATAATGTCCAGTTTTGAAAAAAAATCCATGAAGAGACAGTAATACACTAACACCACTCATGATAAAAATAGCTCTGAGTTATCGGGAACCCAATAGAATGAAACTGAACCTGTGAGCTTACGGAAATTATAAATCTCTCCTATTATTCTTGGGTTATATTTCTCATTGATTATTTCTAAACCTGTGGTTCATTCTCATCACAATTTACCATTTGGTTTCAGCAGTTATTGTGAACAATTAAAGCAGTTTTTGTGACCACACGTGGGACAAAGCAGTAGAGAAGATAACACTGGCATCCTGAGGGAAGACACATGTCCAGGAACACCAGGAAGCAACTGCACTGAAATGAGCAGATGCTAAAGACCCAATATTCAGACCTGTCTCTAACAGATGGAACATCTTTTTATAAATCTAATATATACTTCGTAGGTATTGTGGGCAAAAATGAGTAAATAGGAAAACAAGACTCCCTGCTGTGAAGCAAGATGAAAACTGAGTGATTTCATTTGCTATGTTAACATAAATATCATCTTATATTACAATTATTGATTCATTTTATAATGTTTGTTTTAAAATTATAATTTAAATGCAAAAAAAAAAAAGAAGTTCAGCAACTGAAGCACAAACAATTTGGGAGTTGAAAATATCCTTCTAAATTAATTTCCTATTTTGTGAGATGGGAAATAGCAAAAATGTATGTATCAAATGCCATGAAATCAGAAAGAATTTTCAATGAATAAGGGACAACATTACCCTTTGCATCAAAACCAACTTGTTTGTTTCACCACTGTAATGGTTTGTGGACTCAGGCATCCATATAAAGTGCCCTGCATTTGTTCCAGAAGAGAGACAGGAGTCCGCTACCCACTGGGTGGTTGTCTGAAATCAGATACACAGAACTGTGAAATCAGTGGGGTGCCATATCCTGAGTGTATGCTTTGACCAGCTACACTTGACTGGTTTTCTTGCTTGGACTTTTCTGACAAATCAAATGCTTGGATTGGATCTTCTATCAGCAGCTGTAGTAAGCTTTTAAAAGTAACATAAAAGTACTCCCCTACATATTCAGCAGGATAACTATTATGAAGACTGATCTTTGGTAGCTCATTCATCAAATATTTATTGTGCATCTATTTTTAAATATATCAGAAAAATAGCCCATAATTGTTGCTTTAAAAAATAAAGTCTTGAGAAGCAGCATAGACAGTAAGCTGATTTTAATAGAATACCAATGGTGAATAAATGACTGTCAGACTTCCATTTTTCATACTCACACCAAGGGCAGAAATGAATACTTTCTTCTTTCTTAATATACCACCATAGCCTGTTAATTACAAGCCATTTAGCCAAGTTGGCATGAGGGAAGAAGGCAATTTCCATCCTTTTACAGTAATTGTTCTTTTCTTTTTCTTTCTTTCTCTTTTTCTTTCTTTTTTTCTTTCTTTCTTTTTTTCTTTCTTTCTTTCTTTCTTTCTTTCTTTTTTTTTTTTTAGGTATAATTGGAAAGAATGTCAGAGATAGTGGTTCTAATTTTTTCTTTTAAAAGAGAGTCACTGAGATGTTCTGGAAGCCAGAAAACAAACCTAGTATAACCAATCTCCTGATCTGGTCTTTGGGACTATATTCTGGACTGTCACAGTAGACATTGTCAGTCTATTACAGTAAGACACCTATCACTTTTTTTTTTAAGCGAAATAGTAGGAAGTGGTATACACAAATATAGCATATATTTCTTATGAATGTGTGCATATGTATACATGTATGTGCATTTGTGTATTAACAGCTTCAAAACTCTTTTCTGACTGTAATTACATTTCACCCTAAATTCTTTGAAGACTATTAACATGTCACTTCCTCAGAAGTATTATCTTTTCTGATCACCTTACATGAAACAGTACTCTCCATCTATTTGCTCTCCTTTATTATTTATTCTTCACAGTGGTTGTCCTTATTATTCATTCATTTATTTTATTGCCTACTTTTTCCTTTAAAATGTGCTCTCCATGAGGTGAAGTATCTTTCTCTTTTTCACCATCATCTCCCCAGAACCTAGAGTCACACCTGCCATAGATTCAATGCTCAATGAACTTTTGTTATATGAAATAAATTGTGGGCAGTATGACATAGTCCTTTTGTTGATAATAAAGCAAATTCAAAACTTGCCTTCTTTAAGGTACACAGCAAAGGAGTAACGTTTACTTTTGCTTCCTCACTCTTGGCACCTCCAAAGCTTAATATTGCTTTATACTTTTTGATTGTTTTTACTCTTGGAAATAGTGTTGATAAGGAACCTAAGCCAGAGAAAGTTCAATAAAACTGGATGTTTAGAAATACGGTTAAACATGTACAGAAACAGAAAAAAAAAAATTCAGTGGTGTTAACTTGAAAAGGAAACAACATTTTTATGGTCAGCCAGCATATAAATGATATAGATAAATAACCTATGGGCATGTCCTTGATTAATTTATATTATAGAAAAGCTTATTAACTCAGAATTATATTAAAGTAGAATTTTGGAAACTTTGCTTCTTTGTCTCTGCTTAGCACATGTCATACGATACTTCCAAGTTTATGGTCTAATTACATAGCACCTATCATTGCTGCAATCTATTTAATTTCCACTGTAATTAATTTGCCTTTAAGAGAGATAAATAAAAATAGATATCTCTTTTAATTTTCTACTACCTTCTTCTGTCTCGCTAAAATTTTCACTTTTTTTTCTCCTTTATAATAACTATGGATCTTATTTAAAAAATTCTCAGATGTTAATATTAGGTCAACTGCCTTCTACGCAATCACAGATTGATAGAAAAATGCCAGGAATTATATTTAGGATCTATGTAGGATCGAAATACATGTATTTTTATTGTTAAGTAGTATTTATGAGAATGCTATGTTTTCTTTCCAATTGACTAATATGTATTTAAAAATATATGGACATTGGCTGAATTTAAAATTTTTGCTATTCTCACAATTTTTAAAGATTCAGTGAGAAGCAGGTAGCTAATGGAAGTTTTCTTAGATGATATTTCAAAGCAGTGACATGGAGACAAGCTTAAGCAAGCCAGAGATAGTTAACATGCTTTGATAGAAATGGATGTGGATTTGAGTTAGAAAAGGGTCAACCGTCAAAGAAAGCAGAGAATGAAGTCAAGTTCAGGACTGTAGGTGGTGTCTTTATAGGTAGAAAAGGCTAAGAGACTCAAAAAAACAAGGATTGCTAAAATTAAAATTTGGGGGCTATAATATAAAATAATATATCTCTTCTATTCACTCAAACATTTGATATCACCTTCTGCCTAGTTCACAAGATTGGAATGAAAAAGAGACATGTTTAAGAAGCCAAGCTCAAAGCAAGTAAAAAGACTATATCAGAAAGGAGAAATTAAAAGAAAACAAACACCCCTCGAAAATTACCAGATATGTTAGAAATAGTGTTCAGTTCCCCAGTAAATAAGGAAACAAGTCTTAAAGATATTGTATTAGAAATCGAAAAGTAGATGAGCCGAACAGTCTGGAGGAATTGGGGACATTCAGGTAAATGACTGACAAACACTCAGGATAGACTCTTCCCCTTAAATTTGTTTCACTCTGTCCTTATCTCACTCATTCGAATTCCTGGATTTCTGAATCTGTGTACAATTTTGACATCTGGGTTCTTTTGATGAGTGGTTTGCATTTAACCTAGAAGACAACAGAGCACAATAGAGACCTTTGAGATATAAGGATTTATGTTTAACAGCTTTTACATTCAGGTTGCTGGAGTTTCCAAGGTAAAAACAGAAAATATCTTTCTGAATATTTGGATTATAGAAAAAACATATTAATTAATAAGTGAAACATTTGAGAGACTGATTTTTCTCCCCCCCCCACTTTCTAGTGGATTATAACACTATCCTTTTCACAAAGATAAAAACATCATTTTCTATTGAATGGAACAATATGTTTACAAAGAGAACCAGCTATTCTTTTAGTTCAGAAAATTGTTTTCCTGGACTGTTTCCTCTATGCCAGAGAATTTCTGGGGAAGTTAGGACAGTGGTAAGGAGAAATGGGCCAGTTCCCCCATGAAATAGTGGAAGAGAAGGCAGATGTTTTTATCTGTCTTTGGTGATGTTCTGTAATGAAAGACAGAGACAGAGAGATATAACAGAGAATTAGAGAGACAGAGAGAGACAGAAAAGGAAGAAAGGGGGAAGGGAGGGAGGAAAGAAGAAAATTTTTAAATAAATTTCTACTTTGGGAGAATTAGTGACATGTTAGAGATATATATTAGTTCCCCTTCTTTAACACTCCATTAATATACATAGATGTAGGCTTGAATAGCATTTTTTAATGTCTGGATTTTAAAAGACAACAATTTTTTTTCTTCTGGGAGCACAGTAGTTGATTCAAACATGACCTGCCATTGGTCTGACCTATAACTTCACTTCATCTTTCTAGGTCAGAGTTTCAAATTAGTGGCAATTTTCGTACCGTGAATATGATTAACCAACTGGTTTCTCAGCATAATAGGGATCAAATTATGTTGGAAACCATCTTTTTTTTCTTGTGTCTGGCAAACTGCCGCTGTGAAGTCTCTTCCTATTACTAACGAGGCATTACTTTTTCTGGACTATAGCTCACCTGCTCAAGCTAGAAAATACCACTTCCAATCCACAGGCCTACTGTCACTTATTTTTCTTACTTTTCACTCCTAAGGACAATGACATGCCTCTCTCTTTGTGTAGCCAAAATTTACTAAATCTCTTTTGCCTTTCACAGTGTATATCACCACTCCAATTTCAGATTTTTAAAAATATATCTTTTTTAAAAAAGATTTTTGCTGATCGGAATTTCAAAATTCTTGTGTTCATGAGATTTTATCAGATACATAATCTGATCTATATCCATAGGAAAAAAATAAAAACAACTACTAGAAAATGAATAGTCACGTGTAGTCTTTCATTTGGGGTGGTGGGGATAGATTGAATGTATATTTCTCAGCTGAACTCACTGAACTTTTTAAAATCATATGTCCCACTACACTCTAAGTACACACCTACCCATTCTTTCCCCCACAAGTGCATATATTTTAAAGTACCCCACAGGAGCACTAGTTAGGTGGAATAAATCCACCTAACTTATATTTTGTCATACCCTCCCAAACATATCCTAATAATTTGGTTATATATCCAGATCAGATAGCCATTTCTGGGGTAATGCGGTAACATATGAAAATAAAACATTATTTTACTTATAAAAATTATATGAGTCTAGGGGTGATAGATAGATCACATAATTTCTCCTACCATGAAGGAATTCCCATATCATGACAAAATGACTTTATAAGTAGTTGAAAACCATCAACCCTTTTGAAAATAAACACTATTCCTAATGTTAAGATTTTCTCTCTGAGAAATTCAAATGAGAGTCATATGTGGTGAAAATTTTAAGAAAAAGAAGAGGAAAAGGAAAAAACTGTTCTACTGAAACATTTAAACCTATTACTTGGGATTAATAGTTCTAAATCATGAGGTAGCAGAACTTTTTAAAAACAGTAGGGGTATGAACCAAGGCAGTATTTTTAACCTAAAAAGCCAATGACATATAACGCTAATGCCAACTACCGCAGCAGTGGTCCTAAAAATCTTTTCACTTCAAAATTACAGCACCACCCACTGCAAAATGTGTATGCATAACTTCATAACATGCTGTTTTCACTTGCTCACACCCCCTCACTCCTTAACCTCTACATACCTTTTTCCAACTTCTCCCTTCTTGACAAATGGTCTTTTCTCTCTCATGGTTGATTGAAATAAAATTTTATTATTGACTGTATAAAAAGTTTCTTAAGTCTTAAAATTTGAATTTGGTAATGTCAAGTAAACTTACAGGATTGTTTTCAAATTCTGAAATATTTCTATTAAGTTTATTTAAAAAAAAAAAAGACCAATGAATTTTCCCCAAATTCAGTCTCGTTATGTGTGTTTCAAATCTTGTCTCAATTATATTATTTATTCCCTGTGCTAAGCACTATGGAATATGTTCACTTTACAACATGGACTTTGGCCCCACACACTTACCTCAGTTTGCCAGGTGAGGGCAGGTCAAGGATAAGAAGAGTCCCAAAGCATCAAGATGATTTATACAACAAGATGATTTATAAAAACACTGCTATACACAAAGCCCAGAATTACATCTCACTGAATAGAAACTAAAAATATCTCTCATGCAGTTGTCCCTGAGCTGAAATCCAAAATTGC
The DNA here is from genome assembly GCA_030015415.1 of Cynopterus sphinx. Lineage (NCBI taxonomy): Eukaryota > Metazoa > Chordata > Mammalia > Chiroptera > Pteropodidae > Cynopterus > Cynopterus sphinx. The sequence goes on from CM057383.1 coordinate 133,221,634, forward strand.
CCATTGTTGTCCCAAGGCTTTTTGACATGAGCAGAATGTTAAGGAGAAGTTCAAGAGGGGCAAAGTGGTGATATTAATTGGTTTTGCTTAAAGTATTTTTTTCTTTAGCAATTTTTCAAAAATATATAACCCTGTGAACACGTGATAAGAGTGCTTCTCAGGGCCCGTGACCTTGAAACCTATGCTTTATCTCTTCTACTATGAGCACTGTGCCTTTTAGATTTTTATTGTACAGGGAGGAAAAATATTTTTCCCTCCACCTTTCTAGGTTCTTGGTCAAGAACCTTCTTTAATAGTAGACAGGTTATCAGGAGAAAAACAAACAGAAGTTTAATCACATGTATACCTCCTGTATACTTCGGACACACCCAGAAAAGCTGAGCAACTCCCAGAAACAGCTCAAGCCATCACCTTAAATACTGTCTACAGCTAAAGACGAAACACACCGAGAGGAAGGAATTATGGGAAGTTATCAGGAAAAGCAGAGTAAACAAATATATGGTTGTTATACAGATTTAAGTCTCTGCTTTGTCCATTGATAAGAGTTTCTATAGATTCTGCTCTTAGACACCCTCCTCTTCTTGGTACAGACAGACAGACACTCTTACAAATGGAGATTTACCTTATAAATGTGAAATTTTCTCACAAAAGGGAAGCTTCTTGGTTTTCAGAGCTTCCCTTGTGTCTGCTGTTTCCTAAAAACATAACCAGCCCAGAATAATCAAAATTCAAAAAGGCATATTTTGAAGTGGTATATTGTGCTCCTCTTTAAATTAAAGCTTTACAGTCATTAAAGAGATTAATAGAAATCCCCCAGACCTACACTGACTCATTCCCAATTCCTAAAACCAAGAATGCAGAGCTTAGAAATGCAGAGTTTTAGCATGACCTCTAGGAGGGTAGAGTCTCAGTCCTGCTCATAACTGTATCCCCAATGCCCATACATATTTGGAGTTAGAATCAGTATGCCAGAGGCTTTTGAACAAATGAATGAATTGCATCTATTCTAATTTTAATTCAAAGTGCCTGGCTCTCTGAAATTTATTTATCTATGTCCCTATATTAAATCCTTCTAAAATTATAAGTCCTTTCATCTTTATCACAATCTTGAAGATCCTGCAAAGTAAAACTTACTTGTAGGCAAAGATTAATGTTAATATTAGAAATATATATCTAAAATGAATCAATGAATTCTATTCAGAAGAATAATATGAAAAAAATTAGGCTTGATAAGAAAGGGGAAGGTATCTAAAAGTCTACATCTTTTTTTTTCTCAGTCACATTTAGGTCTTTGGAGGTATGAAATGACATTTCTTGACATTTCTTGTCTCAAAAACCTGGGAAATAGATTCTTATGTACTTTTAACATTGAAGAACAATACGGCTGAGAAAAGTTAAAATGATTTGTTCAATTTCTCAGCCAATAAGTAATAAAACTGAGAATTTTACTGAGGATACTGATTTCTAAACCCATTATCATACATCCTAGCATAAATAAAACTTATGGATGGCATGGCAAGCAAATTCATTATGTCATCAAGTCTATGTTAAATACAAACTTTTTTAGGCTACTAATAAAATGACCTATAATTGGATTTGCTTTTTCTGACTGTACTTTTTATTTTTTAAAAGGGCTTCTTCTTCATTGGGAAGGCCCCAAACATTAATTTGGGGAGAGATGCATTCATTAGAAAGATATATCTATTTTACTTCAAACCTTAGAGACTTTTAAGTTGCAGGATGAGATAAATAAAACATTTCACTTGGAGATAATAAGTGGAATGAGAAAAAAAGAAAAGAAAACATTAGGGAGGAGTGAGGAGAGTGAAAAGCCACTAAGGAGGAAGGATGTGTGACTCAATATAGGGAAGAAAGAAAGCACAGAGGACACATGAAAAGAGGTCTAGAGAACATTGCTAATGGTCATAGATCTTTAGAGGAGATTATCCTAAACACAATAACAAGTGTAATATATTGACACAAAATTATAGTTCTCAAAAAAAGGTTTCTTTCAAACTACTGAGAATAACAGCTGGAAGGAGAAAGAGACAGAAGAAAGCATACATTTTTCCAAAAGATAGTGAGTGATATGCTTAAAATAAAGATCACACTAGCATGAGTGATCAAAGAGACAGGTGAGGCCAAGGAATACAAAGGCTAGAGCAGAGCTGCAGCTCAGCTAACATGTGTAGTGTCTGCTGACTGCACGCTCATGGGACTTTCACTCCTGGAAGTAAAGGGCCAGAACCATCATTCCCTATAACGCTGTTGGCGAAACTGAGGCCCAGCGTTTTCTCTTTTCATTGTATTATACAGCTTTCTACTTGAAATTAAATTCTGCTTTTGCTTGTTTTAATTACAATTAAATTACAGAACATACAGATACACACACACATATCATGTTTAGGAACAAAGAGAAGGAGCATTTGATTGATTGAAAATTGACTTGCCGGCTAGTTACTAGAACTATTTAGGCAAATTTCATTGAGAGTAAGAGCATAGTATGTATCCAGTGCATAAACTCTAACCATTTTGCATTTCTTTTAATTCCTCCAAGCTCCATAACTCATTGAAGGATGAGCTGTGTAACCTTTCACCAGCAGCCTAAAACACCTCAAAGAAAGACATGATAGAATACAGTAGGCCAGTGAACAATGAATGGGTAAGATTCTCCCACACATGATTGGTGTTAAATGCATTTTATTGAAAGCTGCTAGAAATCCTTTTAGAAAGTAGGCAGAGTACAAATTAAGGGTTAATATACAGGCTTGCCTGGGAATCAGAGGCTCCACATTACAGCTTTACTCTAACTTACTGTCTGAAATTTGGTTTCTGTTCCTGGATTCCTAAAACCAGAAATTGAAACAGGACATAGAACACAGAACACTGAACATCAAATATTGACTTATTGTAAATGATATGAAAAGATACATGACAACCTTCTTTAATTTATTGCAACTTTGAAGCATCTCTTCTTGCTGTTCACTGTCCACACTGGGTCTCCCAACTTCTGTTACCCTGTGGATCTCCCACTCCCCATCTCCAAGGAAGAGCAAATTTAGTAAAGACTTTCTTCTACTATATAAACAGAGTTTATGATGGGAAACTTGGGATATATGTTTGCCTTTATTTCTTTTATAATAGCTTTTTTGAGTAAGTGAGCAGATGGATCACAAATACCAACCTGGCCCAATAGCAATCTATGTTTTCATGCCAGTCATAAAGGCCTTTAGGGGAATCTATTTCCTCTTGCTGTAAAGCTATTTAAATAAAGGCCCTATCTTCACTCTTGACAACCCTGTCAAAACAACAGTAAAATATATTGCATTTAATCATTAGGAAATAATACATACAAGCCTAGGGAACCATAAATGAAATTCATTGTTAGCAAGACCTCGTAATAGGCCATATCTTGAGCATTATTGATTTTTTCCCCCCCACAAAATACTCAGTCCAGTCTTACATTCAGAAAATATCTAAAGGTAAGTGCTACTATTTTGGCTTTTAAAATAAAGTTAAATTCACATCTCTTCACTTACTCTAATTCAACATAAATTTACTGAAATCTAATATGCTCAAACATTATGTTAGGCATTAGAAATCCAAGTATGAATAAGGCAGACTCTTTAACTTAAACGGATAGTTGGCAACTAATAGTTGAAGATGTAGAAAAGAATATAAACAGAAATTCACCAGAAATAATTAGGGACAGAATGAAATACAAGGTAAGACTATGTTTGTAAAAGAAGTAGCAAATTAATTCATCTTGGGAGAGAGAGACAAGGAAGTTTCTTTGAAAAGAAATTAGTCTTGTAGAATGACAGGTATTTCCCCATGGAGAGTGGAAGTGCTTCAGGAAGGAAAGGTGGAGGGGCCATTCCAGCCAGAGAGAACAACCATAGCAGAGATGCGGAGGTAGGAGAGCTGATAGAAGATTTAGGGAATGATGGTAATTTGGTATTATTGTTAAAGCAAAAGGTTGCTCATCAGGGACTTGCAAGTGGACTGGAGCAATTCTGTAAAAAGACACATACTGACCTAAGTATCAGAGCAATAATGACTCATACTAACTTTTAAGCAGATTTAGTAGACATTTATAGAATTTTCTTATCTAGCTTTGTCTTCCACCCCATTCTGCCTTTTTATTCTTCTGATAATAGCACTACAGTTATCCTTAGGAGACCCAATGCTTTCCCACTGACGGTCAATATGGTTCAGGTGGAGAAGGTGTCTCTGAACTTTTGCTCCAAGTGTGAGTATGTGAACTATACCTGTCAGCCAGGACATGCCACTCTCCTGGCAATAGCGACTGATTGAAGAATGAATAAAAACAACTCAAATTTGTTCAGTGAAGATCTGCTGGAGGGATCATCAGTGGTTGCAGTCTAAAGAGACGGACTGAGTAATAACTAAATTCAGGCAAACCTAAATCCAGAAATAAATCTTAAATTTTTAAGTTGAGTTGAATTTCTTTCAAGTGCAAATAAAAAATAATAATAAAGTCCTGATAAAAATATCACATAATTACATGTATATTTTACACATATATTTTATATAGATCACCATTAGTCAGTCAACAGAAAGATAGACTGCCATAAAAGAGATTGGAAAAAGGGACATTAGATAGCACGCTGGTGTGAGGAAATATATAATGAGGGCCTATATTAGTGCAGTAACCCTGAGATTGGAGGATGAAGGTCTTGCCTCTTGTGTTATTATTTTTGGAATCTCACCTTTCAGTTCAAGTCCTAGGACATAGAGGGTACTCAGAATTTACTGAATGAATGAGTAGAGTATGATTCAAGATAGAGAACCTTATAAGAGGTATGGGTAATGGTGAAGAAAAGGGAGGAATTGAGTTTGATGCTTATATTTCTAGCGAGGACAACTGGATAGAAGGTAGTAAACTAGGATTAGGAGGAGTAGCTAATAGGGGTAAGGTGGGATAATGGCAAATGAAGAATACAGTTTGATATGTTTTGTAGCCAATGTCATTTTTTTTGGCTTTTATGTTATTTTTTCTCATATGCTTAGAGATGTAAAAAAGCAGAACTTTACATACACCTACAAAATGCGTACACATCCTTTGAGATATATACCGAAAGCAATTTATCTATGGAATTTGACCCAGTGTTCCAAAATGAGATATTATTTTAACATAAATCCTGTAATATTTTGTAATTATTTCTTTTACCACATTTCTCATATGTTGATTTGTTGCATATGAAAGGATTTTATCACCTTAAGTTCAAGAGCTGTGCTTCATTCTTCTCAGTATCTCCCAGAATTCCTGGAAAAATGTATAGCAATTGAAGAGTCTCACCAAATAATTGTTTAAAAAATTACTTAGAGATTTTTAAAGTTCTAAGGATATTACTAAGCATCTTTTTCAGAAAGGAGTTTATTAAACCCATATATCTCACTTTTATTTTTAAGTGTGAGTTTTAGCTTAGATTATATTGAGAACTACCGTTCTTATTACTAAAAATGCGCTACCTTCGCATCCTAATCTTTCTTATCCTGTTCTATTTTTTTCTAAAGTACCATCTATATAAAACATAATTTTCTTTGTAAGCTTTACGTATTTTTATTGTCTGCGCCATTCAATTATATTATAAAATTTATGAAACTGGTATCTATTTTATTCATCGAGGTATTCCAAGTTGCTAGGATAGAGACTAGTCATAGTAAATACTCAATGATATTTGTGAAATAAATGAATCAAATAAGTGTCATTTATTTATTTTATTGGCAATCTGTACTTACTAAGGCTCCAACTTTGCCTGCTTCCAGTGAGCACCATCCATGATATAGTATATATGAAGAGCACCATTGGAATTGCACAGAACATAGCTCTTGGAGTTTTAGGAGATATTCTGCCACCAAATTGTAAATTCTGTGAGACCTGGAATTTGTGCCTGTTTTGTTCTCTGCTATAGCCTCAGATATTATAACTACTTCTGAAACATAACATTTATTAAATTATTATTTAGTAATGCGTGAATGAATGAATGAATAAATGATGGAGTACAAAACTCCACTACAGAATAGTAGAAGAGTGCAACTTTTTAAGGTTTAGACATAAATGTGAGATTAACTGTCATTAGCAGAGTGAAACACTCAAAAAGTCACCTATCTATTTTCAGTCAAATAATAGTCAAGATCAGTACAACAGAAATTAAAGTTTATGATTCAGTTGAAAGAGTGAACATCAAGAAGATCTAGCCATAAATTTAATATTCTTCTTTGTCTCATTCACTGAGAGTATACTTAATCAATTCTAGCAGTCACAGGTAGAGGAAGAAAGAAAAGGTAATATAAAATTTATAAAATGTCTATTTCTGAGCACAGATAGTGATCAAAAAAAGACAGATTCTATGAGCAAAAGCTACAAGGATAGAATGAAATAGATGTTTATTGTATACTGGATCTTTGATACTCTCTAGTGTTTACCAAGGAAGGTTGCGAGTAAGATTGACAACTTTTTGATTTCCTCTTAAATATGCCAATCCAAAACCTCTGGAAAGGAAAAGGAATATCTCATACAGTACAAATAATGATACACACACATGTGCAGGTGCGCACACAAACACAAACACACATACACAGTAACAAACTATTTAATCTTAATGTCTGAATTTTAAATAAGAGGAGGACTTGAAGTTTCCATTCATGCTTATTCATGAGGAGGTTGCACACTCATGAGCAGACCGCAGTCAGCTAAGGAGAGTTTCAGGGGTGGCAAATTTCTTTCTAAAATTAATGCAATGCTGGGAAGGAATTCTGGCTTCTGGCTTTCTACTCTACACCACTGGTGTAGTCATGGCTGATGCTGCTCCGTCTCATACCTTGTCAAACACTACATTCAGTTTCAAGTTATAAAATTGTTCAAAGTCTGGACATGAGCCAGGTAGCCAGCTTCTTTTCAAGCTGTTGTTGGGTCACTGGTCTTTCCATAGTAAATGGCATTTTAAATGTTAAGCCTCTTCTTTACAAGAAATTTCTAACATTCCTACAGTAGACAGAATGGCTCCCTAAAGATATCTGTGCTCACACTCCTAGAACCTGTGAACATATAATATCATACAGCGAAAGGGATTTTGAAGATGTAATTAAGGTTAGGGACCTTAAAATAGAGAAATTATTCTGGATTAGACTTGTGAGGTTAATATAGCCCCATGGGCCTTTTAAGGCAAAATTTTTTCCAAATGAGGTCGAAACCGAGTTTATTTTGCTATTTTTTTCAATGTTGCCTCTTGAAAACATATAATATTGAGGTTCACTTGTGTCTGTTTATAATACACAGATCTAAACAAGAGCATTGCTAATTCTAGTAGAGAAAAAGTAGAGAATGGCATTTGAATTCTTGTGTTCTGTTTGTATTTTTTCTTTATTTGCCTTTTAATAAATAATAATTTCAAAGGCAGCCTAATGAAATCATGATGTCATATGCTCTTTTTTAGGTTAGTAAAGGTGAAACACTGGTGGGCCCTGAAAGGAATCAGCTTGTTTTGCATATGGTTGCCATGCTCATTAGCAACAAGGGAGACCAGATCTGAAAATTAACTCTACTCCTTATAACCTGTATGGATTCAATTCAATAATTTAAGTTTCCTGAATCTATTTTGTCTCCAAAATTAGTGTAATAACACCTCATTCAAAGCTGAAAAGTGAGATTAATGAATGTACCTATGGCCCCTACTAGGGGTTTAATACTCAACAGGCATTCAATAAACACATTCTTTTTTTTTTTTTTACATATATAGTTTCTCATTAGATTGTGTAGACTGTATACATAGACACATGTGTATGCAGACATCCACACATACATACATGAAGGTAACTGTATGTATTATAATTTAGAGTTTTTTGTATGGTTGCTTAATAGCTTTTTCAAGCATTTTCAGATCCATTCAGTTTCAAAGAGTAAAGAAGATAATATGTGATAAGTTCAAAGCAAGTATATTAATTTGAAACATGAAATAGTCATTCTTGTAAGTATAAAATGATTACTTGCAATTATATAGTTCAACCTGGTTTATCAGAGTATAGTTGGGGAATGAGTAGAGAAAGAACATGTATTGGTTTCTGAAGGATCAGCAAGATCCAGATACACAGTAGGTGAGGAGGAAAAGTCTTTCCAGGGAGCCAGTATATGCCCTGTTCATGGAAAAACGTTTGGAGTTGAACATGCCCCATTGCAGCTTGCCTGGTGTTGCCCGAGACAGAGGCAAAAATTCCACCCTTAATGCTCATTTAATATATTCAAATTCCATAAAAGAAAATGATTTTATACTTATCAGTAGCCACTTTAATTACTTTTATTCAATCTGGGTCACTTGTGAGCAGCTCTCTGGATATTTGATAGAACAGTATAAAGTCAGGGAGCTCTTGTTCTTTATGAATAATCTTTTTATTCCCTGACAGTCATTTCATAAAAGAAAACTCATAACCATATGGACCTTAATTCCATTCAAGTTATCCACCTCAATTTTCATGGTGCAAGGTATGTTCAAGTATCAGTGTAGGGCTCTCATGTCTCCAATAGAATTATCCATGGGGAACTATTTTGTGCATAACTTAAATCCCATGATGCAAATCAAGACAAGCTTCAGATTCAGATCTGCTGTTTATAGCTAATGAAGAAATCTGTCATATTAGGGAAAATGTCCATGCTGAGAATGTGCTGTGTTAGAGTGTGCTGAAGAATAACAGACTTTGGAGTAAAAACATCTGGTGTGAAACAGTGCTTTCACCTATTAACTTGGTCAGTTAATTCTTTTATGCCTTGATATCTTTGTATATAAAATACACATATACGGTTAATATCAAGTTAGGCGAGCTCAAAGTGAACTATAAGTTAATATTTATAATTATTCTTTACAAGTGGTAAAGCAAGGCAACATATAGGTTTGGTTTGGTAAACAGATAATAAGTAGTTACCATGTACTAGATGCTATGTATTGACCACTACAGTGCTCTGCAGTAACACGGATACTAATAGAATGCTAGGACACCAACAGATGTACAATCATCCAGTTTTGCCATTAAGAAGATTGCAGAATCTATTTACTTGAAAAAAATAAAAATAAGCCTCTCATATAAAGAAGAGGAAAAATGCAGATCAAGAGAACTGAGAGAAACAAGGAAGCTGGAAATAAGAAAGTGTGTTCTGGAAATCTCAGTGAGGTTTCTCAGGCTGGCGTGTGTTCTCTCTTGCTGCTGTAACAAATTCAGCATCTCAAAACAACACACTTAATATCTCACTTTTCTGTAGATTAAAGTTAGGGTAGAGCATGGTCCACTGCTTAGATTTTCACAATGCCAAGTCAAGGTAGCAACAGAGCTGTGTTTCTTTCGGAGACTTTGAGGATAAACCTACATCCAGGTTCATTGAGAATGACAGACAAGTTGGGTTTTTTTTTCTATTGTAGGACTAAGGTTTCATTTCCTTACTGGTTGTCAGCCAGGGGGCCAGTCTTTGCTTCAAGAAAATGCCTACATTTTTTCTCATGCTTTCACTTGACTTCCTTTACCTTTTGCCTGTCCCTCATAACAATAGTGAATCGAATTCAAATATGTTCAACTTTCCCTTTTCCCACATATCTCTGCCTCTAGCCAGAGAATGTTTTTAAAGACTCATTAGGTTGGGCCCGCCTGAATAATCCAATACTCTCCTTATATTAAAGCCTTAAAATTAAAAATAGTTGTACAGTCCCTTTTGTCAGGTAGCATAACACATTTAAATGTCCTCTGGATTTTATACAATCTAACAAGGTCACGGACAGTTTTGAAGGTCTGCTCTGCCCACTGAATGGTGAGTCTAGTGTGAAAAAAACTACAATGGGTATTTATGGGAAGCACACACAGGAACTAGATTAAAAGTTGATGAGAGACCACTAAGGAGTTTTAGATAAGAGCATAATGAGGTCAGCTTTCTTCTTAGAAAACATAGTACATGCAGGTGAAAACGATAAAAGAAAAACTGAGAGCAGAGACTTCTGGTAGAAGACTATTATAAAGGTCTAAGGGAAAAAAAATCCTTCAGGAATCCTGAAGGGGCTTTGCTGGCTGAATCTGGTTCGGGTGTCTCATGAGGTTGAAGTCAAGATGTTTACATGATTGTGTCATCAGAAGACTTAACAGGGCCTAGAAGATCAATTTGCAATATGACTCATTCATAAGGTTATCCCTTGCCACATGGGCCTCACCATCCGGTGGGTTACAACTTGGCAGTTGGCTCTCGTCTTGCTGTCTGACTAACATCCACTTGATGAAACTGTTGAGAGTTTAAAGCTGCTTAAAAACTGTACGTGAAATGCGGCAAATACTCTGAAAATGTCATGTTATTATTTTATTTGTTTACTTATTTACTTATTTATTTTTTGCTGTAATACTGTGTGAACAAATTACTAGGGAAGCCCAAATGAGAGAAATAATGACTTAGATGGCTGAAATAAATGAAGATATAAGTAATTGACATTTAGATTAGTGCTTGAACTTAAACAGAGAAGGAAAACCCTACTTAATAGGAACAAGATTAACAAAAACGCTCATTTTCAAATGAATGAAGGCTATCCAAAATTGATTTTTTTTTAATTCTAGAAGTTCACAGGATGTAGGAGTAGAGAAAAAAAATCAAAAACAAACCTAATAAGATAAATTGAGATCAGATTTTGACAGCTCACACCAAGGCATCCTCAGAAAACATAGTGGTTTAGTTTGTTAAATAAGTAAATGTAACTGAATTGCAGGGCATATATTCATATATAGAAGGAAGATGAGGGCTGTAAGCAAAAGCCAGGTTTAGGTCTTTAGGTTTAGACATCAAATGATATAATAAGAAGCCATTGATGATTTATTGGAAATTGTTATACAACAGGAAATTTATTTTATCAATATAACTTTTAAAAAATACACTAAAATTTTGTTTGAGTTTCTCCTTCAGTTAATATACTTGAATATTTATTGTGATACTGCTTTATTTTATTATCATAGATAAAATTATTTAATATTTCAGGGATATTTATTGAAAATAAGAGCTTAAAGTATTAAACAGCCTGTATAGTCCTTTTGGTAACTTGATTCTGTAGTGTTCAAGATAAAAAAATGATATTTGTTTGCAAAATCTTAATACTTATTATCTAATTAGAAACAACAAGTTGAGCCTATCTGGACAGGATAAGACATGGTTCAAAGCCCTGAAAAGTCATCAAATCCTCCACAAAACTCACCTGCTCATATTTTGCATATTTCATAATAGAGTAAATATATGTCTCATTACTCTTGTAAACAAAGAGTTGATTGAGTTGACAAACATCACAATTCCCTTGATAGTAACACTGTCTTTTAAATTATTTTGCTGCTTATGACAAAATTATTGTTCACTTTACTTGTTTTCTCTTTAATATAGCCCCATAAACTCAGAAGTAAAATGGAACCTCCCTGACAGTGTCTCTGTATTGCACAATTGTGGCTATTATAAAGAATTTGAGATACAAACTAGTCTCAACTCTGATCCAGAATCAGAAACCTAAAGAGATAGTCTTTTACCCAGTTAGCCAGATGGCCATTTAGCAACTAGAGGCCTTGTTCTTTTTTACAATGCCTCCAAAATGATTAATATATTATATAGGAATGACAGTTATAGGTTATTATTGAAAAGAAGTATTATTTTCTTACAGAAATATTTTAAGCAATGAAATCACATTAATTGTAGTTATGGTAGTAGCCATTCTTTATTTTGCATTTAAAAATGTACTATTTTATGCCCTGATGACAACCAACAAACTTCATGTTGAGCTAGTAAATTGTATATTACAGTCTGCTAACAGGGAGTGACAGAATTAGTCTAGGAAAAGTAAAGTGCCATAAGTGGGTTAGCAATAATTTCATCTTTTGATTCAAAAATAATAATTTTGAAGGAAAAGATCTAATATTGATTTTTAATTTCTCTAAGTATATATATATACATATATCAAACATAATTTTCAGACTATACAAGAGATCTTTTAAGTAAAAAAAAATTACATACTATATGTTGACAGTTGGTTCATCACTATATAAAGGAAAAAATAGTACAATAAAGCAAAGAATGATTAAAAGTGGTTGAGAGGTTGAGAAGTTCTAGGGACACAAAATGCCTGTGAAGAGAAGAGATAAAAGTAATCTATTACAAATTTGCAAATGCAACATTAAAAATAATAACAGGTTACATTTTACAAGAATACAAGGGGGGGAGAAATAGTATTTAATATATATTTATTTACATAGGGAGAAAAAGCTTAGAATGATATAGATTTATATTCTTAAACTTCAGTTTTATTATAAGGTAATTGGTACCCGCAGTAATAAAAGAGGTTAGCATTTTGCTACCATTTTATACTACCCTATGAAAAATCATAAAATATAGTCTAGAGTTCAAGTTATTTACTAAAAAATGCCATATATATGCTATATATGCCATATATATGGCATTATATATATATACATATACATGTGTATATATATATATATATAATCACACGTTTAAATGTTTTTCCTTTAAAATGGAACAAGTTTGAAATTCCCAATAACTTATCAGATGCAGAGTTGATAAACATACTTGTTATTCATTTAGTCAAAAATTAAAAAAATTTTTAAATCAAAGCAGGGATGAAACAGAGGAAGGATTTTCACCCAAATTCATATGTTGAAGCTCCAAACCCCAACGTGACTGCATTTGGAGATAGGGCCTGTAAGGAAGTAATAAAGATCAAATGAGGTCATAGAATAAGAGCCTAATCTGATAAGACTGGCATCCTAATAAGAAGAGGAAGAGACCAGAACTCTCACTGTCTCTGCCACGTGAGGGAACACAAGATGCCAAGTTTGTATGCTGGGCAAGAAGAGAGCTCTCACTAGCAACTGAACTCTGCCAGAAAGTTGATTTTTCCAGACTCTAGATCTGTGAAAAAACAAATTCCTGTTGTTTACATCCCTAGTCTACAGTATTTTATTATGGCAACCTGAGAAGATTAATACAGTAATCACTCATTGAGGAATTTAAAAGTGACAATACAGAAAGAATCATAATGAAATGATATATCCATATCTGTAAATTGAAATATTAAATCAACCTTCTTTTACACATTAAAAAATCAATAAAAATAGAAAATACATTGATAAACATATGATATCTAATATAGCTTTAACATTTTACTTGTCTTTCTTATAAACTATTTATGTTGAGATGTGTTTATAGATAATGACCCACCTTAAAATATCTTTGCTGTTTTATAAAGGAAGTAAAATAAACAAATAGAAAGAATATGCGGTTAATTATTTTTTAAATTATAAAATGTAACAATCAAAACAAGAAATAGAGGAGGTTTGAGCTTATTTATTATAGGAATCAGCATTATATTTTAATTTCATCAGCTTTGGCTGATTATAAAATCTTAGTAACAATACATTTTTAATTATATTACTTCCCTATGAAAACATTTTTAGGTAGTCCCCAAATTTTACACATTATATATGACTATAAGGCAGCTTGTGCATAAAAGAGAAATCTTATACAAATCCCTATGAGTATTTTATAATATGTTAACTCTGGAAACAGATTATTCCTGAAAACATGGTATATCTGTCATTTGATTTTTAATTAATTACTTTCAAACATTTCAAATACACATTTTTGAGTGAATTTTCTATTATCTATCATTAGAAAAACTGTAAATATAATTATTCATCCAATTCATTATAAATTATTGTTTGTGATATGACCTATAATCTTCTTGAACTTTCTGTCCATAAAAATAAAATACATGTTTCACTTAGGTATTATTAAAGTATAAACAGCATGTCATATACTTCTTTCCAGCCTTCCATGGAAATTTCTCTTTGAGCACTCTAATCTCTAAATTGTAAATAAATGTAACTGCCTGAAATTTACATTTCCCAGGGACATTTGTTTTTCAAAATGAAGCAAAGCTTTAGTCACTGATTCTCGGAAAGGCATACATATAACTCTCCAGGGACGTCTCAGAATATCCGCAGTAAAAAGCAGGAAGCCTTTTTCTTTTTTATCAATAATATGCCACTGTGACATGATCCAACCCAACTGCTGCTTTAAATAAAAGCTGTGAGGTGGTGCAGGCCTTAGGCAGAGGAAGTGATTGGGGCTGGAAGTGTGCAATGGGAGAAAAAGAGCTTGCTCTTTACTCTTGGGTACAGTTAAAGAAAAATTGATAATAAGATATACAGTTAAACAAAGTCAGTTAAACAACAAAAAACATCTCATCTTTTTCCATGAAAACTGTGATTGTAAATTAGATGCTGCTTTAACTTGCCTTGTAAACAAGAATAACCTTTTTTAAACTGATGATATAATTATATTTATGTACAGCATAACAGTTAGAATGTTTTCAGTTGTAAGTAACCCCTAAATGAAACCAAATGCCAATTGTCTTAAACAATAAAGAGAATTAGCTAGCTCATACAACTGGCAATTACAGAGGTAGGGTGTACTTCATTTTTATTTTGATCTAATTATGTCATGAAAAGCCCAGTTTCTCTCTGTTGCAACTATCAGTGTCCATCCATCTTATTCTAGGGCTTGTTCTTCATTTGGTTCCACAGTGGCTGTGCATGCCGTTAGCTATGCTGTCCAAATCTACAAAGAGCAATCTCCTGTTCTCCAGCCTAGAAACAGAAATTTTGGTTTTCATCCATTGAGGTACTTAAAGATGAACCAGTCCTTGTGACATAGACCTGGGTTATACGTGTTTAGGATAACCAGGGTTCAATGCTTGAAGCTGGGCATGAGGTCAGTCCCATTCTCTCACACATTCTCTGAAAAATAGAACAAGATGGATAGGCCAGCAACCAACTCTTCACCCCATACCATATGCACACTGTAGTTGGTACTACTAAAAAATTAGTTGAGAGAAATAAGTGAATTAAATGGAATGTATTAACATAACTGGATTTTACTATCTTTCCCTGCATAGTGAAAGGTAAGTGGACAGTTTTGATACTTTGTTAATATTTCTGTTGCCAATGAAAATTGTATGTAGATACCAGGTTTAAAACCAGGGCGGACTCTCAACAACATCAAGGGCAAAGTAATTCATTACTACACTACTACTTCATCCTCTCAAAAGTGGAAATATCATCTTCTTGTCAAAGTTGCTGAGAAGATTAAAGGAAACAATGATCCAAAGCACTTCGGCAACTGAAAAGAACCATTTTTAAAATCACACTTTTAAAAAATAGTCAGATACCATTCTGTGAAATCATATAAAAAATGTGTCTTCAGATTTGGTAAAATCAAAACACTCCTATATACAATGATATCACTTTTATGGCAGATTTTTAAATCTGATCACTTGGAAACTAAAGCTCTAAAATAGAACAAAATGACAATAAAGTAGAATACAATGTCTACAATTAGTTTCAAAAGGAATCTTCTGAAGTGCTGCATGCATGAATCGCACACGATTTCAAGAAAATATATCTTGATGGTAAGAACTTCATCTTTTTCATTTGGTTAAAAATGGTCAAATCCAGAGGGAAAATTATGATCATATAGATAGTTACTTTAGAAAAACATATAGAATACTCTTAGAAAGTTTCTCTCTGAACACTCTGATAATTAGACAATATATTGGTCCAATTATTTTGGTTTCCATGTTTTTTCAAGTGTCCTGTAAGCTCTCTTAGCTCTGTTAGATTTTTCTTTACTTTCTCCATTTCCAGATTTAAAAGAAAACTTAAAAAGATATAAAAAAAAGTCCCAGAATAAAAAAGTTATCTCAGAAGATATGAGGATAATCTAATCATATTGTAATTGGCAATTTTTACTCTTTTAAATAAATTCTTAGCTCAGAGTTCATACCAAAAATAGGGAAGAGATTGATTTACCCATACATACAGGTCTTTGTTAAACATTTTAGATGCACATTACTCTGAAAAAAAAATCTATAATTTAATTTTAGCAAATTACGAGTTCTTTGGCCAACACTTTTACAAACAATGTGCTTGATTATCTGTGTTAAAATTTTTTATTGCATATAAATTATATTCATATGTGATAAATAATAAACAGGTCAATTTTCTTGAGGCAATTGAGCAAATATGGCTAAAAGCATGCTCACTTTCATTTTTCATAATTAGACTTCTAACTTCAAGATTACAGCAGCTTTGACATTTTAGAGAATATAGAACTTTCCCTGTTATCTAAAATGCCTCAGTGTGATATGGAGAGAACCTACTTTGTCCACAGATGCTTGCAGTAAGATAGCAAATGCACTCTGACATAATTTGGGATGCTAATGCATGCCTTATTGGAATTAAAAACAGTGTAAATTGTAATTTATAAATTTTAAATTTTAAATTACAAATTTAATACTTTACAAAGTTACACATCTCTAAAACAACAAATGAAGATGAAGCATAACTTTATTTCAGAGATGCCTTCTTTTAGACATGCTGGATAAATGTGCAGTCTAAGAAACATAAAGAAAAGATTTGAATTCTAGCACACTATCTCTTACAAGATGTGAGAAATTGAACAATTTACTAAGCATACCAAATGAAGATAACAGAATGCACCTCACAAGGATGTAATTAGGTTTAATTATATCTAAATATAGACATAGTTAGATGATGATATAGAGAGAGATACAGATACAGACATAGATATTGATATGTGCCCTGGTATACAGTAGATGCATAAAACATAAGAACTACATAATAATTATAGTTTTATTTTGTCTGATAAACAAATATACGTGTTAGAAAAGGCTTTCTCTAAAAAGTGGAAGGAAATAAGGCAAAGCCATCTATACTTCTGTCTTTGAACCATTCTTCCATTAAAGACTATGTTTTTTATTAATAGGGGAATCAATATAGGAAGGCCAATGAGGACTTTTTGATAAAAGCTTCAGTGCATCTCATACTTTGAGAAAGTTTATTTCTGGCACATTTGATTACATTTGCTGTTTAAAGAGAAAAAAGAAAAATATTTTAAATGTTTTTTACTTGAATTATTTTATTTTTGTACTTTTTAATATAAAATCAACTCCACATGTTTTTAAAATTTAGTCCACATCAAAAAAAAATATATGGCTAATAAAAAGATAAAAGGAATTTTAAAATACATTTTTTATGAAACCATTTAAACAAATTATTTAAGAGCACAGATGATTATTTTTTAAAGCACAGATGATAGACCTAGGCTAAAATGGACCCAATCTTAATCTCTGTCTCATTAACATTCTAACAAATTATTTAAACTAAATTGTGTTTTGAAATATTTCGTGTTGAAGTAGAAATGCTCAGCCCAAAAGAAATGGAAAACTGATGCTTGATGTTCATAGAAATTAAAACATATTTTTTTCCTCCAAAGCTTTAAACAAGCTGCTTTTAAGAAAAAAGAATTACGATTTTGCATTTGTGTGATTTTTCTTTAATTTGTTATCAACAGTAGCACCATTTTGCAACAGAATGTGTCCTCTTTTGACCTGGACAGAATTTCTAAAGCTTTCTCAAGTTGAATAAGTTAGAATGCTAAGTGGCATTTATAAGCCAACATCAGACAGAAAAGAAATTTTCCTCTTTCTGTTGGCTCCATCAAAAAGATTATCCGCTACTGCAAAACCAGTCAAGAAAATGAGAATGAATCAAATGCAATTTAACTTGAAACAGGAATGCCTGCACTTTATAAGACTAATTCTAGAAGATGATATTATTTTCATGGAAATTTAATAACTTAATATTTAATGTAACACAGCTTTTATTTTTTTAATATTGAATTTTTCTTTTCCTGAGGAATATGTGAATCCAGTAAGATATAAGTAAATAATGCCATTCCTTTGGGATTTGAATAGACTTAATCTGTAGTTAGTGAATTAATAATGCAGTGATACCAAGGAACATTAGCAAATGCCTTTCTAGTAAAAAAGTAAACATAAGTAACATAATGCCATGGAAATTTAGACAGCTGGTTTGATTATAAGAGTTGGGTGTCAAAATATTGAGTTGCCTTATGGGGATATTTATCTGCCTGCCATTGTTTTGCCATGATCAATTATAAGTGCTTTTTGTAGCTTCAATATAAGGGACAGGTACCCAAGGGATTTAACACCCAAATTGATTAATTCACCCCATCTTTAGCAAATTGCAAGTAAATTGATTTGGCATACATAGCGGGAAAGTCTTAATGCAAATGTGGCCTTCTCTATTTTCCTGTGGAGTCTCTAATTAGAAATGACATTACTATTATATTAGTAAACAAAACCTAGAATAGTCATTTTATCTCCATTTCTGCAGAACAAATATTTTATTCTGCAGTCTCAACAGACTGATGCTGTGTTGGACTCCAAACCCAGCCCTGAGGGACATCATTTCAAAACAGTAAAATCTGCAAAACTCTAATAATAGAGAAGTGATGACTATTCACATCCACCTGGCCGTGAAGCCAATGGGGACACTTTTTTGCTATTCATTGACAAAAAAAATATCTTTTGTTGTTGTTACTGTTGTCATCCTTCATAATATAAGAGACTTTCTTTCCTGCAGTTCTAGGCTCTGATCCTTACACCTACGATCAGAGAAGAAAAGGTTTCTTTTATTTGCAGCTTTGTTAAAAGTAATCCTGGAGAAAGCATTCTGATTGGGATGGGGGAGCAGAGGTCATCTTATGACTTTAAGGAGGGTAGAAGTTTTTTCAAAGGGAAACAATAACCAATTTAAAAAGTTCTTCATACAATGCCTGCTATACAGTAAGTGCTTAATACATATTAAGAGAATATTAGTATAGGTTCTCTGTTAGGAGAATGGGGAATATAGCCATGTGTGGAACCAACAATCAGAAATTTTAGATTTTAATTCCAGTTCTGATGTTAGGAACATAATTTGGGTAAATTGCTTTTTGTTTCAGAGCTTCAAGTTTTTCATTTGTAAAATCATCTTCAAAAATATTTCCTACTAACTGGAGTTTTCCTTGAGAGAGATAAATTTTCTATTTAGCATACAGAGTAGGGCCTGGCCTATTCTATTTAGTAAACACCAATTTGATCCCCTTGCCCCTTTTTTTGAGTTTTGGGATATCAACTCTATTCTCACATAAGTGGTGTGACATTAGGCAGTCACCAAAACTCTTGTCTCAGTTTTCCCACCCATCTAGAGAAATTGCTATTCTTTCCTGACAAGACCATTTTTTAGATGAAACAAAGCAGTGAATGAAATAATACTTTGTGGAGTTAAAAGCTCTTTTAGATACAAGGACTTATTATAGTAGATGGAAATTGTTCCACTTTCACTTTGTCACCAGAGACCTTTTAAAAAGCTAACAATAACTCAGTCAGCAACTGGAAATTATAAACTAAAGTATGCACTCCAGGTTTATATAATTTAATACTATTCTGATGTTATCTAAGATTAATAATAGATCCTAATGTGATTATGCAAATTGGTAATCCTATATAAGTAGATGGTTAATGTGATTGAACCAATTTGTACGGATTAAAAATGATCAGAGGTAAGTACAATCATAGCTAAAGCCTGCAGATGATGCTTCTGCTGGAATCTGAGAAAGCTTTCTCCTAAAATTAAGTGTGCAAGAAGACTTTCAAGTACATGTAGCTGAGCTCTTCATCCATTTTATAGTTCTATATATATGATAAATTATTAATATCTTCCTTTTTATCATATATATGTAAAACAGGAAGGCCTCTTCTTCACAAATAATACTAAAAAAAGAAAAAAGAAACTTTTAAAAAGAGCCTATTTACTATGACAGGGAAGATTTTAGAAATTAGTTATTTAAATAGGACCATAGGGGCACATAAGACTTTTACTTAATCACAATGACTTATAATTTTAAAGCCTATAAGGAAGATGCAGAAACGTATTAAACTAGAATGTTCAAGGCCACATGTCATGATTAACCGTTATTGAGCAAATCTATCTCTCATTTTAAGAATCCTCTTCAAGGAGAATTTTAAAAAGCATCAGTTGAAAGCAGTAAATAATTTATTATGTAGAAGAAGAGATTCTAGAAAAAAAGGAGATACTTGGCAATGAAATTTCATGACCAGGCTTGGTGAATCACAGCCGAAAAGCAAGCTGTCTTCTCTTTTTCAGAATGTTTTAATTATACGAAACATTCTTTCAGGAAAGTATTTCTGTCACTGATCCACTATCCAAGTTACGCATATCACATGAGCTGTCCTTTTATGTATTTGGTTATTTAAACTGCAACATATTTCTCTGCAGCATTCCGTTGCTGAAATAGACCTATACTTAAATTAAAAGGAGGATCAAGTGGGGAGGGGTTTGATAAGTTCACCACATATCCCTAACTGGGAGGCTGCAGACATACAGAGGAGAGACTTGGTGGAATTTGATAGAAAGTCAAAACTGGGCCAGACTCAAAACTTGCCTGAAATTTGAATGTGTACTCCACCTCACATATGGATACCTTGGTAGAATGTAACCTTTACTGGGTCAAGGTGTTTGAGCTCAATCTCTGACCTGTCATTGGCTTACCACAGTTATGCAGATATTGGGGAAATCTCTTAAAAAAGGAAAAAAAAGGAAAAAAAAAAAGAAAAGCCCCCCCCAAAAAAAACAGAACCCCAGAGGCCATACGATGTCAGGGAGACAAATGAGTTACATATAAACAAAGAAAAGATAGCCACGTAGAAACAATAACAACCTCATGTAAACAACGAACACAAATCTGGAATTGCTATGTTATTTAAAATGACTAATTTTCAATCAACCCTATGAGACATTAAAAAAAAAGAAATAAATATAATCCATAATTAAGAGGGGAAGTGCCAGTGAGTATAAACTGTCTTTAAATGGGGCCAAATAATGCGTTCAACAATGCCAAAGATTTTGATGACAAAGATTTCAAGACTTCTATTATAAACATGTTCAAAAGTATAACAAAAAAATATGATGAAAAGACTCAATGAATAGGGACTGAAAAATATATTAAAAGGAAACATGAAATTCTAAAATGAAAAAGTACAATAACTAAAATTTTTAAAAATTACTTGATTGGATTAAAGATGATTCAAAATGTCAAAAGAAAAAATTATAGGTTTGAAGACAGACAAAGAAATATGAAGAAAGAAAAATTATTTAAGGTGAATAACAGAGGCTCAAATCTCTATGATATATATGAAGCCACACTGGGGCACAGTTGCTATATTTTATCAGAATTAACTCATTATTATTCTGAAGTAGGCAATGATAAATTAAGATGCATATTTTAACCACTAAAGCAAACACTTATAAAATAACTTTAAAAATACAGTTTAAAAAGTCATCCGGGGAATTAAAATGGTACATTAAAATATATTTATTTTACACTCACGAAAAAAGAAACAGACAAATAAAAATGACATGAGACACATAGAAAACAACATGACAAATATAAATTTAACCACATTATACATTAAATTCCACATATATGGACCAAATATTCCCATAAAAAGGGAGAAATTGACAGCTGATTAAATAGCAGTTTTCAAATAGATGCTTTCTACAAGAAATACCCTTTAGATTCAAAGATAAATAAGTGGAAAGTAAATGGATAGCAAAGGATACCATGCAAAAAATTGCCATAATGAAATCTGCATATCACATAAAGTATACTCTATAACAAGGTATAATAATAGAGACAAAGAGGAAAATTTTATCAGGCATTTATTACAATTAAATATGTATATGAACTATGAATATTGTTAACAAAAAATGAGGCAAAAGCTGATGCAATTGAAGAAAAATCAAGACAAATAAAAACTGTTGAGAACTTTGATATCCCACTGTCATTAATAGATAGTGAGAATAACTAGGGAGAAATTCAGCAAGGATACAGAGCACCTGAATGAACTCTAAACTAACTTGACCTAACTGATATTTATAAAAACTCCCCAATAAGAGCAGGATACATATTCATTATAAGCATACAAGGTACATTCTCTGGGAGACATCATATGCTAGGCAATAAAACAAATTTTTGTAAATTTAAAAGTATTGAAACTATTCAAAGCATATTCTCCCACCCTGACAGAGATAAATTAGAAATTAAAAAGAACTATCCATGTATGTAGAAAATAAGGAACATACTTCTAAATAAAATTTGTCAAGGAAAAAATAAGGGTAATTATAGAATATTTTAAATAAAATGAAAATTGAAGTACAATATATCAACATTTATGGAATGCAATTAAAGTAATGATTAGAGAAAAATTATAGCTATCAATTCCAATAGTAGAAAAAAATGATGTTAAATCAATAATTTCAACTTCTGCCTTAAGAAACTAGGAAAAAAAGCAAATTAAAGAAATTAGAAAGGAGATAATGAAGACTACATTGGGAACCAATGAAATAGAAAAAAAACAATAGGAAATAATGGAACCAAGAGAAGTAAGAACTATGAGACTGACAGAGATCAAAGGCCATTCATAATCTAAGGCTACACTAGGGACCAGGGTATTTTAAGGTACCTGTAGCGGCAAGAGTTTGCTGACATTCACTGTGGGTCTCTGCATTAACAGGACACAGTGACTCTGTCATTGTGTGTTTTTTAGCACATCACTTTATTAATATTCCAACTAAAAACCAATAATCCTTCTCTCCATGCCTTCAGTTTTAAGTCCATAAGGAAGGAATCTAAATGGCTCTATTTGGTCTTCATCATCTCGGCTGTCACTATAGCTTCCTAGGCCACCACCCAGAAATATCACTGTCTTTTTTTCCATGAATAGGAAGGAAAGAAACCCAAAATAAAGGCTTGGACAAGATAGACATTTCTCCTGCATTAAAGCCTTGTGGAACTGGTTTACAAGAGCCAATTGTGTGTATCTCTTCCCAATTCCACATTCAGTAACGTCATATGTCATGTTGATATCTTGAAATCAGCGAGGGTGGTAGTACTTACCTTACAAAAACTAAGAAAACTACAAATCAGGGCACTTTTACTCAGGGAACTGATAGTTAAATATTTACCAGCATACCACCGGGAGTGGAGAGGCTCTCCAGATCGGCTTTGTCAGTTGCACTGTATCATGGTACCAGTATTATTTTTATATTGCTTTCCCGAAGTTACAAGATGGTCCAAGATATTTGTTGGGGTGCTAGTCATTGCATTTTTATTCCACAAAGCAGTAAGGAGGAAGAGGAGAGTTGAAGGGGACCACTTTTAGTCAAAACCAACAGAAATTCCACACAACACTGATTCTTCCATCTCATTGTTCAAAAACCAGTCAATGGCCACACTTACATGTAAAGGCCTGGGACTTGTGTCAACATTTACAGCTAATGTTGTGGCCGCCAGCCCCCAAAAGACATACCCACCACCAGAACTCTCAGTGAGTTATAGGAATCACACTCTTTATTCAGCCAGCTGGGTCTGCCAGGGTTACACAGACCCAAATTAAGCAGCCCCGAAATGTAGAGGTTCAGGGTTTTTAAGCCCCAAATCCCATTCTTCATTCTGTCTGAACACAAAGGTCTATTTTTCTTCTATTCACTACCTGTCAACCCACTGGTCAGGTGTGCAAGTGGGGGTACAGAAGCAGAAAGCTTGTTAGAATGTTATGTTTCCATAGTTAGTAGCCTGTGTTCCTATGGCGATAGCCAAACAGTAATTTCTACAAATTAATTTTTAAACAGTAATTCTCCAGCTAACACACTAATGGTTAGGGTTTTGTGATTAAGTCAGGATATGGATATATTTGGAAGCAATTAGAGTTTCTTAAATCAATAATCATTTAAATTGATCATCTTTCTGTCAGTCAGATGTTCACCACTATACCAGGCAGCTGTAGTAAACAAGCAAAAAAACAAACAAACAAACAAACAAAAAAACCACCTATAATTCTTCTTATATCTGCAGGGGATACGATTATGTAGTTTCTCTCAGAAGAAGGCTGAAAATAGAGATGCCCCAGGACTAGCCACCCCAAGACAGAGAGGTTGCAAAATAAGTCAGAAGTTAGTAGTATGATGAGGAGTGACAGGGAATTGATGAGATAAACTTTGCTTTTATTTTTGTTTGCACTGAAGGTGTAGTATAAATGACCATAAATCTAGGTTTTCTAGGGGAAAAAAAGTTATTACAGACTACAGTCATTTGAGGAGGATGGTAGGCAGAATAATGACCTTCCAAAAACACCCACCTCATAATTCCCAGAACCTGTGAATTTGTTACATTATATCGCAAAGGGAAATTAGCTTGCAGGTAGAATTGTTTGCTAATCAGATAACATTAAAATAAGGCGATCATCCTGGATTATACAGGTGGGTGTAATATGATCACAGGGTCTAGATCAGAGTAGTAATGATGCCAGCAGGATTCTGCAACCCCTCCCAGTTCTTGTCTATGCACCCCTTCGTTTGTCTTCATTAGTCAGATTCTCTTGACTTCTACCCTTTATAGAAGTGCAACCATTAACTATAGCACTTTCTTGAGCTCTGTGAGTTATTCTAGCAAATTACTAAACCTAAAGGGATTGCAAAATCTCTGAACTTATAGTCAGTTTGTCAAGTAATGCAGGTGCCCTGGGACCCACATGCAGCTAGCATCTAAAGAGAGGGCAGTTTTGTGGAGGACTGAACCCTTAACTAGTGAGATCTATGCTAACTCTGGGTGGTCAGTGTCAGAAATGAATTTCAGTACATTCAGTTAGCACTGAAACATAGTACTACCAAAGAGTTTGAACAAAATAGTATCAAAATGAAAATCATGTTTTGTAAATTCTCATTGGACATTTTCATAAGCTATTCTAGTTAGAAGTGGAAGATGGAAGCCAAGGCCAAAAAAAAAAGCAAGAGCTTTTTAAATGTGAGATGATCAAGGCCTATATACCATACTTCTTAGATACCAATTTAGATTCTGTAGGATACATCTTTCTCTAAGGCTATGAGCCACTTTTTTATCCAAGCCTCTAGGACAACTGTTTTTACATGAACACAATGTAAAAAAAGTGCTTCACCTCATGCTATGTTTCACACTTAATCTTTCATTGCACTGGCTCCTGACTCCTGATAGTTAAATATTCAGAAACACTCAGAGCCAGTTGTTAAATTATTGGTAGGCTTCGGTAGGAGGATTTCCATAACATACTTAAAGCAAAAACAACCAATGCTATATTTTAGGGCTTTTTCTTCTCTTTTCCCTTCTATCCTTTCCTTCTTTCCCTCTCTCACCCTTATTTCCTTCCTTTTGTTCTTTTATTTGGAAAGCCAATTGATCAGTCCACCACAGCTCACACCTCTCACCTTATGTTGCTCTTCTGCCTCCTAGCTGCATGAGAAGGTCCAACTCCGTGGATGAACAACTTGAAAAAAAAGAGCAGCCAATGCTCATGGGTGAATATTTTACCAATGGGAAACAAAATCCAGTGATGTATCCTTTTATTTATGCATTTTTTATTGAATAGATTGAGCTGAAATGCACCATACATATGCCCTGCTTAACAACATAATTCAATTGTGAAAACAATGGCAATAAGTAAAACATCTCTTAAACAGAAATATTTTCTATTAATTGTAATTGACAAAATGATGAATTGCCATTCAACCTGTTACCGTATTTTTTAAGATAAATATGTAACAATTAAAAATAAAGAATAAAAATTATATAAATGACAACAAATGGGTAATGAATAGAGTTTTACATATAGTGCAATGTAATAAAGATTTGTCTTACTTGCCAAGGAAAAAGAGAAGACTTGATAGTGGATTTTAGTGGAAGACACATATGCGGAAGTCATTCTTGGGGAAGGATATTTTTTTCTGCATTGTTTTCTTTAGGAAATTTCAACCTTATTGGAGCTCGGTCTGCACTTGACCTATACTGAATAAATAAAGCTAAACAGAGACACTACTTTTAGGCCAAAATGAAGACTAATTACAGGATACTGCAAAACATGTGGAAATAGTACAGGTATATGACAGAACGCTCAGGTCTACAAGAGGTTACCTTTTCATTCTGTTCAGTTGGCATATAAATATAAAGTAAAATATTTTAATCTTATTCAAATATAGTACCCAATTCAAATTTATTTTCTATTGATATTCTCAGATTAGCAATTGCCATATCAAGCACATTTACAAATGTGTTACTGCCTGAAACCATAATGTCAAAATTTTAATTCTTATCGTATTTGTTTATAAGGTAGTGTGTAAGAAGTTGTTAAATTAGAACAACAAAAATTATCCAAATTGTGGTATATTCTTTAAGAGCTATTATGAGGAACAGTAAGTGAACATTTACTGAGCAGTCATTACCATGAACTAAGTATGTAGTGTGGTTTATATGAAGACAATCCCATGAGGCTGAGCCATCATTAATGATCAGTCCAAGTGGTATCCAGGCTTCTTCATGTTTTCTCTCCCTCGATTCCTGCTTCAATTTAGTTTTCCTTCATTTTTCCATTCTTAAAATTATATTGCCCAATAAAGTATTAGCAGATAAACTTTGTTCCTGGTAAGTTTTCTAAGGACTCAACAAGAAGGCTTGGTCTAGTATAATTGAGACACGTTAATGTTTTATTTGAAATCAGTTTGCTAAATAAATTATTTTCTAAGTGTCAATGTTATAAATAAATGGTTTAAGCATTTTTCAGAAGAAATAAGAAAAATAAGAAGAGCTGATTTTATTACATTATTAAAAATGAATGAGCTATATCGATATCCATAACTATATATTTATAAGCTACTGCCTGAAACTATATTGTCCAGATTGCAAGACTGAGAATGAAAAAAAGAAGAAAAAAGTAGCCTATGACTGTTTTCTCTAGGAGCTGACCTGACACTCAAGCTAAACCATCGTGTTCTCCAACACAAAGCATCTCACAGATCAACATCAGAATATGTCACTCTGTGATCATACTAGAAAAAGACAAATCCATTTTCTTTAGACCACATCAACTTTATGTCAGAGCACAAACAAACTAACAAAACCTACAGATGTATTATTTACAAGTTCCTATTTCCTCTATGTCTAGGAAGTGCCTGGCAAAATGCCACCTTTGTTCATGTACCTTAAAAACCCTAAACACCACTTGCCAGGTAAGTCATTGATCTTAGATGGAGGTTCTCTGCAGAGCAGCAATTAGAATTAAACTTTCCTTCTAGGTCTGAGCTCAGGCTCTTGTGTTTTGAGAGGTATGTGTATGTATACATGCCCAAGCTTGCCCTTGCATACATTACAAGAAAGTGAACAAAGCTCAAGCTACTTTAAGTCGCCAGGTACAATTTAGCCCCAGGAAATAGAATTTATCAAATACACTCTTTTCCGAAAAGAAGCCACAGCATTTCGAAAAAGTTAAGTTAAACTTTAGACTCAAATATACAACCAGAACTCTTATTGTAGCTTTTTGGATAAATTTTCCCCAGATATATAAATTTCTGTAGCAGTTTTCTCAGTTCTTCCTTGTCTCCAATTTCAGCCAAGTAGAGGAAGAGAAAAATCAAAGAATGAGACCTTTATTTCTTTATTTCTTGTGATAAAATTTAGTCCTCTTAACAGACAAGTTTCTATCAACTGTGTTGGATTAATTCATTTTCCTAAATAGACTGGGCTGGCAGAGAAGAAAGGTGACTTACCCAAAGTCACACAAAGTGTTACGAAGTGAAATTCACAGCTCTTCTATAAAAGAAATAAAAAATATCCCTTTAAATACTCTGCTCCCTTGTTCTGACCAGCACAAATTATCTCCTTCCATAGTCGATGTATTTTTCACTGCTGGTGAGTCAGATTATTTTTTCAAAAACAAAAAAAGTTAAAAGTGCTTTGCAATTTCAACTGCCAGACATGATGCTAGAAGCTAAGAGTCCTCAAGGGTCTTCCCTTTAGTAGAGGAAGAGAGAAAAAAATCAATGAGGATTACACTATGTGACAGTCAAGGAGCCTAAAGAGGAACAATGTAAATAAGTGGTTGTGTTGGGCAGCGAATGGACATGCTGAAAAGTGACAGGGTCAAGCTTGGCTTGGTATGCAGTGGTTAAGAGTAGTGACCCCAGAATCGAGCTGCCTGACTTGCAATCCTGGTCTCTACTGCCAACCATGTAACCTTGGGCAAGTTTCCGGCTTTTGCTGAACTTATATTCTATTAAGAAAATAGAGAAAAACAATAAAATAATAAATAGGTAAATAGTAAATATTTTTAATTGAGGAGCCACATAAGAGGGTGGGGAGTGTTAAGGTTTAGATTCTGGGTTGCAACAGTAAAGGGGATAATTATTAGTCATTGAAAGGGTACTCATTGAAAAGGTGATATTTGAACTTTAGGATAATGCATTCCAGACCCAGGAAACAGGCAGTGTAAAAGCAATTAAAGTGGAGCTTAGTGAGTGAGGGGGGATTAGTAGGAAGTGAGGCCAAAGGGACCACAGAAAGCCAAGTCTTTTATGACTGTTCCAGACAGAGTAAGAATATGAGAAGCCATTTAGGACTTTGATCAAGAAGATGTGATGTGCCTTTTAGCAAAATTAGAAGAGAAATCTAATTGAATCATAACTGATAAGTAACTCGAAAAATTCTGATAGGTCACTTTGTGATTCTTAACATATAATTCAAGGGTTTGAAATAGTAAATATCATTGTTATAAATGCACTCCTTTCATCCATCTCCATCTACCTAATTATGTGAACATTTTTTACTAGAACATTTTTATATTTTTATTGATATATATGCTGAAATAAAGATGCAAAAATGTTCTAGTATTTTTGTTCAGAACTGTCTTTCCAACAATAAGCAAGTCATCCACAGGCTAACTGTAAAACTAATTGCAAAAGAAAAAACACATAGTTGCATCCAATTCCCAGAAATCTCAACATTTATGTTTTATAGTCTGAACTGCAGATCAAGAGCAGCAGCTAAACTTTAGGGCAGTACAAACTTTGGGAACTAAATTTGGGGATCTTTTAAAGTAAACGAGTTTAAGCTCTGACATAGAGCAAAGTTGCATAGAGTTGCTACTAGTGAAAGGAAAATGAAATGACTTGGCAGCTAGCATTACTTTCAAATTCCATCGAAGCCACAGAAATAGAGTGAAGTAGAATTTCAAATGTTATCTGAAAAATCTTCAAATGGCATATTTGATATGATCTTTTGTGGTATGGGTTCATACACATTTTTTTCAGTACTCATAATAACTTCTTTTCTGCACTCATATGAGTCTTTTTGTCAAAAGATAGAATCACTGGTCAAATTTGCAGCATATCTCTCTTCATGAAACTTGGCAGTGGGTCCTGCCCCATTTAAATCACAAGAACTGAAAAGGAAAATTTTTCCTCTCCCCTCCCTCCCAAAATCATGTTTTATTTCCAGAAGTAGGATAATGAACACTGAGCAGGCCAATGAAGAACACTAAGCATCTACTACCTGTGATCAAAAATTTCATATCTTGATTATATGTACATATCTTGATTATTTATATACACATTATCTTGATCAAATATATGTATATATATCTTATTCACATGGAATAATGTTTTATATGTTTTATAACTTATATATGTACATATATGTATGTAAGTTTGTAGGTACGTATGTAGTATAGTTTTACTCACATAAAAATATTCATTTAACAAGCATTTGATGGGTGACTATTGGTTTGGTTTTACTTAAAATTTCAGTTTTGAAGTCAGGAGCATGTAAAGCAAATGTGTAGAGACATAGGTTCTTTTAATGTGGTGGTGATTTCTTAGGTTTTTCGACCTGACCCTGTGGAGTAAATGTCACAATCAACAACCATATGCATGGTTTATTTTAGGAGTTTATAGAAGAATATCAGAAAAGCATAAAGGAAGTGTATGAATGTCCCTAGCAATGAAGAAGTAAAATAGCACATACCAATATTCTCTATAGTGTTAGTCTAATATTGTGGATTTTTCAGTGAGAAACAGCATTTAAATGAAACCAAGTTAGTACATTAAAATAAAAGTGAAAATAGGCAGTTTAACAGCCAGAAAATTGGTAAAAATGATGTTTCAACATTTCTCATTGCAAAAACTAAAATTAGAAAAGATTAAATAGGTTAGAGAATGCCTTGACTATGTAGCTTGGTTGTTCATAGCAGATACTATAGTTCCAACACTTGTAATTATAGTGCTTGATAAACACTAATCTATTTTAAAACTGTCATAAATTAGTTTTGATCTCCAAATGTTTATATACATTAGGTAGTGATATATCTTAAATCAACTATACAGAGTAAATGTAAGGTGTCATTTGTTGCTGGAGGAAATGTGATAAATTGGGGGTGAGGTGGTAGAATTAGAAAGGATTGAACAAGAAATCAGAAAATCGAATCAAATCTTCCCCAGCCACTATTGACCTTGAGCTAGTTATTGACTTGCAATTTTCTCATCTATTTTTTAAAAAAACGTTGGTCTGATTCCAAGCTCTACCTCAGGCAACTGAGCCTAGTTTTTTCACAGTAAAATGAAGATAAACATTCCTACTCCAAAAAGTTTTGGTGAAGATTAAATAAGATCCTATATGTGAAAAGTGTTACAGAACCAATAAAATATTATATGAAAATTCATTTGCTTTGCTAAAAGAATAACCAGGTGTTGCCTCTTCTGAGAAGCCTTCTTTGGCTCCAAGACTGGAGTATTCCCATATCATCCTCTGCTTACCCTCAGAAGGAAAAATAAAAAAGAGAGATTTGTAATCTGTTCAAATAGATCTTAAAGAATAAGAACATGAGGTATAACCTGTCTGGGTATTAAAAGCTCCATGTGTCAGATAGAGGGACAGAATTAGAATAACTCATTATATTTCTTCATCTTCACAATCACTTTGTTCAGTTTTCTTTAGAATATACTTTTTAAATGAAGGAATATGTATATATTCAAGTGCAACATGGAGGAGAATAGCAAAAGAAGAGGTGTGTATTGTAAAGAAAAGCGGGCCACTGCCAAAGAACTTTAAACCAATAAGGAGAAATGCAGTATGTATGTTACTCTAGGGTATATGTATTTAAGAGAAAACCCACCAGGGAGGAAAGAGTTCAGCTTAGAGATAAGTGGTCATATAAGCTTAAACTAAGGTTCTGGTGAGTATGATGATGGGGGCAGGAGGTTGGATTAAATCAACGTATGGGAGATAAAGTCTGCAGGTCTTGATAATAGGAGAGAAGGAAGTAGGAATAGAAGAACTTTAGGTTTATAAATTGAGTGCCTGAGGAGTTGAGGATTCCAGAAAAATGAAGAAGGAAGATGAGACAGAGGGAGAGAAATGAGTCAGTGTAGTTGAGTTTCCCTTTGAAGTACTTGAAAAAATCTTAGGAAATGATGTGTATTTGAGTTATCTAATATTAGCAGAAGTCAAAGTAATGAAAATAATAATAAGCTCATCTTAGTTTAAAGAAATGGAAGTGCATCAAGGACTGAAGTCCAGAAAAAAGTAAAATTTAAAAGACAAGAAAAGAATGCTACAATTCAGTATGCATTCCCCTATACTAAATGCGCTTGCTGTCTGCACTGCTGGGTCTTTAAAATTCATATATATCAACCTTCTGAAGTCATGAAATCAATTTCTGGATTTGAAGTTTCCCTGTGACAGAGGAGAAAGAATGTCTTGGGCAATGAAAACCTGTGGTTCTGTAATTCCCCCAGAAGAAAATTCTTTTGATGTGAGGTTGAACCATGACAGAATTCAAAATATAATTCTTAAATCCCCAAAGTGTTACTAAAATCTTATACAGGTTCATTTCCAAGATATACTATGCTGATACACATCTATTCCATCAAAGATAGATAACTTTTCTTTTCTACAAAAAAATGAACAGATCAATTAAATTTGGTGTTATTTTTCAACAAAAATAGAGACACACACAGGACTGTATGTGAATGTCTAAACAAAGTTTATTTAAATCTCTTTTCCTCTAAGTTGATAAGGATTATGAGGATGTTTGTTTATGATGCGATGTCTAGAAGAAAGTAATAAAATTTGAGTAGAAGCAAAGTTTTCCTTTCCCTGGTTTTAGAGTTATCCTTATCACAACAGGTTTTGAAGTGATATAGACAGAATTTGAATACAATCTCCACTTTATTTGAAACAGAATGACCGTGAGCAAAACACTTGACCTATCTGTAACCACATTCTTAAAAGAGAGAAGAATAATAGAAATGTTGGGTGTACTTGACTTCTGTGATATCAGGCCACATGAGATAAAAAATTTACACTTGTAATGAAATCATAACAGTATCTACAATTGAGAATATTTTCTACTGTACATATGTTGTTAATTTAAAAAGCAGTCATATGTTATTGGAGAAAATGCATCTTAGATGATTAATTTTCTAACTGAACTGAAAAGCTATTGTTAGAAAACTCTAGCAAGGGCAAAATGAAATACCATTCTGTAACCTTATAGTTGGAATCCTATTTTAGCAAAATGTGTTGTCATTTTCAGTTACCAAATGACTTGTAGTTCACATATAAGTTGACTGTGCCTACTTATATTTGCGTTGCTTTCACATAACCAAGGTAGTGTTATCCATATATTTCTGCTCAGTTTTCTTAGTAATATGGAGTTTTAAATGTATTATTTCTGTTCTTCATGGGTGCTTATTACTACAGTTCCATTAAAAGCAGGAAATAATAAGTTACCAAATGTGCTTTCTCTTCATGATAAAACTTGGCAAAGGGAGAAGGGAGTTATACCTCTTCCGACTCCTCAAGATATCATTTGAATAACAGAAGGATGAGATGAAGGGAACTACCTCATTTATACTGTTATGTCAAAGCATGTTCCTAAAATGGAAAACTTGAGGTAAACCTTTTGGACAAGCATTCCCACTGACCCAATTATCTCACTCATCTGTGTGCCCTTACATTGAAAGCAATCTTTACCAAACCCCAGCTTTGTGCCAAGCACGAGGTTAGTTGTGTTTTTCTCAAGTGTAAAG
The DNA here is from genome assembly GCA_030015415.1 of Cynopterus sphinx. Taxonomy (NCBI): domain Eukaryota; kingdom Metazoa; phylum Chordata; class Mammalia; order Chiroptera; family Pteropodidae; genus Cynopterus; species Cynopterus sphinx. The sequence goes on from CM057383.1 coordinate 133,254,565, forward strand.
CTTGCTTAGGATTCAGGAAAACCAATAACTCGGTTTTCAAGGAAAAATAAAACAGATATTGATGAGGTTCAGTTTCTTTATCTCTACAACAGGCATACTATTAATTCCTATTTGTAACTGTTTCAAGATTGTGAAAATACAGTGAATTAGTGACCAGGTAAATGCTTTGTAAGCAATAATTTAGCCAGGTTATTTTGCAGAATCCAGAATTGTATATTTTATTACGATGATCCAGGGTCCTTTATCTCAGTAGGTGGAGTAGGTTTTGATTTTCTAAGATTTCTTTCTATAAAAGATTTTTGTAGAAAAGTTTTGCCATTTCATTGTCGTAATTTATTTTTCAAAGTCAAGTCTATTACATATGACATGTACTTTATAGAATATTTTGAAATAACAGAAAATCCTCTTCTTTCCAATCTATCACTCTCAGTTAATTACTGTTATTATTTTGATTAATTCTTCAGTTATTCCTCCTTTATGGGTCTCACTGAGGGAAAGGGCTCCTGAATTTTGAATTAGAGTCATTGTGTTTTCCATTCTTTGCAGAAATGTTAGAATATTTATAAAGTACAAAGACAAAAAGGTTCCACTTCTAACACCACCAATCTGTGTTAGTTACTGTTAATATTTTGCTAAACCTCCATTCAGTTTATGACTTCCTGATAAATCTCACCTGAGGAAAAGGACCCCTGCAGGCAAGAGGACTCTAGTCACCAGCTCTAGCCCTCTGTTAGCTGCTGGTGGGGGTAGAGAGGAGGATCAGAAATCTTCAAAAAGCAGAAGCAGCAGCCGTCTTTATAGCCCCAAACCTTCTTTATAATCCATTTACCTCTAAAGAAACTTGCAAGGGCATTATGGGGCCAGAATGTATTCCTGAACGTTGCTCATTTGCACTACCTATGCACCTGAATTAGAAAGACTGTTATGCATTTCTAATTAGAAAAATACTTTTAATTCCCTCTCTTTAAGCCCTGTTATCCAAACTGTTTAATCAGGTGAGGAACAACTGCCTGGGACTCTAAAGCCAGACAGTCTTTCCCAGTGAATCGGCCTCATTTCCTGTCTCGTACACCCATTCAGTTACTGGCAGATTAGATGTCTCTATACCCCCACCCTCCCCATCCCCCAGGAAAAAGTAAATAAAACATCCACTGGGGGCGAATGTGCAGCCAGATTAGTGCAGCCTATTGATCAGAGCGCTCCGGGCCATTGCTGGGCAACCCTAGCTGTCCCAGAGCCGCCTTTCTCACGAGTGACAATGAGCCCTCTGGGCTCTGGAGCAGGTGTGCTGAGTCAAACCGGCTCCAACACGACTTGCCTCTCAAGGGACATCACCCCCGATGCTCACTCCTCACTCCCAGCTTTCAAAAGGGGCCTGCCTTTTTAGTCCACTTCTGTCTGTCGCCACAAGGGAGGAAGGCCCAGCATGCAGGTTCCGCAGGAGGCAGGAGAGTGAGACTGTGAGAGAAGTGTGCTGGCTGGGAAATAACTGGCTATCGCTGTAGGAACACAGGCTACTAACTATGGAAGCATAGCATTCTAACAAGCTTTCTGCTTCTGTACCCCTGCTTGCACATCTGACCAGTGGGTTGACAGGTAATGAATACAAAAATAGACCTTTGTGTTCAGACAGAATGAAGAATGGGATTTGGGGCTTAAAAACCCTGAACCTCTACATTTCGGGGCTGCTTAATTTGGGTCTGCGTACCCCTGGCAGACCCAGCTGGCTGAATAAAGAGTGTGATTCCTATAACTCACTGAGTTCTGGTGGTCTGTGTGTCTTTCCGGGGCTGGCGGCCACAACAGAAGGAGCCCGGCAGGCGAGAGCATGAATTCAGCCCTGCTGGGGCCAGGAGCGTGAGGAACCTGAGCCAAGGGGCGCTCTGGGTCACCAGTGGGGGCATAGGCATTGCAGCTGCTTGGTCTCCCGCCTAAGTGAAAAGAAAAAAAAAAGTGCTTCTGTGATTTGGAATCTGATATATTTCAGGAGAAGCTCTGTCTTTTTCTGGTTGTCTCAGCCAGCACCCCTTGGAGAAAGTGTTCTGACAGCTCCCGGTGCGGGGACCAATGGCTTTCCCTTCCAAAGACATGCTTCCCTCCTGTCCTAGCAGTAGTGGACAGATAAATTCAGGTGACTGGGAGACCAAAATTAACAAAAGGGAATCAGAGATAAAGAAGAAATTGTCATCAAGCAATGTTCTCAAACTAGAGCTATCTCATTCTCAGGGTGTCTGGCCCTCTGACTAGTGTCTAACATTAGGGTGTAGGAAGCCAGAGAGTCAGACTGGCCACTGAAAATTTGGAGGCAATGAATAAAAAGTACTTGGACCCCTCCACTCCCTCAAATGACCTGTTTTAATACCTTGGGTAGGTTAGTTGGTGAGAGAATGCACACATTTTCATTTGGGAGACCTCAGAACTGGACTAATTTTAAAGGATCACATGAAGCAATGCAAAGTTAGAAGACACTGTCTGAATGCTGGTGCAGAGACCTAAAGTCCTCTTTACTCCATGCTCTCTTTTTACCTGTTTGTTTTGTTTTGTTTTGTTTTGTTTTATGGTGTCTAATCTCCTATTAAATGGACATAATAATTTGATTTCAAATATCACACATTTAATTTTTATTTCATTTCTTATTTTACTTCTTCAATATCATTTATTTTGTTGCCACCTCTTTTCTGATCTTACCTATCTCTGTCTCTGCATGTATGCTACATACTTTTTCCATTTAATTTGTTAGAAATTTTATAATAGTTATATCTGATTAGTCCAGTTTTGGGGGTAATGGTTTTTTTTGTAACTGGCTATTTTACCTCTCGAACTTTATACATTGTGCGCCTACTTTGTCTTGAAATTTTTGATTCTATAAAAGACATTGATATTACAGAATAATAGAATCTGAACTAAAATATTTACATCTTAAAAAGGACATGTCTCCATTAGATCAGAAGATTAGGGCACTGAGTTAATTTGATTTGGAGTTGAGGCTAGATCTATATGCATTGTAGTAATTTTGAAAGTAGGATAAGGTCTTTCTCTTTTCAAAAGCTTGTAAACTATGTCATGGAAAAGTTCTATCAAAATGCATCTAAAAATGGAAAAAATGGTGACTCAGTGCCATGTGGTTCCTAGTCTAGTTCTGGGGTGCTCTACCTAGTGAGGAACATTTCTATGCTGGTCTCAGGCAGAGGATGACATAGACAATTTTGAGGAAGTCATTCCAAAGCCCTGACCTTTCTGAAGCAGAGCCTGGCAAACTTGATTTCATTGATCTAAAGGCAGTTCTCTTTATGGGAAACTAGTTTAAGGTACCATGCTTGCACAACATCCTGAATAAACTGGTTCTCACTTCTGTATCATGAAGTCTTCACAAGTATGCCATGAATTTCTGACTTACAGAAATGTATTTTTGCCATATACTATTGCAAAGATATGTGAGGAAAGAAAAAGAAAGTATGCTAGGTAGATTAGAGAATGGTGTCTATTTTGCCACTAAAGACAGGAAAACCTATGACAATGTTTCAAATCCACCTAAAAGAAAGAACAGATGTTTACTTTAAGAACTTTTAAAAATGAATATATGAGGGACTGGAATTTAGAATAAATGATTCAAGCCCAAACGAAATTGAAAGTCAACCAAGTGAACAGTACTCACACAGTGAATGCTTTCATTGGTATGTGACTTCTCACTACCATTAGGTAATGATTGCATTGAAATTACTTCTGACTTGTTTGCTGTGGCTTTGGAAATGTTTTAATCTCTTCAAGTGTGCTCTTAAGAACAAGGTATTGGAAACCATGTGGATACAGGATTATGCAAAGTGAACTCAAGCTGCTTTATAATACCCGAACTACAGCTTTCTGTTAAATATTTATTTTACTTTTCAGAAATTCTCATGGGTTAGAAGTAGAGATTATGCCAATCCAGCCATATTATGTGAAAAAAAAGTCCTCGGAGCATTTCTGGAAAAAATGTTCCCCTGCGGGTGTTAGAAAAAAATCACACCACTGGAAATTGCACCAGCAGTTAGTTTGAAAAACCTATCTTCAGGAAAGCCAAAGTCACAGAACCAAACTTTAGGAGGGGACAGGTTCAAGTTATTTAGACAGACAATGAAGGCATAAAAATGACCTTAGACAGATGGCCAGAGAAGAGGGAGTAATAATACTGTTTACTGGTAATACTGATGGCTATGCTGAGAAATCACAACTATTACAAATTCTCTGATGATAAGAGGAGCACTTGGGCTTGAAAGAATGCTAAAATAGCCCTCTTTGCCATTTCCCAGACCTGAGCAAGGACTAGAGTCAAGATGCCTCCAATAAATTTGTCTAAAATTTCCAAGAGTCTCTGTTGAAGTTTTTCATTGATATAGATTTAGAATTTTCCTTTTCCTCCCTCCCCCCCACCAGAGCAGATTTTCCAATTACTTATTGGGTTCAATATATGTGACTTAAGAAACCCCTCCTCTTCTTCCTCGCCAGGCAACTACTAATCTGCTTTCTGTCAAAATAGATTAGTTCGCGTTTTTTTTTAAAAAACTGTATGCAATAGAATCATACACTACGCATTTTTTTTTTTTTTTTTTGGTCAGGTCTCTTTCACTCAACAAACTTATTTTAATATTTAACCATGTTATTCTGTCTACCAATAAATCATTTTTTTGTTTTAATAGCTAAGCGATACTCCCTTAGGGATATACCATAGTTTAATTATCTATTCACTCATTGATGGACATTTGGATTGTTTCCACTTTTGCAGCTACTACAAATTAAGCTGCTATGAATATTCTTATACAATTTTTGTGTGTTAAATACCCATATATCTTTGCCAATCCAGCAGTAATTGGTGAAACATAGATAAAACTATTTTGCGTTTTTATTGGATTTTTTTCTTATTTTTAAAAATTCTTTACATATTCTGTACACAAGTTCTATAGCAGATATATATACTATTTAAATATTTTTCCCAACCTATAACTTTTCTTTCAATTTTCTTCTTTAGAAGAACAGATATTTTTAATTTTGATGAAGTCCAATTTATTATTTTTTCTTATATAGATGTTGTTTTTGGTGATATATCTCAGAAATACTGGTCTAACCAAATGATAGATTTTCTCCTATGTTTTATTCTAGGAATTTTATAATTTTATTTTTAGGTTATTATCAATCTTGAGTTAATATTGTATGTCATAGAAGATACAGATTTCATTTTTTTGCATATGGATACCCAACTGTTCAGGCTTCAATTGTTGGAAAAATTATTTTTTATTCATTGCAATGTCTATACACCTTTGTAGAAAATCAATTTACCATATGCTTATAGTCTACATTGTATTCTATTAATTTGCCTATTTTTATGCAATGGCACTCTATTTCAATCATTGTAGCTCTAAATAAACCTCGAATTCAAATAGTATAAAGCTCCAAAATTCTTGCAGTTTTTCAAGACTATTTGGGGTATTCCAGATTTTCTGCATTTGTACATATATTTCAGAATCAATTTATAAACTTCTACAAAAAATTCTAGTGGGAATTTGTTTGGAATTTTATTGAATCTATAGATGATTTTTAAAAGCAACATCTAAACATATTGAATCTTTTAGTCAATGAACATGGTGTATCTCTCAATTTAGGGTTTTTATTTTTTCCATCTTTCTCAGTGACACATTGCAGTTTTCTATTCCAGGCTTAGCACATTTTTGGACATATTTGTCTTAAAGTTTTTCATGCTATTAAAATGCTATTGGATTTTAAAATTTCAATTTCAGGTTGTTTGTTGTTAGTGTATAGAAACACAGCTGATTTCTGTATGTTCACAGTATGACCTGCAACCATGGTAAACACACTTATTAGTTCTAGTATCTTTTTAGAGATAGTAAGATTTTCTACACATTCAATGTGTTGCAAATATAGACGTTCATTTCTTCCTTTCCGAAATGTTTTTATTTCCTTGCTGTATAGCCTTGACTAAGCCTTTCACTTTAGTATTTCATCAATTTAAATTTGATTTAACAGGTGAAAATCAATTAATACATTTCATATTTTCATGAGTTAAGAATAAGGTGGCACTCTGACTTGTTTCTGATCTCAGGGAGAAAATACTCAGTCTTCGAATACTCAGTATGATGATAGCTGTGTGTGTGTGTGTATGTGTGTATAAATTTTAACATACAGATGTTCATTCCCTAGCTTATTGAGAGGTTTTGTTTTCATTTTAAAAAAAGGATAGATATTAGGTTTTGTCAAATGCCTCCTTGTAATTATATGTAATTCTTTCTTATTCTGGATGTAATTTGCTTTTCTTTTTCTAGCTCTTAAAGTAGATGTTGATGTCACTGTTTTGAAACCTTTCTTAACTTTTCTAATATAAGTGTTTAGTGCTTCAAATTTCCCCTTGCAGCTAGAATAAATACAATGTCAAACTCATCATGATGGTCTTGTCAATGCTCTTTAACAAAAATCACTAGGAGTCACTTACCTGAACTAAGTTTGGTTTATTGGTTCACTGCCATGAGAGAGACCATTATTAATGGGGGAACCATGAACCATCTCTGTAGGAGGGTGTTAGAAAGGACTTATATAGAATTCGTGCATGTGTTAGTTGCTTTTCAGAAGGGTTAAAGGAAGTGAGGCATTAACTTACATTGAATGCTGTTAGGAATGATAAAATGTCTCAAAATTTTTTGTCCAGACTGTGAGGAGAATGGACTGAAATTAACCCTGGTGTTGAAAAGAAGCAGAATCATTCAATTTTTTCTGATTGCTTCTCTTTATATCTCCTTTTCTTTCACTACGCCCTCCCATCTTGGCCCTTTTTTTCTGTCACTTCAACAGGCCACATATATTTCTAATCAGCCCTTTTTGATATAATTTATGCATAAAATGCTCCTCTCTCGATCATTCCACAGCCGCCTTCTTCTAACAATTCAGCTCTCAACTCAGGAGTTACTTCCAAAAGATGCCCTGCCAATCTCTTTTTCCACATTACTCCATTAGTTAGGTTTTTCTTATGTGTTAATTTACTTAATGTTTGCCTTTCACCAAGGAACAGGGTTATCTGTCACATTATTACTGTATCCATAGAGACAATAATATCATTATGCAAACAGAACCCTGATAAATATTTGCTGAATCCTTTTTTAGAATTTTTAGAGTTGATAACAAAATGCTTTGTATAATATGAATGTATGAATATATAAGTCAAACAAGCTGTGACTGGTAAATATTACATATAAATGCTATTAAATTAATTTAAATAACGTGTTATTAAACTGTAGATAGTTCAGGTGATACTGAGGTCATCAGGACTTTGGTTATGGTCTTCACTGCTGAATGGATCTCTTTCTGGCTTTCTCTGATATTGATCTTATTTTTTTTAATATGATAATTATTAACACTGACATGTTCTATTTAATTTTCAATAGTTGTTGTAGTCATTTACTTTTTTTTTTTTTATCTTAAGGAGCCTTTGAGGTCATCTACACCTGTTTTAATGCACTCATTTAAATAAGTTAGATGAAAAACTAAGGTCTATCGAATGAGTAACACAGTCCTTTAGGGTTAGATATTAAGATATGAATAAAAGTTTCATTTTACATTTAAGTAAAATAGTTAAGGCAAATGTTTCCTTCAGTGTTTTAAAAGTGTCACATAGTTTTTATAATGACAAATTTCTAAAGCATGTTAAAATTATAATTGCCACTCCAGTAGGTACAACTGTATCCTGTATAATCAAAATGAGCAGAGTAGGAGTGCTTTGCATCCAAATGACTAATTTTTTAATCATTTCTTGATGTAGAAGGTATTAAATTGGCAAAATAAATCAAAGTGGCCACTCGCCCTTATACTCTGCTTACTCAAATGTAAGACTAGAAGATCTGGATGGCATTTTGTATTAATTAATGAGACAAGAAGATCATAAAGGTATGTGAACTGCAATTGCTATAATGCTTGTTGTTAGAATTTTTCAGATATTTGAGGAGAAATTCTTTCATGGATAGCAAGAGGATATTATATTTCATCCATGATGGTTCATGTAGTGAAATCTTCAGTGCTTATCTGAATTACGTTGCAGTAAACCATTTATGATCGATTTATTTTTCTATTAAAAGGCATAAAAATAACCAGTTTTGTATATATTAAATTCAGTTTCAAAGCTGACTATTTTTAAAATGGAGCATTTGAAGACTGATCCTCCCATGTGACACACCAGGGTGTGTCCAAAAGAATGAGGGTTGTGTTAAAAAAATGATGCTAAAGTTTAGTTTTAGGTCAAAGAGAAAATGAAGTACTTAATTCAAGTATATGAGATTCCTGGTATAAAATAATCAAATAACTGGAAATTTTGACATCAGTGATATAAACAAAGCAATGTATATATGGAATTGTTTAGGAAAATCATAAATTGTCTTCATCACACCTTTAACTATTTGACTATAGGATTTAAAGTTCAAAGACATTTTTTAAATTTGTTGAGAAAACAATTTTTGAGTATTTATCTGTGAAAATCTACTGATTTCATCAGATTATGAAGACTATATTTGTCAATTACGTATAGTAATCCCCAGGATATTATTATTAGTATATTATACAATCCCAGTCTTTTTTCCAGAATGATGTGCTTCTGCAGTATTTCTAATAAGCCATTTACAGTAGAACTAATTCAACTGAGATGCCTATGGTAACCTATATCACTTGTTTTGGGGAAAATAACTTAATGTTGAGTTGTGACACTCTAAACTATCTTTTGTGAATTATTGTAATGTGGCCCTGTATTAGCATATTAAGTAGTCAATGGGACAACATATATGAATTTACAGTGGACATTATGTCCACTAGCAACATAAAATTGTCACAGGATGAAACAAGAAAACCATCACTACTACTGGGAGCACACAGGATAATCTAGAAGTATCAGTTCATCATGATCTCTCTCAGATAATAGCATTTTGTTTTTCAGTTACCTAAAAATGTCATCTAATAAAGTGAATTAATTCAATATTTATCATATCATTTAAAAAGCCTTATTTTCTCTTTATATGTTTTGAAGACAAATTGCATTATGTTTCTACATAAAACCTTATCCAAATTCTTTCCTCATTTATTATATTACATACATAGAAGTACAAATCAGAAATAATTGAGCCTATTTTCTTTTTTAGGAAAACACTAAATTTAATTTCTTTAAGACTGAGGGAGTTCATTTTTTTCTCTTAAAACAAGGAGACCATCTCTTTGAAACGTAAATATCAGGAAAGGTAGTGACTTTTATCTCCCAGTCATTGCAGAAAGGTGGAACTTAACTTCCTTGGTTACTAAGGAGCAAACACTGATGGCATAATAATAGAGGAAAACATTTGCTAATTCAGGAATAAGGCAGTGCTCTCTACACATCCCACAGATCAATCCCCCCTAAGATCTTACAGTATTTTTCCACTACCTCTTCCCACTACTTAAAACCCCCTCTCTTTGTTTCAGCAGAGTTCAGTTCAGAGTTCTGGCCTCTTTTTTTCCTATTCCAGTAGTCTTGAATAAAGTCTTCCTTGCCTGTTTGACATTGTCCCCTATGACTTTTGCTTTGACAGCTTGCTTAGTTGCTGAGAAACAAAGACAGAATTACTAATCATAATACTTTTGCTAAGTCAAGAACTTAAAATATTTCTATCATTTCCTCATAAGAGTTTGATTCAATCTCTATTATTTGTCCTCAAACATTCTCCGGTTTTAGCTTACTTATCCTATCAAATCCAGGTAGCTGAGGCAGGATCCAGGGTTCTAAGGAGGAATTGCTCAATACAGAATAGAAAGATAGACTTCCAAATCATTACATATTTAAATCTAGTATTCCTTTAATAAAGGCTGAAATTTTTCTCTGCTTCCACTTTAGGTTCTTTGGCTGGTCTAATAATTAAAATGATATAAGACAAAAGAAGAGGAGAAAAACAAATTGAATTATGAACATATGGGAGCTCCATAAAAATATTAGACCTAAAGGCTGCCAGGTAATTGAAGCTTATAAAACATCTTGATATAAGGAAAGGATATTGGTCTGGGGAGACAAAGGAGAAGAAGGTCATTAACAGGAAGGCAGACGAGATGTTTGGAAAATAAATGTTGCCTGTTATGTAGATAAGTTACTTAGGCTAAAAGGTATCTATGGTAGTAGCACTCTTCTTGGTATAGGCCCCATTTCCAAAGTAAATTAAGGAGGTTGAGATGGAGGTAATGAGCTTTGCTGAATCTGCTGAATTTTGATTGCCTGGAGCTCAATCCAATGCCAAAAAAATCTTTTTGAATTAGCAAACTCTGTTCCTCTTCGCTTTCTAATTATATTTAGCTTTGCCTTCTATAGTCCAATTTATTAGTTTTTTTTTTAATTTCTTTAGCCAGTTATTCCTTATCTACATTAGAATTTTTACTTTACTGAAGTTCATTATTTTGCCTTTTCATGTTGATGAATTCCTTTGGATTTTAAATTGTGAGGTCTCTTAATCCATCACAATCAGATAAGATTGCCTTCATTTTGATTCCTTTGTTCATGTAATCAACAAAGACTTGGAAAAGAACCACTTCAGATACTTTCTGCCAGATATGGTAAATATGAAGTGAATGCTTACTCCTTGCCAGATACTTAGTAGAGATAACCTCGATTAATTCTCACAAGAACTCTATGAAGTCGTGAACAAAAGAGGGGCTATGAAATAAACCTGATGAACTCAGGGGGGTCACATAGCAGGCCTGACAAGCTCGTTGACCAAAAGTAACCACATAGGACAGTCTGATCACAAACTCTTAGCTGGGCAGGTCATAGCCAAAGTGGGTAGTCACATCCCAGCCAGTAGCTTCTTTTACAAGTTCAATCTTTATCTTAAGTGAGTGCTGTTCATTGTTCTTATGCATCTAGAGTTTCAGGAAGTGACACAGAAGGAGGAATTTGGACGCTCAGACAACTTTGTTAGAGGAAGGAGTTTATTAGGCCCGTGGAACGCATGTGGCTCTGGACAGCACAAAAGGCATGAGTTTGTTCAGCTTACATTTTTTTCAGGTTATGTAGCCCAGCAGTGTTCCATGCAAGTGTTACTGCAGAATTGGGTCCTCTCCAGGTGTGTTGTCCAGGTTCTTGCTGTCTCGAACAAAGAATTGATCAAGACACTGAAATATTGTAGAAAAGATTTATTAGAAAGGAAAGTACACTTCAAGACATGGAAGGAGGCTCAAGAAAAAGAAGCGTGGCTCAAAAGGCTTGGTAACAAAGACTTCAGGGTTTTTATCCCTTTCTGCTGTGGGTGGTTACTTAGAAAGGGCTTCCTTGATTGACAACTGAGAATGACAGGACTCAGTGATTCATCACTTTGCTGTCTGTGCATGTTTGTTCCCAGAATTCAGTCTGTTATAATGATATTAATGAACTTCCTGGCATATGCATCATATTATAATGATGGTATAATGAGACTCAGGTGATACTGAAGGTCATTGGGGTCTTCACTGCAGGTACGAGTGACTGGCTTAAACTGGTACCTAAATCTCTGCCTACTGGTTTCTTTGTGAGAGTTAAAAAAATGCATTCTGACTTGCTTAGTTGTGGGTGGATTAGGCCAGACTCCTTCTGAGATAGAATGACCTCAGTGTCTTTGCAGACAGACCTGAAACCCTCTAACTTTCCTGCCTACCTCTTTTCTAAGAGCCATGAATCCCTTATTATTAGTAGTATGAATGTTGAGGGATGGGAGGTCTCTTCTTCCATATTTGCTTCCTACTGAGAATCACCATAGTCCCTGCCTACAGGGGTTTCATGGAGCTCTTTCCCTTTCTGCCTCAGTCAGGGTGGGGTCTTGGGTTTCTTGCTGAAGTGTCACCTCAGTCCCTAGACAAGGAAAAGAAAATATAAACTCATTATTTAAATAATAAATTTATTAATTTCTATTATTGATTTTCCTATTAAGTGAGTAAAGGGAAACAGGCTTGGTTAATATTTTTCTTAAGAATAAAAGAAAAGACCTTTGGCTTAAAGTGGCCCTGCCCTTGCCAAGGCTAAGGGTCCTGCCTGGCTTAACACCATGTCTGCTTAACAAGGAGCTGATGACCCTTATCAATAGCCAGAGTCTCCAGGGCAATTATCAGGATTTTAGGGAGAGGGCCTTTTTTCCAAAGAAAGGAGGGCAGAAAACTTAACTAGGTTTACTAAAAAGATTAATTCTACAAGATATGTTCCATTTCATTTCCTGCTAAAATTAAGAATTTTACAAGTGATATTCCGTCTCACAAGGGGCGTGTGATTCTTTTTTCTGAGGGTCTCCGTGGACTTCCTGACTCAAGATGGAAGAGAGAGTTTCAGGTGGGGGCTGTTAAGGGGGAAGGAATTCCAGGACTACCAGTCCCATCTGTTTACAGATCATTAGGTGTGCCAAGAGTTTCCAGAAGGCCATTTAAAGATCGATAGGGTGTGTTTAATCCATACCCTGCTGAGTCAGTCATTTCTGCAGGCCCTTTCGTTTGCATTTTTCAGATGCCCCCTCTCTTACTAGGATGACTGTATCTTTGAAAATTCAGAGTAATTTGCTTTTCCAGAGTAATTTGGAGTCCCAACTACTGACACTAGACCACAAGACACAAAGAGCAGGAGACCACAGAACCCCTCATTGATATCTTGTTCCTTGCATACCAACTCTCTGTGCTGTAAATGGTCATTATTCACTATCTTGTACCCATCAGTGTAAAAGTATTATATGTTTCTCTATTTTGCCTTTTATCCACTATTAAAGATTTTCCTGCTATACTTTCTTCCACCTCCTTAATCTACTGCCAGTGGATTTTATGCACCTTCCATATATCTTCTTTGATTCCAATGTATAAAATTAGCTGCAAAACTGCTATTCTCTGCGGCAGTTTCTCCATCCATTGAGATTTTGCTTCTGGACACATCCTCAAATTTTGGCTCATGTAAGCTCTTATTAGACTTTTCTGTAGGCTAGACGTTCTTTCATCAACAAGTGTATAATATTTTCCCTTTTATTCAGATGAGGATAATGAGATCTAAGAACAAACACACTTGTCTTTAGTACAAGAGCAAGTCCTTGGACATAAATTTTCTACCACAGGCCATTCTTTTAATCAATCTGGGACACTGTTTCTCTTCCTTCTCTTTTCATATTTTATTCTGTTCTCCCTTCTTTCATTACCTACTCTGTTTCCTTTTTCTCTTTTTTTGGAGAATAGAGGACACACCAAGGAATTGGGCAGATCTTACTTTCAAGTAATTTATAGGTTCATCCTTCATTTAATCACAATGCTATGTATGCATTTAACATTCACTAAATGTTTTAAATAAAGCAACAAATATGAACCTCTACTTAACCTAAAGAAAAAATCAGTTTTCCTATTGTGATGATGTGCCCCTAGAAAGATGCAAGAAGGGGTTAAGACTAGAAGCCTCTATGCCAACCACCACAGCAGCCACATTTCCTGATCGAGTACCTGGCAATTACATCGGTAGGCTATTGTTTAACTCTGTTCCCACAAGAAAGGGGAGGAGGAATTTATGGGAAACATGGTATGGGAATCTGACCTTTTAACGTTCCGCTTTCTGCTTCTGTACCCCCCGCTTACGCATCATATCAGACCACCATTTGGTGACGGGTAATGAATAGATGATGTATAGATCCATTGTGATTGGGATATAGTGATTAATAGATTTTTGGGTATAAAACTGTGGACCTAAAATGGGTCAAGGCTGCTCCTTTGGAAGGACAGCCGCCGGCTAATAAACTGCCTCTAACATCAGAGCACTCAGGTTGAGTCTGGTTATTCCGGTCACAACACTATCCCATTATTCTGGCTATAACATAATAAAAATATTCTCTAATCTTTGTATAATATACACATACTTTAGGATTCTAACAAGTCATCTCTCATTTATTCTATAACCTGATACCTTAATTTTATATTATAACGATTATTGGGACATATTTTAGACTTTAAGTAATGGGTGATATATTAGAGAATTTTCAGAAGAATTTATTAGGGAGAATATACATTTGTACAGTTAATGCCCAGCAGACAATTTTTAAAATGGTTTTTTAGAAGTAATTTTAGAAAAATAAAAAATGCAAAGTTCACATATGAAAACAAGTCAACCAAATACACCAAGAAAAAGTATTTTCTTATCCAATAGCTTATAGAGAATTAACTTCTTGAGTGAATCTGGAAAAAAAAATAAATGGCATGAATGAAAAAGAAAAAGAATGTGGTAAATAGAGTTAATCAAGCAGCTAATTCAATTATTTGCACAGGGTGCTTTTTTGAAGTGTTATATTAGATTGTAATGAACTTTCTGTTTTGAAGTTCCATGATTTCTTAGAAATGTAAATGAAATAAATATAATTATGCAAAAGAAACAATTACATATTAAATCAGGAGAGATTAATTGCTCTGTTGACATAAACTTTCCTAAAAGCAATAAGTAATACCTCACTTTAAACTAGATCTAAGATTTAATGTTCTATGTTTTTATTTCATCAGTTGGATGGATTTTATTTAAAATAGTATTTTCAAAATCATTAGCACATTTGCTACGGTGATTGCTTTTAAGTCATTGTTTATTTGAAATAATTCAGCTGTCTAAATTAACATCACTCTGCCTTTTTACAGCCTTATAAAAATAAACCTAATTTTATACATTTGTAAGGTATAAAATATCTGACTGTACTCTATTATTCTTCACATTTTGCTTTCATTAAAGCTGTATTACATCCACCTTTAAAGCATACATTCCTCACTGCATTTTGAGGTGAGCAACAATGTTGCTCAGGAGACTTCTCAAAGGTACAAAGACAGCAATTTCTGGAAAATGTGCCTTATAATTTCTATGATTCCTCACTGGTTCCATTGTTAAAATTACAAATACGAAGAGATGTAAAGACACATGATTATCTCTATTTTAAAATAAAGTCAAGTATTTGACTACAGATTGGTTCTCTCAAATATAACATTAAATACGGTAAGAGAGAAGGAAGACTTCATTCTAAAATAGTATACCATTTTAATTGCAGTCTATTGAGTGTAAATTCTCTGCCAAGAATTGTGTTAATCACTTTATCTGTATATTCTAATTTACTCCTTCTGGCATATCTATTGAGATTGTTACTTTTACTATTTATTACACTTATTTTAAGTGAATAAAAGGGATGTTCAGAACAGAATTGGTATCTGCCAATGGTGACATAATTAGCTTATTGGTTACTAATTATATTTAACTGCAAATAACAAATCTGGAAAAGCAAAACACAGATTTTCCTTTTCTCACATAGAAATATGTAAGTTGGCATTTCAGACTGGGGTGGTGATTTCATGAGACTAGCAAGGTTCTGAACTTTTATATTTTTATATATTTACTTATCTTTAGCATGTGTTCTTGGTTTGTAACAGGAAGACAGATGCGCTAATTCTAGCATCTTGTTTTCTTTGTAAAGAAGAAATAGGAAAGAATAAAACTCAAAATATAATAGGTAGATGAGTCCCCTATTTCATTAAGGAAAGCTTCTAGAAGCCTTATCCAAAAACTAACACATCTCACTGACCAAAAATATTATGTCATGTTCATACTTAGATAGAAAGGTCAGGAAATGCAAATTTTTATATGAGAACATTGCTATCATTAAAATAAATAAACTATATAAATAAATTAATAATTTATATTTTAAGATAAATTTGTGACAGGTTATTTAAACAGCACGATTGTATAATATTTAACAGAAACACATAATAGCCTGGTTTAATATAAGGTTGCTACCATGAAAAAAAGTTAGAACATTGTGATTTTTTAAAATTAATTTATTTTTAATTTTATTTCTAATTTTTATTTTAATTTTATTGGGACAACATTGGTTAATACTATTATATAATTTTAAGGGGTACATTATACTTTGACATCTGTATATTCTATTGTGTGTTTACCACCCAAAATCCAGTTACCTTCAGCTACTATATATTTGATCCCCTTTAGCCACTTCATCCTCCCACTACCCCCCTATATTTGACCCTCTTTATCCTCAACCTATCCCCTCCTCCCCTACCCCCTACCCTCTGGTATCCACTAGTCTATAGTCCATATTCATGAGACTCTGTTTGCTTGTCCTGTTCATATGTTGCTTTTAGGTTTCCATCCTACATATAAATGATATCATGTGATTTTCAACTTTTTATGTCTGGCTCATTTTGCTTAGCATGATTATCTCAAGGTCCATTCGTGTTGTCGCAAATGGCAGTATTTCATCTCTTTTTATAGCTGAGGAATATTCTTTTGTATATATGTACCACAGCTTCTTTAGCCAATCATGTGTCATAGGACACCAGTTGCTTCCATGTCCTAGACAATGTGAATAATGCTGCTATGAACATTGGTGTGCAAATATCTTTTCGGATATGGGTTTTCAAGACATTGGGGTAAATACCCAGCAGAGAGATGCTGGATCATATGGTAGAACAATTCTTAGTTTTTTGAGGAACCTCCATACTGTTTTCCATGTACCAATTTGCAGTCCCACCAGCAGTGTATGAGGATTCCTTTGTTCTCGGCATCCTCCCCAAGATTTGTTATTACTTGTTCTGTTGATTATAGCTTCTAACAGGTGTGAGACGGTATTTCATTGTGATTTTGATTTGCATTTCCCTAATAGCTAGCGATGTTAAGCATCTTTCAAATATTTGTTGGCCATTTATATGTCCTCTAGGGAGAAGTGTCTGTTTAGGTCCTCTGCCCATGTTTTGATTGGATCATTTGTTGTTGTTGTTGTTGTTATTGTTGTTGTTGTTGTTGTTATTGAGTTGTATGAGTTCTTTGTATATTTTAGATATTGGGCCCTTACTGGAGGTGTTGCTTGCAAATATATTTTTCCATTTGGATTGTTGTCTCTTTACCTTGTTGATGATTTCTTTTTCTGAGAAGAAGCTGTTTAGTTTGATGTTGTCCCATTCATGCATTTTAGCATTTACTTCCCTTGCTTTTGAGGTCAAATTCATTAAGTCCTCTTTAAGTCCAAGGTCCTTGAGTTTAGTACCTATGTTTTCTTCTATTGATTTTATTGTTTCGTGTCTTCTATTCAGGTCCTTAATCCATTTTGAGTTAATTTTGGTGTGTGGTGATAGACAACAGTCTAGTTTCATTCTTTTGCAAGTGTTTTTCCAGTTTTCCCAGCACCATTTATTGAAGAGGCCCTCCTTTCTCCCCTATATGTTTTTGGCTTTTTTGTTGAAAATTATTTGCCCATATAATTATGAATTTACTTCAAGACTCTTGAATCTGTTCCACTGGTCCGTGTGTCTGTTTTGCTGCCAATACCATGCCATTTAGATTATTGTCGCTTTGTAGTATAACTTGAAGTCAGGCAGACTGATGCCTCCAGCCTTGCTCTTTTTTCTCAGGATGGCTTTGGCAATTAGGGATCTTTTGTGCTTCCATGCAAATCTGATGAATTTTTGTTACATTTCTTTAAAAAAAGCTGATGGGATTTTGATAGGCATTGCATTAAATCTGTATAATGCTTTAGGTAATATGGTCATTTTAACTATGTTGATTCTTCTAATCCAAGAACACAGAATATCTTTCCATGTCTTTGTATCTTCTTCGATTTCTTTTAATAGGGTCTTGTAGTTTTAATTAGATAGGTCCTTTACATGTTTCATTAGATTTATTGCTAGATATTTTATTCTTTTTGCTGCAATTACAAAAGAAATTATTATTTTCTTTTCTGACACTTCATTATTAGAGTATAGGAACGCTATGGATTTTTGAACAATGATTTTGTATCCAGGAACTTTACTGTATTTGCTTATTGTTTCTAGTAGTGTTCTTGTGGAGTCTTTAGGGTTTTCTGTATGGAGAATCATGTCATCCGCACATTGTGACAGTTTGACTTGTTTCCTACTTGGCTGCTTTTTATGTTTTTCTCTTGTCTGATTGCACTGTTATATTGAATAACAGTGGCGATAGTGGACAGCCTTGCCTTGCCTTGTTCCTGATCTTAGAGAGAAGGTTTTTAGTTTTTCACCATTAAGTATAATGTTGGCTGAGGGTTTGTCATAAATGGCCTTTATTATGTTAAGGTACTTTCCTTCTATACTGATTTTGTTAAGTGTTTTGATCGTAAGTGGATGCTATATCTCTGGTCAGAGGCTTTTTCCACATCTCTTGATATAATCATATGATTCTTATTTTTTAATTTGTTTATGTGGTATATCACATTGATTTGCATATATTGAACTATCCCTGTGCCTCTGGGATAAAGCCCACTTGACTGTGGTGTATAATCTTTTTAATATGTTGCTGTATTCTGTTCACTAGTATCTTATTTAGGATTTTTGCATCTGTGTTCATGAGAGATATTGGTCTATAGTTTTCTTTTTTTTTTTTTTTGTTATCTTTACCAGGTTTTAGTATCAGAGTAATATTGGCCTCATAAAATGATTTGAGAAGTATGGCCTCCTCTTCGAATTTTTGGAAGAGTGAGGAGAATAGGTATTAAATTTTCTTTTACTATTTGGTAGAATTCACTGGTGAAGCCATCTGGTCCTGGACTTTCACTTTTTAGAAGCTTTTTGAGGATATTTTCGATTTCCATACTGCTGATCAGTCTATTTAAATTTACCAGATATTTTTGATTCAGTCTAGGAAGATTGTATTTTTCTAAGTACCACTTCTTCTAGGTTATTAATATTATATGCTTTTCATAGTATTCTTGTATGATCCTTTGTATTTCTGTGATGTCAGTCATAATTTCTCCTCTTTCATCTCTGATTTTGTTTATTTGTGTCTTTTATAGGGAGTTGTCAATTCTATTAACCTCGAAGAACCAGATCTTTGTTGCTTTTATTTTTCTATTGTTTTTGTTTTGAATTCCTTTTATTTCTGCTCTAATTTTGATTATTTCTTTCTGTCTGCTGAGTTTAGGCTTCATTTGTCCTTTTTTTAGTTTTTTAAGATGAAGCGTTAGGTTGTTTATTCAGTCTCATTCTTATTTTTGAAGATAGGCCTGTAATGGTATAAACTTTCCTCTTATTATCACTTTTGCCATGTCTCAAAATTTTGATATGTTAATGTAATCATTATCATCTGTTTCTATGTATCTCTTGATCTCTTTTCATTTCTTCTCTGACCCAGTTATTCCACAGTAGCATGTTGTTTTATCTTCATGTATTCGAGGTTCTTCTTGATTTCTTTCTGCAGTTGATCTCTAGTTTCAAAGCATTATGATCAGAGAATATGGTTGGTATGATTTCAACCCTGCTATATTTGTTGAGGCTATCTCTGTGTCCCAGTATGTGGTCGATTCTTAAGAACGTTCCATGTGCACTAGAAAAGAATGTATAAGCAGCTGTTTTGGGATCGAAGGCTATATAATGTCAATTATGTCCAGTTGGTCTAATGTGTCATTTAAAGATGTTATTTCCTTAATTTCCTGTTTTTCTGATTTTCTGTTTGGATGATCTGTCCATATTGACAGTGGGGTATTTAGGTCTCCTACTACAATAGTGTTTTGTTCTGTTTCTCCCATTAGATATGTTAGTAATTGCTTTACATATTTTGAAGCTCCCTGACTAGAAACATAGATATTAATAAATATTATGTCTTCTTGGTGCATGATTCCCTTTATCATTATGAAGTGTCCACCAGTATCTTTTTTTATATTTTTTATTTTGCAGTCTACTTCATCTGATATTAATACCATTACTCCCACTTTTTTCTGAATGCCATTTGTGTGAAATATCATTTTCCATCCTTTCACTTTGAGTCTATATTTGTCTTTGGAGCTGAGATGTGTCTCCTGGAAGTAGTATATGGTTGGGTTTTGTTTTTTCATCCATTCTGCAACCCTGTTCCTTTTTATTGGTGAGTTCAGTCTATTTACATTTACTGTGATTACTGAAATATGAGGTCTTCTTATATCCACTTCATCTTTTGTTTTCTGGTAGCTCGGTGTTTCCATTGCTTACTTGTCCTTGTGTTTTTGTTTTCTTTATTTTGGTTGGCTTTTGTGGGTTTCGCCTCTGGTTCTTCTTGTTTTGTGTTATATATTTCAGTTCTGAATCTTCTGTGTGTGGTTACCATTATGAATATATAAAGGATAGTTATATATATGTGTGTGTGTGTGTGTGTGTGTGTGTGTGTGTGTGTATATATATATATATAAATGGACATTATATATATATATAAATGGACATTATATATATATATAAATGGACATTATATATATATATATATATACAAATGGACATTATATATATATATATAGTTGTCCATTTTCTTTGCTGTGTGCCTTATCTCCATTTCCCTTTGCAAATTTGGATCTTTGAATCCCTGCCTTTCCAGTCATTTTTATCTCAATTTGTCCCTATGTATGCTGAACGTTCATTAATATCTTGCTATAGCAATTCTCTTTTTAATGTTTAAGTTTATAATGCCTTGTTATTAGTAAGGGTTGCTTTACTCTACTTCTATTTGCCTAATAGTCATTTTACTCCTAATTATGTTTTTTTTTTTTAATTTTCCATTGTAGTACTATTATGATGTAGGGGATCTGAATGTATTATATATGTAAATTTTGACAGATATATTTTTCCAGGCTTGCCTGTGCATTTTCTTACATGTCTCTTTGATGACTATAAGCCTTCTTTTTGATGAACTCTTACTTATCTTTTTTTAATAGTCTTGCTTCTTATATTTTACCTTAGAAAAATTTACCTTCCTCCAAGTTAAGTTCTTATTTCATAATTTCTTTTAGAAATGTTATAGTTTTAGATTTTATTTTTAGTTTTTATTTCTGTGATGCATCTCAGATTATTTTATGGAAGATGTTAGTAGTCATCAAGTTTTTTTAAAAATGGATATCTTTATGAATTATTAGTTAAAAAGATTTTTCTTTCCTTATTGATTGCTTTGTTATATTTATTGAAAATCGAGTTATTTATGCCTATAAGTTTACTTATAGGTATACATGTGGATCAGTCTATTTGATTTTTTCCTGTATTTAAACTGCAAATAGTTATCTATAGTTTCAGAATTTATCTCTTAAGATACCAAACTTGAGCAAATTGAGTGACTCTTCTGTATGAATGTTTACATATCCCACAAGGGAGAACATTAAAATAGTTATGTCACCCCTTATCCATAAAATTTTTGTGAAATTAAAAATAATAGTCATAAATAGTTTGATGAATATTTGTGAGTAAACTTAAATACCACTTGAGAATAATAAAGGGAAGGAATTTTTTTATTTGAAAAGAGTTTGCAAAACTATAATAACATTAAAGGAAAATAAATGATTTAGAAAGAACAAAACTTGCTTTCCATTCTGTCTCCAATCACTTTGGATCAGATATTTACATTATAAAGAATATGTTCCATGTTCGGATACCAGCATATTGCTTATAGGACTGGCTAATCAAAAAAAAAAAAAAAAATCTCAATAAGAGAGGCATATTTTAAATATTTGTTATTTTGTTTTGGGGCTTTTGTGTTCTAAGTACTCTAATAAGCAATTTAACATGAATTACATCATTTAAATTTCAAACTCTGTGAGGACAAAACTAATAGACAATGGAGGCTTAGAGAAATAACTGACTTTCTTCAAGTACAAAGCCGAAAGAAAGAGACAGAACCTAGCTAGCTACACAGCCATATTTGTCTTGCCTCAAACTTGTTATAATAACTGCATATTAAGCCTCCCTGGACACCTGCTGGAGCTGGAGAAATATAAGAAAAAAAAAAAAAATTTTACCTCTACCTTTCTAGGTTCTTGTCTAAGACCCCACCTGAATAAAAGATAGATTAACAGGAGAGAAAGAAACAAATTTAATAACATGTGTATCTCCTGTCTACATGAGAGATATTCAGGAAAACTAAGTAACTTCCTGAAATGACCCAAGCTACAACCTTAAATACTATCTTCAAATAAAGACAAAAGAAGATGTTGGGTGGGGGGATTAGTAAACATGGGAGGTTATCAGGCAAAGTACAGTAAAGAAGAGTATTTTTGTTAGGCAGATTTGTCAGTTGCTTTCTCCATTGATAAGTTGCTAGAGATTTAGTCATCTTTTTTCTCCTTGTGCAGAGGGAAATACTCTTAAATATGAATATTTCACAACACCACAGCTATTGGACTTTTCATCTGAGTCTCCTTCTCGTATTGTCCCACAGATTTTTGCAGATTTTTGGTGATTTCCAATCACCATTCATTGCTACAGATACTCCTGACTATTCTGTGCCTGCCTTCCAGGCCCCAGTATCCTCAGCAGTACCCCCAGGATGCTGGCTGCCTCCAGGGACCAATGTGGTGATGGTATCTGTTTGTTGTTTCTTTCATTTGTAACAAGACATGACTACTATCTATGCCCCTACCTTGAAAAGGTGCTATGAGAATGAGTGAGAGGATGTATCAGAAAGCTCTTTGAAGTTTTTAACACTTTTAATTTACTCCCCTCTCAATTGAAGAGATAATCTTTAAGGTTCCCATGGCTCAGTGATTCTATCATCTGTAATTTATGAGCTTGCTATTCAAATTCCTGATTTGAATGCCAAATATCTCAGTTTACGCTGAGGCAGATTCTATTAAGCATTACTAAACTGATGAATACTGAGAATAAACTCAAAAAAATTCAGAAGACTAAGCTCTTAAGCTCTTGCTCAGGTTATCTTACTTTAAAGGTCTTCTGATTTTCTCCGACCAGGCTGAGTAGATAATTATAGACCACTTTTAAAGACATGAGGTCCCTGGGAAATATTAAATCATTGAGAATTTCTTTTTTATCCACTTAGTTTTAGCTGTACCTATTGCCTCAAAAATATTTCAATATGGCTTATAATAAATATTGTAAAATGGCCTCATTTGATCTCAAATTGAACATTTTAAATTCAAACATAAATTTTGGGCATTACATGAAAGCAATAATGTTCACAGCTGTAGTAGTTAGGGTTAAGTAAAACTAATACCACTAACATTTTAGTATTTTTGTCAAGCTTTTAATCTTTAGAATATTATAGTTTGGTTTATGTACAAACAGAATTGTTCTGTTTTCTCCTTTAATTACAAGCATAAAAACTTACCCTCTGATTCAATATACTATATATTCAGTTTTCCATTATGAAAAAGGAAAATCTTATAGAGAACTTATATAGTAGAATTATCTTACCATTTCTTTCAAATAAATAAATAAAGGTCTAAAAAGCTAGCAGAATATAGGATCTTGGAAGTCAATGATCTTTGTGTATAGTATGCTTCACCTTTCATAATTGTGGTAGTGATGCAGGATGGGGAGAATCCCTGAGTAAGGACTCAAGTCCTACACTGAGAAATAATGGGTCCTTGACGATGTGCAGGAAAGAATTCAAGCGCACACCATTGTTAGAGACAAAAGGAAAGTTTATTGGGGAAGGAATAACACTCAACAGAGAATGAGAGAGACCCTGAGGGTCTGAGGAATTGTTCATGAGTGATTCTTAGTTTCTGTGAATTACAGTTTAAAGACTGTTTTCCTATTTTCCTTTGATGGTATGGGTATGCAGGGTTAAGGGCATGGGTAAACAGTTTGTTAGTTAAATTCCAGCAGGTATCTTTCTTCTTTAGGTTCTCTGTGATCTGGAAGCACACTCCAGGCTCTAAACACAACTTGATTTAATATTTAGTCAATTTGCATAGTTCTCATGCCTCTTCCCTATATCAATAGAAAAGATACTCTTTGTACAAATGCAGCTGTTATATATTAAAAAAAAAAATCTTTCTTCACCAAATCTTAGTGGTTGTTTATTGTCAACTGAGAAAGAGGTGGTTAATTGCCATTGAGCCATTTAATAAAACTTTGATTTCTAATGGCTCCATTGCCACCTTTACCTTTTGCCAGAAAAAATTTAGTGACTACTGATTGCTTCATATTTAGAAAATTCTCATTCCACATTCAATCCAAACCTGAAACTCACTTTCTTTCCAAACCTGGCCACTGTTGCTTTCCTGGGATTTATCTCTACTTCTCTAAACATAAAACCCAGATATAGTTGTAATTTCTGTGCAGCCCCTCTAAGAGATAAAGACAAATAATGATGAACCTACCTTCAAATGCTGACTCTGCCTTTTAACTTGCTTTGTGATAATAAACAAAATTTGGAAGCTCAAAGCTAAGTTTTCCCATATACAGACCTGACAAACAAGATTAAATAGGCCTGTAAAAATAGAGGGTATGATAGAAAGTAAAAGCCATACCATTTTCCTTTTCTAACTGCCTCACATTGTCTTCTTCCTATTTAAATATATGGGTAACCTAGTAGATCCAGGAAAGAGCTGCAGGTCTAGTTCTATTTATGACATTGAGGAAGTCACAAAAGACCAGCATGTCTGTTTGACATCTGTAAAACCAGGATGATTATAGTTCACAGCTGCACACCATACTGTGAAGACAAATGCAATAACATTCACAAAGCAGGTGACACTCGGGGGAAAACTAGAGCCACATGCAATAAGGAGTAATGGCAATGATGGCATTGAAAACTTATTTTTTGATAGTCACTAAAAAGATGTGCACACCTGTTGTTCAGGACATATTGTCCTATAATGAAAAACTAACACCTGCCAGAATTCATTAAAGCTCAGGTCACCAAAGGATAACTATATTTTAATATACCTGTTGCATCCTTTGGAGATTAAGTAGGAGCCATTGGGAAAATTAACTGTGTCAAAGTGAGGCTGGCAGGAAATAAAAAAGCAAAATAAACCAAGAACAAAAAAGAAAACAAACCCCCATGGCCCATTCTATGCGGTTCCCTTTTAGCTGATAGTGCACTCTGCTGTGAATCACACTGGTTTTTCCCTAAGAAAACACATTAACTACATCTACTAGGAGATTGTGCCAGCATCTTTAGATGTCACTTTGCCTGGAAACAGATGTTACTAATACACCACGCCATAAGTCTCTTGGTGTTGCATTCAGTCAGATCCACCACCTTTCATGAAGTTTGGTATTAGAAATTGTGTAACTTTTCTCACTTGATTTGAACTTAGATTTTTCAACATTCCTGCAGAGGACTACTATCAGAAATAAAATGCTTTTAAATGAAACTGTTTACTTAAGAGAATACATGACAAATCATGAGAGACATTGATTAAGGGCAACAGCTTTTCTGATATTTCTTTAGTTTTAGAAATGCGTTTTCATTGTTTGGCATGGCTGTCTACATTATAAATAACCATAAATATATCAGGAAGCCTTTTGCCTAGCCTCACTTGGTGCCTCTGAGAGGTTTTCCAAATGCTAATCTCCTACAGAAGGCCCATTGGCAACACAGCCTGTGTAATCTAATTTAGGCAAAGGGAGTGTTCGGAGACAATATACTTTTGTGCGGGTGCTACTCTCTGGATTGAAAGAGAACATAATAGAAGTGACTTTTTACATATGCTGGGGCTGTGAAAGTATTACCAGGTGTGAGGAGAGGAAGTAAAATGTTCCTATTAAAAGTTGAAGGTACGCAACATCAGGTAGGAAAAGGGGACTAAAATCGGAGAGAAAAGAGGCCAGTCTTTCAGGAGAATGCTTGGTTCTTTCAGAAAAGAATTTTTTACAAATCCACATCGGTAATTCATCCAAGTCAAACAATGCCCATTGTTCAATTTCTTATGGCCTCAATGGGCCTCTCACCCCCCCACCCCGTCATGTCAAATGATATCTATTTGACATGGATTTCAAATACTGTGCTTTATCTTTAGAGTCTGATTTTCTTGTTTAGGAAAATTTATGAAAAGTAATAATGAAAAGTAATACTAGTAAAAAATAGAATTTTATTTATGAGGCTTGGCATGTTCAGAGTTTTAACAAATATCTCTCTTAGTTAGTCTTAAGGGGACAGTGGCTTCTCTCATGGGTCCCACCCTTCTACAGAGAATTGTGAGGTTAATTCTCCAAAAGCTTGTCTGATTCTCAATTATTTTTCCAATTAGTATACCCAAGGCCTTTTTTGATCACATCTCTCAAATACCTTATAGTTTCATCTTACTGCTCTAAGTTTACCTGACATTCCAGCCTAAATGATTAACTCTTTTCTGCGTTTCCTAAAGTCTGTCCTATTTCTTTTACTGTATCTTGTATCTGTAATTCTTTGCCACCTTCTCCCTATCTCCACGTGTCTAAACATCTTTAGAGCTACTTTCCCCATCTCTGCCCTTTAAGCCAAATTAATTGTTATCTCTTCAGAAATCCCATAGCAATATATTTAGATCCTGCATACATCATTTTATCATATTCTCTGCCATACATTATAATCATCTATGTAGATACCTGATAACTTCCACTAGATCTGATATCTTACGCCATATATTACTTTTCTCTAAGGTCAGAATTTAATTTGTGTTTATGTCCCCTCCATAAATATACCTCCCAGAGTGCATTACATTTTGTTGTCCCTAGATAACTCTTAAATAAATACAGAAAAGACTGTCTTCTGATTTCATTAACTCTTCTTTTACTGATATGATTTTATACTTCACTTTGTTCACAAATTTTTTAACTTGTCTGGCTGAAAATGACAAGGTTGAATTGTGGTCTAGAAAGAGAAGGTAGGAAAAAAATGTCGCAGGCAACGCTGAGGTTTCTTTTGGCTACATGGTTGCTTAAAACAAGGAGGGGCTATTAAAGGTCTAAAGCAGAGCTTCTTTTCCTATTTTAGCCTGGATTAAGTTTTTGGTTTGGGGGATGGTTAGTGTTTGCATTGACAATAAGTAGTAATCACCACTGAGCAAACGGATTGTCCTACATTTTTCTAAGTTTACCTAAAATGTTAAATGAACTGTATCAATATCGTATGTGAAACTTTGCTCCAAAACATATTGGAGGGTATCTCATGCTCTAATTTATCACTTATTTCTCAAAAACAAAAATGTAGATTTTATTTTAGTGGCACTGTCTTAATAATCTACCTTTTATTTTCTGCCTTTCCTCCTCCATCTCACTTTCCATCTCTCTATTTGTAATTTCTCCACCTTCCATGTAAACACAATGCACCCAATTTCTTATCTCAGGGTTAGCAACTGGGAGAATACAATTGAAAGGCATAGGTTATCAAATAATTTCTACTTGTATAACTCTGTAAGTCACAAAACAAGTGCATGTTAGTAGGAGATATGGCAAAGAATATTTTGTTGGTGCAGTTTTTCTCTTTTTTTTTTCTATTTCATTTTGCAATGCCAACAATACATGAACATATCTTTGCCTCTAAATTTTAAATTCAGAAAAAATAAGGACTACTCTTATATTCTCAGTATTATTCCTAGCACCCATCATAGTACCTGGATCCTACTTACTTCACACCAGACTAGTGTGCTGGCTGCAATGTGGAATAAACTGATGAACTAGAATTTTTGCCTCAAATGACCTCAAACTCTAATAGAGTAAATAATATCCTCACCATTAATACAAAGTAGCAACTACTAAATTCCTTAAGAAGTGGAGTGCTGGAGGAGTGCTTTCTTACTGTTATCTACTAATAGTAGGAAAGAATAATAAACCAATTTTTATTTGTCACATTATAATTTATACAGCATTTTTTCTCATAGATTTTTCTTTTCGATAATTGAGACTACCTGCATTCACATTGCTTTTTTTAAAAAAATTAATTAATTTTTATGGTGACATTGGTCAATGAAATCTGATACATTTTAACAGTAAGGCATATATATATATATATATATTCACCTTCCATAGTTAGATTTCTTTCTGTCACCACATATTTGACCCCTTTTACTCCATCTATCTCCTCACTCCTCCTCTACCCCCTACCCTCTGGTAACCACTAACTAGTCTGTTGTCCATGTCCATGAGTCTCTGTCTGTTTGTCCTGTTCATTTGTTGCTTTAAGGTTTATATCCCACATATAAGTGATATCATGTGATTTTCATCTTTTCCTGTCTGGCTTATTTTGCTGAGCATGATTATCTTGAGGTCCATCCATGTTGTTGCAAATGGCAGTATTTCATCTCTTCTTATGGCTGAGTAATATTCCTTTGTCTATACATACCACAGCTTCTTTAGCCAATCATCTATTGTAGGACACTTTGGTTGCTTCCATGTCCTATGAATAATGCTGCTTTGAACATCAATGTGTAAATATCATTTCAGATATGACTTTTCAAGTCTTTGGGGTAAATACCCAGTAGAGGGATTGCTGGATCATATGATAGATCAATTCTTAGTTTCTTGGGGAACCTCCAAACTGTTTTCCATAGTAGCTGTATCAATTTGCAGTCCCACCAGCAGTGAATGAGTGTTCTTTTTTCTTGGCATCCTCTCCAACACAGATTTATAATGAAACACAGAATAACATTTGTTAGCTTTTAATGAAAAAGAGTAAAATGAGCTAAGGGACAGAGGTACTGTGGTGGGCAAAATAATGGTCTCCTAATTCTGCCCACATTCTAATCTCTGGAACCTGTGAATATGTTACCTTACATAAAAAAGGAAAATTAAGGTTGTAGATGAATTAAAGTTGGTGATTTGATGACTCTAAAATAGGTAGAATATTCTGAATTATCAGAGTGGTTACAATGAAATCACTAAGCTCTTTATAAGTGAAAGAAGGAGTTAGGGATGTCAGTGTCAAGACAGAGAGATGGCAGTGTGAGAGGGACTATGCTGTTGTGACTGCTTTGAAAATGCATGCAAGAGGCCACGCACCAAGGAATGTAGGCAGTCTCTCAAATGTGGAAAGGGCAAGGAAGCAAATTCTCCTCGGGAACCTCCATAGAGGAAACAATCTGAACTAAATCTTGATTTTAACCTGTGAAACATGTCAGACCTTTGACATACCAGATTTTGACCATGTAAGATAATCAATTTTTTTTTGTTTTAAGCAATAAGTCTGTGCCAATTTGTTATAGCAGTAAATGAAGAACTAATACACCTACCTTGTACTGCCCATCAAAAAGTATGATTCATGTGAGCAAGAACTGATTTTATGCTCACTGATATATCTATGGTGTATCAAGGGCAGTGCCCTGTACACAGTAAATATTCAATGAACATTTAATGAATGTTAATTAATTTTCTAGTTCCTTTTGAAGGAACTGACAAATTAATAAATTTGGATCAATTAGTTAATTCTTTTGTCAGAGCCTACATAGTTCTCAAGAGAAAATGTGTCAAATAACAACTGCTAATATTTTGTAATTTATAAAGCATGTTAATATCCATTACTGACATTACCTTAGGATAGAATATGAAGTAAAAATAATAGATACTATTATTTTTAATTTAAAGGTTGAGAACTAAAGATCTGAGATGTGAAATAAATTTCACTACTTCATGGAAGTGGTAAAGGGGCACTCCTGTACTCCAAGTCTAATATTTGGATTTCAAATCCTTATAAGCATTTAGTCTTTAATCAATTAATTCATCCATTCATGTCTGTCAATAATAGAGTATTACAGAACTATGCATGGTACTAGGGAACTGAAACAAAAGAGATAAATTCTGCCTCCATAATTCAGAATCTAGTGACAAATACAGAGGCAAAAAATAATACTCAATGTAATAAGATAAAACTCTCTGTTAAAGAAGGCAGATTCCCATACACCTTCAAATTTCTCTCCAAATACAGTGTTAAATGATAGTAGTGAGAAAAAAATATGTAAAAACTAACAAATACAAAGTAAATTTGAGAGGAATGATTAACATAAAGATTGTTTTAATAAATGTCTTCAGATAGAAGTGGATGAGGAGTGTTAACTTTTATATCTGGGCTGACAAGGGTCACAGCTGTAAAGGTTCACAGAGATAATTCAGCAATTACAAAACTGGGTTGCCAGCAAACTCCTGCAGAGGGTTAACTTTGAAGGAATCCAGAGAAAAGACAAGACATAGGTTGAACACAGAAGCACTAATTCCAAGTCCAGATCTGGCACAAGCTTCCTTTGCATAACCTCTTTTGAAGATAGAAGACAATGAAACAAACAAACATATTTGCTTTGACAGACAATGTAGGTTCACTAAACAGTGTCCTTTCCCAACTCCCTTCTTCCTTTCCTGCCTTCACTACTTTGTTTTGAAAAATTAGATATTCATTCTCTCATTCTCTAAAGCACTTTGGGTACCTTTGCAAAACCAATATAACTAATAAATTATAGCCATTAAAATCAGAGTGGGAATCTGCTGGGAACTTTCTAAAAAGGTATGATGCATGGAACTGCAGCCATATATTTATATGAGAGGATAAAAATTAAGACTACATTATCCCTGATATTGCTAAGTTATAAACCAAGGAGCAATTTCCTAGTTTCAGATTTTCTACTATGTGAAGAAAGTGACCCCTATTTTCTTAAGCCACTGATAGAAGGATTTTCTGTTACTTTCAGGCAAAAATTACTCCTAAAAATTACATATTTATAGATTTAGTAGTGGCTAAAAAGGATAAATGTACATAAAATTATGAAAGAGGAAAATATTGAAGGGTCCAGGTTCTGAGGGGCAGTACTCCCAAAGCTCAGGTGGAGGGGTTAGCTTTGGATGGGAGGACGGACTGCCACTGAAGGACAGCTGTGAGCATGCATGCAGGTGCAAATAAGAAGAAAAAGTTGATTGCGTGCTGAGAAATCTTGACTGAAAACCTCAGTTTTCTTTATAAAGTAAGATGCAAAGTTATCACGTGTGTGTAGGCGTTTGTCATTTCTCTAACTATAGGTACTTGCTTGGTGAAGAGTTTGAGGAATTTAAGAGAAAGTACATTTTGTGGTCACAGTTGAGGTGGCTAGAAATGGAAGCTGACTGCAGTTATAGAGAAAGAGTTACACAGCACTGAAGACCCACTATGACTGCATGGTGATGACTCAAAGGTAAAGCTCTGCAGATAAGAGAGCTGACAGTGATAATCACAGGTACATGTCAGAGTCTATGCTAATGAGGTAGCACAATATAATGAAAAGAACCAGGGACATTAGAGTGACATGGGGGCCTGTTTTGTCATCTTAGTTATGTCATTTATTAACTATATGACATTAGATGGTTTGCTTTACTCTCTGAGACTCAGTTTATAAAACATATAAAGTGCTGTCTATAATGCATGGTAAATAATAGCCAAATAGCAATAAATGATATTAATAGTTTTACTATGATTCCTCTATTATTACTAAATCAAAGTAGACAACTAAGTGATAATTCAAGGAGACTAGTAGACTGAGAGGTCTAGATAAGGGAATACCAATGAGGTGATACACAAGAATAATTAAAGAATAAGAGAGATGTAACAATGTCCAATAGTGGTGAGAGTGATATGTCAGAATTTAGTGTTTCATGAATGAAGTGTTTTGGGGTAACACAAAGAAACAAAGTCTGGATGCCTCTGTGATTTGCTGAAATGGAGGTGAGGGATCTCAGAGGAGCTATTAAAAAATATTGAGATCAGAGTATAAAACAGGTCATCAACATGAATACTGAAATCATCCAAGTCCAAGACTGAAGCCACATTAGGTGTGAAGAAAAGACTAGTATATTAGCAAATAATATCAAGGAAGAGTTGTGCAGAATAGCAAAATTACATGAGATTTAAATAAAGTATTTGTATATAAAGATAAAGGTGATGGGAAGGGAGAAACAACAATGATTTGGAGAACTTCAATGTTCCCCTCTGCTGGCTTTAGAGTATGTGGGGAGTAGGAACATCATAAGTAAAAAATTAGAACACTTTCAAATCAAATGCTGCCATATTTTAGTTTTGAAACCTTGAACAGGCTATTTAAGTTTTTGAGTCTCAGGTTCTTCACCTATAAAATGAGGATAGTAATGCCTACTTCAGAGAGTTACTTGAGATAATTTCTAATAAGTGTTGAGAAGACCTCACATATGTAGCAGTTTTCCTCCAAAGGGGAAAGCTAAAAATTCATGTGGTCCTGGGAAGTCAGGTTTCAGTAAAGATAAAGAATATCAGGAAAGAACCTCTATTCTCTGGATTGTGCCATCAAATCACCTGGAAATAAATTCAGGATCTGTCATTGCCGCTTCCTCTAGCAATCAGCTGGCTTTAAAACACTGGCTTACAAGCAGGGGAAAACAAATGGAACTACCTCTTAACTTAGAAGTCTTAAAACAGATTCCCAATTAGAATTTCACAGTGAATTGCAATTGCATTTTTTAACATTAGACATTTCATCAATACATTCTATTGCTTTGCCTCCTGAAAGACTTTCATCAGTGAGAAGACAACCTTTTAGCTAGTTATCAGGGGGAGTCAGGAGACTAGCAATCAATGACTCACTCAGGTTTTATAAATGACTGACCAGTTTCACGGTCCCTAACATTTACTGTACTGTAGATATTTGTTAGGAAAAATAATAAAAGAGAAAAACGATTGTGAAACTAACTACACTGGCTAACACTGATAAAGCTAGGTACTATTATAATGATTATTTGAGTCAATATAGAGATAATGATTTTTTGTCAACTCAAATATCACATTAATTCATAATTTCGATCCTTTAATGTGGCTTGATTTTCAAGCCTTGACTCATCTTATATTGTGGCCAGAAAACCACAGGAACTATTCGTGATATTATATAAAATAACATGAGGAGTATTATTCCATATACTACAGACGACTTGAGAGATATTAAGATATCTTAATTTTGGTGCTCTCCTAGTGCTGGAATTTGTTTTTCTACTCTACCAAGTGAGATGTTATTCTCTATTTTACGAATAACAAATGACACATATTGATTTCTACATTTTATTAATGTGAGAGTTTTATTTTATATCAGAGACAAAATTTTACTTTTTCCTGAGGAAGAAAACTAAATACTTGTTAGTTAAGATACAATTGATTATTATTACAATTATTTTTTTGTAATTTTTTCCCCAAGACATACAGATCTCTGAGAAGGTTGACATTTTGTTTGTTTAACAATTATAAAGGCCATTCCAGAGAGAACTTTGAAAAACACAGAATCCCACAGCCTGAATTAAACAGGATATAGGAATGTTTTTGGCTTTTGGTTATTCAACTAACCTAAAGGAGAAAAATAATAAATCAATTCTTAAGTGGATAGGAATAACAAAGCAAGTCAGTTTTTCAAGTTTTCTTATTACAAGTTAACACAGAGAGAGTATAAAGAGATGCTCTGTATTTAAATATTACTCTGGGAGAATTACATTTAAGAAAAATAGACCTTAGTTTTTTGTGTAATTGTAGGTTTAAAGAAAAATGTATCAGAAAATATAGCAGAAAATGTATAAAGTATTCCCATTTACCACAATAACACCTCTCGTTTCCCTATTATTAATATCTTTCATTAGTGTAGTATATCTGTTAAAATTGGTGAGCCAGTATTAATACATTATTAACTAAATACACAGTTTAAATTAAGGTTCATAATATTCTGAATAATATTATATTGTATGGATGTACCAAACTTTGTTTATTCATTCATTTATTGAAGGGCATATAGGTTGCTTCCAAGTTTTCGCCATTGTAAATAAAGGTGCTATAAACATCAAAGTGCAGGCTTTTGTGTAGATGTAAGTTTTCAAGTTTTAATCCCCATGGTTAAATACCATGCGGGCTGGGTCATCTGGCAAAAGTATACTTAGTTTTGTCAGAAACGGCCAAACTGTCTTCCATAGTGGCTGTACCATTTTGCATTCCCACAAGGAATGAATGAGAGTTCCTGTTGCTCCATATTCTCATCATCAGCATTTTGTGTTGTGAGTGTTTTGGGGTTTTGCCATTCTAACAGGTGTGCATGTAGTGGTTGGTATTTAGTGGTTTTAATTTGCAAATTCATTATGACATATGACGTTAAGCATTTTTTCACATGTTTATTTTTCATCTGTATATCTTCTTTGGTGAGATATCTATTCAGATTTTTTGCCCATCTTTTAATTGGAGATAATTAACATTTTAAAATTAATACGTAACGCCTTGGGGCAGACAAAAGCAAAGACAAGTCTAAAGACATCCAGGCCAGCAATATTTGACCACTAGTAGATGACTAAGTATTGGAAATCTGTGTCAATAAAAGGAAGTTTGTCAGCCATGGGATGATATAAATGAGAGCTTCCTGAATTACACTGCCTATGCAAGTGCTGTTAGGTGTGAGACTTGTTCTCATGTACATTCCAATTGTTGGAATGTAGAGATTAATCCATTTTCTCTTGAGGCAATCAAATATTTAAATATTTAATATTTAAATCATTCCTCTTATTCTAATCAAGAATCTTATTTTAAATACTTGCATTTGTTTACCAATATTTATTAAGTGACTACTATGTGTTAAACACTGTTTTAGGTTCAGAAAATGCAGTGTCGAATCAGATAAATATCCCCAGGCTCTCAAGGAATTTACATTGAATTTGGAAGAGTCAGAGAATAAGAGCAGATGAGTGCATAAATAAGACTGACCAGAAGAAGAAAAAAATTAATAAACTAATATAGGATTAATGGAATAGAGGATGATTGAAAGGGGCTTCTAGTCAGAGAAGGCATCCCTAAGGTGGGAATATTTGGACCAAACCTAGAGGAGGAGTCAGGCTTGGGAAGATGGTGGTGATAGGTGGAGTTTGTGGTGGCTGGCAGAAAGTTTTGCAAAACTAGAGAAAGCTATGAGACAGAGGCAAACATGGCATAGTGGAGAAAAATAAGGAAAGCTATA
Organism: Cynopterus sphinx; assembly: GCA_030015415.1. Lineage (NCBI taxonomy): Eukaryota > Metazoa > Chordata > Mammalia > Chiroptera > Pteropodidae > Cynopterus > Cynopterus sphinx. The sequence continues at coordinate 133,289,229 of CM057383.1, forward strand.
GTGTGACGAGTTCACTGAGTGATTGGGAACAATTTCTCTAGTGGCACATTCTTTTTCAGGAAAAAAAGAAACAGACACCTGAACAAAAAAAATACATAAAAAATTTTAGTTGCAAAATAATCTCATACTAGCGCTAAATTAAAACTTCAGAGAAACCAAGCAATGAAAAGTTTGTAGCACCACTTTCCCAGAGGCAATTCAATATTAAAACAATAAATACTAAACCATAAAATGAGTATATGGAGGTCTAACTGAATTCTGATATTTCCCTTGATGACTATTATGGCAGACACTAAAACATTACCCAACGTCTATTTCCCACCTTACTTTCTGTTAATAAAACCTTGAATTTGTTGGAGACAGCAAGGTCTCAGCTTTCCTATTTCAGTACCTCTTGCAGCTGAGAATAACCATATTACACAGACAATACCGGAAAGTAAGTAACAAAATTCTAATGGGAAGTTGTTGAAAAATATGTTGATTTCTTGAAGAAAGAGCAAGAAACATAAGTAAGTGCCTCTGCTCTCTCACTGCTTCTTTTCCTTTGAAGATTTTTGTGATGGATCTCTGCAGAAGCTCTTTTGGAATCATTAGGCTACAAGCCAGGTGCCCTGAGAACTCTACTGTGCAGCTTTCTGAACCTAGGAGAATAATAGTGCGTCTCCTGAATTCCAGTTAGGGACATCACACACCCTGATTTCAAACTACATATTATAAAGCTATAGAAGTCAAAACAGTATGGCATTGACATAAAAAACTGTCACATAGATAAATGGAACAGAATAAAGTGCCCAGATATAAGTCCATGCATACTTGGTCAATTAATTTACAACAAAGGAGGTGAGAATATACAATAAGGAAAGGATGGTTTCTGCAATAAATTGTGTTGGGAAAACTGTACAGCAACATGCAAAAGGATGAAATTAGGCTACTATTTTACAGCATAAACAAAAATTAATACAAATGGATTAAACTCTTGCGTATAAAACTGAAACCACAAAACTCCTAGAAGAAAACATAGACAGTAAGCTCCTTGACATGTATTTTTGGATCTGATGCCAATAGCACAGGCAGCAAAAACAAATAAGTGAGGCTGCATCAAACTAAAAACTTCTGCCTAGAAAAGAAAACTATCAACAAAATAAAAAGGCAATCTGCTAAATGGGAAGAAATATTTGTAAATCATATATACAATAAGAAGTTAATATCCAAAATATTTAAACAACTCATAACTCAATAGCAAAAAAAAAAAAAGTAATTTTATTAAAAAATAAGCAGAGGACCTGAATAAACATTTTTCCAAAGACATAGAGATAAACAAAAGGCACATGAAAAGATGTTCAACATCACCAATCATCAGGGAAATGCAAATTTAAACCACAGTTGAGATATCACTTCAATACTCATTAGAATGGCTATTATCAAAAAGACAAGAAATAATGAGTATTGGAAAGGATGTGGAAAAAGGGAACCTCCTTCACTGTTGGTAAGAATGTAAATTGGTGCAGCCACTATAGAGGTTCATCAGAAAAGTAAAAATAGAAATATCATATGATCCAGCAATTCTATTTTGGGTATTTATCCAAAGAAAATGAAAATTCTAATTTAAAAATAAACTTGCACACCCATATGCAGTGCAGCTTTATATACAATAGCCAAAATATGAGAACAACCTAAGTGTCTACTGATGGATGAAATGAATAAAGATGTGGGTTATAGAGATATAATGGAATACTACTCAGCCCTAAAAATAAGAATGAAATCTTGCCATTTGTGACAACATGAATAGACCTTGAGGGGATTATGCTAAGTGAAATAGGTCAAAGAAAAACAAATATTGTATTTTTTTTCTTAAATGTGAAATCTAACAAAATGAACTGATTGAAAGAAAACAAAACAAAACTAACCAAACAAACACACAAACAAAAAAACAAGCTCATAGATTCAGAGAACAGACTGGTGATTGCCAGAGGTGAGAGAGGCAGGGGTTGATGAAATGGGTAATGAGTGTCAAAAGGTACAAACTTCCACTTATAAAATAAATAAGCCATGGGATTATAACGTATAGCATGGTGACTACAGTTAATAATACCATATTGCACATTTGAAAGTTGCTAAGAGCGTAGATCTTAAAAGTCTCATTGTAAATAGGTATGGTGATAGATGGTAACTAGACTTATTATGGTGATTATTTTGCAAGGTATACAAATAACAGATACTGTACACCTGAAACTAATTTCAATTATACACCAATGAAAATGGTTAGGTTATACATTTTTTTTATTATATTAGAAAGCTATTTAAAGGAAAACACTGACAGATTGTTAAGAGACCAAGTTAAAAGGTAATTTGCTGATGAAGTTTGTTGAACACTGTGTGCTTCTATTTGTTTTGGAAACTGAAATTTGAGAGAATGTTTGCACACAGTCACTACAGCTGTCAAATACTTTTCTTGAGTTTAAGTTTTCCTGTTGTTATGGCATAATTACAGAACCCTGTGTACCCAAAAACCTCATAATAGTCTGCATTTCAAAGGAACATGAGTAGCCTGTAATCTGCTAGTAAAAGTCTATACACTATTCAAAGAAGGAAATTAATAGCAAAAGGTCTTTCAACAAAGAAGATCCTGGGCTATGATAATTTTAGGAGAATTATATCGTGGTTTACATGTTATTCTGTAAATTTAGATTTTAAAAGACTGGCATTTCTTTACCCATTAATACTCAGCTATGAAATTTCCTGTGACTATGTAAATGCAATTAATAATAGCATTAATATGAGCCGATGCTCTTGATATCCCCTTATTGCTTTTACATATTGATACCAATGCCAACACATTTTTCACAATTTTTAATGGTGTATTAGCAAGTAAATTATTTCAAATACAGAAGTATTTTCTATATTTCAAATACACAGAAGTATCTATAAAAATGAGTCCTCAAATTACATTTAGAGGGAAAGGCAGTTTTAGTCAAGTCTGATCATGTACCTTGAATTGTTTCAAGTTTCACAATTTACAAAGTCCAATTGATAAGAAAGTGTTGTGACCATTTCCTATCCTTTTAAGAGTATAGTGTTTTCATTTTTTGCCTGTATTTAAAATTTATTTACTATTTAGTATAGTTTTGATTATTTCAGAGATGACAATGGAAGTTGAAATCACTTTGCTCTAACATTTAATCATACAATCATGGGTCTCATTTAATTTAAAGAAATACTAAAGTAATATTTCAAAACAAAAGATGAGCTGTCTACAAATACATTGAAAAGGCCATGGTTTATTGTGATTAGTTTTGTACCCATATCTCTACCTATATTTAATATAAACTGACTGTTGTCCATATATTGAGGCATTCAAGCAAAACATACTTGAAAATGAACCCCTTTGAGCATTTTAAAACTCATTTTTGGTGTCTTCATGGTTGTCGTTAATGTGTTGCAAGGTGAGAGCAAGGGTTTCAGTTTATTATTGGTAAGCATCTCACAAAGAACACATTGCACATATTCTTTTTATTCACAGAAATAAAATATCTAATTAGGTATAATTATCACTTATTGTGTTTTTGAAAATGCTTTTTAAGGAATCAGAAACATGTTGTTGTTAAGTTTAAAACTACTACAGTGGGTATCAGAGTTCATGTGTGTTTATCTAATTTGCCCTAAATATCGCTCTCTTAAATGTTGCTCAAACTATTAGATTTGAGTGTAAAAAGCACTCAATTATTGAATTTAAAAAGAAATAATAAGTCTTTATTTTATTTAATGGTTTATAGAAACAACAAGACCAGCAAATGTCACCAACATCTTTAACGCGATGAACAGAAGAGATTCTAGTCAAGACATTTTAGGGCCCCTTCCATGTCTCATTCTCATGTTCTACAGCCTAGGGTTGCAAATATAAATGCCTACAGGGGTCAGGCAAATAATACAAATGAAAAAATTGGATGAGGTGAAAACATTAAATTACACAATTCTATCAGTTTGTCTTTCATTTTCTATTTCTTTATAGAGTTTTGAAAATAGAAAAAGATCTTTACTATAGAAAAGCAACAGTGTAAATGCCATGAAAAACAGCAACTTCTACATGCATCCAAGATCAGGAAATAATAAGGTGTAGCAGTGGACATGAATAATTATGTTCTATACACATTTTAGAAATAGTTCTAGCTCAAGGTTACCAGTCAAATCAAATGCTGAGTGTAGAACAGCATTCACGTGTAACTCTGAATGTCTCTCTTACACTCACACACTTTTTAGGGAAAACCAGAGCAATTAGAAAGACAGTTGGCATTAATTGAGATATAAAAGGCGGATGATAGTTTGTGGAGGTGGGAACTAGAAATCATTTTGTACTTTAGTTTAATGTGGTGTTAATCATTTAAATGAAGATGTCAAATAGGCATTTAGAAAATAGTGTTTCAGGGAAGTGGTTTCAAACATGTTAATTTGAATGAGAGTATTCAGCAGAGGTATGGTATTTAGAGCTATAAATGAGATCATCTAGAGCCACACTGACCAATATGCTATCCCTAACCACATAAAAATTGGAAATATGAGTTGTCATATTCAGATATACTATAAGTATAAAATACAGGACATTTTGAAGACATTGTATGAAACACTAATCTAAAACATCTCATTAATAATTTTCTATTGATTGCATTTTTAATTATATTTTCCTATACTGTCTTAAATATGATACATTATTAAAATTAAAATTATCTGTTATTTTTACTTTTTATAAAAATTTAAAATTATATTTGTAGCCCACATTTGTCACTGACTTGATATTTTTCCTGTAGAGTTTGGAATATGAAAGTAGAAAGAGAAAAGCTCCAATGACTGATCCATGAATCACCCCTTTAGTTAGAAGTAGGGTTTTAATTTCCAAAACCCAAGTGAATATGTTATTTAAAGAAGGAAAGAATAATCACATGTATAAATGATGCTGATGAGTCAAAATAAGATTAAGACTGAGAAATTTCCATTGGTTTTAGTCATTGGTTAAAGGTCACTGTTGTCTTTAACAAGAGTTAGGCCAGAAGAGCAATGGGAATGAGACTTAAATTGTAATTCATTCATTCAATGAATTCAAGAGGTGGGAGGATAGGAATTGGAGTATGGACAACTCTTAAAATAGATCAGAGAAATGTGACTGTAGCTAAATTAGTATCTGAGGTTAACACAAATATTTATTTTTTATGTTTGTATGTTGATAAAAAAAAATGGATAAGAGAGGAGATAATTCCTGTAGTGAGGCCATTAGAGAGAGAACAAGAAAATGAGTCTTAATAGATTTACCAACCTAATTTTGATTATTATCTATATCAATTTGAATAAATACTAAAGAAAAAGAAACTTTTAACAATTATAGCAAGTTTCTAAATATTTGCATTTAGGGAAAAGAGGATGAGCTTTAAGTCCAAATGTAGAAGTCTCATTGAGTCACAACTTCGCTACTCATTAATTGTGTGTCAGTGGGTAAAATATAGATAAGAAATGGAAAAACTGAACAAGGAGAGAGAAGTGAGTTTAAAGCGGATTAGAGAATTCATCCATAGTAACTGGAAAATAACCAGAATATATAGAAGTAGAAGCAAACTGGTGGTTAAATCTTGTAGTTGTTAGATAACAATTTTCTCTTAATTTCAGTGGCTGCTTAATATTCCATTTTATGTTTGATTTTTAAAAACTAATTTGCTAATTTTTTGCTATTATAAGAATTCTACATTGAATAAAGCCTTCTAGCTAAAATTTTATCTATACTTTGATAATTTTATTAGGATAAACTACTAAAAATTACAGGGTGAGAAATACAAAGTTGAGGGTTCAAGAAAATTTAAACCAGATTTCATTCTCATACATAAACACTTCTTTGCCTAAAACCCTTACAATGATTATTATCATTAAAGAACCACTTTTGTAAAAATGTAGCCATTTAAAAATATTTGGATATTTCTGAATTGAAAATTGAATGAAATTCCTAAAGTTTCTTTCTCCTAAAATAGATATATCCAAAAAATTTGTATTTAGCATTAGAAGGTACTACATGACCTTGGTTTAGTTTTAGTCCATTTTTTTCTCATTTTTATGTATTGGCATACTATAATGAAAATAAAATAAAAATGTAAAACATTTTGAAGTCACTCATATGATCTCATTGCACGTGGAAATGAAGACAAATAATAAAAAGTAATAAAGGGTTTATAATTCATTTAAATTACCATTACCTCACTAAAAGACTAGTGGCAATAAACCTGGAAAAGAAAATTTTGTTGTTTGACTTCTCTGTTTCAATTTCACAGTGTTATAATTAAGTTATTGATCTGTTTGTACAAAGAGGCCTTTGTCAGAAGGTAAACACAAGAATGGCCTTTGTAAACATACATCGGTAGTTAGAATTGTAATTATGCATAATTTAAGTGACCTCAAACACTTGAATATAACTAAAAAAGATGGTGAGAAACAGTTGTCTGTACATATATCGATGCATTGTTTTATAGTTTTCTAAATAACGTAAGGCACAGAGACTATTTTGGTGATTTATAGTCTGGAAAATGTAGTGAGAGTAATGAATTGCTAAGTAGTGTTAAACTACTTAGTGATTTTAATCTCTTTAGATAAGAAAACCTGAGAGGATATTATAAATGGTAATAACATAAACCTTGGTTATGTATAAGTTAAAATATTGTACTTTTTAAGGCATATCAGGAGAAAATGTGTTCCAAGTAAGTCTATTTATTGCTGAGTTTGTTATTTGCTTAGAAGAAAAAAATAAAATGTGAAAAATCTAGATTAAAGGTATATATTAAGCAATATTGAAAGAAAATTAGGTCAGTTTTTCTTTTGATTTTTGTTTAAATTAGCCTTCTTCTATATTCCTCCATAATCAATTATCTAACACCATCTTCACATTTACAGTAGTTTACTATACACTTATTAAATACTGTGGGGTTCACAACATTGCATAAAATATAAATTGCTTTTTTCTGTGTACAAAAGATACAGTGATCAGATACATATTTCAAAGAAACTTTGTGGTCTAACGTAAGGAGGTTCATTATTATTATTTGACTAGAGATAAAATTAAGGATCTCCATTTAATTTCGAAAACACAGTTACTAACTGAGATAGGTATAACGAAATCAGTGGAATTTTATTTTTTTCTCAGGTTTTAGATACCCTCCATCCAATGACTACCAGGAACGTAAATATAATCAAACAAGCTGGGTTTACTACTCATTGCAACAAAAAAATGAAAAAGAGGCAGTGTGATATTGTTATAATAAATATATATTTTTAAAGAAATATAGATTTGGTCTTCGTTTTTTTTCCCAACACATAGCTTCCAAAACTCTTGGAATGTCCTAAGTGATAAGAGAGATAAAGATGTCTTCACATTCACAATAAACTCCTTTCAACCACACCTGAGTTTATGTTAATTAGGTGACCTTTGGACCTCACCTAAGGATGGAGGTTTGTTGCCATAGGAACCAACCATGTGATTTGAATTTTCAGTCCCACCCCTTGACTTCCAGGGAATGGAAGGGGCTAGAGGTTGACTCTACATCAACAATGGTCAATGATTTAATCAATTGTGTCTATATAATAACACCTTCATAAAAACCCTAAAGGACAGGTTCAGAGAGCTTCCAGGTTGTTGAGCATGTGGAGTTTTGGTGAGAGAAGTGTGTAAGGAGAGCGCTCAGAAGCTCTTTGCCTTTTCCCCTACTTTGCCCCATACACCTCTTCCATCTGGCTATTCGTTAAGTTATATTCTTTTATAATAAACTGATTATCTACCAAGCCAAATGTTTCCCTGAGTTCTGTGAGTCACTCTAGCAAATTAATCAAACCCAAGGATGAGGGGTTATGGGAACCTCCAATCTACAGCCTGTAGGTCAGAAGTTCAGGTGATGACTTAGACATGTAACACTTAGATGATTGGCATCTAAAGTGGTGGGGGGCAACCAAGCTTCTAACCTGTGGGATCTGATGCTATCTCCAGGTAGGTAATGTCAGATGAGTTCAACTCTAGGACACCAAGCTTATACATACTGGAAGAAGAAAAGACAGTTTCTTTCTACTTGGGTTGCTAAATTTTGATACGATTCAGGAACTTTCAGTAGGTATTTAACCATTCCATGGAAAGACAATTTTCCTGCTACTGAAAATGATAAAGAAGAAAAGCAAAATATAAAGAAATGCTAACTGAATTGACTGAATCCTGAAGATATTTCTTGACCTCTTACATCGAAATATGCCTGAAAATTTTCATGCTCAAAGACCATGCACGCTCTTTTCTATAATGAGAGCCAAGAAATTCCCTTGTTTTGATAAGAGGGTCTGACTTGGGTTAATTTGCTGTAACTAAAAAACCCTTGTCAAGTTCAAGAAGGCTAAACCAATGATTAAAGAGGCAAGAGAGTCGTCATGGCTTTCCTTTAATAATACACTCAAACCTACACTATATGCTCCTTCAGAGTGAGATTTGTTTTCTTTTCAAACCCTGTAGCATACAATATACATAGTACTTCCAGATATTTGTTCTACTGCTATTCTGTTTTTCCAGTACTTATATCTTGATGTTCTGCCATCTGATCCCAACCTTTTATTATTTGGATGGGGCAGAACTTAGCTCTGATAGATGTCTTGAAGTTCCCCTTTATATCAATAATTTTTTTGTTCTTTTTCCTCAGAGTTTTTCATAGGAGTATTTATTGCTCAACAACTTCCGGAAGCAGTCAGAAGGCTTGAGTTGGTTGCTGAAAAACTAATTCTGTTCCCCCAATTTAATTAGGAACATTTCCAAAGACATTGCTCATTTTCAAGTCCATAAATTCCAGGCTGCTCATACACTGTACTGCATATTCCTGACTAAGCCTATTTATTATCTGATGTGTTTGTTCACTTGCCCCCAAACAAGTCCTTGGATTTCATGGCATCAAAGAAAAAATAAAGCTGGACAGTAGATAAAGTGGTAAAAACAGATTTTATCCAGAACTATTGCCATAGGGAAAAAAAGAGACCTCAGTGTAGAACTGAGTTCAGTTCCAAATACAATATGTGCAGGTCAAAATTTATAGCCAAGAAGCTGAGTAGGAGGTAGCAAACAGAAAATTACTAAGAGGAAACATCAGGGTTAAGGGACACTGGCTAAACTTTTCCAAAAGGATTCTTGCTGAAGGCAGGCCAGGGGCATCAGATATCATCTGGGGGATGGTGGAACATAAAGAATCCAATCAGGTATATAAGAAGATCAGTTATCAAGGGTGGGGAGTTAAGGTTAAACTGATTTACCAGGCTTCTTAATTTTACAAGGAAGAGAGACAGATGTCTCTGAAATATGTATCATTACATCTTTTGTTTGTAGGAAAAAATAATGCATATTTTATGCAAAATATGTTGTGAACCTCAATGTATTTAGTAAGTATATAGTAAAATGCTGTAAATGTGAAGATAGTGTTAGATGATGGATTACAAAATATAGAGAAAGGCTAATTTTAAAAAGTCAAAAGAGAAAGTAACGAACTAATTTTCTTTCAAGATGATTGAAAATAAATTATTTAGACTTTCACATTTTGTTTTTTTTCTTCCAAGCAAATAACAAAGTGGCAAATCTTTCGAAATCTGTGTTTTAATGAAAAACCCAATAGACTGCCAAGGCAGAATAAACTCACAGATGGAGTCTAGGCAATTAAAGATATTAATGTGTGTTCAATGAATTTCACTATTGTTAATTTTTATGGCTCAACTTGATCTAATTGAGCTATCATTCACCTAAAGGAAAGAGATGGCTTCAAGCTTTGATTCTTACTAAGGATAACGCATTATCAAATTCTTCTGTTCTTAATTCCACATAAAAAATAACTAACAACCTCTGAGAACTCTATGATAAAAATCCATTTAGCGTATTTAGTATTTTTGAGTAGGGTTAACATCTACTGTAATTCTAAACCAATGATTTCAAAATATCAGTTCTTTTAAGTGCACCGAGAAAATTCTGAGGACCTAAATGTTTGAGTATGGTGTTCTCATATAAACAGTACTATTGTCCTTGTATAACATTAAAATGATCACAATCCTGACAATGTAATATATTTTCATTACAGTTTAATTTCAGTTAGTTGTTAATTAAGGACACTTTATACGGAAAGGCAGCCATGTGACAAGATTAAGGGGAAATAATTGTTGTCAGTGAATAAGTACTTTGTCAATATAAGCATGCTAAAAAGTAATTTATGACTTATATTAAGAAACAATTGTAGCATAGCAAACAATTCTGGTAATAAAAAAAGTATCTTGGGTGGAAATTGACACAAAATTGTATATTGAGAGGACATTTTACAGCTCTGCCTATATATTCAGTTATTGAATGGTGCCAAGGCTTCTTGTGATGACTTTGTTGAATAGAACAAATTGCATTGATGGGCCAATGAGTACAACAAAATTATTTTTGGTCAGTGACAGTATTACCATAATTCAAGTTCACCTTTAAAGTTGTTTGGCCAATACAATGAACATGATAGTTCTCAAGCTGCTACTTCTGAATTAAATGCCATTTTGGCTTACAAAATTGGTTGGTTTGGATTTTCCATTACAATTTAGGAAATTGTAAGGCATAGAAACCTTTATCCCAGTCCAGAAAAGAATATAAACAGATGTTATAAAATTTTTAATGTACTTTCATGAAAATTTATGAACTATAGTCATGGCATGGTTGAGTCTGTTAGGTGGTTGTAGACATTTTGAGCTCAGGTCCAATAATAACTATAAAAAGAATTAATGAATCTTTATTAGTATGACTCAGCTATCATCATGAGCTGCTTCTTCCCATCTAATTATTAACTAGTTTCTTCTGCTTATAATTTATTATATTGGACTTGTCTTGACTTAGGCTCAACATTACTTTGTGACATCCTTTTCTACCTTAGCTAATAACTGGCCAGCTCCCTCTAGGGTCTCTTAATTCCAATTTCCCAAATTAGCTACGATGAACCCAGATAATATTTTGTTAGAATTAGCGAGTGGACCAGTCAGTGCTGGGTGGTTACATAAGAGAGAAATAAGCTTCCATATTATTTAACCATCATTTTATTTTTGTAAAGTTGGAAAATGTAGTTTAAGAATTTATTATCTAGTTTAAATGTCTACCTGGAAGTGAGACACTGACATAACAACCACCATGAAAACTAAAATGTATACCTTTGGTTTAATACCAAGGAATAGGTGATGAAGAAAAATATAAAAGCTGATTGGTGATCTCTAAGTACTGAGGTAAAACCATCAAGTACTGAAAAGAAGGCATTTTGCAAGACTATCTTATGCAATAACCTGAAAGGTATTTATGCAGTCACAGCCAATAAAGCCTATTGCTTTGAGGAAATGGTTAGACAAAAGTAGAGATGGAAGAAATGGAAGGAAATCAAGCTTTCCCACGGGAGAATCATTATGCCTATATCCTTATGACTAAGAGTCTTAAAATACCTCATTGGTTAGGCTATTCTGCTTATGATCATTTTTATTCCATAAATACTTTAATAATATTACTTAGATCTCATCAAAATATACTATTTATCACAATAACACATCGAGGCATTCAAAATAAGTAATATTCCTATTTACATAAATGCAGTTACAATTGACCAAAGCACGGGTCCTACCACTGTCATATTCAGGTTGAGACTCTGTGCTTTCTGACTCTGAGTTTAGCCCTCTTTCAAGAATTTCATGTTATAATATAGGGGGTCAATTTTATCTTTTATTTGTCATCCTATGATTTACAGAGTATGTAAATCTCTTTACAGAGTATGTATGGAGATCTGTGTGTAACATGTTAATCTCCATCAGGAAGCATGCAGGTAGATAAAAACTCTTAAACAGTTAAATGGACAAAATCTCTTGACCAGTTAATGTCAGTTATTTTCTTTGTTCAGCAACCACATTTTTGTCAAGATGGGCACATAAACCAACATAGGTACAGGAATTGAGACCACATATAGACCCAGTGTCAGGGACACCATTTATTAAAGTTGATCTAAACATGATTACTACCTAATGCCCAAGATGTCAAAGGAGACCAGTGCTGAATCTTCATAGACATCAACTCCTGAGTAGACCAACTAGAAAGTTGATTTCACTAGGGCCCTTCCTTGGAAGAGACAGAATAATAGACACATGTTCTGGTTATGGTTATGGATTTGTCTTTCTTTCTCCCTGGACTTTGACCACCACTATCTGAGGGCTTCTTGAGTGTTTGATGCACTGAAGTGGAATCCCATACAGTATCACAGGAGACCTGGGGGCTCACTTTCAACAAAGAAGGTGTGGTTGTGGGCCTAGGACAGGGAGATTCACTCTATCTGGAAGCTTCCAGCCTGAAAAAGCATTGGGATAGTCTGCTGCAAGGACAGCTAAATTGGATCCCTCAGGGATATACTCTGAAATGATGAGGTACTATCCTCCAAGACACTAACTATGCATTAAATTCATTTCTTCCCTCCCAAAGAAAAAAAATGTACTAGTATCTAGAAACCAAGGGTGGAAGCTGGAGTGGTCTTACTTAGTATAATTTCTGATGACCTAATGAGGGTTTTATATTTTCTGTTTCTACAACTCTGGACTCTATAGAATCAGAAATTTTGATCTATAAAAGGAAAATACTTTCACCAGGGGCACATAAATTATTTTATTTAACTATAAATATAAGATGCAGCTGCTTCTTGATCAATAGGCTCCTTGTTTCCAGAGACTTTTAGACAAGAAGAGGAATCACTCCCTAGGCAGGGGTAATGAACCCTGATAATTATGAGAATGTAGAACTGCTGTAACATAATGAGGAACAGGAAGAAACAAGTGTTGAAGTCAGTTTTACTTGGATGCTTCTTATAATATCCTTGGCCAATTGTGACTGTAAATTCATGGCAACAACCATGTTCTGAGAAGAGCAGAGTCACCAGGGCTCAGGCTCCTTTGAGAGTAGGGTTTAGGTAACTTCATCATGTGATATGCTGAGAATACAATGATGGTAGTTGAGAGTGTTGGTAAGCAAAGACAGTGGAGAATGGAGATAAGCATCATTTTTAGCCCTGAGACCAGCTGTTATTTGTCCAAGTAATATCTATCTTCTATGGTTCCCCTCAGAAAGAAAGGTTACTCATATCCTAGAGAACCTGCTTTCTGAACGAATATGAAAGAATGAATCAAAATGTCAGATGTGGAGTGTAGTATACATGGAGATTCTATGTATCTCAGATCTCCTTTCAAGGTTTGGTACCCAAATGCAGTTAGTGCAGTCAGCAGACCACTTATCATTGCCAGATCTTTTGTGGTATGCCTCACCTGCAGAAAACTGCCTTGTTGAAGAGAAGCCACATCCAGTGACTGAGAGAGCTTGGCATATGTAAGCCCAGCCATTTCAGCCTTCTGCAGAACACACTGATAGGCACACCTTATCACAGAGCATCCCATTGGATTAGTCATGACACTGACAGTCCGGAAATCACAATTTAACTTTTTCCTCTTTCCAATCCTGTTTTGCCCACATTCCCTTTACAGGTGTTGATACCTAATAAACATTTTGTACCTCAAACTACATCTCATTGTATGGTTCTGAAGAACCCAATTTATAATACATGACTAATAATATTTCTCCTCTGCTATCAACTCCTTCTCCTACAGTTTTCCTTATGTGTGAAAGTTACTAAGAAAACAACAATGACAAAAACAAACATTGGAAAAATCATTCTTAGTGACTCCCTTCCTCTCATATTTCACATATATTTTGCTTGCTATCTATTCAAAACTATCCAGAATCTAACCACTCATAATTACCTCCAAGACTACTACACCAGTCAAAATCACAACCATTTCTTATCTAGAATATTGCAATTGCCTCTCAGTTTCTCTGCATTGAGCTTTCCATGTCTTATAACAAGAATGATCAGCTCACAATATAAATTAGATCTTGTCACTTTTTTGCTAAAAACTCTATAATGTATTTATTTCCATGCTACTCAAAGTTAAAATCAAGGTAATTAAAAAGTTGAACAATGCTCCATATAATTGGGCCTTTCATTATTGGCTTAGTCTATCTCATTATTTTACATTCTGTGTAAGTGAAACTGCATTTGTGTAACAAAAACCAAACTGCCCAAATAGCCCCATAGACTATATAAGTGGTAGGGGAAGATAGAAACATAAATATTAGATATAGAGATATAGATATAAATATTTGCTAATGCATTGGCTAAGTTTCGGAATCTGATCCCTTATAATAAAAAAAAAATTTATAATTCTTCATTTCCCAGTCATTACTTCTCCAATAATCTTTATTTTCCAGGTTAAAATTATTGTAACTGTCTTAGAATTAATAATGTTATCTTAAAGATTTCAAAAAGGAAATGTATAAGTCCCAGAAGTTAAATGCCACCTGAAAGTTCACAATATAATTTAGTATCAGATTCAGAATTAAATTAAAAGTTGGATGATTTCTACGGGCAACAATATCTCCAGGAATCCAACCAAAATTAACACAAATTAAAACAAATAAATTATCTGTTCAGATTGACCTCTATCACTATGGGCTATATATATAAATTAATTATATTTTCTCAAAGTGTCTTACATCTTCATATGTATTACACTCATTTGTGAACATCAATGTATAATATCCAAGTATAAAGTCAAATTTAAAACATGAAAATAGAGCATATAAATATTTGATAACAGTAAGAGCTTAAATTAGAGGTCAAAAAAATCCACGGTGAATAGAATTCTCATTATTATATATCATTTTTTATGCTATGAAACTGATCAATATGTCAACCTAAAAATTATTTTTCATGTACTAATTTAGTCAACTTTCTGAAAGCATTTTCTACATTCTGCCCTAAAGTAAATAAGGTCATTGGATGCTCCAACATGAAATCAATGCAGTTCATTCATTATATTTAACCATTTGACCTATCCAACTGTATGAAACAAACATGGGAATGTGTGAGTTCTCATTTGATTAAATGTATGCTAACAATTGGTGATAATAATGATACAAAGAAGATGAGAGAAGTAAAGGAGCCAAAGGGAAAGAGAGAGAGGAGTGATAATTTAGAGTCTGCTTCTCACTTGTACCATATTCAATAACACACATTTTAAAAATATAGCTCATCTACTCCTTACAATACCTTATTTTATTAACTTCCTTTTATATATGAAAAGAACTAAGGTTCAGGGATTTTAAAATTACTTTTCAAAGTCAAAAAGATATTAAATGACCAAATCAGAATTCAAATAGACATCTGCTTGTCTCCTCAACAAGCTTTTAACTTCAATATATATAGCTTTATTTCCTCATTAGTGCATTATATTTAAAAATTCTATTATATGATAGCTCTTTAAGTAGGAGTAGAAAATGATGCTACAAAATTGTCTTTTATCATGATCTTTGACTTTTAAATCGAAACAATAAAAGATTAAAATGCTATAATTAGAAAAAATAAAAGTGTAACTCTACCTAAATTTTAAAATAAGATTAATATATTTCACTTGTATATACAGGCAGAAGAAAAGCATCTCTATTTATAATTTTATCAAATGTTCTTCATAATTTAGCAAGGAAAGTAAATCATTAATCTCAATCTCTCAACTAATTTATTCTGTTTTCTATTTCATTGTACTTTGCCATTTATGCATTTATTCAACTCACTAAATTAACAACTTTAATTTGAATTTGATTTTTTTTAAATCAAAGGTAAATTATGGATCCTGTTGACTACTCTGAGGAGAGAGCACAGATATCAATATGCTAACGTTATTGTACAATTTCAGATTGTTTTCAACAAAGAGTGAAACCCGAATGGACCAAAATTTAGTAAATACATGATTAATGTAGCTGACTGTGGGTGTTATCAATAATTTTATTATAACTTACAGACAAAAGACAAATCTTTTTTTCTACATTTCCAGAAATCACAATTAGTGAATTTAGGTTAACTATCAGTTGGTAGATTGGGGTGGTATGTATTATGGTTTGTAGAAATAAGCTTCCCCTTAAGCATGCCTAATGAGAAAGGAAAATTAAACACATTTTTCAACAATGCATTTATTTAATAATACTAAACCAAATAAAGAGTACATGCAATTAAATAATTTAAAAAGTTTAAACTCTATATGTAATCTGTTACTGTTTTCACTAGGTCTGCATTGATAATAACCTTTTCCCCAATTCTCCACTACTTATTAGATTTAATATAACTACAGGCTAAAATAATCCAAATTTGATATGTCTATGAAGAGCGAAATAGGGAGCCTATGGCTCACGACATATTTTGTTCAAGTAATTTATCCATGAATTGCCTGCAAGATTCCTTGTTTATCTTCTGCTTTCCTCCTATCAAGTCTCCTTGCCAAGTAGCTTTTATTTTTCAGTAATGATAGCCTAGGTGTTTCTGATCATGACTTAACTGATCTCTCTCAGTTTAATCCCTTGCTTAACTGAGAAAAGAAAATCTTGCTTTCCTTTCCTACTTGCTTTTTCTGGAATTAACCATATACTCACAGTAATTATAATAAATTCCAGGTCACTTCTGTTTAAGCCATCTTTATTTGATTTTTCAAAGGCTGTTGCAACTCCATACCACTTACATTATATATATATTTTCTTATTTGAAGATATTTGATTTTATAGTATTCTCCATTCCTCATGATTCATATTGAAATGCTCAAGTGGTTAGTTCTGTTGATTAGGCAATTATTATTCAAGATAAGATAAATCTATTTTAGGTAGAGAATATATTGCATTTCCTATTATAGATTGCCAACATACTTTTGAACACACACATTTAAACAGAGCATGAGATTTCTGAGTTGAACACTGAAGTGGTAACTACTAAACACATGCACATACAATATCAAGTTGAGATTGCACATACACACACACACAGAGACACACAAACACACACATATATAGGCTACATGCATCATGACATCAGGGAATCTATATATAGTCTCTATTCTACTAAATTGGAAGCATAATGTCAAAAATTTCATTATATTTTATCATATACCTTATTGTCCTTTATAAGTACACTTAAACACATATAAATTATCTTAACATTTTTTACCTGCAAAATTATTTTTTCTGTTAGTTGACAAGTCTCATCTTTGACTCCATTTTTAAAGTTTAGCCTAACATATTATGCAATTCTTATTTTTTTTTCTATTTTAATGCCTATCTGTTCAATAATTGCCAAGTTGCTGTGCTTGGTAATGAATGAAATACAATCAAAAACTGATGAATAAGGGACCTGCCATCCAGGAGTCCATGATTCTACACTGGCCATTAAAAATGGTTAATTTAGCCCCAAGTTTGACTTTGGCTTAGACTCAAAATTTTATCTCTAATGACCTTTCAAAGAAATAGTAAAATTTGCTTTATGTACATTATTCATATTCTCAGCTTTATATTTGCTTATCTACTATTTATTGCAACTTAAAAGCTTAGCAGTTATTCTTTATTATTAGAAAGGAGAAAAAGATCTATAAATTATCATCATTTTAGTCTTTACAAATTAGAATTATAACATCTAAGGTTAATTAACTTCTGTTTAATTTCAAACACGGAACTAAATTCCAAAGATCTTTTTACCCTGTCATCCAAATTCCAAACAGTAAAAACAGCATAATTATTTCCGAGCAGATTCTTCAATGCTGCAAATGTCACTTTTCAGTTTAGTCTTTTTTCAACACAAATGAATAAGAGCCTCTTTATCTGCTTAGTCCTTGAGCACTTTGAAATGGAACCTGCCTATTCTCATATATCTACTCCTTTTTCCTTATTCTATCTCTTATCCTGTGCCTAGAAAAGTTTATTTAGCCATCTAAATCTACTATTCAACTCTCCTTTACTGTCAAGAACATTCAGCTTTACATGAGGCTAATATTAGTATAAAAGACAACTGCTACTGCTATTTATTGGGTGTTTATGTGAGGCAGTGGCAGGCATTTTGAATACATTATTTCTAATCTTCACAATAATCACTCATGGTAACTATCGTGGTGTCTGTTTTACAGAAAAGTAAAAAGAGGCTCCAAAAATCAGATAACTTGCCTAAGATGACAGTATCACAGACTAGAAGTGAAACCAGGCTACTTTTCTCTGTGCCCCATTCCATTCCATTAAGCAGCAGCCTCATCTTCTTAAGTTATGTCTTCATTCCTATCCTTCACCTTTTTACCATCCACTATCTTATTTCTCACCCTTTCAAGCTACTTATATCTTATTTCTATATTTATATCTATGTATCTATGTCATTTATTGGCAGTCATTCATACGTTCAGTAAAATATGTTCCTTGGATGGAATAGAAGGTTGCCTTTAGAATAAGTTTCTATGACCTGAATTTATAATTCCTTGTACCCTGATTTCTTACCCAGAAACATGGGCCTCATGCTTCCTGGACTGTTAGTCTGCTCTCTATATTCACTGTCTTCAGTCTGAATGATAGATTCCTTTAAATTCCTGTCCTTGGATGCTTACTTAGAATAACTAGACCACCTCACTTTTATCCTCATGACTTCCTGCTTCAACATTTCTTTCCTGATGAAAAGCAGATTGGAAGGAAGGCAAGAGTTTTGACTTTGCATTCGGGCAGGCTTGAACTTCAGTCTTAGCTCTACAACTTATTAGACCGATGCGAGATATTTTATTTTACTTTACTATGAAGCTCAACAAAAGTTTCTGATTCTCATGCTGCTACACTAGACCAGGTAGTATTGCTTTTCTTTTTCTTTTTGTCTTATGTTATTGTTGATTTCCTGACTATGAAGAGTCGACAGGGCTAAGATCTAAAGTTCAGCCTTTACAGTATAGAGCCTTTCTACCTTATAGAGACATTATCAATCTGTACCTTTATTCGTTTTAGGTATTATGTACTTAGTTGTTTTTAAACAACTCTGGCTTTCCCTGGGAAGCTCAGTGTGTGTTCTCTAGAAACATCCTTTATATTTTCTGCCTGTACTGGATCCCTGAAAATATCTCTAGGTGACCTCTCCTCATGAATGGGCTGTGATTAGTAGGGTTTATAGGTTGTCCTGACTGATTCTAATCTGCTAATAAAAAAAATAAAATTCTTATTAAGTGTTGTAGCTTGGGATTTATTTAGAATTCTCCCCTTTATGTCACCATTGCTCTCCCCTGCTCCCCAACAAACAACTCATAGAGAGTAGCAACTGCTCTAATATGCTTTTACTAGCCCTGCTAGAGTTTAACTATTTCTAATTTGTTTACATACAGATTATATATACATCATTTATCTTTTTTGTTCTCAGGTGACCATTAATCATTTATTATTAGAAATTACAGGAAAGCACTTTTTCTTCTAACATTGAGTTTGAGAGAAAAGTAAATTCTATTTTACTTAATTCTGAACTTAAGATTCTCATGTCAAGTAGTGGTCCCATGAAAAGAAGTCATCAAATGTGAAGTTTCTTATTGGCTAGAGATAGATGCTTACATTTCAACTGACCTTAAAGTATACAGACAAAAATTCTGATCCAACAAATTGTACATTTTAAGTTTATTTTCCAGTAGTAGTTGGTGAATGCTCACTGAATTATGCCCTTCCTTCCATTGATCATAGTGTTGGCCAATAGAATGTGAATATTAAGAATAGCTAGGATTGAGCTCATGGAAATGGAATCAGGAAAACTACTAGCTTTAATTATGTTTAAAACCCCAATTTCAGATTCATTTGTGCTCTACTCACTTGAGCTAGACATTCACAAATATTTTGATAGACAACATTTTGGAATAAAGCAAGAACTTCAGTGTTATAAATGTTTAACTGACAACCTAGCACACCATGATTTAGAAAGTGAAGTGTGTCATCATGCTTGATGACATAAATGAGAATAAAATGAGAATTGTATTATCTGTTCTATCTTTGGAAGATCAAAAGTAGGAAGATCAAAGTACTCTTTGAGCTACAGAAATGTATGATATCAGCTTTTTAATAAAATGGGATAATAAAAATGTCATTGATATGAATCTCATGTTACCTTAGAAGCAGTTTCACAATATTCCAGAATTGCAAAGTTTGAATGACTTTTCGAGATCATTTGGTATCATTAGCTTTCTCAGTTTGACAGTGAAGATTTGAGGCAGTGCAGCTTTAAATATGATTCAAATTAGCCCAGAAAATAAACTAATAATTTAGTTCTTCAAACCCTTAGCCCAGTTCACTTCCTAGGGTATTATGATTTGTTCATAAAAACACCTATAAAATATTGTTTCCAGACCGTGGTATGATAAACACACACACACACACACACACACACACACACACACACACACACACACACATCTTAATGATAAAACAAAGTATTTACAAACAGGGTGATGTATTTCCTACTATTTTTCATCATTTTTCTGCTATGTAAAACTGGATGCTAGTCCTCGGAGTAATTTTTTTTTAAGTTTCTCTTTCATACGTTTTCTTCAATTATCTGTTTTGCTTTTTTTTTTTTTTTTTACTTTTTCTCTTGGAAGGAAAATAATTTGTACCTATGAGTATCACCAATTATTCCTTGACTCTAGCTGAGATTTATGGCATAAAAATAATAAAAGTAATGTTAAAAAAAAACCTATAATAAATTTCAACTTTATATAAAATTTTACATTTTATACAGTACTTTTATGAATTTAATCACCTCCAATTCTCAAGACAACTGTATGAGTTAGAATTTATTGCTCACATTTTACCAATCAGTAAAGTGAAGCTTGAAGAATTTTTGGCCAGGCACAGATATCACACTTAACTAGTGATGGTGACCAGACATCAGAGCTCTGACTAAAGCCTGAGCACTTTCTCAGGCTCCGTACTGCTGCTTCTTCAGTATCTTGAGTGTTTGTACCCCTCTGCTCTGCATTTACAGGTCTCTTACTTAATTTAGACTTATATACTTGAATTTAGTTAGCAAGACATGAAAAATGCAAAGCATTAAACTATATTGTGATAGTATAAATGTATCATCAGTCCTCTTATCTAAGTAACTTCATTCTTGAATACCACGTAATTTATTTTCTGTTAATCCCAACATGACTTGGTTGCTATAGATAGCACTGAAATACAGTGACTATAACCTTATTCTATTAAACGGTTAATGTTCCAAAATCCTTACAATACTGATGTTATGTCTCACCAGAGACCCATTTCCATCCATAAACCTTGGCCTTGCCTTCAAACCCTTAAACAAACTATTTTATATTTTCTCTAAGGTAGAATATACCTTTGTATTTTGACTGCAAGTTTTACTTTTGGAAACTGCCAGAATTCATTTGGGGTTCAGTCTGGTGCAGAAAGTTGATGACCAAGTATAATCATATGTTCTAGAAGTAAAATAGTTCCAGTACTAGTAAGGCCTTAAGCAAATACCAAATTTAAAGCAAGTTATATTCTTTTGAAATCACAGTGATTGTCTTTTTAAATAACCTGAAACAAATTTACTACTTTAGTGATGCTATCATTGAAAGACATTTTGTCTCTTCATTATCATATTATTATATACCACTTTTCTCTAATCTTTTCTAATTCACTTTTTCAATTGATCTAGGATATCTAGGTTACTTATAAAATGTCATATCAGCTATTATTACAGATTAATTTGGAGAGGAACAAGCCTGTGTGTGTGTGTGTGTGTGTGTGTGTGAGAGAGAGATAGAGATAGAGATAGATAGAGAGAGAGAGAGAGAGAGAGAGAGAGAGAGAGAGAGAGAGAAGCATTAAAGCATGAGCAAGAAGTGAAAAGTGAGAAAATAACAGGAAGCATATGTTATCTCTAACTGGAGTGTCTGACTTGCTTCAGGAATCTTTCAAGACATGTACCATAAAATCCACCAAAAAACTGAAATAGTTTAAAAGCTCTTTTGATCAACTTTTCTAAAACTGCTACTAATTCATTAATGAAGGTCTGGGTAAAATTTTAAAACATGCTATTGAATTGCACTTTTTCCTTTAGTTACTAATTTTAAGATTTTTAATACCATCGCTATTTGTGAAAACAAAACCCCGTCTCTACCCTGATATCAAGTCAAATGTAATGTAAGAAGTATGGTATCTAAAAACAGTCAATTTCCAAAATACAACTCACCCAAAATTAATATTTTTGTTTTGAAAACATTTTTCTTGGCATTGCACTGATAACCACTGAAACAAAAAGGTGCTTCAAGAAGTTTTCTGAAAAATTGTAGCTTTCTGTCAGGTTTTATCTTTGAGGCCAGAGTTTCTTTACTTCAAAGGACTTGCAAACAATCTTTCAAGCAGAGGGTGGTGTCAGGAGTCCTCTAAGTCCCCATTTATCTTGCAGGTGAGTATAGAAGTAGAGTGAACAAGGGAGAATTTATCTAGAGGTTTGGTATGGAAAGAGCAGTTCTTCACTCTTAAAGCCACACTGGTGAGCTATGGGAACCTGGCTGGGTGCCTCCTTCCCCAACTCCATTAGGAGACATGACATGAAGAAAGTTCCTAAAGTTTAGAGTGGAGACAGAAGAAATAAGCTACATTTCTGGCCTCTGGAGGGGAGATCATAATGCATTTCCAGAGTAGTCAAACCAGTAACAACAGAACAGAAAGCATATATAGGATAAAAATGCTTGTTTTGGCTGAAGCATGTCTTCCCATTATACATATATAATAGTTTCTAAGAGAAAACACAGAAACTTCACCCACTGCAGAGAAAGGTGTTTCATCACTATAGGTAATATGAGTGCTTCTCAGCATCAGTATCAATAACCATCGTCATCGTCATGATCATCTTCATGACTAATGCTTAGTGGACATATGCTACATTCCCGACACTTATCTGAATACTTTACACATATTAGTTCATTTAATTGTCACAATGTTCCGAAGAGGTACAAAATGTTTTATCTCCATATAACAGAAGGAGGAACTGAGAGGCAAGAAGGGAACTAATATGCAAAAGGCTTCATAAGTAGTAATCAGTGCATTCAGAATTCAAGAATACTCCATCTGACTTGAGAGTTTATGTCTTAATAATTAAACTCTCTTGTATACCGGTGGCAGTTCTAGAATCAGACAAAAGTGGGTTAAATTATCTGGTTTGCTATTCATTAGTTTTGGGAGTATGATCAAGTAAGGGACATACTAAGTCTGTTTCCTCATTAATAGAATTAAGTAAATTATAATAAAAAATTTCACAAAGATGGAGAAATTTTAAACAAAAGAATTAGGAAAATGCTTCATATAATATTTAAAAGTGAAAATTAACCTTAAGATACCAAAGCAACACTTCTGTAATTTGTGTGTGTGTGTGCGTGTGTGTGAATGTGACAAATAGAATTAAAGTTGATGTTTCATCAGATATTTAGGCACTCTGAATATTATGTTGATTGATCATCAGTCAAAGATGCTTTTAAGTGTTTAATTAACTTAGTTGATGGGATAAACAAGTCAGAGGACATATGAAGTGAGAGGCAGGTCAGGAGTCCAGATTTTTGTTGTCTTTAATTCTGCTTCAGAACTCCTCAACTTTTATTTTTTTCCTTTTGATGGTACTTCTTATTCTTCCTCTTTATTCTCCCAGACTTGTTTTATCTTCTTTTTATTTTAAGGAAGATCTGTTAGAGTTGGCATTTGGGAAGCAGTGAACAAGTCAATTCTCCACCCTTTCTCCATACACACACCTGAAGCTCTGAAGGTGAAAGATTCCCCTAGTGTTGCAGATTTCCTGGCAAAGGTTTGTGGGGATATTATTATAAGTGAGTTTTGAGGCATCCCTCTGCCTTACACAACATAGAAGTATCCTTGATACTTTGCAAATTGTATTATTCTGCAATGTTTGCTTCACACAATCCATTCGACAAAAAATTACAAAACCAATCACATCTGTGACATTATATTGCCATCAAAAACTGCTGAATGACTCAGACTTGGGAATTTTATGCAGGGGTTACTGAGTTCACTAGATCAGCCTGAATGGAGAAGGTCCAGGTAGATATATAGTCAACATTAGCATTTTCCAATCAACCCATCAGTGGCTGTGGGAAAGTTAGCATGTCATCTGCTTCTCTGACTGTATTCTCAGACATCCATCTGAAATTCCTTGATCCTGATGCAAGATAGAGCAATGCTAGAAAAGACAGTGCAACTTTAATTTCAAAAAGTTTTTGAAAATCAGGTGAATTGTTTTAATGGTACAGGTTGGAAGTTCTCCAAATATGAGATTATCAAAAAATAAATTAATTTCTATAAACAATCTTCCATTAAAAAAATTTCTATTTTCAACTTTGCTTTTCTTGAAATAACTTCTAGTGTCCTTTTTCCAAAGGCTCTTCTGTCAACATCATTTTTTCTTTTTTAGTTAAATCTATTTTATGGTTTACTTTCAGATATATCACCTGAAGCCAATTGTCTGTTCTGTATTTCTTGCTCCCATAATCAACATGATCTGCAGTGAGCAGGCTAAATAGACTACAAAGGTTCTTTGTTTCAGGCTAAATATGAAGTTGGTTAGTCATTTTAGTCTAACTCTAAAATACAAATTTGCTAGAAGGACTTTTCTTTACAGAATAATTTCTCCTGAATAGTTATGTAACATAAGGAAACATCAACCTGCTGAATCAATGTAAAACTTACCAAATCAAAGAAATGCTGACTTTTTAGAAATAAGTTTTCTTAATCATGGCTGATAAGTGAATTAACTATATCTCTACTTTAGGAATAGAGCTGCTTGCCTCCAAAGACCTCATGGTCTGTAATTTTCAAACTTCCTTGACATTGTTATTAAAGGCAACTTTTATTCAGAGCTTCCAATTGTGTGCTTCTTAATAATAAAAGTTACTAGTTATTATTTTCTTATTGTGGCCCAAAACTAGGTCATATGGGCACATATATATACCCCCAAAATTCATAAGTTGAAGCCCTAACCCCCAGGGTGACTGTATTCAGAGACGGGGCCTTTAAAAAAGTAGTTCAGGTTAAATGAGGTCATGGGGTGGGCCTTAATCTAATAGGGCTGGTGTTCTTAAGAGAAGAGGAAGACACACTAGGAATGCCTAAATATAAAGAAGGGCCATGTGAGGAAACAGGGAGAAGATGGCTATCTGCAAGCCAGGAAGAGAGGTCTAACCAGAAATCAATATTACTAGCACCTTGATCTTGGACTTCTAGCCTCCAAAACTATGAGAAAATAAATTTCTGTTGTTTAAGCCACCTAGCCTAAGGTTTTTGTTATGGCAGCCCTAGTGGACTAATATACTATGTCAAGAACTTTAGATGCATTATTTCTTTTGATCTTTACAAAGATACTAAAGAAGGTGTGATTAATACCAGCTTTTCATAAATGAGGCTCAGAGTTGTTAAGTAAGTGTTCCAGTTTCATACAACTGATAAGGAACAAATCTAGGAAACTCTTACACGACCTTCCACAACTGCCCGAGACTGAGAAAGAATGTCCTTAGATGCTCATTAATCGGAATGACCAAAATGATCTTAACATGCTCCTCAGCCTAACAAATCTTTAGAAAGGTTTCTTCCTGACAATAGGCTCCTGACCTCCCTTAGAGTATTTACTTTAAAAAGCTTACACTGTATAGCCTTTCTTTGACCCTTTGAAATGTATGTAAATCTTCTCTCAGCCTACGGCTAATTTTACAGTTGAGGAAATCTCTTAAGTACCTGGGATCCAGCTTTTTGAAATGTAAACATTGAAAAAAGTAGTGCTCCAATCTCTCAGTCTCCCTGGGAAGGCAAAAGACTAAATTGGATGAGCATCAATTAGCAAATATAGACGACTTAATCATAGAGAAAAACAATTGCAAACAGGAATAATTCAATGTGCTCTCCACATCCTGTTGACCTCTCCCCATCCCCACTGTCTTTGCACAGCTCACCCCAGAACACTCCTTTTGCTTCGACAGAGTTTGATTCAACCTTTCTGCTCTATTACAATGGTCTTGAATAAAGTCTTTCTTGCCTATTTAATTTTGTTAAGTAAAACTTTTGCTTTGCCAATCTTTAAAGGAAACCATAAACTAAATATCTAGGATGGAATGTCAGTAAAATTTACCTTCTAAAAATATATGAAGACGAGAGCGACACAATGGAAAGAGTGAGAGATACAGAAACCTCAAGATTTGTGTTCAGAGGCTGTCGGAACTGATCATTCAGATATTTGGGTCACTGAAAAGTAGAGCAGGAAGCACCCAGTTTTCAAAATCTGTGTCTTAGTTTGAATTCCCCAGAGGTATATCCTCAGGCTAGGATTCAAGTGCAAGTAGCTTGTCTAGAATATGAAAGAAACACCAGTGGTGAAGTGAGACAGGGAGAAAAGGCAGCAGATAGATTACTTTTTCAAGCCAGCTACTATTGGAGGTGATTGGGTGTTAATCTCTCATGGGAAACTTTGGAAGTCAGTGTAAAACGCAACACACAAAATGCAAGGGACCTGGAGTATTTGTGCACCAGCTCTGTTGGGCACTGTTTGAGGACCATGGGTGTTAATTCCCAGCACTTCTTTCCTGCAAAGGAGGCAGGCAAAGCCTTCTCTGCTGGGGGAGCTTGTACAGGAGCAGAAAAAAAAATCCTCAGAATAAAGGATGCAAGTAATGTAAGGAGGAGGCAAGAGAATTTAAAATGTTAAATCAAGCTACTTTCAGAGACTTCAATGTGCTGATCAGCCCTGCAGCCAGGCCAGGAGGACACCCGCAAAATAAAAAAAAGATTTCCACTTGGATTGCTAACAACCTATTCTCCACACCTGTGCCGGGGAAACAGGAACGAGTCTAAATGGCCCCTACACAACAAATAAAATCATTCATAACCTAAGACTAAAACCATGGGGAACCTATGATGGGGCTACAACCCCCTCCTTCCCTGAATGTCCATACCAAAGGAAATAGAAACTATAGGATGATATATATTTGAATTCCCTGAACACTGAATTCCTTGAACACTCAAGGTTTCTTTTAACTTTCTGCCTCTAAGAGGAAATCACACTTTGTGTTACCCCTTTTCTAATAAACTTTCATTTTGACTCTTAACTTTGGTGTGT
Source organism: Cynopterus sphinx (assembly GCA_030015415.1). Classification (NCBI taxonomy): domain Eukaryota; kingdom Metazoa; phylum Chordata; class Mammalia; order Chiroptera; family Pteropodidae; genus Cynopterus; species Cynopterus sphinx. The sequence continues at coordinate 133,316,297 of CM057383.1, forward strand.
GTGTTGAATTCGTTCTACATTTTTCACCAAAGGACCCTCTTCTCAAGGTGCAGGAATTGGTGTCCATCCCCTCCCTGTCCCTGCCCCTACTCAGGGAAATTTTCCCTGTCCTGCATCAAACACACTGGGGAACAGACAGCACTGCTTTAACATCCTTAGAAAGAAAGCATGCCAAAATCAAAGAGAGGTAGTTTGGGCACTTCGTTATAGGGGTTCCCTTTGATTGGAGCCCCTAAAAATGTCCACTACATCAACACAGTGACTATTCTACAAAAAATTGCTGAAGTCAGAAAAGAATTAAAAATGCAGTTTTCAAATGGCATCTAAGTCATTCCAGAAATAATTTAAGGAAAAATTATGTAAGAACCGGGGTAGCCCATTATTCTATTAGTGAAGGAGTCATGAGACAAAAGTTATAATAATAATAATTATAAAACATTGGTGCATATTTATGGATCTTTAGAGGTTATAAAGAACTTTGATTATTGATTATGAATTTCAAGTCAGGCATGTTGTCCTTGGAAGATAGCTGATGCTTATTTTGGTATTGCTGATGTATCTCAGAGCTCAACTATATTCTCAATTATCAAACCATTTTTGAATATAGGGGAAGTAAATTCCAAATAAATGATCAGCTCATATCTTCTGGAAGGTGACTAACATGTTACCATGTATTATATAATGATTCTGCTTGGCTGTGCAATCTACTTGATTTTGAATGTTGGCAAATTTTTATACTTAAAATAATCATAACTTGTACATGGTTTTATCTCTCATTTCATGAAACTGATGCCAAGAAAATATAACTCTTTTTCAAGAACAAACATCCTTCAAAGTGACAGAATGAAAACACAAACAATTCCAGATTCTCAATTATAATATTAAATTCTCCCATATCGGTGATAAGATTTATAATGTAAAATTCATACCTTATAAACCTTGGTTTATCTGAAATTCTTCTTTAGAATTACTACATAATCACATTTCAGAAATTAGTCTACTAGCACTAGCTTGAAATTTAATGATATTTCACACTAGTGGTATTTTTGCCATTGCTAGAATTCCATCAAAAGTCTAGGATCTTCATTCCTCATCTGCTGCTTTGTTGAACAACTACTATCACACATCTCAGTTGCCAGTTTAAGTTAAAAGTGACAATTGAGAGCCTTCCCTTATTTTGTAATGTTATTTTATTTGAAAACTCTGCTCACAGAAGCCCTCATCAAAAGAAATATATTAATGTGGCTCCTTTAATTTACAAAAAGTGTAAGAGTTTCTTTTTTCCCTCTTCCATTTTCTTTCCCTTCCCTTCTCTGTTCCTTCTCCATCTGCTTCTCCTTCTCTCCTTCCTTCCTCTCCCCTCCTTCTCTCCCTCAGACACCCCTCTATCCCCTTCTCCCATTCTCCCCCACTTCTTTCCCAGTTGTGCATCAAAACATATGGAGAATTAAAAACTCTTCTCAATTGGATCTAGGTAACTAAAACCTGAAAGAGGATCTCTTTTTTTTTCAGACTGACTTGACTGCATCCTTTGAAGGAGTAGAACAAAGATAAAAATTCCATCACAGAATTTAAGAAGAAAAATAAAGGAAAAAAGAAAAAAAAAAAAGCCCAGAGGTTTCTAAGCTACAGAAATGACAATTGAAGAAACTATAAGTGGAGAAGATAGGTCACCTCAAGGACAAAATATTAAAGAGAAGAATTTCTTTATGAAGTCAAAAGTTTTCCAGGAGTCACTTTATTGTCTAAAAAATATGACGGCTTAACATACAGATAAGATCTTCTTAGAATTATTTTATTTCCACTAGGAGGAAAAAATTATGCTTGTCTTAGTACCTTGGCCACATTATTTAAATCCTTTTGGATGGAGGAAAGACAAAACCTTAACAATACTTACTGGGTCATTAACATGCTTTCATATACTAAGGCATTAAGCCTGATTTAAAGATGAGGTACAGTGTTTGTCATCACATGACACCGTTCTAATTTCAGCTCAATTGTTTAGTATCTTAAAGACCTTAAAGCTAACTTTTACCATTTTTGCCATAAGGTGTATGTATATACACACACACACACATACAAACACACACATACATGCATAGATATATATCTATATATCTAAATATATATATTTAAATATGTATGCATGTATATGCATAGATGTGTATATATCATATGAATCTATACATGTAAATGTATATATATTATTTTATATACATATAAAATAGAAATTTGTATTTTATTAGATAAGCATCTTAAGTTATTTATCTGTAAACTGTGGATAGGAAAATCTTACCCTAATATAGTGTTGCTGTGGAGTAGGACCAACACAATTTTGATCATATCACAAGTTATCATTTCAATATCCCATTCTTATCATGACATCTGACCTGAACCACTCTCCCCAGATTCCAAGGTTATTTATCTATTCTTCCTTGCCCATTATCCCACTGGCAACTTTGAATGAAAGTTTTCTCAAGTATGCTTAAAGCATATAAATAGATTAAATAAGATCAGCCCAAACAATTTTTAAATAGGAGAAATAAATAGTGGAGATGACTTTGTCTACTCGCTAACCTATTACAAGGTTTTGTTTCTAATTGCCAAATTCACTAATAGTTCACTTAAGAAGAAAACAGTATTATAACTTTTCCTTTTCTTTTCAAAGATTTTTCTATGAAAGAAAACAAGCTGCAGAGCTCTGTTCAATGTAAAATAACTGGCTTCGCTCAAGGGAAACCCACTTTAAAAGGAATTGTAAAGATAAAAGGGAAAAATGAGAACTTAACCCAATATTTCAAAAATCTCAATAGATGCTATTGACTTTTTACTTTTGAAAAGAAAAAAAAAAATAAAGGTGACTAGATGCTTATCTCTTTATGATACTATAATAACAAAGTGGAACCCAGAGCTTTTCTCTACCAAGCTATGAGTGTCAGCATTTAATGCGGATATGCTTGCAGAGGTGCGACTGATCACAAAGTAGGTTAAATTCTGAGTAACTGACAGCCTTCTTTTTCATGAACTAAAGTAACAAGTAGCCATTTATTTTTTAGATTTCAGAATTTGGGAACTGCATTTACAAACTGTCAGGAAATAAAAAGAGAAAAATAATCAGCACTGAAAAAAAAGTAACAAATTTTATTTAAAAAATTTAAAAACCAATATCGGATATTGGCAATTTTATATGGTTCAATCTAATAGATGAAACAGACACGTATCTTTTCATGAATCCATGTCATAGTAACAACCATTCTATAAGATTTCTTAAAATCCATCAACACATTTTATAAAATTCCAGGTCATTCTGTTAAGTATAAAATGTATAGCCCTCCAGTTGTTCAGTAAATGTTAATGAGTGTTTACCATGTGCCAGATTATAAACAAAATAGACAATATCCTTGTCCTCACAGTATTTAAATTCTAGTGTACAAAAAAATAAATAAGAAAAATAAGTAAAAGATGTTGAGTATTATAAGCAGTAATAAGAGATACGGGAAAAATAAAGCAGGGAAGGGAGATGGAGTATGTGGGAGTAATGGTTCTGATTTTAAAGCAGGTAGTTTCCAAAGTCCTAAAAGAAAAGTGATGACCTGAAGGACGTGAGGGATAAAGTTTTATAAAAGATATCATTTCAAACGCATTGAACTGTAAGTGAAAAGGCCTTGAGGCAGGAGTTTGCCTCATCTATGAAGGAGTCAAGTGTGGACAGAAAGGAGTGAGCTAGAGAGAGCGCAGGAGGGGGAAATTAGAATGGGATTGGTAGGGCCAGATCAAGCAAGATCTTTTGAATCATACTAATGACTTAAACTTTTATTTTAAGTGAGAGCAAAGGACTAGAGGGTTTAAGTGGAGACATAGTATTCTGCCACGTTTTAACAGAAGGACTGTAACTACTATGCTAGGAATAGATTTTAGAGGCAAGTAGAATTTTGGAGGCAAACCAGAATGATAAATTAGAAGGCCATTACAATTTTTCAGGCAAAAATATCACTGGTTTGAACTGGTGAAGCAGTGCAGTTGGTGAGAGTAGATATAATAACAGATTTTAAGATGCAGCTGGCAGGATTGAGACAATGACCCAATTTTGGGCCTTTGTAAAGGTAAGATGTTAAGGATGACGCTAAGATTTTGACCTGGGCAATGGGAAAACAGAGTTTCAATTAACTATTTGTAGAACATCATACGTGGAGCAAAATTGAAACAGAAATGATATATATAAGTAACTCAGTTGGGAATATACCAACTTTGAGAGTTATCCAAGAATTACAAAAGCAGTTCCAAATGAGGGTCTAGAAATCAAGGAAGAGGACTGGGTTTGATTTATATATGCATCAGCAGAGACCAGATGAAATGACCTAGATATATAGTTATAAAATATAAGATTATATAAGGATGGATCAAATATTGTATTTTCTATAATACAGAATCATTTTTACATAGTAAACATTTCTGCCAAACATATTTCTTTGATAATGGAACATCACTTTGAGATTATTTACTAAAAAGCAGGTCAGAAGAAAATCTTACAAAGAATTAAGAATAAACTGCCTATCTTGAAAAATGTACCTCTTCAGTTCTCCTCTCTCACTTCTAAGCTTACAAGTAAACTAAGACTCTAAGAACTCAAGTTCTATCAAGTATCAATAAACTTCAATTTACACGCTGTCATGCAGCCATTTAGGTGGTTGTTCTGACATGCTGAAGCTGACTTTGCAGCTGAGCTTCTGTTTTAAACAATCTGAGCAGTTCGATGAGTCATTTAACCTCTCTTTCCCTTAAAAAAAAATGGGCAGGGAATAAATTGTTCCTTGGCCCACTTAATGCTACTGATGTGACAATGTGTGAGATCATGTCTGCAAAGCAATCTGAATATCTCATGAAAAAGGATTTTAGTTGTTTTCAAAGCAAGTTCCTGGCTTTTCTGGTCCAGAATCTAACGAGGAAACCCATGATAATGGATTTTTACTGAATATTTACATGAGTTGGGAAAAAGAGAAAATTGTTTCCTAAAGAGAGGATACAAATATCTGTGGTTGTCCAAAGACAGTTGTATGCTTCTCTCAGAGAAGTCTCCAATGGCTAGGTAATGATTCCTTAAGCATTCGGTAGGCACAAGCATCTCTTAAAGATGCATGTGAAATCCTCAAAGGCATAATGACACAATCTAAGAAAGCAATTCTTTCTCTTGTGTCCTAGCTTATGGCACTAATATATAACCCAGTTGATCAAGGAGTAAATATAAGATTCCCTCAAGCCTTCTTCATTTACCACCTTCGAAACATCCCCCAATCCTTTCTACATCTCTTTTGTGTCATCTTTCTCTTCACTCCCATCTCTATCCTCACGGCTTCTGCATTATTCTAGGTGGCCATCATTCTCTTACCTCGCCTACTGTGAATTTCTCATTTGATTTGCCTTCAGTCATATATTTCTCCATTTCTTACTCCTTATGCATAGCCTACAAGGTCCCACTTGGTCTGACCTCTAATGCTCCATCCAATACTGTTCCCTTTCATTCTCTCAAGTACAGGCTCTGCTTTAGATATGCTGAATTATTTTTAGTTCTCCAAAAGCATAATTGCATTTCACACTGCTGGGTTTTGCAAATATGCCTTCCTTACTTTTACATGAGAGGCAGCATGGTAACCTGGTTGGGAGCAATGACTTTAGAAGTAAGATGTTTGAGTTCAAACCTCAAGTCTACCTTTTTCTATCTATATGATCTGGGCCTCAGTTCTTCATGACTAAAATAGTGATATTACATACTTTATAGAACAGTTATCTGGGTTGAATAAAATAATTGGTTCACTAAGCACATATTAGGGAATTAGTAGTGTTAGTTCTGGTTATTATATTTTAGCCAAAATATAATTAGGGTCAGGTTGCTTATATGAAATATTTCCTACCACACTCTCACCCTGTCACTACTGTGACTGAGCACTTCTTTTGTTCTACTCCTCAGTACTATGTAGACAATAGTTAAACATCACGTGTGTTTGAAATGATTGGTTATACATCTGCCTTGTACACTGAACTGTGGAAACTTCTTGAATGTACTCCTTGATCTTAGTTATCCCAATATTTCTATTTCTATGACAAATTCTGGTAAAGAATAAATCTTTAATAAATATATATTAAAGGGAAAATAAAAACTATAGTCAATATGATTTCACTTATATGTGGAATCTAAGAAGCCAAAAATACAAACTAATCAAAAACAGACTCACAAATGTAGAGGAAAGTCAGGTGATGGCCAGAGGGGAGGAGGGTTAGAGGCTCGGAGAAAGAGGTGAAGAATTAAAGAAGTACAAATTAGTAGTTGATAGATGGTCATGGGGCTGGGGAGCACAGCAAAGGGAACACAGTCAGCATTAATGTAATAGCTAGGTTTAGAGCCAAAGAAGAGAAAGAGCAATCAGGGGGATTGTTTCACAAACTATATAAATGTCTATCCTATGTACGGTGTACTTGAAACTAATAATAAAATAAAATAAACACTCATACACACAAACTATAGTTGAGTTATCTCTGTCACAAAATAGTCAATAAATACAAAGTGAGCATCTCCTTATTCCCGATAATTTGGAATTCCCAGGAGCTGCACAGTAAAAATGAGTATTTTTTTTTCTCATAAGTGTGAACATTATTACATTATAACAACTTTTCTATACAGAAAATTCTTTTTGCTTTGTTTTGTTTAAAATTACTTTTGGAGCAATTCCTCTCCCACTTACAAATGACTTCTTCATTGACCCTCAAACCTAAAGTGGTTTGTTCAACTAAAGGTCCCATAGGGCTCTTGATAGTTGCAGCTCATTACGTTTGAGAAGAGTAATTTATATAAAAATAGGTTAGGAGTTTCTATTTTCCAAAATCTGTTTGGTAACTAAACCATTTTGGAACAGTACTGATTATTATAAAGCTGTATTTCCTGAATATATTAATATTATAAAATATTATAACAAGACTGAAAGATTGAATCATTTTTATTTTAAAATGTAGGTGTATATTTAAATAGGAAATGTTTAATTCTTCATAATTAGACCCCAGCACAAATATGTATAAAAATGACATTAGTGGCTCTATGTTAATATTAATTTCACTAAAAATACTAAAATACTGTACCTTTAAGTAAGTGAACTTTTGAAAGCCCATTGATTTTTAGATTTTAAGGTCAATATTTCTGCTTTTTTTTTCTAAAGCAATTTGCCTTAGACTTTGCTGCATGATGAAAGAAATAAAAATAATGCAAGTTCAGTGGTAATCAAAAGAGTTAATTAGAAGTTTAGCTATAGATATTTTGGAGAATGTTAAATTGTATTTCTAACTTCTTCCACATTTGTTCATAGTAAACAAGTTAAAAATATCATCAATAAATTGTTTTTGCCTCAATAAAACATCCCAGTCCTGCAGAGCCATATAAATACAAGGTGAAAGTATACACAATTCTCTGAGGACTTTTAGAAGATTCTTCTTTCTGTAAATCCTTGAGGTACATGATAAAGCATCATCTCTCCTAAAGCAAGAATCTTTTATCCTGAAGCCCTCTAGTTTCCCATTTAGTGAATTGCCTTCTGAAAGGTCATCTTATCTCTTAATGTATCAGGTTTAAAGTACTTAATGCTCTAAGTATTATAAAAATAGCAAGGGGAAAAAAAAATCTCCTAAAAGGAGGAGAAAGTAATCTTTTACTTTTCATCTCAATTAAGTACCAATCTGAGATACAAGATGTAGATCTGAAGAAAGGTTTTAGTGTCTGCATGCAGATTTGGGGCATACACTCAGGAGATGAGGAAGATATTTATTTCCTACAACCATGAAGTTCAATATATGACAGAGATACCAATTCAGCTCTCAACTGGGGGATGTATAAACTGATATTTTCAAACTTTGTTAGACTATTGAAATATTCTGTAATCATAGATTTTTCCCATTTAAGCAATGTCTTTAGATTGGATTTTTGATGCATATGAACTCTCAACTAGAAACGGATGTGTATAGGATCCTGTAAACTTCTAAAGGGCCAGTTGAAAAAAATTTGGCAACAAAAAAATTAAACATGTGATGACTACATTTTGCAATAAAACTTTTCAGATAAGTATTACTTCTGGCACATCTTCTCAAGTCAAGACATTTAGAATTGTGTCATTCGTTTCAATTACTAGAACTCACCTTTATTGATGGACATTATTTGAGCTGCTTCCAGTTTTCACTCTTTTGTACAATGAATGTGTGTGTGTGTGTGTGTATTTGTTTACAATTATTTTCATGTCTAATTTATGTGGGATGAATTCATAGAAATATTAAGTTCAAATATTAAAAAGAACCCAAATTTTCAGCATTTGCAGATTAAAATTATTATATATCTATTCATAAAAGAGAAAAATTAAAAACTATGAACACTATTGGAAATAAAAAAAATAGTTCAGTAAGCGGCTAGCAAAATAGTGAAACACATATTTCATAATTTCATTGTGAAAATTATATATGTCTGTATATATGTGTGTGTGTAAATTAAGAGCTCTTTCATAGGTCATTGACAACCAGTGAATGAATGAAATTTAAAAAAATCCTATTTATAATACTAAGAAAAACTATTAAATGAAAGTATCACATTCAGGGTTTTTCACATATTAAGAATGCTACATTGTAGCTTCATTCCAAAAGGTACCACTTAAATATTATTTGGTCAAGTGATTAAAAAGTCTCAAAAGAAATAAGGGAATGCACTTTCAATATGGATTCCTAATGCATTAGATGACAGTTGAAACAAATTTCTAATATGCCTTCTAGTGCTTTATTCTAGAACTCTATACTTTATTGTGTTTAAACATGAGGAAGCATGATTTAGAGGACTGCTGAAGAGATGTATGTACTAAGAAAACAGAGAGCAAAATATATAAGCTCAAAATTGCTGTAGGAAATATTTTTCTGCTTGAGGAGATAATAAACGTAAGTTAGACATGCAACAGAATAAATTAAAATGTCTTCTATAGAGTTTTTAAATCAACAACCAAAGATAATGTTTAAAAATTAAATTATACTGGACACTGCAAATATGTTTATTTATTATTTATTTTCAAAATGACAGTTTCTGAAGTTCATGTAATTAGTAAATGAGCAAATGAAATTAAAACCTAAGCCTTTTCACTGTGAATTTATATTTTTACTCAATAAAACTGTACTTCATCATTTCCTAGAGATGATTTTCTTATAGTTTTCAGTGAAGAATATATACTAGAATTGTTATTAATCAACGTATATTCATATGGTAGACAGCACGATGAGGAGTAACATAAGCAATATGCCAAATTAGAAGCCTGGAATTTCCTTTCCCATACAAAAGCATTGATTCAACAGCAATTCACAGACAAATCATTTTGTGAGATATCCAGACACTAGTTGAGAGGCTCATGCACCCCAGATGAGCACAAAAATAGACAGACATAAGCAAGCTGATATGAAAATTTGAGACACCTTCTCACCAAAATCCCTTCCCTCATCAGAGAGCAATACGATCATGAAGATGGAAAGAGACCACATGTCCAGTGCCCCAAATTTTCTGTGGACTTCCAGAGTTCTGATTTTTATTTTGCCAGTCTATTAACACCGAGAGGACCCAGCATCATGTAGCTATTTGAGAAAAATGAGAAAAGAGAGCATTTGGGTTACAGCAGTCAGTTTAGTCCCTACCCCAGACTCAGTGCAGGGTGAGCAGAGAGGAGGACCCAGCTTCCAGCTTGCCCCTGGGGAGCAAAGAGTTGGCCCATTGCCTCAGATTTTCCAGTGGATGCTCAAATGACTGGCTTCTGTTTTGCCTGTTTTGGAGTACTAACAGGATTCAGCATACTCTAGCTACCTGGGGGCCAGTGAAAACAAAGATGGTGGTTTGATTTAGTATGCAAATAGTCAACACAGCCAACCCCCCTTGAATCAACTCAAGAGTAAAGGTAAAAAATCCCTAGCTCCCAGCTTCACCCTAAGGAGAGGAAGAGTTGGATAGAAGATCCAACTATCCACTTTTCCAGAGACTGCCTTGAGGAAATGGCTTCAGTCTCTCTTGTCCTGGGGCAGTGATGGCACCAAGCATACTGTAGACACCTGGGGGGAACTAGGAACAAAGAAAGTAGGTTGGACTAGGGTGAATATTTCAGAGGCCTCCAGAATCTCTGCCTGGGCCTAATAGTGAGGGTCTTCCCCTATTTAAAGCCAATACTTAAAGTCTGCAAGACAGGTTCTTTTGCCTAATGCACGGACATCAAGTAAAATCTCTCAACAAAGAAAAGTTCAGGACTATATGCCTTACTAGGAATTCTGATAAATATATATAAAGAATTAATGTCAATCCTTCTCAAACTCTTCCAAAAAGTTGAAGAGAAAAAAAAACACTTTTAAATTAATTTTATAAAGTCAATATTATTTTAGTGCTGAAGCCAAACAAAGACACAAGAAAACTACAGAACAATATCCCTGATAAATACAGATGCAAAAGACCTTAACGATATACTAGCAAAACAAAATGACCAACACAATTAAAGAATCATATGCCATTACTAAGTGGGATTTATCCCTGGGATGTAAAAATGGTTCAACTTAACAGTTTTAAAATTTTTTGGTCAAATCATTATTTAGTGTTTTCATTACTGTAACCATGTAAATCTTTCTCACAGTGAAGCCACATGGAGAACTCTGATTATGTTTTTTTGTTGTTGTTGTTCAACTTTTGTATTACATGAAATTGTTTATTCTTTCTTTCAACTTAAAAAATTCCATTGTTTTTTATGTACCTATACCTAAAACTGTTTGGAAACATTCAAAATTCATCCTAGTCTTCAAAAAAGGAGATGCCAAGGAATACAATAACTATAAGACTTTGGTTATAATTTCCCATGCAAGTAACATGATGCTCATAGTGATGCAACAAAGGCTTCTACCTTATATAAAACAAAAAATGCCAGATATTCAAACTGAATTTAGAAAAAAAAGAGGCACTTGAGATCTAATTGTGAGCATCCACCAGATACTAGAGTACTCCAAAGAATTTCAGAAGAAGGTTAGTCTATATTTTATAGACTACAGTACTGATCAACTATGTCGATCATTAAAAGCTATGAGTTGCTCCAAAATAAGTGAACATGGCTCAGCTCTATAGTTATCCTGATCATAGCTGGAATTTTGGACAGGAAGCTACTGAATACTGAGAGAAAAAATGGTTTCCTATAGGCAAAGGTGTCAGACAAGGGTACATTTTAACTCCCTATTTGTTTAATCTGTATGCAGAACAAAGCATATAAAAAACTGAGCTAGACTTAGAGAAAGGAGGAGTGAAATTGGTAGAAAAAATATTAATAACTTAAGCTATGCAGATGATATCACATTATTGGCAGAAAGCAGCAATGAATTGAAACAAATTCTTATGAAAGTATAAGAAGAAAGCACCAAAGTGGAACGCATTTAAACACCAGCAAGACAAACATCATGTCTATAGAAGAAATATACAACTTTAACACAGAAAATAAAGAATTTTAAATCATTAAAGATTTTGTTTACCTTGGTTCAGTTGTCAATTGAAATGTAGACTGCAGCCAAGAAGTCAAGAGAATTGAGATTTGGAAGGGTAGCAATGGAAGAACAAAGAAAGATCAAGAGCAAAATTGTGTCATTAGAGACCAAGGCCAAGATCATCAATACCCTTTTATATCCAATCACTATGTACAGATACAAAAGATAGTCAGTAAAGAAGGCTGGTAGGGAAAATAAAAAAGTATTCATTTAAAACATGATGTTGGATGAGAACTTTATAGATATCCCAAACTGCTAGAAAGATGAACAAGTGGGTCCTAGAGCAAATTAAGCCTGAAACATTCCTGGAGGCAAAAATGACAAAACTGAAGCTATCCTACTTCGTGCACATCATGGAAGGTAGGGTTCTCTGAAGAAGAAAATAATGCTGGGAAAAACATAAGGCAGCAGGAAAAGAAAAAGGCCAAATATCAGATGGATTGACTCTATAAAAGAAGCCATATGCATGAGTCTACAGGAGCTGAGCAGGGCTGTTGCAGGAAGGACATCATGAACATGACTCATTCATAGGGTTGCCAGGAGTCAGAGCTGACTAAACAGCATGTAGCATACACATATATCTAAACTGTCTGGGACATGGTTCTATAGTGTAGTGGTTAGCACATCTGTTTTACACGCAGAAGGTTCTGGGTTTGTGCCTCAGTGGAGGCATGGTCCATGGTCTATGGCCATGCCACCCTGAACAAGCCCAATGTCTGATATCGGAAGTTAAGAAGGGCCAGGCCTGGTTAGTACTTGGATGGGAGACCACCTAGGAAGACCAGGTACTGTAGGCATAAATAATAATAAATAATAATAAAATAAATAAACTATGTGTAAGTATCTGACACATGACTTTTTCTAACAAAATAAGTTTTTGGATCTCACTTTACTGTTTTTAAAGCATTTTATGCATGCTATCATATTTGTGACCCACAATGAACACATTCACAATGTAGAGCAGATGTATTTTATAGATAAAGAAAGTAAAAGCTTAGATGGATTAAAGTAAATTGTTCAAGGTCTGTAACTGGCAAATGACAGAAGCAGTTTTGACACTGAAGTTCTTAAGGCCAAATCTTTTGTCATATCCACTGTAACACAGTTGATTCTCAGCACAGCATTTCTCCTTTTTCTGGCAGATTTCCTTATTAGCTGTAAGTGTCAGGACTGGCCTCTAAGGCTTCTCGTCATTTGCACATAATACATCAGGGAATTCATGTTATGCACCAAATAATTCTGTGTGTGTGATTCAATTGGCAACATGAGAGATTCAATGACTAGCCCTACATTGATGCTTGAGAATACCTTACACCTTGGAAATTGTAATGGACAAGTTGATTGGAATGAGGTGCTGGACTGTAATGAGTCTCGCTATGTAAAATGCCTTTCCTGGGAATTGAAAGATTATTCATAAAGAACAAGAGCTCACTGATTTACACTGTCCTATCAAGTACTCTGCTGATTACAACTGACCTAGAATGAATAAAAGTAATTAAAACAGCTACTGCTAAGTAACAGCTCATTTTAGAATTTTAATATATCAGCTTAGCTGGGAGGACAAAATTTTGCCTCTGTCTCTGGGAAAAAATAAGTATGCTAGAATTGGCTTGTTCAATCTGAATTGTTTTGCTGTAACCACAACGTGACTGTGTTCCCTACATGAGCTTTTCCATTCCTGTCTGTTTAAATCTTGCTTATTCCCAATTCACTTTGTGTATATAGGCTAAGTGGATCTCAATTTGGCTCTCCTTGTTTAATCCAATTAAGGAAAAATGTAGAATGAATAGCTTTAGACCTAAAAGGAATCTGAGAACTCAATCAAGTATCCCATAAAGGGCAATGATAAGCTACAGTTTAGAGACTGGAGAGATCTTTGTACAAATACCGGTGACTGCATCTTGGGGCTTTCTGTTTATACTAATGTTAGTAATTAGTGTTATTGTAGCAGCATATAAAGGAATTTGAGAATTATAAAAGGTTTTTGGTGCTCCTTTTGGTACATATCATAGGAACTTAACCCTTCAAAATCAACTGATCTCTTTAGGTTTTGAATAATTGTTAATATAGGAAAATCTATCAAAGTACAACCTTTGCACATATCTAGAGTCGACACAAGAAATGTCCAAACTTGCAGAGCATTTTTATAAGTTTATTTGGGCCCAACTGACAATTGCTGGGAAGCGAAATCTCAATGGACTGAGAAACACTCAGAGAATGGCAGTTTTGCAGCTTATTTTATACAGTAGAATTGAAGGAGGAAATATAAGGAGGGTTACATTCAATCCACTGGTGGTAGATTAAAGGGGTGGGAGAAATCGAAGAGGAGAAATCTGTGAAATTGGATAAAAAGTAAAATGGAAAGACACATACTTCTTTTATATTGGTGGGTAGAGGAGAGTTAATAATTAATATTTATAGCACATAAAGATAGTATGGGGGTAGGAAGGGGTTCTGTGGTCTCCTGCTCTGGTGCAGTGGGTTGTGCCCTGAAGGCAAAAAAGGATTACTCTGACATTCCAAGGGTATGTTATCTTAGATACAAAAAGACAAGACAATGGACAAGCTTACTTAAGGTAAAGAATGACCTTTGTCAAGAAAGCTCAGGGCCCAGGATGTGACTACTTGCTATGACCTGCTTTCAGTTAGGAATTTTTATGTTCAGATCATCCTATGTAGTTACTTCTGATCTCTGAGTTTGTGGGGTTCACCATGCTGGCCTCCCCTGAGCCTATCAGGTTTAATATGCGGCCTGTTTTTCATCCACACTAGAAATCATACAACAGCCACTCAGAAATAGTTAAGATATTATACTGACCTATGTGCAATGTCTCTTACAAACATTAAAGGGAAGGAAAACGGTGCATCAAAAATAACATCAATTTTATCTACACCCATTCATTCTTAATTCAACCTTACCATTGCTGATTACCCATGTGAAACACTGCCTAAGAAATTGCCCAGCAGACACTGATCATCATTATTCACTGGTTCCAAGTTCTTCCTTGCAAAAATTAAAGTATTATCAAAAATGTAACAAACATGACTTCTAGTTGTACTTTATTCCACATTTCTAAATTGAAAACCTATTGTGTCTCAGCACTTAATCTTATGTTATTTAATATGCTAATATATTTAAAAATAGGCTTTTTGAAAGCAATTTCTTTGAAATGGAGAAACAACATAATAAAGAAAAAATAAAAATAAAATGTAGACCATTTCTGCCTTTTGTATTTGGCTCTGGTGATAGTTCCTCTCGATAGAAAATAAAGTTATTCAATAAAAACTACTATTGAATTATGGTATATGACCTACTAGTTTTGAAATAAGCTACTGGTTCTCTAATAAATAGCACTTTATAATAAACATGTCTTATTTCTAATTTAGTTCACTATAAACTGCAGTAAATAAATCTCAGATACTGTCTTCTACTCACTTGGAATAACACTTGTAATGCTGAAATCAATTTTTTCATTCAACAAATACTTATTGAGTGATTACACTGTGCAAGGAAATGTGCTGGTTTCTGTATTTGCATTAGTTAAAAAGATGGTCCCTATCCTAGTATATCTAGTATATTCTAGCAGGAGATATGATATATTAAATTAACTACTTAATCTAAGTCAGAACAACCTATATCAGTCAAAGATATGTATAGAGTACACTATGTACTAGGTACTATTCAGAGAACTTAGGATACATCAATATTCAAAACCTTCAAAGATTTCTGCTTTCATCAGAATACAGTCTAGTAGAGAAAGACCAATTATAACCACAGTTGAAGAGAGAAGAAAGTGAATGAAATAATTGTTTTAAAGAGCATGGGACAGTTAAACATTCTGGTCTATCACGTGGAATTGCTGGGCAGTGTTAGGTGCCTCTTTGAGGTTAAAGGTCATGAATGTAAAGTGAGACTGCAAGTCTGTAAGTTTGAAGATTTTTCTTTAGTCCTGTTTAGCTTCCTAATGCAACAATGGAATAGAAAGGTAATTATGTTTGATTAGGATGGCAGACTGAATAATTGCTAACATCCTTTAATACTCATAGCACTGGATTATGAATCCATATTTATGTGTATCCTCATGGTAGGTAGAATGTATTTTTCTACCTTTTGAGATTTTGGGTTTGGCCTTCTAATTTACTTAGTCCAATTGGAAAACAGATATGACATTATCCAAGACTTAAATTGTGCTTTCATGAGCGCTGTTGCTCATTTGCTTGCCTGCTTTTCCAATAGAAAGAGCACAACTTGGTTGACTGCTCGTACATGGAGGACTAGAAGTGCATAGATTAGACCTGGCAAAATCTATAACTTAGAGCCAAATTGAGATCCACTTAGCCTCTATACACACAATTTTAGCTGATCTGCAAATGTATTAATGCGAACAAATTATTGTTGTCTTAACTTATTTTGGGATAATTTGTTGTGAGAATTCTTGTAGCAATAGCTCACCAATAAATTTGAATTGGAGGTTTGCTAAGGAAAGTTCGACAAAAAGAAAAGTAAGTGGTAAGAGATTTAAAAATGGTTGCAAAGAGGCCATTAGAAAGATGAACTATGGAATTTAAGCTGACTAAGAAGAAATGTGTGGACATTAGGTGGTGTAAGTTCAACCATTCGACAAATGAGTTTTGATATCTGCAACCTCGAAAAACTCTGCCAAGTAGTTTAGGAGAAGCCTCATGATTAAAACATTCTCCTTCTTCCAAAAAGTGTTTCAGTGTTGGAGAGTCAATTTCATTTTCTCTTTTCTATTCTCATTGCAGAAAAGCATGAATAGTGTTTTGAACCAACTCTGAAGTCCTTAAGGGCACTCACTGTCTCCAATTCCTAACATAGTTCTCAGCACATTACTAGAACTCAGTGCCTATTTATTGACTTAATCAATAAATCAACCAATCATTCAATTAATAAATAAAAATAAATTTTGTTTCATTTATAATTTAATCCTTGTTGATGAAAGCAAATTTTTAGTTTAACTGAATTCAATTTAATATAATGTATGTAACCTGGTGATAATCACAGATATGTTGTGAAACTATTTAAAAACCAAGGCAAAGTTCAAGAAATAAATGAAATTACACAAATAAGCAAATTTCTCCTACTGCCACACTAAAATAAATTTTACTTAGGTACCTATATAAAATACTTGTCAGCAAGTACTTTTTCCCTCTGCCTAACCATGCAATGTTATGAATAAAATGTGAATTAACTCTGGTGCTATCCAAATCATTTGCAAATTTAAAAGCAATAAAATGTTGAAGAACTGCTTTCCATCCAAATCTGTCTAAAACATGAAACCTTCCATTAACTGTCAAACAATGACAGCCATCCTCTATGCAAAAATTTGGGACAAGGTTACTATAATGAGTGTCTTAAGTGGTGTCAGAATGTGGCATTATAATTGTGCTCTTTGCAACTTGATGAGAAAGAATGTTTCCAGTCTGACAAAAGCAATTTCTCGTTAATGACAGAAAAGTTTGAGAGCTGGAGAGAATAAGACTTAAGAAAGACAGAGAGAAGAGATATTTCATAAGCACTCACAAAGAAAGTTCTAAGATTTGAAGTTGGGTTGTTAATTCCCTCTATGATATTGGATGAGTCATTTATCCTCTTTGATTTTCATTATCCTATAGTGTCCGGTACAGGGAGTGGAGAGATGATTCTCAATGTCCTTTGAATTCTGATTCTCTGGTTTTCTAATCCATTTCCAGAATTATAACTAAGTTATGGCAGGGACAAGTTCCTATTTTCAAGGTCAAACTGGAGAAATTTAATTTAAATGTAAAGACTCTGGTATTTTAACACATTAAAGAATTTATGAAATATCTAGAGGGTTTGATTTTTAATGAAGATCACAAGTAATTTCTATATGAGAGAGCCATAGAAAGGCCTCGCTGTAATGGTGCCATTTGTCTTAAAAAATATTTATTGGCAAAACTCGCCCTTGATTCCTGAAAGAAAATATTTATATCTAAAAAAAATTCCTCCATCTATATTTAAGATCTTTCCTATCCCTCTTGAGTCCTCAAATACTCTGGTCTTCTAGACAGCCTTTCTGAGAGCTCACTTTACTGTTTACTTTCAACCTTTTGAACCAACCTCCACATCTTCAATCCTGAACTAAAGAGAAGGAAATTCACAAAGATCTGGATAATGCTAGCTGCTTCTGAGTATATACCACCGTTACCTCCCCCAAATTAGCATCCAGCTCTGAAGTCCTATATTTCAAAGCAATGGGTCAAGTATCTTATTTTAATTCCTATGAAAAATAAAAAGATGAAGTAGTTGTTTTACTCTATTTGGTGGTTTTCTAGTAAGTCTGCAATTTGTCTATGCACCCTTGCCTTGAATCTAGATTGGCCTTAGTGACTCACAGGTGACTAACAACACATTAGAAGTATCACTGTGTGTCTTCTGAGCCATGCATTCTATTTTGTTCTCTTGAGCTATTTGCTCTTAGAAAATTTCTCTCACATTCCAGCCACTGTGCTTGACCCAGGTGAACCTAGCCTTCTGGTCACTTTAGCCATGCGCCAAATGTATGAGTGAAGACACTTCTTGACGACTCCTGGCCTTCTCTTTTTAAGTTCCTCACATCATTGACATTCATTATTCTGACATTCATTATTCCTTCATAAAGTGAAATTTTACTAAATATTTTGGAGTTTTATGCCAAACTTTAAAAATTTGAGTATTATAAGCCTGGTAAGAGAAGTTGACTTTCTTCCTCTTTTGCATGTATAGCCTTATATTCAGAAAGCATGATAGACATCAGTTTATTTTATAAACTGACAAACTGATTATTTAATAAAAATAATATAATTTAATAGGCAATGAATGTATAATGGGCTACTCAAAGACGTTCTGTCTTAGAACCTTTCCAAAAATTGAATAAGGAAAGTTGAGCAGATGAGTGTATTTGAATTCACTTCCAATTCTATTTTGAGACTTGCTAAAAATTATTGGTGGTATATCTTAATAGCGAAATTTAGGAAAAAAAGGAAGGGGACATAAATGTCACTGTGTGACAAATAATTCATGAATCGTTTAATTTCTACTAAAATCTTCCCAAAATACTATTATTTTTATTTAACAATGAAGAAATCTGAGACTCGGAAGACCTAAATGACTTTCCTAAACTAATGTAGAAATAAATAAAGAATTGTGAATTCAGCCCCTGGATTTGCTAATTCAACGTAGATTGCACATTATAGAGAAAGACAGTTTGTACAGGGTCAGACAAGGCATAAGATGCAATATAATCTCCATGTTCTTGACATACACAGGATAAATGCAACTATGAAGCATTTAATATTTATTGAGAGCTTTATTGTGCTATACCCTCTACTAAAGGCATTCTTAGATTATCACAATTTCACATATGAGGGAATCGAGACTTAGAAATCTAAAGCGACGTCACCAAGATCATAGAGTCGGTGAGTTGGGGAAACAGGATTTAAACTCAGTCAGTTTTACTGTAGAGCAAAAGTCTTAACGTTATGTACCCCTTATCCTATTGAAACCCTGGTCCTAAAAATGAAGAAGAAAAAGAAGTGAGCTTTCGGCTTTGTTAATAATTTCAAGAAATTATTTCAGTATGCACAGACGTAATCCATTGTTGAAAATCATGCTTTTCAAAGTGACATATTCTAAGCATGTCTCACACAATTGCCTTTCTTATCAGCTTAATTGATCCTCCTAATACAATCAATATTCATTTTGCTAATTGCAAGATGCAAAAGGTGTTAGTTTAGCACATAAGTATTTTAAGGTCTCATGGCTTTTTTCCCTTCTTACTTTCTCTCAGAGAAACTTCGATCTCATCTTGTTGCCCACGTCACAAGTTTTGTTAAGCAATGTTGTGTTATTTAAAATGATGCATTATAAATTTTCCTATTATCCTAGAGAATTAAGAGCAGGCAAATGTAATTATGGTAGATTTGAATCAAAGGGTTTATTTAGGTATTTTTAATTACTTAAATATACAGATTCTCTAAAGCAGTGTTTCTTATTCCTTTGTAACTATGAGTTTTCAAGAAATTTCTCTGAGCAAGGTTTTCTTTTTGTTGTTGTTCCTCATATATAAAACAATGTTATAACATAAAATATTACTCTTCAAATCCAGGCATATACCATCTAAGAATTCCTGCCATCCTGGCATACTTTGACACTCCCAACCCCCACCAAACACACACACTCTTCTACTTTAGATCGCTGCTATGTAACACCTGAGCAATTCTTCTAACAGCCTCACCGCTCCCCTGACTCTTCTCCCACATCACTTTGCTGCTGCTTTACTTCCTCTCAACCCTGCCAAAACACCTGCTCATCATGAGACAGGGTTTTTAAGAATCTTCCAGGATTGAGCTTCTTGCTATTATTTTTCATTATTAAATCTACTGGGGTGATATTGGTTAATAAAATTATATGTTTCAAGTGTACAATTCAATAATATGTCGTATTTATATTGTATCATGCCTTGCTAATACTAAAAAAGAGGATGTGTTGCCACAATTTCATTCTATTCTTTGATAAAAATAAAAATAATTAAAGTCAAATATTCAAGCCCCATTTTCTTTGTGTTTCTTTTACCATGGAAACTGACATCAGTCCTGCTGAGGCTTGTTACTTCTCAACAGATTCTAGTGCACCTCAGCAGGCTGCAAAAAACAAACTAATAAACAAAAACTTGTAAAGGGTGCTCCCTGTGTTTGCCTTTGCAGAAACTCCATTTGTGTTTGCCTGTACAGAAAATAGGTCCCTCCATTTTTTCATGCACTGTCCTATGCAAATAACAAATGTTCTCATGGAATGGCGATTTATGAGTGCTGGTCTGAACATCTGTGAAGCAGCTGAGAAGGCCCTAGAAGTCAGTCTCATGGCTGAGATGTTTTAGAAAGACCCAGAATGGGGCAAAGTCACATGGTCCTTTGAGGGAGAATGACAATAAGAAGGTAATCCGTGGGGTGTAGATGGCATTATGGGAAGTCCTGCCATAATGAAAGGGGTGAGTGAGCTGAAAAGAGGAGGCCTAAGTAGGGGTCTAGAAGTGACAGCCCATCTGTGTGGGGAAACATCTCTTCAGGTGGCAGGACTAGAAGTGGCTCTGCCAGAGAAAAGAAGTAAATCCTAAAACTTCTCCTAAGAAAATTAGTTCTGCTCACACTGCTTTGTGAACCTTGGAATTTCAGAGTAAGCTGGAATTGGTCACATGAAGTGATTAACATGCAGTTTTTGATGAGAACTTTGAAGCACAGCTCTTTGCAGTTACTGGTTATATGTTTCAGCTTGGGCTATTTTATATTTTCTAATCTCAGTTACTTTAGGTGTAAAACAGGAATTATTATGCCTAATTTATAGGATCGATATGAGGATTAAATTAGTGAAATTATATATGGGTATTGCATAGTACTATAATGAGCACATGTGAATTGATCATTAAGTAATATTTTTTTAAAATCACAAACAAGGGTGTTGCCCAGAGAAGTTTCTTATAGAATAATTGTCATGGCTGTGGCCACTAGACATGCAAAAAAAGAATTCAGGTGTTAGAAAATGAAGAAATTTAACATTAAGTATTTTACTTAGTCATATATCATATGATAGAGCATATATGTTTGTTTACAGGGTAAAACACTGGCTAATAGTAATGATTAAAAATAATTGCTACCATTTTGAAGTATAACTCATGTGATAGGCATTGTCCTTTATTATTTCCCAATATTACATACAACATATTTTCCTATTTTTGTCACAGTCACCAAAGGTGAAAAAAGAAGATTTGTATTTAAATAGTTTCACATACCAATATAAACGCCTTTATACTGGTGTGAAAAGATTGCCTTTTGGCTGGGTAGGACGTTGTGACCTGTCTTTACATAACTGAGAGCAAAGAACAATAAACATAGTTTCATGTATATAAAGTGTCTCCACAATAGTTATGCAGAAGAAAATCTGTACTAGCTTTGCTCCTGCTTGGAGTTGGGGTGGGGAATGAACTGAAAATAAAGTTGGAAATCATAATCTGGGATGGATTCCCATCCTAGGGTTCTGGTGGTGACTAAACACATAATATCTGACACTGGATCGATAAAATTAACAGCACTTAATTAGCTGCATAGCCCAGGGAATGAAGACACTGCACACCACATAGGGCCACACAGAGGTTCCCCTTAGGAACAGAATAAGCAATAAGCAAGGTCTGTGGGAGGTAGTACTTTTATTGTGATGTGACCCTTGGTTTGCATGAGAGAATGTGATTGGCTTGTTTGGATAACTCTGCAGGCTGGTGGGGAATTATATCCACTGTTCAAGAGATAAGCAGGAACTGTGCCTGGTCCTCTTGATGAGAAAGGTTGTTTGGCTTGGGAATTTTATCTGTGGGAGCAGAATGGGGAATAAAATTTGTGGTTAGGCCATTTGAGGTCCTCTGGGTTTTACCAGATATTGTAATATTTGTCCTTAATTTTAGACCATACATCGAGTTTAGGAACTTGGAGCACAGAGACATTGAGTGTTAACCTAAGATCACACAATGAGTGAAAATGACAAAGTTGTGAGATGAGGCCTCTGACTCCTTGTCCGACTTCTATATTAGTTTGTCATTAGTTTGTCATTTTTATGCCACTTGCTTTACATATTGTTTAGGAAAGCAATTTGTATACCACTTGCTTTCTAAAAGGATTTTTAGTGACATACTATAAAATATGTATGAACAATAAGATTATTAAAACAGAAATATAGTACTGACATTTGAGAAATTACATAGTATAAAAGATTTTTCCCACACATACCATGAAACTAATGAAGCCAAGCTCTAGACTAGAGATCCTCACTTGCACAGGCTTTTTCTAAGGCTCTAATAAGTGCTCTAAAAAAAATGTTTGCACTGTCATATGTTTTTTTTTTAATTTGCAAAAATATAAATACATACATATATGTATTAGCCACAATGAGATTATTACTGCTTCCTGTTTCCACTCCAGCTCCTCTTATCCATGCTTCTTGTCATTATAGATATTTTGAAATCCGGCTGAGGAAGAGTTGATTGAGAGATACATTTAGCTTGGGTTTAGTGAGATATTTTGTAGCTGCAGTCATATCTATGTATAATTACATTAGCTGTCCAAGTATGAAAATGTTTCCTTGGACTTTTACTGCTCACAGTGAGGGGGAAAAGAAAACCTGGAAAAATCACATTAAGGCGAAGGATCAAAAGTTGTATTGTAGTATAATTATGTCCTACAGTGTATGGCATGTGAGTAACAGAGTAAAGACAGGGTTTGAAATATATAGAGCAAGAGCTACGGAAATTTTTCCATGTCTCATATCTCACATTTTTGCATAAGTTTTGGTGGTCCCTCTTTCTGGAATTCCAGTCTATCTTTCCATAACTCTTTTCCCACCACCAATTTGTTTAGGTTGAATCCCATCCCATCCTTTAAATATTTCCCCAAAAATACTTTCTTAAAATTGTTTTTAACTAGACCCTTCACCAGCATATTACCATAACCTCCTTTATATTATGTTGATAATATTTCCTTTTATACATAAAATATAGTATTATATGCTTATATATCAAAAAGTTAAATATAATTATTTTCAAAATAGCATTTTAAATAATTTTGGAAAGTTTATTTATCAGAATAGATTAAGGTATATGACAGAAATGAGATAATTTTCAATAGGGTAAAATAAAAACATTATTCTTCATCATGTTGCAAGAAAGAGACTGTGTATTTATGAAAAGGCTATGAAATTTGAAGTTCAAATTCTGCTTCTACTGCTTAATAACTGATTTTGTTTGGTTGTGTTATTTGATTATTCTTGCTTTTCATTTCAACATCTGTAAATGCAGATTATAAATCTTAGTTGGCATGACCACTGTGAGGACTGGAACCTAATACTGTGTCTCGTATAATGATTTAGTGAACGATAAACTCTATTATTATTATTAATCATTCTTACCAGTTTCATTTTAATTGGCTAATAAAATAGTTTTTAAAGGTATGTCACTTAAAAAACACTTAGGCATGTTTTATAGACACCATTGTAATTTAAAGCAAAAACAAATGAATTTATACAATCAAAATAACTAAAATCTATATATCACTTTATAATATGCAAGAATCTTCCATATACAATATATTATTTTAAGTGCATGAAGTCTTAAAAACCAACTTGTTAAAAATATACCAGTAAAATCTCTTTTAGAGAAGAAGAAAATAAAAGCATTGCAGGAGACAGAATATTCATTCTCAAAAAATGCCTCTATCTTAATCCTTAGACTCTGTGGATATGCTAGGTTATAGCACAAAAAAAGATTAATTTTCTAAAAATAGGAAAATTACCCTAGATTACCAAGGTATTCCCTATGTAATCACAAGAGTCCTTAAAAATGAAAGAGATAATCAGGAGAGCCAGAGAGATGAGAGCAAGAATAAAAACTGGCTTGACATTTCTGACTTTAAAGATGGAGGAAGGAGCATATGAGCCAAAGAAACTAGGTGGCTTCTAGAAGCTACAAAAGCAAGCTTCTTTCTAGAGCCTCCAGGAAGACAGTCCTGCCAACAGCTTGGTTTTAGCCTGGTGTGGTTCATGTGAAATTGCTGACCTTCAAAATCACAAGATAATACATTTGTGTGCTTTAAGCCACTAAATTTGTGAATACTTACTATAGTAGAAATAGAAAAGCAATACAAATTTTGTTACTTGAAGTTGAGATGCTTCTGTAACAAATACTTAAAATCGTGGAAGTGGCTTTAAAGTTGGACAATGAACAAAGGCTAGAAAAACTTTGAGGAGTGATGGAAAAAAAATCCTACATTGCCTTGAATGGGCCATTAGTGTTTGGAATATAGATATGAATGGCTCTCTCAGTGAGGCCTCAGGAGGAAATTTGCAGCATGGTTAGAAATCATTTATCATCTTAGAGAATGCCTAAATTGTTATGAAGAGACTGTCAAGAATATGTACACTAAAGGTGTTGCTGGTAATTCTTCAAATGGAAAGAAGAAACATGTTATTGAAAACTGGTGGAAAGCGATTCTTATATACAGTGGTAGAAAACTTATCTGAGTTGGTTTCTGCAGTTGTGTGGAAAGCAGAATTGTAAATGAAGAACTTGGATTATTTAGCTTAGATTTCCAAGTAAATTTTTGAATATGTGTCCTGGTTTCTTCTTTCTGCTTATAATAAAAAGCAAAAGAAAAGTGATAGATTAAAGAAAAAATGCTAAGCAAAAATGAACAAAGAATTGAAGATTAGGAAAATTTCCAGCCTATCCAGATCACAAAGGATGCTAAAGTAAGAGATCACTGTCAGGAAAGCATGATCTAGAGGAAGAAAACTGAAAGTTCGGCCAGACAACCTTTTGCTGACACCTCAGAAAGATCAAATGGACATATAAAGAACTTTTTGAGAAGACTAGCATGTGACTCACAGAGCTCCTCAGCTATCTTCATAAAAGCCAAAAATAGAGATGAGCTTACTTAGGAAAGAGCTAGGGAGAAGATTCTTATCTAATATATAGGAGAACCTCAAGTTTCTTAATAATGTTATATCAGCAGAAGCATGGCCAGCTGGACTGAAAAGGGAAGAAAGAAGTAATGAAAGAAGGTTGACAGACTTCCAAGATTCGACAGGCAAAATACATGCTGACAGAACTACTCAACTGCAACTGTATGCTGCCGTTTATAAAAAAAAAAAAGAAAAATGACTCAGAGGGTGGAGCCACAACCCCAGAAGGTGGAGCCAAGACCACAGAGGAATATTCCCATGCTCTGAAAGCCAAAAAACTTCTTTGGCTAGTTTATTCAAGTAGGCCAATTGTAATCACATCAATCTTTAAAAGTGTGAGAGGCAAAAGAGAGAAGGGGATCAAAGAAAAAAGCATGACAACAAAAGAATGGTCAGAGAGATACTATGTTGCTGATTTTTCACTAGAAAATGGTAGGGCCCATTAGCTAATAAAAGTTACATGTATAGAAATTGGAAAAGACTCTTTCTGGAGCCTTCAGAAAAAAAAATGTAGCCCTTGCTGGCACCTTAATTTTAGTCCTGTGAGACTCCTACCAGACTTCTGATTTCCAGAACAAAAAGATAATAAACTTGTATTATTTAAGCCTCTAAGTTCATGATAACTTGCTACAACAGGAACAGGAAACCATGGAAGCACACAGACAGTGACTAATATCCACAAAAAGAACCACAAAAGAAAGATCTAATTTTAAATCTTAAGTTTTTCACTTCAATCAAATTCCTTCTCTATTTTGTCAGTATAAACCCTTTATTTGTCTTATCCTTTCTGTTGTGATCTTTTAAAAGAGATACTAAATTGAATTGAAATCTTTTTCAGTGACATGATGGTATCCATTATTAGAGTTATTCTTAAGGAAAACTAATGAACCCTGAGGTTTCTGAGGACTTTCTCTGAGGTCTATCAGGTTTGTTGTTTGAGTTGCCCTATGTTTACGCATTTCACTCGTTTGCACTTTCAGGTGAGGTTTGTTTTTAAAAATAAATCACATACATAAAGATAAAAGTTGAAATAATACTGAATTATTGAACTAAGCTACAGCTCTGTGTCTCTTTTCTACACTGTTGAGCGTTGTATGCTGTCACTTAACATTATATATCATCTGATACATGACCCCAACAGATCCCTTCTAGCTCTCCTCTATCTTCAATTTTTGAACTGCTATAGACCAGGAAACTACATAACCATGCTAGCTGCATAAGAGTCAAAGTTCTGAGGAAGAGCCTACAAGAAGAAGCCACTTATTTAGAAGATTTAAAATATACACAGAGATTTTTCACATACGTGTCAAAAAATTCAGCGAGCATTTCTGTAATTATTTCTTTCATGTGTTCGTCCTGTGAACACTGGAGAGGTGTCAGCCTTATTTTGTTGTATAGACCTTGTAAATAAATAGACATTTCTGTTGGGCTGGATTCTTCGGAGGACTGACATGGCTAAAGCTACAACTGTTAGATGTGTTCTTACTGTGCTTACATGAGTTTCTCTGTGTATCAATATATCTGACATTACATTTTGTGCATGAAATGTGACTTTCACAAGCTATGTTCTTATTCAAATTACATTACTGTTGCTCACATTTTTAAAATGTTTCATTTGGGTTTGTTTTTGGAATTGAAGCCATTCTTAAGACTTTCCTTGACTGCGGCATATATTTGTCATTTGAATGTTAATGTAATATTGTGAATGGGTGGTTAGGATGGGTGATTTATTCAAAATCATTGTAAAATACAGTGAGGGAAAATTTTTTTTTTTGGTTTTTCTATAACTTTGTGCTTGAACTAACCTTAGAGCATCCTGTAACAAGAAATAAGTGTATGAGCTTTCAAAGTAGACTGCTTAGATGCCAGCAACATTCATGTAGCTCTTAGTTTTATATAATTTTGATTAAAAATTCAATTAAGATGTTTCCATATATGATCTGAATTTGTGTGATCTCCCTAATTTCCAATGTTGAATAATTTAGATTTTCTTCCTTCCAAATGCAGGGAAGTTTTCCTTCAACAGCATACTAAGCATATAGCCAAATTAGATTTGAAATTTATTTATTTTCACTAGATGATATACTTTGAGGAAGACTTAATTAACTGTACATATTAAGCAGATATTACTAATTCAGTGATAGCAAGATAATGCATAACAAGTGCTAAGTTAGGCAATTTGGCATTTCACTGTAAGAGTATAATTTTATGTGAAACTTTCTTTAGGTGCTCAAAGCAGACTGAATAGTGAATAGAACACTAAATAAAGCAGTCTCTAGGCCCAGCCTGTTTCTTCTCAAGGTCAAGGGTTAGTCTTTCATGATTTGCCAAATGGTGTAGGCAACATTGCAATGCAGGGTAATTTCTAAAACATACGGAGAAAGTGAATATCATATAATAAAGATGAGAAAAATGCCTGCTGGTAATATCAGTCTCTCCTGCATGGATGAATTCTCAACATTAGGTGAAGTCATTGTCTCTAAAATCCCAGAGTTAATTTATAGAGTGTCTACTTTGTGCCAGTCACTGTGGTATCCCAGCCAGATTCCATAAGAGAGACTTAAGATAGGCATTATATGATAGAGACTATTGCTATCTCTCACCCTATACTACCCTCTACGATGATTTTTGTCCCTAGTTCTTTAACTCATAATTAAAACATATAAAAGGGTATCTACTGCCTGATCTCATAAGATGTTCTAGAGCAGTCAAGTCTAAGGTGTAGTGACAGGCATCAGAACAGACCTACCTGAGAGAAATTGTGGGGATTTACTGGGAAGCTCAATACAGCCTTCTGGAGTGAAGGAAATGTTCTATAACTACAGAAATGTGAGTTTCACAGAGATATGCATTTGCTGAGACTCATTGAACTGCAAACTTAAAATCTGAGCATTATTCCATAGATAAATTATATCTCAAAAACAGTAATATATATTTTTTTTTTAAAAAAGAAAGATATCAAACCAAACTGAAATGCAATTAAAGCAGGAAGAAAGTCATTTTGACTATGGAATTAAAGGAAGGCTTCATAATAGAAGTAAATTTTGAATTGGTCAATAGGAAAGATTTAGGCAGATTTTGATGATAGAGAAAATAGTATGAACAAAATATGAATTATAGAAAGTACAGGAAATTCTCAGAGAATAGAGTCTGTTTTTCTTAGACAGTAAATATTTGGGCCCAGAAATGACTGGGAAAGATTTTATTGAACACTAGGTTAACCAGTGCAGAGGACTATAGAACATTTACACTCAGAACGGTTTTACCTGAGAATCTGTCATTCATTAGAATATCTAGCATATCAAACTAATGATTAATAAGATTAATGAGAGAAATTAGGACTTAAAAAAGCAAAAAAGCCACAAATTCATGTTAATGGAAGAGTTTGTGTGTGTGATTAGAATGATAGCAAATATTTGCATAGTAGGTACTCTGTGCTAGGCCCTGTTCAAAGCACTTTTTATTTATTTCATAACTTAAGCAAAACAATCATCAGAATTGAGGTACTACTATAATCTCCATTTGAAAGGGGAGAAAATCGAGGTAAAGAGAGGTTAAGCAAAGGTCACGTGTCTAGTAAGTGGTCAGCCAGGTTTTGATTCTAGGCAGTTTGAGCATCAGTGTTCATGGTCTAAACCAAGACAGTCTGGCACCATTCTAAGAAGAGGCACAGGCCAATCCCTTGGAGAGGAGTGAGAAATAAAAGGGGAAATTAGGACGAATATTTTATTTGGAGGCTCTACCAAAATCATCTACCAAAATGAACGAGGGCACGTAGGTTCCCCCTGGAAGTACTCTATTTTGAACCTTTGGGCACTGTCACACACTGCTAATAGGTCCTGCATCACTCTTCAGTCTAAAAAGTGGTCTCCCAGGGAAGGAAAGGAAACACTTCACCACTGAGGTATGCCTCTTCTGAGAGTTTGAAAAAGCATGGAAAGTCATTTCCTGGAGATATTTTTAGACTTCTGGCAATTTGCTCACCTCTCTCAGGCCTAAGAGAAGTAAGTGTAATTGAACGGGTGCTGGGTAAAGAGCACATCAGGGTGTCATAACCAAGAGCTTAAACTCATATTGGGTTAGCCTCGTGTTTTGTGCAGCTTTAGAAGGGGTGGATGGAAAGCTATTGAGTGTGGTTTCAGCTGGTGAATCATTTTTAGTTTCTTTTCACTTTATCTCAAGACTGCTGCTTTGAAATAAAATACCCAGTAAGAAACGATAACTGCTTTTGAGTAAATCTTGGACAGTTCTGATAGTAGTATAACTTTTTAAAAAGTCCAGCAAGCACATTATGTACATGCTTATATTTTATGTTTAGTGAAGTAGAAAGTCACATAGTATTCTCAAAGTGTTATATTATCATATAAATAGGAATATGCAATTCCGTGTGGATTCTAATATATCTACCAGTGTTCCTCTAAAATTCAACAGCCACACAGAAGGCAGCACACTTGTTACTGACATGTGAAATCTCTTCTTGAAATAGGAGCCATAATTATCATGAAGAAGAAAAATTCAAAATTTGGAGAAACCATTGAAAATATTACAGAGCTAGAAAATATAACTATTTTTATTTGCCTCTATGAAACACACACTAAATTACAATGGAAATATAACAAAATGTTGTGGTTTTGGAATTTATAAAAATGAACCATTTGGAAGATGTGTCTGATAGATGCTTAGCAAGATACTTTCATTAATAACCTCCAAAATATCTGCTTTAGAGAATCCTGAGCTACTGAACTTTCAAACCTGAACAGCTTCACTGTGTCCAGGATATCCCCAAAGGTTGTTTAACCATATCACTCATTTTGTGCCTAGTGTGAATGAAAAAGTGGCCATGTACTAAACCTAACAAGCTCAGGGGAGGCCAGCATGGTAGGTCCTATAAACTGTGACTGAACGTAACCACATAGGATGGTCGGAACATAAAATTCCTAACTAAAAGCAGGTCATAGCAGGTAGTCACATCCTGAGCCTGGAGCATTCTTGACAAAGGTCAATCTTTACATTAAATGTTAAGTAAACCTGTCTTTTGTCTTTTTGCATCTATGATGACATATCCTTGAAATATCAGTCATTCCTTTTTTTTCCAGACCCCTCAGGGCATAAAGCACAGCACCAGAACACAAGACCACAGAACCCCTCATTGCTATCTTGTCCCCTGCATTCCATCTTTATATGCTGTAAATGTTACTTATTAACTCTTCTGTACCCAACAATTTAAAAGAAGTGTATGTCTCTCCATTTTCCCTTTTTATCCAATCTCAGAGATTTCCCCTCTTTCCCCTCTTTGCTTTCTCCCTCCTCCCTAATTTATCACCAGTGAATTTCATGTAATAGTCCTTATGTCCTGTAATTAAAGGCTTGCCAGGACTCAGGGAGAAGAAAGAGACCCTACCTCTTGATGGAGGAATATTGACAATGATGAAAAATCTTTTTTATTTTTATTTTTGCCTCTATGAAATGCTCATTAATTAAAATGGAATTGAATAGAATGCTGTGATTTGAGGTACTATCAAAATAAATCATAATATGGATATGTATATATGTATGGTGATGAGATGATAGGAATTGGTTCATGTGGTTATGGGGACCATCTCCAGAGAACCAAAAAAACAACTGATGGCATAATTCAGTCCACATCAAAGTGTGATGATATACGTTCTGTTCTGAATGAGAAAGCCAGGGAACCAGGAGTATCAATGTACTAGGGCAGGAGAAGCTGGATGTCTCTGCTCAAGGAGAAAGAATGTGCCCTTCCTTTGCCTTTTTGTTCTATTCAGGCCCTCAGTGGATTGCATGATGCCCACATGCATTGGTGAGGGCAAGTTTCTATACTGATTCAAATGCAAATTTTTTCCAGAGACACCTTCACAGACACAACCAACTACCTAAGCATCCTTTAGCCTTGTCAAATTGACATACAAAATTAGCTATTACAATACATTATAGGATTTAATTAGCTCATAATTCCTATGTTTGTAAAAAGTTAGCAAAATGATATTAATACATGTAGCTTTCACTGAAAATAATTCAAAAGCAAGTTTTATAATCCTCTAAGGAACTGGCATTGTTTTTCCTTTTTGATAAAAGGTAGTTTAGAAAGCTCAGATATCAATTTTATACTCAAATCACAAAAACTCTACTTGTTTGTTTTTTATCCCCTTGTTCAAAATTTTCTAATTTATTAAACTTTTAATAACATTTAAAAGTTTCTTTAAAGGTGAAATAAATATTTTTAATAAATATTGAATGAATATTTAATATTTTCAACATTAATCTGCTCATACATATTTCTGGAACAGCCCTGTGATGGTCTATGTAGACATAAACTCAGAGGTAAACAGATATTTCTCTTAAGTATTCACATTTAAAAATATGTAGCTATTTTATTGATGTAGCCAAAGTATATTTTATTGACCTCTTCTGCTTTCAATATGAAGTTCCAAAAACATGATCACAAAGAAACTAATATTTTCAGCACTTACTGTGTTATACTAAAAGGACATAGAACATGTAGTATCATTCTGTCTTTAATTGGTTTCAGATGGTTGTTAATCTTCAGTAAATCTCTCCATTTACCATCAAAGCAGTATAATTTGAGATTTTCAAGAGGCACTTAACTTTTTGTGGGTAGTCAATTCAAAAGAGACATAATTAACATAGTTGTGAAGTATGATTTTGTAAAGAACCATTTAAAAAAGATAAGGCATTTGACTTTATTAAGCCAATTTTGTTAACACCAGTCTAAAAAGCTTAATGTTCAGCTCAATTGTTGCAAAAATGAAAATGGATATTTTAGATAAACCAAAACCGAAGAATGAATAAAAAAATGGGATCAATAACTACATTGCATTCTTTAGACTTGCAAAAGGAAACACTTCCTAAAAAAAAAAAAACATTTATGCTCATTCTCAAAAAAAGAGAAAAATGTAACAATGAAGGAGACATTCCAGGTATAGGAGACACCAGGAGATAGGCATCCATATTTAACATGTGTTTCACAGTACTATGGAAATAATCACTGAGCTTTTTTGAAATTTTGGAGCAAGTGATCAAAAACACGACTGTGAAATGTGAGATGTGAAAAGCCAAACTAAAGAGAAATAGGTCTTTGAAAGGCAGAGTAACATAACAAATTTTTTTTCACTATTCTTATAAATAATTAACAAAGAAAAGTTGTTATATTCTGTGATATTAAACAGAAATTATTCTCTCTGATAAATGCATAATTAATGATAGATAATAGACAGATAGATACATAAATAAAAAAGAAATCCCAGAGGAACTGCCTTGCCTATCATACTCCACAAACCTTTGGAACGTTAAAACTGGGCAAAATAACCTTTGGACTGGGCCTAAAGCAGCACTGTATTCCAAACTACAATTGGCAGAGCCAGCAGGAAAGCAGATATCAAGATACTGGAATGAAAATTAAAGACATTCTTTAGAATTAGCATCACTATGTTAGCTTATCTGTACCTATAGAAATGTCTTCCTTAGCTTATTAACACTCATAAAAATTCCTTTCTTCTATTCATGTACTTATTCCCCTTTTCTTTCTCATAAATACTCCTTGCCTTCACCTCCTAATTGGACTCTATTAGGTTTCTGGGGAATTGGTACTTTCCAGAAAGCTATCCTTTAGGTTTCTCAAATGCGGTTTTCTCTCACCTTGGCCTTGTATTTTTAGATTAACAAAAGAGATATAGATAGATATAATAGATGATAGATAGATGATAATTAGAAAGATAGATAAATAGATGATAGATAGATAAATGGTAGGTAACTTGACTGATAAAAAGCACCTGGTTAGGAGAAATTTTTAATTGAAAAAAAAAAAGCTTGGAATATATTTTAAAGTTTTCTCTCACTTAGTTTTGCATTTCAACCCAATCTCTAATTGTCCTGACATATTATAGTTCAAGTTATATTTAAACATCATTATTTTGGGACAAAGTACCTCCTTCCAATTCCAAGTGGATATCTGAACCTCCAGAGAAGTATGAAGTTTCCTCACCGCCTGCCCATAAGCTGTGCTCTATCCACCTAAGGAGTTAAGTGGTAGCTGTCTCTGAAGGCCAGGGTCAAAGACAAGGGAAGCTGCTGTGAGTTTTCCTTGATAATATCCCTAGGAACAAGATCAAAAGGGGAACTGGAGGAGGGGGCAGGTATAAGGGTGGGACCTTGACCTGCAGGAACCTATTGGATTGGTCATTCAGGGTTATTTGTTGTTGTTGTTGTTGTTTTTCCTGCTTCTATTTTCTTTCTTTTGAATTTTTTGTTCTGTTTTCTAGGATATTTCCTCAGTCTGATTTTATAAGTTATATTGAGTTTCTCATTTCTGATGTGTGTGTGTGTGTGTGTGTTTGTGTGTGTTTGTGTTTGAAATCTGGAGGGGCCAGAGAGAAGCTGGGGTTGAAGGCAGAATAGACAATAAACAAAGTAAACATTAATAAAAATAATAAATAAATACAACAAAATTTATGTCAATGACAAGGGTATCATTGTGTTGCTCTTTTAATTTTTTTATGATCATGGGGTTGTCCAAAGCCGGTTCCTACTTTGTGGCAAGATGGAGTACAGGCTCTCTTTTTCCTGTAATTGTCCCTTTAACAAAAAGGAAAAGGGTGGTGCTTGGATCTTTCTAGAATTCAGAAAAAATGCTTGATGTCCTCCTTTTTTTTTTTAAGCAAACAGATCGAGTAAAGCACAAAACACAAGAATTTTGCTGCCTATGAAGTGATCTCCTCTGATAAACTTTTCATATAATGAGGCTTTTAATATGTTCCTTTTTCTTTTTCATTCTTTCCTATATCACCTGAAACCTTTCCTCTTTAGTGTAATTTGTTGCCCCTAATCTCTTCCATGATGTTTAATTCTTTGCATATTGAACATGAGCTTTTTACCACAACATACTTTTAATTAAACTTTAATTTTCATGGTTGAAATATTGTATTGTTTTCATATTAAACCACAAATATTTTCCATTAATGGAACTCTGCGATTACACTAATAACAATTATTGAAAATATATTTATTATGGCCATATTTATGGTTATTAGTCCATAGTTTAGTTTTGCTTCTGAATTGACTGTGCCTACATTCAAACTCAATTTTTATTTTCAATTCCTTACTGTGTTCTTAAAAGTTTAATTCTTGTTTTTCAGATTTAATTGCTTTATATAACAACTTTAAATGCAAAGCTATAAAATCAGAATAAGAACTAAAAAGCTTTGATGCATCGATGGCATTAAACATAGATAATAGAGTCCATAAACTAACATTTATTGAATGTCTGTTAGGATCCAGATATCGCTATAGACACTTTAAAAGATTCATTTCATGTAGTCCTTATGTTCCTTTTACTCATTTCTCTTCTATAATATACTCAAGGGGATAGTGATTACTAAAAAATAATTTCAAAGAGTGAAAATACTGATTCTAATTGTTATACATGTTTTAGGAATCGCTAAGGAGTCACTATTCCATATTATGAAATTAGAACTGCATTTTTGTTAATGTAGCCAAAATTTATTATATCTATTATGAGAGTCTATGCTTTAGTAGCAAACAACACTGAAGTCTCAGAGGCTTGATATAGCTAAAATTTACTTATTAAAGTCATTTTCTAATATTAATATAGCCACACTCATTTTGTTTGAGGATGGTTTACATGATATATATATTTTTTCCACTGCTTACTTTCGGCCTATTTGTATTTTTGAACTCAAAATGCATGTTTTACTGACAGATCTATAAATCAGATTGTTCGTTCCCCTTCTATCAATCTCTCCCTTTTGATTTGAATGTGTAATCCAATTACATACAATATAATTAGTGACATAGAAGGCTTTTCTTCTGTTGTTTTGCTATTTGTGTTCTACATGTCTTATTTTTTTTGTTTGTTTCTTTATTCCTTAATTGCTGCCTTATTGTGTGTTAAATATTTTCTATTTTACCATTTTAATTTCCTGGTTCATTTTGCTAAAGTTTTAAAGTTACTTTTAATAGTTGCCCTGGGATTACAATTAGCTTCTTAAAACTACGTAGACTAAATTAATACTAATGTAATTTCATTAGTATACAGAAACTTTATTCTAAGATAGCTCCATTCCCTCCCACATCTTTTGTGTTATTGTTTAGATAGTAATTATGTGTTTATACATTATAAACCCATTAATAATGTTTTACAATTATTGATTTATGCAATTGTCTTTTAAATCTATTAAGAAAATAATTACAAGTAAACAATTACTGTTTTTATATTTGACTATGTAACCAGTGCCCTTTATTTCTTTGTGAGGATTTGGGCTACCATCTAGTGTCCTTTTATTTCACCCTTTGGTATTTTTTGGTAAAGTATTCTAGTGACATATTTTCTCAGAGTTTATCTGGAAATCTTAATTTCTTCCCCTTGTTTAAAGATAGTTCTGCTGCATATAGAATTCTTGTTTGGTGGTCTTTTTTTCATGACTTTGAATATTCCATCTACTGCCTCCTGATGGGGAGTCAGATATGATTCTTAAGGAGGCTTCCTTGTACATGATAAGTCTCCTCTCATACTGATATCATGATTCTCTTTGTCTTTCTCTTTTGAAAGTTACACTTTGATGTCTCTAAATGTGGGTATATTTGTAAATATAGACAATAGCATATTTATGTTTAAAGTCTTTGTCTAGAGAGAGTTTCTATGGACTTTTCCCCCTCCTATGTATGAGCAAAGTTTTCTATTTCTTTGTTATTGATAATTGATCATTTTAGATAACATAACCTAGGAACTCTGAAAATCAGTTCTCTACCTTATAGTTTGTTGTATGTGTGTGTGTACTATCTCTTTAAAAATGTACATAATTAACTCTGTAAAGTTTGTATTCCCTATAGTGTGTGGCTATTAATCTGTCTTCTCAGTCAGTTTAGTGATCAGCTAATGATTGGTCAGGTATTTTCTTAAATTAATTGACCCAATAAGTCTTCCACCCTTTGCTTAGGGGCTTATATGAGTGTTGATACAAGTTTTCAACACTTGGGTAGTTTTCTTATCTACCTTAGCCTTTTGTTGCTCCTTGCATAGAATAACAAGATCAATCAAAAACTGAGGATCCAAGTATTTCTTAGATATGAAATCTTTTGAAAGCTTCGCAAAGCCCCCTATGAACATCTCCTATTATAGATCTTCCTTTTAATATGTTTGCATTTATTTATATGATAAAATAGCACTATAATAAACATCCCCTAGCATATGCTTTCTACCTTTATCTGATTAATTCCTTAAGATAAATTTTCTTAAGAATGTATGACTGCATAATTTGAAAATAATCACAGTCCTGAAGCAAAGATTATGTTTTATCCAGTTCTATGGTTCTATGTACCATAGATTCACTAACTAAATGTGGAAAATAATGAAAAAATAAATATACTGGAATAAGTAAGCATTTTTATAGCTTTTAAAATTTGTTTTTGAAAATTATTTTTAAAAAATATCAAATGCATTATTATAATTTCCATGTATTTGAGAATATTCAGTAAAATTTCCTAGTAAAATGTCTGAGGTGAATGATAAGAACTATTACTCTTTAAAATAAGCAGCTGTCTGAAAATTATCCCTTTTTTCATATACATGAATATTCTTTTAGATTTAAAATGATAGTTCAATAATCTTAATGGCACTCTTGAATGAATTAAAATATATCTTGGAAATGAAGAAGTATAATTTTCTAGTTTGTTCACCCATTCATTCATTAGATATTGGATGTATAACAGCAAATGGCATAGTATGTTATTCTATCATAAAACTCATATTACTTGGAATGAGGTAACAAAGGGGAGCAGTTCAATATTTACCAGTGGGTCCAGAGTTGAAGGACAGGAGTAGAAAGACACTTCAAACTGAATAATTAGTAAGTGCATGCTCACTGAATCATGAAAGTGCAGGTATAGCCTTGAAATTTCTTATCAGCAATAATTTCTAGAGTATGAGGGGCATGGGAATTGAGAGAACAATATTTAGAAAGCTAGAGTGACTCTGGTTCTGCCCTTCACCTTCCCTATTTAAACTTGTAGACTAAATCCCCCCCCATCTTTATTTTTTTTCTCCCTATAACTTGTTAGCAGGAATTATTAATTGGCTTCTTGAATTCTCAACTTTTGTTTTCAGACTTGCCCATGGGTCCTGGGAAGCCCAAGACTTTCCCTAGTGAAAACTGGAGGCCTCAAATGTCATCCTAGAATTTAAAGTTTTCAGATAAATCAAACCTAGCATGTTCAGATCTACACTCTAGAGCGTTCATCTTTAATCATTCAATAATTTAATAAAACTTTAATGAGTGTCCGTTTTCAAATATTAAAGTAGTTATTAGAAATTCCTCCTAGCATGAGCTTGCAGTCAATTAATTAGTTTTATTACCAAACAAAAATCATAAAATGCTATCAGAATGAATTATAAGAGAAGCTGGCTTAATATTGGAAAAGGTAGTGATTAACTGAATAAATGGTAGAGAGCAACAGAAAGCTGTCTACAATAAAAAAAAAACAATCATCTGAGAACTGAAACATAGTTGTGGGTAAAGAAGAGAGGAAAGGGGAAAAGATTGTTTTCCAGTAAAAGAAATCACATGCAATAAAAAGCCCTCAGGTAAAGAACTGAAGGAAAGAGTGTACCTGGGACCCAGTGAACCAGAGAAAGCATGACACTAATGTGACCGGTTTCTAACAAAACTCCCTTCTCTCCCCTTATATGCAAATTCACACACTCTCTGAAGGACAGTTCAAATTATCTCCTTCATAATCATGTGTTCTCTGCCCTCTGTAGCCCAATATGTTTCAGTTCTTCTTTGAATTTCTATGGCTATTTTTCTCTGCATCACTTACTCTGAACCACTCATATACATAGCCTTGTATTTTGACTTACTTGATTGCTTAACTACAGTCTGGTTTCCCGCTCACATTGTTTTCAGAGAGTTCTGATTAAGTCTAACTTTTGATACAGTGCCTTAAGCATCTGGTTACAGGTTTATATGAAATTTGTAAACACTGCATGTTCAACTAATATTGGCTAAATTTGTGGAATGTCAGAAAAAAAATGAGCCTTCCATTCATTTTATTAGTCTTCCAATGAGTATTTATTGAGCATTCTTTCTGTGTTAGGCTTTATTCTAAGCACTGGGGATGCAATGAACTCTGCACTTATAAAGCAAAAGTTCAGCATCATAAGTAATTAAAGAAAGGAATTATACATATATTTAACCTGACTACAAAAGGGAAAGTAAATAAAAGGACAATCATAGAAAGACCATAAATAGCTGGCCTAGGTTTAAAGTTGGCAAGATGCCTTCCTATTTCTCACGGGGCCACTCTCTGAGCTCAGTGATCAGTGTATTCCTCACAGAGGAGGGAACTTGCAGGCAGGAGGAACAAAGTAACCATGGGAGCCCACTGCCTTTTCCCTCCTGCGTTAGAAGGAGTCACATCAATACAGTCTTTTATCTCTCAATGTGTGCATATTTTGTTTTGATACTTTTCTAAGAGATGATAAAATAGGGAACAGAAAAAACAAAAATTTCTCCCATGGTGAGCTTGCATTCTGGTGGAAACAATGTGTTGCCATGACACTGTGACACAGACCCACATCTTAGTAGTTATTGTGTCACTGAGACTGCTGAAGGTGACTAAGGATAAATCTTGAATAATGTATTGATCATCCCTAATGTTTTCAAGAACCATGGTTCAGCACATTGCTTTCTTCTCAACAGCTTTAAATACTGTTGTATTATATCCCACCATCCCACAGGAAAGCAGAGGACAGACTGCATTTAAAGATTCCCAAATATCAACCCCATCTTGTCACACACAGTACCTATATTGGAAAGTTAAGCTCATCATTTGGAGTTTTGTGATCTGACTACAGTTCTGTGTCCCTCAAGCACAGCTCTTCTGCCCACCTGAGAGAATTATCAGACTTTCTAAACAGAAATCTCAGAAAGGTTATGATAGCATGTTGCTAGTCAGGCATAAATTCGCTTCTAGAAAAGGCACAGGCCAACACCTGAGTCTAAGCAAACATTCCTATATATGTCACTGCTTGCGGGTTACTATAAACCTAACATTTTAAAGTAAAATACAATAAATATATTTTGGTCCTCTTTGAGCAATGGCACAAGAAGAGATTTGGGTTCATAAGTGGAAAGAGTAAATAGTAAGTCAGGATCATTAAATCCTATGAAAGCAAGTATCTCCACACTATGCCTACTCCTCCCTCCATTCAGGCTGTTTCACAGAACTATATCAGGTATTGAAGCTTATCCTGAACCAAGTACAATTGCACTTGAGTCTTGTAGTTTGAGAAATTCCCATGACTATGGCAAGGAAAATATTAGCTTAAATAACTGAAATCATCTGATAATGTTAGCAGAGCTTCCCTTCTTCCATGGCTTAGTATTATTCAACTCACATTAACTTTTATCCTTCATTTTCTGGGTTCATATTTGGCTTCTATTTTTGCATTCTTTTTGTACTTCTGAGCTTCATCTCCTGGCTGACACCGTACAGGCTATGGGAACTGCTCTTCATTATTTATCTGTTATTTCAACAAATATCTACTGAATGCCTATTACATTTCAGATACTGGTTTGGGCCCTTGGGATACTCAACTGAATAAAATGGACAAAAATCCATAGTCTTGTGAAATATCTCGTTGGACACCTTTAGGATATATTTATTTTTTCATGACTCTGTTTAGAGCGATGGTTTCCTTTTATTTTTTCATATCTTTTTCCTCTGTTTTCTCATGTTATTACAGCATTAGAAAATATCACATCCTAGGCTAATTGAATATTTGATACTTATTTTTAGTTTCATATTATATGATGTATTTATTAGATATTCTGAATAATTTACTGTTTTTATTGTGCATAGCACAAAATAATTGATTTAATACTTTTGAAATAAAATATCATTAACAAAAATAAAATATTTCAGTCTTCACTTTTATATATGTTTATTGAAAAACTATAGTACAGTTTTCTCTTACATTTTGTTTCTTTTTTAATGCTGAAGCAATTTTATTTATTAAATACGAATCCCTCTTTCCTCTCCAATGGAAATCAAAGTTGTTTCCATTCTTAGAAACTGCATTCTATTTTATTCTAATCTTTCTCAGAAACCTGTGTTCTAGATATCAAAAAGTAGAAAGTGTAGGAAAAAATTAAACATAAACTTTGATATATACATTTTCTATCTAGTTTTGTATGATTTTTCTAGATTTTGCTTTTGTTTTCCATCAACATCCTTATATCTGAAAATACTCACATTGTTATTAAGCAAAACCATAATACATTTTATATCAATAAGAGATCATATAAAAGAATATTGGCAAATCCAGGAACAGACAGCTTCACTAGTGAAATCTTTCAAACATTCAAAGAAGATTTAATACCTAGACTTCTCAAACTCTTCCACAAATACTGAAGAGGAAAGAACATTTTAAACACATAATACAAGGCCAGCATTACCCTGATACCAAAACTGAGCAAGGATGACACAAGAAAAAAATTTTATAGGCCAATACCCTTAATGAACTAGATACAACAATTCTCAACATAAAATTATTAACAATACTTTAAAAAGATCAAATGGAATTTATTCCATAAATGCAAAGATGGGTCAACATTCACAAATTAATCAACATGATACACCACATGAACAAATGAAGCATAAAAATCATATGATTATCTCAATGGATGTAGAGTATTTGATAAAAAAAATCTATGATAAAAATATCTCAACAAAGTAGGTATAGAGGAGATATACTTCAACATAGTAAAGGCCATATATGACAACCCGTAGCTAACATTATATTAAGATTAGGAATAAGCCAAGGAAGGCCACTCTTGTTACTTTTATTCAACATAGTATTAAAAGTCCTAGCCACAGCAATTAGGCAAGAAAAATATATAAAAGATATTCATATTGAAAAGAAGTAAAATAGTCACTATTTGCAGATGACATGTACTATGTATAGAAGACACTAAGAACTCCACCAAAAAATCTGTTAGAACTAACGAATGAATTCGGTAAAGCTGTAGAATACAAAACCAATATACAGAAATCTATGGTATTTCTATGCACTAGTAACAAACTATTAGAAAGAGAAGTAAAAAAATCCCATTTAGAATTGTTTCAAAAAAATATACCTAAGAATAAATTTAATCAACAAGATGAAAGACCTGTACATTAAAAACTATAAGACACAGATGATGAAAGAAATTGAAGACGACAAAAGTAAATGAAAAAATATTTCATGCTCATGGAATGGAAGAATTAATATTGTCAAAATGTTCCTATACATGACATACTTATGTCCACACATAATGGAATAAGAATTGTTTTAAAATAATCTTAAGGCTGCAAATATATCCAAACTTTATATTAACAAATTGATTTACTGAAGCCATAAGAGCCTAAATTATTTTAAGTAATTCACAT
Source organism: Cynopterus sphinx (assembly GCA_030015415.1). NCBI lineage: Eukaryota > Metazoa > Chordata > Mammalia > Chiroptera > Pteropodidae > Cynopterus > Cynopterus sphinx. The sequence continues at coordinate 133,357,869 of CM057383.1, forward strand.
GTAAATATGTATTTTTTACTGTAATGAAAAGCTTAAGGCAATAAAGTCATCATATTTACAAGATACAGAATTATAAACAAAATTGTCTAAAATAAATGAGGGTTATGGAAAATTTAATTTGTATACTCAATCATTCTCTTTTTCAGCTTATTAGCATTATTTTTGTATAAAAGTTATAAAATAAGTAATTAAACAATGATGCTGTGGACCAAACCAACACCTGCCAAAAAATATCTTTCTTTCTCTTTTTCTCCCTCTCTCTCCCCATCATCTCATGTACAGACATGTGCGCACGTGCATACACACACACACCATACACTCATTTAAGCTTCTTCAAGCATAGAAGCATAGAATGCAAAAAAATTTATCACATAAAATCAGTAAAAAATTTTCAAATGAAGCTCAAGAAGCTACATGCAAGATATTTCAATTGCCAGCTAAAACAAAAATGTGTCATATAATTGAGATATTGTTCATTTTACCACCCTACATGGAATTTTCAAAATTGTTTAAAACTAATACAATATAGAATAAAGTACATGTTGTTTAGGCAAACCTTTAGTATATGAATTGAGAACCTGTCAGATGACATAGTGAACAACACATATTTCAGATAATTATTAAATTTAAAAGGTAAATAGTTACAAGAATATAAAGTACAGCATAGGGAATATTGTCAATAATACTGTAATAACTATGTATGGTGTTAGGTGGGTACTAGACTTATTGGGGGATCACTTTGTAAGTTATTTAAATGTTTAACCACTATGCTGTATACCTGATGTATCAAATATTGAATGTCAACTGTAATTAAAAAATAATGTTTTAAAAGTTTTCATTGCTTGTCAATAAATCTACAGGTATTGATAATACTAGTTAGAGATATCTGAGGAGAAATACTTGAAAGAATACCATTTGTTCTAAAAAACACAAACTATCATCCAGAGTAGTAAATTGATTAATTTGAAACAAGATACAGTTGGACTCTTCATTAGTGTGCATATTGATGGAGCTGCTTAAATGACAAAAGCCTTTTCATTTTCTGAAATATCCTGTGACTCTTATATAACATATAAGACAGTTGTCCTATAAATCTGAATTACACATAAAATGATTGTGGTTGGCAGAATTCTAAGATTACTCCCAATGAGACACACTCTTGTATAATTAATTCTTTTCCTTGAGTGTGGGTGAAACCTGTGAATATGATGAGCTATCACTCTCATGATTATATCATATATAAGATGATTTAAAACTTAAAAGTAAAATTTAATCTATTAGTCACATTATATCTGGGTAAGGAATTTTAATAATTAAATAGAAGTTTATGTGATAATTCAATCTATTTTTTAAATTTAATTTGTTTTTATAAAAAAAATTATTTCCATTTGGTCATTTCTGATATTGTTTTAAAATGGCTAAGCATGTTTAGATGGTCTAGTTTAATATACAGGTTAGTGGAAAGCCAGGAAATCACTGTGGGTATTTCCTAAAGTGGGGAACTTTCTTGTAGCCACCAGAAGATTGCCAGCAGTGCTAATGAGGCACCGCAAAATAACTTGGGCCCTAAGGATACCTGAAACGAATAGGCCATCATCATTCTAAGTGATCAAAAGTACAAAGAAAAGGTACGAAGAAAAGAGGCTCGCATGATTGCTGATTAAGAATCGATATGCCATGGCCAGCAAAAACAACAGAGGATCAATACAAATGCCAAATGGACTGCCACAAGTAGATGCCTAGAATCTCGGAAACCATTTGCAGTCATCAAATTGCTTTTTACTTTAGCAACATTGTGTGGTGAGCACTAAGGTGACCATGGTGTAGAGATAGTTACAGAGCCACATCAGGAATACCCAGGAAACCACCAGCAAGTCTGTCCAGAAAGCTCTATTAGAGGGCAGCACTGCTTCCCATGTACCATGAAAAAATGATCCGTTCTGGAAATCTTGAAGATAAACTATTTAGAATCCAGCAGCCTCAGTTTTATGTTACAATTAATTTATTTAATTTTCAAAATGTATTTAGTGTCTTGAAAAATGAAATAAAATACTTAAGTTTATTTTTATATTTTAAATTGCATATGTAGCTTATACTCTATTTTTATCAGATGGCACTACTCCTAAAACATAATAAAGTTTCATTTTTTTCTCATTAGGAATTCTAAAATTGTTCTCATATTTAAAGGCTTGTAACTTACAGTCTACTAATTTGTTCATGTGGATTTGTATGCCTGAGCATTTTCATAATAACATAAAAAAAATTCCTGTTCTAATATCCTAAACTCAACTAAAATCCATGGCAATGCTAACTTCAAAACTATCTTTTAATCTATCTGATTACTGCTTTCTTAACTATATTTCCATACAGAAATGATTTTTTTTTCATGATTCAAGTCTAAACTACTTCAAAGAAGGTTGAAGAGAATAATCAGTTATAATCAGGTAATTCTTATGCACACTAAAATTTGAGATCTTCTAACTAATGTACTACATTTAAAAGTTATCAGTAGCCTTTGAAATTCTTTTTAGCTAGTAGAACAAATTATGCAATTTGCTTAAGAGAAATATGTGTCTCATTTTTACAGTTCAACTTCAGGGGGTCCTGATGAGACATAAAATTGGAAAGGAAGAATAAAGAAGCTGTGGTACATATATACAATGGAATATTACTCAGCCATAAGAAGAGATGAAATACTGCCATTTGCGACGATATGGATGGACCTCGAGATAATCATGCTAAGCGAAATAAGCCAGACTGAAAAAAGTTAAAAATCACATGATATCACTTATATGTTGGAAAAACCTCAAAGCAACAAATAAACAGGACAAACAAACAGAAACTCATGGACCAGAGGGTAGGGGGAAGGTAGACAGGGTTAAAGGGGTCAAATATGTTGTGACAAAAAGAAATCTAACTATGGGAGATGAATATATAATGTTTTAGACATGTTAGACATGTTTTCTGAATAGATCCCTCCTGCCATGAAAACATACTTTCAGGCACATTCTGAGGTTATTTAGTTTTGGCAATTTCCTTCTAAGGGCCATATAACCATCCTCTATAGTGACAGGGTCTGGATTTTTATAAGATTTATAAATATCCATACAATAAAACTAATTCATAAGTAAGTTTATCTGAGTACAAAAACGAGAACCCAACACAATATGTTCTTTAGTATTTGCATAATAACCTCTCGCAAAGCCCTGGGAGTATAATGTTTGTACCATTTCTCATTTTTACTACTTTTGCCATGCTTGCTTATTCATCAACTCCTTGGGTTATAGGAAACAAATTAATAAACAAAATTGCTCCAACAACATCCTCATGGCTCTTGAATGCTGACTACAGTTAATAAATAGTTTCATATTTCTAAGATGGCTTTCCCCTTATGTAATGAGATGGCATTAGAGGAGTAGGAAATGCACAATGGCAGAAAACTGTACCCTCGTATCCCCTAGAGAAAATATTAATCTGATATACATGCCCAAGATACATATTTCATGGCTAATCAAAGATAAAGTTTTGTTATTTTCATCAACCGAACTAATGGCAAATTTTCAGCTTTTATCCTTTCCCTATGATTGAATTATAGTCAATACTGACCTACTATACGGGTAGCCATAAAATTAGATCTTCTGACACTAAACTTTCCCCATAAGAGTCCTTAAAATTTATTATACAAATCATTTATCCAGAAATAAAGATTTTATAAGAATGGTTTGCTTCCAAGAAATAACTATGACATTATTTATATAGCTCACACTTAATTACAAATTACTGATTGTAAATATAATTATCAATCAGAAGAATTTAGACATTAAAGAACTATATGTTATTCTCTCAGCCCCAAATTTAAGATCTTAATAGAACACCAATTTGTCACTAAAATTTATCTGTGGTAGGCAGAATTTTAAAATGATCTCCAATGATCCACACTTTTGTGTAAAGTCGATTTCCTGAGTATGGGTGAGATGTGAGAATATGAAGAGATATTGCTCCTGTGATTGTTACACGGTATGGAAAAATCAAAGGATTTTTGGATATAATTCAAGTCCCAAATCAAGTGAATGTAGTTAATCAAAAGGGAAATTATCCTGCGTAGGCCAGACTTTTGAAAGAAAGTTTAGGACTTACCTGAACTCAGAGATAGGAAACTGTAGAGACCCTCTCTTCTTCTGTTGCAGGCTTTGAAGAAGCAAATGACCACATGTTCAGGAGCTATAAGGTAATGAATTCTGTCAACAACCAAAGGAACTTAAAAGAGGACCCAAGCCTTAACTAGACCACAGACCTAAGCTGTTACCTTGATTGCCATCCAAGAGACTGAACAGAGATCAGCTAAGTCATGCCTGACTTCTAACTCAGGGAAACTGAGTTAATAAATGTACTTTTCTTTAAGTTGCTGTGCATGGTGATTCATTATGTATCATTAGTAAAGGAGAAATATCAAAAGACTTCATTTTTAAAAGAAATCACTTAAAAGTCTGCAAACAAAATTCAAGCATTCTATCTAATTTTTCTTCTGATGATGATCCTTTTTAAAATACCTTCTGTATATGTTCCAAATCTCTGTTTTCTGAAGGCTTAAGATGCAAAAATTAGAAGTACAGTACTTTTCCCTTAGATTCTCCACAATGTTCTCAAAGGTAAGGCCCAATAACCCATGGAAGCAGGTGAGGTTGCCTAGCAACCATCTCCCTCTACCAAAGAACAGCTACATCATATATCAATAATCAGGACAGAAAATGAAGATAAAAAGAGATAATATCAGTGCAATACTCCTTGTGGTAAAATAGTATCCAGATATTATAGGGTGAAATTATCACAAACGGCCTCTTCGTATTTTATTTGCCGAAACATAGAGAGGCCTTACAAAAGAAAACATCATTACAACTTCATAAATATTTTTGTGCTAACAACAAGGACTTGTGACCTAGGAGAAGTTATGTATTGATACAGGGCTGAAGAGAGTTTAAAAATCATATAGCCTAACCCAATCCCATTTCACATACAGAAAATTAAGAATAAATAATCGAAGCAAAAGCAAGACACAAATGAAATATTTTAGAAAACAGAAAGTCAGAGCTAGTGACTTACCCAAGATATGATAGTTAGGAGCATAACTGTCTCTAGAACTTTCAACTCCAGATGAAAGCCTTATACATAGTACAATTGACCCTTAAACAACATGAAATTTAGGGATCCCAAACTCTGCAGTTGAAAATCTGCTTATAATATTTGACTCCCCCAAAACCTAACTACAGTTAGCTCTTTCCATCCACAGATTCAAGGAACCTTGGATTGTAAATAGTATTTTCAACCCCTGGTTGGGAATCTGCGGTTGGAAAAGCAAAAATACTGCTTTTAATTGGCAGTGATTGAATCCGCATGAAATCTGAGGATGTGAAGGGTTGACTATTTATTGAAAAACTCTGCATGCGTAAAAAGGGACCCATGCAGTTCAAATCTCTGCTCTTCAAGGGTCAAATAAATGCTACAGTAGAAAGAAAACAGGATTTAGAGGAAGGTAAATTGAGTGGGTTTTCCAGTCCTGCCACTTTTTGACTAGGTGACCTTGGACAAGTTACTTATTGATTTTGAGGTTCAATTTACACATCAATAAAATGTGGTCAATTCCTTAAACAGTTGTAGTAAACATAAAGTAATTTAAGCAAATAAAATCGTCTAACTTCCCCGGCATATGCTAAATACTTATTATTATATTGTCGTTTTTAACATTGAGAATTCTGATCTCCCTTAGATAGTTGTTGCTTTTTTGCAGGTGTTAAAATCCCTTGAGAGCATTCTAGGTAAGTACTCTCTAGGGCAATATGAATAGTCAATGAAACCATGATCACCTATTAGTCACCAGCTGACAATTTGGGAATTCCAGCTAAATCCATACAAGAAATCAAGCATGATGCAATATAAAATATAATGAAATGTCCAATTGTAGGAGGCTAAAAATATTTCTTTTGGAAATTAAGTATTTCATGTTAAAAATAATATTACAGCTTTTATTTACTACTCGATTAAATTGCATGTCAAATATATTTAAAGAATATATTTTACCTGGTAATGACATATTAGAAAAAATCTTTAGGGGTATAATTAGCAATATGATTTTAATGAGAAAACTACATATAACATCTTACAAATTTGCATTATCCAATAAACCAAAAGGCTTCATTTGCATATGTTATGTAAACATCCTTTAACTCTTAGCTTATATTTGCATACTGTTTGCAAAAGAAACAATCTAGACAGATTCAAAACCAAAATCTATTTAAAATCCAATCATTCACTTTTCTTGCTTTTTATGAGTTGCAAACTCCTTCCAAAGTAAAAAAGGTAAGCAGGCCTTAAAATTCTGTACATTTGCAATGGCTAGCTATAAATTTGATTATGAAATTTCATAATGAAACATTAAAAGTAAAAAACATGAGAGAAACAATATAAGGTCTTCAGAGAAACAAATAAGATTATTTTTCAGCACTCAGAGCTTCACCCAGAGAAATGATTTTCTAGCAACTCTGTTCCTTTTTGGGATTTGCTTACCCCTTGAGTATAGTAATAATGATCATAATTGCAAATATTTAATAAAATCTTACTACAGTTGGGCATTATGTTAAGAATGTTACTTTTATTAATTTATTTAACCCTCAGGATTTTCGTGATGATTGAAATGAGGCACAGAGGTAAATTGGACCATTTAGCTTAATGAGTAGCATGGACAGGATTTGCAACCAACCTAATGAATTTGAAAAATGATCAGCAAGAGAATATTTTAAAAGTGTAATTCACAGGTAATCCCTAACTTGTTTGCTTGCTACTTCCAATCTTCTCATTGCAAAAACCATTTTTTCCTAAATCATATAATAACCAGTTAAGAAATTTTTAGTTGTTTGGTGCTGAATAATAAAACATCTCTAAACGTAATGGCTCAAAATAACTACAATTAAATATTTTTCAGGATCTTATGGGTTGATTGAGCTTCACCAAGAGGTTCATTTGCTCCGCATGATACTGGCTGGAGCTATGTACTCACCAGCAGTTAACTGGTGGCTGGGATTGCCTGGCAATCCTGAAAAGGTTTCCCTGGCTGTGTTCATCCATGTGATCTCTCTACATTGCTGGCTTGGCTTCTTTACAACACGATGACCCGTAGTTCATTTTCTAACATAATATCTGGCTTTAAGAAGAAAGAAGCAAAAGTTGCCAGTCCTCTTCAGGCCTGGATTCGGAGTCTGACCTTGCCACTCCCACCATATTCTATTAGTCAAAGCAAGTCATAAAGCCAGTCTGGATCTAAAGAAAAGGAAAAAAGACTTGACTTCTAGAGGGATGGGAGCAGCATATACATACAAGCAAGAAAAATCTTGTTGGTACCCATTTTCTGAGAAACCCTAACACAGATATGAATCTATACTGTATTTTTTCCTCTTTCTCATCATTTGCTACTATCTTTAAAATAATGTTTAAAATAACAAAATGTGAATGACAAATGTAAAAGAATGAAGAAATAAAGGAATAAGGAAGTCTAAGTAACATAGACACTGATATTTTGGAAAAGAATTTAAATGGACTTTTGTAAAACCAATTTGTTTTAGATTTATATGGGGCAAGGGAATGTTTTATGTAGAGGTGCCTGAGTCAAGGGCTGTAGGAAGGAAATGACAATGGAGTTTGAAGGACTTCCTACTAGTCAATAAGACTGAAAAACAAGATACAAGAGAGAGCCTGTTCAGAACAAGAATAAAAAGACATGTAAAGGACAAATGTGGAAAGCTTTGAATGACAGGCTAAGGATTTAAAGTAGACATTTTTGCAGAGTTGTCCCTGAGCTTCTTTTTAAAATACAATAGAACAACATAACTAAGGGAGAATTGGGAAGAAGTTACTTTTCCTCAGTTGGAGATGTCCAGCTCTTGTCAAATGTTTGATCTGTTTCTGAACATATATTTCCATGGCCTTGAAATGTGATGACAAGAGTTTTAGATAAGCATGTCTATGATATTGTCAAACTTAAATTTTTCTAGTACAAAATGACATAGAAAAGTGTCATGCACAGAAAAAAAAATTTTAAAAATTCTTGAGTGAAAATGTGCAATGTAATTTTGAAAAAAACCTTACTCCCAGTTTTATAAAATACAAATGTATTCATATGAAAAATATGTGGTTGCCAATTATCTAACAAATGTTAATTAAATTAATATGAATGAATAATGACCTATTTCTTTACTGAAATGACCATAGGATGTATTGCTCTACCCCATTCTCACCCCATATTTACACATTCTCTACAATAGCCTGAATTAATAGCAGCTGTGCACATATCACCAAACTCAGGAATTTTGATAGAAAATGAATCGATTGAATAGTAAACCAATTCAATATTTCCTGTTGACTGAAGAATAAAGTTAGTTAACTGAAACAACTAAAAACAAAGGGATAATGGGGTGGACCCCTTCATGTAAGTAGGCCAAGAAAAGTCTCTCTGAAGAGGTGACAATTTAGTTGAAACCTAAATAAAGAGGAAAAGCCAAACATTCAGAGAGTTAGTGGAAGAAGATTCCAGGCAAAAGGAACAGTAGATGCAAAGATCCTTAGGTAGAATGGACCTTGTCTGTTCAAGGAACAAAAAGAAGGTAAATATACTTAGAAAGTAGAGTTTGAAGGAAATTGTAATAAAAAAAAATTGGAGACAGAGGCAAGCAATAGACTATGTAAACCCTATAAGCAATGGTAACAGAGGTTGGATCTTATTCTCAAGACATAGGCAAACAAAGCTTTGGGAGGGTGTTAAGAAGAGTGACTCTTTTGGGGAAATTAGTGTTATTGCACCTGCTTGGTAATGAGTGTTAAAAGTCAAGAAGTCAGCAAAACTATCAAAGTAAAGGGCATGGCATTCAACTTTCTCCTCTCAATTTTGAAGATATTCTTTATAGAATTTATTTTGTCAGAATTGTAGTTTAATGGAATCTGGAGGAACAGTCACCAGAGGCATAAGTAGTCAGCAGTACAGTGGAAATGTATCTAACTACATACAGTTCAGAGAAATGCCAGTTCAACTAATTGGTGACAATTCTCTCTCCTACAAAGGCAGTATGCATGATGGGATGCATGCCCCTGCTCTGGAGAGAAAAACCTAGGTTCAAATTCCAGCTCTGCCACTTAGTAGTTCTGTTCCCTTGGGTAATTTATTTAACTTCTTCAAGCCTCAGTTTCTTAATTATTAAAGTACAAATATAATGACACCTTTCTGGGATAATCTTATGAAGATTTTTTTTTAAATGAATGTTTAAAACAGTACCTGACATATAACAAGCCTGAAAGATTGTAATAAAAATAATTCAAAAACCTACTCAGTTGTCATAAGAAAACCAGCATTTATTCAAATCATTTGGAGGGTGTTTAAAGTGGTTTCTGTCTCTTTGTCATCTCTGGGACCAAGTTTCTGATTCAACCGTCTTCCTTCACTAGGGATTCCCTTAATCCTTTCATTCCTAGAATGTGCAATGACTATTAATTTGCAACAACGAATTAATTCTGAATTAAAAGTGGTTTAACCTAGTGTAAGTTCTTTCTTGCACATTCACAGTACAGAGTAGTTGAATGGTTCTCTTCTGTCTTATAGTAATACCAACTGGAACATACAGTTCCAAGATTATTACAAACAACAGGGCAAGGGAGAACCAGAGGTTTGTGTTGAGGGGAAGACCTGACAATGGAAATGGCCTATAGCACTTCTGTCCACATTCCATTAGCCAGGATCCCATCACATGGCCTAAATGCAAGGGAGGATGGGAATACTAACAGTCTCTACTATGATCACAAACAGAAAACTGTGAGATATGTATCTTTACTGGCAATGCCTCAAGGTGTGTTTCCTTTCTTTTAAAAAACATGGTCATCTGCTACTTAAAGAATATGTATAATCCAGTCTCGTCAGAGGTAGGATAAGATTGGGTCTATTTCGTTCTCAATTTTACAACCCACATATTTAATTGCTTTTGGAATAAAACACTGAAATTTCAAGATTTCCTCAATCAGGTTTCCACTATGTTTACTATGTTTCTATGTTTTTCCAGAACAAATGGTTAAGTCACTAGATATGCTAACTCAGGATTAAAAAAAAATACTGAAGCTTTACTTTTTTCAGTAACAGAATACTCCAAAATTCACCAACTATAAAATAAAACAAGTAACGTATCCATTGACTAATGTAATCAAGAAAATCTTAAAAATAACATAATGCCAGATGCATGTAAATGAAGTAATTGAAATGCAAAATAAAAATGAAGAAGCAATTCTGAAATTATGTAAATGTTCACATATTTATACATTGGCTTCTGAAATCTACATATATCGTTGCTTCTTACTCCCCTTTCTATGCCTTTTTCAAATGAGGCTTAGGTAGCATTTTTCAAATGACTTTCAAAATGCATTATCTAACCAGTGAACATAAAAAATATATTAGAAACAAAAAAACAGAGAGCATAATTTTTTCTTTAAATAAAAACCTGTTTCTCTGTACCTGAAAATTGTCTGCAATTATATTGTTTCAATTTAAGAAAAGTGAATTTGAGATTGGAATGGTGACTAAAAGGCTTACAAATGATCAGAGGGATGAATCTAATTTTATATGAAAAAAATTAAATGATGGAGTAAATAGTTGAATTTATAGTAGGAGCAGATGAAGATCCAAAGAATATAGGGCTGACTATGAAAGAAATGAACACTATTAACTAATATTTCTGTATTACTTTCAAATTTACAGTGGCCTCATAATTTTATATCAATCCATCCTCACAAGAATTGTAGTGGGTTGATATTGTTCTGACAATTCTATGGTTGAAACAACTACAGCTCAGGACAAATTAAATTGAGAAAGATAACATGAGTTTGAATTAAATACTTGTCTTTTAAAATCCAAAATTCCTTTAATAATATTGTTTGTTATAAGAAAAATATGGACTCAAGAGACATCTCAGGCTGACACTTGCAGGAAGCTACTGTCACCACCAGGCCAGAGGAGTAGAGGGAGAGGATTATATTCACCTGTTCTGGAAGCTGAGGCTTCTTAGGAGCTGGAACCATGATGTCTGGTCACCCATGAAGAACTGTACCACTGCTATGAAGGGGCTGTCTGAGGGATAGAACCACTGAAAAGAAATAACCATAGTCAGCAATACTGCCAGAAGTGGAGATAAGAGGACACATACTCCAGCCTCTCCCTTCTCCCCATTCTCAAATATCCCACCAATATCCTCTAATTAGCCAAATCTTGCAGTCAGCAAGAGAAACTAAGAAATATAATTTGCAAGATTGAGTTCTTCAATTTACTATTATTATTTATTATTATTATTATTATTATTATTATTATTATTATTATTAGGAGGAGGAGAAGGAGGAAGAAGAGGAGGAGAGAACAAAAGAGAAGAATGAGGAATAGATATGGTACAACAAAAACAAAAACAAAAACCAGACAAATGGCATTGGCTATTATAAGACCAAAGATAAATACTTTTGAAGTTAAAGTACTTTTATTAACACTCTTCTAGACTTCTCATTCCTTCATTTTCTGTTGCTCTGTATTTTCATACTCTCATTCTTTCACTCTCCCACTCTTGCTCACATATACATGTGTTTGTATAAAACTAGTTCATTGAACAATTTAAACTTTGTAGGTCATGAGGAGAAAAAAATAACTTTATTCTTTTTCAGCATGTTGTGCTGATTGTTCCCTTCCACCATTTCATGATCCCTTGGGTATATCCTAATGACTTTCCCTTCACATCTAAAATGTCATTTTTAGGTAATGAAAAAAGTTTAGTGCAATCTATAGCAAAAATGCAGTCTTACATAATGTAAATCTTCTCTTTATTCCAATTCGAACCTAGTTTGGTAATCTGAATAAAAATGAATTGATGTTGGTTTCTTCTTTTTTCCTTATTCTACCTCTTGTCCACTCAGTATCTACTGATCTGGAATTTCCAGTTTTTTTGCAGGGCAGTTACGGGGGTGGGAACTGGACACAAAGGATAAAGTAGTAGTTGGCTATCATATAAGGATTTCTGTCTGAAATATAGGTTTTCTATGTGAAAGAAATCCAAATGATTTTCTCTCACAGGAAATTTTTGTTTTCTTTCAAAAGCTCTCATCTATTAATGGGGCTCTCCCCCTTGAGATTGTTGATATTGTCCATGCTTTACTTGGCTGGCCACTTACAATTTCACAACAGCTGCAGATTTCCAACAGTCAACCCCACACAGATGCTCTCACTGGAGTCATCCCAGTTATCCAGTCAGACAGCCAGGTGATGTCCCTTTTAAGTTGACACAAGCCCTGCTCCTTTTTATAGGATCCTCATCTGGCCCATGGGAATGACCCAGTGGTAAGATTAATCTTACCGCCTGATGAATCTAGAGAGGTAGGTAGAGGCCAGAGAAAGCAATGTCTATCGGCCATGTTTAAAAAATTTGTCTGCTTCCTATGAGAAAAAGCATTGGAAGTAAAAAGAATTGGATGGATTTCAGAGATATTTAAGAGGCACAATTATCAGGAGTTGGTGATGCATCAGTATTGTGAGATAATCAGATGTAAGGGAGACTATCCATTTGTATTATTAATGCTATAATTCTGAGTTTCCATCTTAATCTTATCAAAGAGTTTAATTAATATAGAAATTATATATTTCTTAAAGTTTTAAAGGTTTTACCTGTAAAATGCTGAGGAGTATTTGACAAATTTCTAAATTCTTCCATGATTTTGGCTTAATTTAATTTTCTAAATCTCACTAAGATTTCTATTTCATGGAAATTTATAGATTCTACTTATATGTGGATTCAATAACTTTCACTTAATTGCTAAGAAAAAAATAGTCTATGAGATTTATAATTTCATTAATGAGATTTTTTTGAGACACTGGTATCTTCTTGAAAAGTTTAAAAATTTGGAATGAGGCATTATTTGATGTGTGTTTATTTCTCGTCCAGTATATTAAAGAATCTTATTTTAAATTCTCCTTTGAACACACTCTATAGCTAGCATTACCAGACTAAACTGGTGTTCTAATACATGCTAAGGTTAAGCTGTGCCTGCAGAATTGAAGGTCAGCCTGCAGCAGCCTGGATTTAATGGTTCCATGTATCTGGTCAGCATTTCTAGTATCTTCTATGGTTAGCAGTTCAATGACTAGCTAAGGCCTCCAAAGGATGATGCTTTTTCTTAAAACCCTGAGACTATTAATTTTCCTAAGTCACAATATTTGTAGCCCTGCTTCTATGTAAAGTCCCTGTATATCTTATCTTTTATAAAGTAAGATGTCTTAAACTGCAATCTCCTTTAAAAAAATACCATGAGAATTAAGATTTAAAGTCTTTTATTGTGCTGTAAATATTAGGAGAAAACTAACTGCATGTGTATAAAAACATAGCTATGCTGGAAATATAGGCTGCACACTACCAAGGGAAAAATCTATGCTTAATGAAGCAGTGACAAAGCTTAAATCTTTAATTAAGATTTAAATTTAAGATTTAAATTTTAATTAGTTTTTTCCTCCAAAATTGCCAGTATATTTCTTAATGTCTCTGTTGTTGGTTTTCTTTGACATTCCACCTCAAATCCGCCAGCTCTTTTACTATTACCACCATCCTACAGGAACGAAGAGCCCTTTAAAATGAAAGACACACAGAAAGGCAACCAAAATTACATACTCATTGATGGAATAAGTTAAACAAAAAAATAGAGGAGGAAGAATGGCTCTGGCATTAATTTCTCCTCCAAAATTTACAAGTCAGGTAAGTTTCTTTTGAGACTGAATGTAAGTGGCTGAGAGGTAGTAGATGGGCCTGAGAGAAGAAAGGAATATTGTGCAAATGGATGTTATTCATATAAGGAAACGTGAATAGGAAAGAGATGTCCCTTCCTAGTAAACTAAAATGATAGATAGATAGATAGATTAGATAGATAGATAGATAGATAGAAAGATAGATAGATAGATAGATGATAGATAGATGATAGATAGATGATAGATAGATAGATAGATAGATAAATCCAATATTGTTTAAAGTTTTACTACACTCATAGAATGAAATATCAAAAAGACATTAAAATGATATTTAGTGACACTTCCTCATGGTATGTAAATAAACATTTACCATATCAAATGTAAAAAGCAGGATACACTTAGTCACTCTCTGATGAATCTTGTTTTATTTCTTCACAGCCCTTCTCACTGATAGTTTTACATAGAATGTTGTAAAGGAAGGTTCTGTGAGCAATATATTTTGGAGTATCTTGTTCACTTGAGAATGTCCATCTCTTACCATCATACATAATTATAAACAGAGATGAATAAACATAAAAAAGAAAACAATATCCAAAAATTATATTCAAGAGTAAAGAAAATTTCCTAAAGCAGAAGGAACAAAGTTTCAGAGCAATAGAATCAACAAAAGAAAAACAAGAATAAAGAAATCTTCATATCCAGATACAGTTTATAATATTTTAGAATATCAAATATAAAAGATCCTAAAAGATTTTATAGAGACCAAAAGTTACATCCAGAAAATAAGCAGATTGGTCAAATTTCTCAGCAACACCGCCACATGATAGATAACTAAGAAGCAAAAACGTTTAAATTTTGATGGATGATAACTTGAACCTAGACTTGGTACCCATATGCTATTAACATCCATATTCATATTATGCTCACGATGTGCCAAACCCTCTTCTCTGTATATTAACTTATTTAATCCTGTGTGTTAAGACACATTTAAAATCTCATTGACTCAGGTGAAGAATTAGAAGCACAGGGAAGATATATAACTTATCCAAAGTCACAGAGCTGGTCCTATTTGGGCATAGGACTTCTGACTTTAGAGTTCTGACTTCTAAACACTTTTCTCTTCTACTCCATAATATCTATATTAAGTATGAGATCAAAACAGAAATAATTTCACTATTCAAGAACTCAGAGTTTACCTTTTACATGTTCTTTCTGAAATAAAACAGTAAGTAAATAATCCAACCAACTAACCAATCAACCAAATGACAGCCTCTCCTCTCCTCCCTAAATGAAGGAAAACCTCATAATTTTAGCTGTGGAAACTGGCCTATAGATCAACTGGGCTAGACTGCAGTTTGAGGTCAGCCCTCCGGGAAGAATAATTTAGTAATAAAGTAGACATAATGCATATGTAATATGTATATGATAAGGAGTATTAGATCTATGACAAACACACTTATGTTCTTTTAAGAAGAAGGTAAAGGAAACTTCAGAAGAAATAAAACAAAGTCTATGTGAGAAACTCAGATACAGATATTAACAAGCTAAAATTTGCTATAAAATCATAGACAAAGTTTAAGAAAATAACATTCTTTATTCTTGTAACCTCATGCTTTAAGTGACTCAGAATAATAATTAGATTAACATTGCTTTCTATCGGTCCCATTACATTTCTTACTTCTGCAATGAAACATACTTGTTTAATTATAATAAATGCTACTTATTGCTCTTTTCAATTTTTACAATCAACTTATAGAAAAAATAGAGCATATATAATTATTTTTATACAACAACAAAAATGGTTTTTGAAAATATAAAAGCAATGTTATAACTGACACAAATTAGAAAATGAAAGGAAGGTAAGTGGTGGAAGAAACTGTAAGCAATTGTATGTCATATTTGATTTTGAAGAAGTTAAATTGTTGACTTAGCCAACTTGCTTTGAAATTACCTAAACATTTTTTAAAATGCTTAATTATCTTTTAGGCATTTGAAATAATCAATTTGCATTTATACTCATTATAAATCCTTAAAATACAAGAGTAACTTACTTATTTGGCATTCCCATAAATGAAGAGCAGGCATTTACATTTAAATATCTCTAGGAATTCTATTTAAACATTATTTTATTCAGAAACTACACACAGAACAACAGGCAGGAGCTATAGATTTCACAAATGTTGGGTACAGAAGATGATAAATAGGTGCAATTCTAGAAAAGCACAGCAACTTTTATCATGCTAAACTAAAATTAAGCAAAAAATGGAAAAACCCTATTGGTCACTGGATAGCAAAATAACGTGAATTGGTCATTTCAATGATGTACAGCTACATTTAAGCAAAGGGAGTTAGAACAATCTTAACCATTTTTAAGTAGTTAAGATGATTTAACTAGAGTGCTGGAAAATTGCTACTAGAAATCAAAGTAGAATATTGCATAACCCCACATTGGTGACAAATACAAATTAATTTAGTCTTGCAAAGACTTGTGCAAAACTTTAAGTCATCAAAATTATTTCCAGCCAAGATTTGGACTGAAGAGACTCATAACTAATTCTATCACTGCTTTCTCCACTTACTTGCTACATTATGAATAATAATATCTAGTTACAGCAGATACTTGGGAAATCCATGAGGAAACAAAGAACAAAAGAATAGAGACACAAAGCAAGTTAAATTTACTTGGCTTATTCCACCAGTACATTTCATTTGGACATAGACATTATTACGAAACTTAGAAAAAAAGTGAAAGTGAACTTTAGTAACACCTGGGAGCAACATCTAAATAAAACTTAGGTTAAAGTAATGACTCACAGAATTCCACATCAGTAGCATAACAAAAATACATCTGAAGACAGGAAGGTACAGTAAATCTTCATAAATATTCAAGAAGTTGATAACTCTAGTAATTGGATATGTTGGTAGGACTCTCAGCGGTAAAAACACTCTACAATGACATTATAGGGAGACTATATAATAACTTGGGTCTTCCATCTAAGAGTCAAGATACTGCATTCTTTGAGGCATTTTATCAGGTGAATCTACAATTTGTTTTCCCTATTTTTCAGACACTACTTGCACTTTCTCCTGAATACCGTAAAACTACACACACACACACACACACACACACACACACACACACACACACACACACATTTATCCCCATGGATGTCTCCTCTATAATGTTCTAAGATCCTAAACAACAGTGATAATACTTTATTAGTTATAATTACAACAGCTACCTCTATGTACCTGGTAAGTAACTTCATATCATGTCATTTTAACTATATTTTGTTTAGAAACTGTTCTCAGAGATCTTTATAAAAATATTCTCTAATTTTTATAATAATCTGTGGTGGAAAATAACATAATATTCTTGCCTTACAGATAAGGTAATGGAAAATAAAGAAATTTCAGTATTTCCAACTTAGGGTCTTATGAAGTAAAGATTAGGAACAGTCTCTTTGGCTACGAAGTCTTCATGATTTTCCTTTAAGGATAGCACCTTGTATTACAAATTATTATAAATTTAGCACAGCTTAAAACACAATCCATTTATTAGCTCATCTTTGTGTAGGTCAGAAGTCTGGCAGGCATGGCTGGGGGCCCTGAAGGTATATCACAGGGCTGAAATCAAAGTGTCTACCAGATTGAGTTCTCATCCAGAGGCTCTGAATAAAAAACCTACTTCTAAGCTCTACCTTGTTGTTGGTAGGATTCAGTTTTTTGCAGTTGTAGGATAGAGGCTCCAGTGTCTTTGTTGGTTGTCAGTTGGGGTCCTCTTTCGGCTTCTAGAAGTCAGTGGCATTCCCTGCTCCACGCCCCTTTCATCTTCAATCAGAAAGCACTCATTAAATATTTTTTGAGTTTCAAATCTGTAACTTTCCTCTCTCTGACATTTGTAACCAGATTTAAAGGGCTCATGTGATTAGTTCAGATCCACCCAGATTATCTTCCTTCTTACATAAGTCAAGTAATTTGGGATCTTATTTAGATTTGCAAAATCCCTTCAGAGAAACACCAGGGAATCACAAGAATGGCTGGAAATCTCTGAGGCCAATTCAGAATTCTGCTTACCACAGGTTTCCCCATCTTTGCATTTTTAGCATATCATAACCTAATACATAATATACAAACACTTCAAAAATGTATGTTAAATAAATCCTACACTATGTATATGTAGAATGACAATAACTATATTCTGAAATCTCCTTCAATAATAGTAAACTATTATTGGTGTAAACTAAAAATAATAAATACAAAAAGGCAGTTTTTAGAACCACAAGAACTTTGTGGCCCAAATTTACATAAGTAATAAAACCATCTAAAATGTAAAGTGCAAGAGAAGGTTTAATTATGATCATCTCAGAATTGTGGGAGCTCAAACCAGCAATTTACTTTGGAAAAACCGCAGATTTTTTTCTCATTTTTATATCATAATGGAGGGTGGAGGACACATTTAATAATGTTTCCTCTGTCACAGTGCTGTTGAGAAGATTGAATTAATTTATACATGCTGGTCACTTAGGGCCTCTTGCAGAGTGTTAAGTGATGTGTAAGAGTTAGCCTTAGATGCTTCATCAATATTTCTTCTTTTAAACTTTTGAATTATAACAGCCACTTGAACATTGTCTCCTGTAAGAAGTTCAGAAGTACCAGGAGATAGAACTCAAAGTATTCTGATCTCATAATATAACCTAAGAGATTATTTTTGTTTGCTGTGGCTAAATTTCTAATTCACGTTTATTATTCCAAAATGTCTTCTTTCTCCACCTTGTGCAGTATTGTCTATTTCATCACTTTTATTTCATCAATACAAATAAACAAAACCTTGTTAATGGAGAGTTTGCTTAGGTAGGATATAGTTAATGGCATTTTAAGAGTATTTCAACTTTCTGTTTTTCCTCCTTTCTTAATATGATTTTTTTTAATTATCATGTCTAATATAAAGAATTTCGTGATTCCTTTTTCTAAAAATAATCCACCTAACATATATCTTTCCTGGGGCAGGAAATCAAATGTAATTTAGTTTCTAAGATAATATTATATAATCTTGTTTCTTCTAAAGACAGTATACAGTCAATGTAGATGAATCAAGTAGCCCACTGTTTCTCAGGGATATTGTTCCTACAAAGTCATAGTTCCTACTGTGTGCTCATTTCTGTTAGCAACTAAAAATGCCATCACCTACACTGTTGCTTACAGTTTCAAAATCTTACTAGTTACACTGTAATAAATTTATAACTTGGCTATTCTCAATTAGATAAGTTCCATAAATTCTGGACGTATTCACACAGACTTCTACATTTTTATATCATCAGGAGTGCTTAGAACAGTGCTTAGGAGAAACATGAAGGTAATGTTTCAACTAGTTTTTCTCTAGTCTGTCCTTAACTCATTCATTTTTTAAGATCTAATCCAAGTAAAAATCTCCATTTCTCAAGTAAAAACCATTAGGCTGTTTTAAAACAACTATGTGTTGCTGATGGTTTTTTGTTTTTTGTTTTTTCTGAGTGAAAATGATGTAACCAGTGAATCAGAGACCTTCAACTCTTTTTACATAACTTAGATATACTAATAGAGCTATTTCCAAAATAAGAGTGCTAATTGAAAGCTCAGTTGCCAATGAAGGTCAAAAACGTCTCTTTTTTTTTTTTTGGAGAGATATAATCTTCCTATTTCACTATTTTTAAAAAATTAAACTACAAATAATTTATTTTTCTTTATCATGTCATTTTAAAATATTTATTTCTACATTGTAAATGTAACCATTATTCTACCTATATTTATTTTTCAATTTAAAGCAAACAATTCCATTTGTTTATTGTAAATAGGGATTAATTAATTTACAAAGCTTGAATCATAGTAATCCCTTATAGAGATAAGGCCCTTCTATCAATGACTGTATCTCTCTGCATAAAGGCTTTAGCTTTACACAAATTATCAAAATCACTAAATATTTGATACAATTATGGTCATGAGATGAAAGTTAATGCACAGACAGGTGGTGGTTAAATGCTCATGCTTATATCATATTATGTGGTTTTACGTTGGAAAGAAAATATGAGTGGGAAAAGACTCATTAAATTTATAGCTGCCACTCATTTTGGACTAGAATCCTGTTAATACCTAGGTGAGCACAAAGAAGCAAGTCATGGAGGAAATACCTGTATGAAAACATTAGACTACATATTTAAGTCCCGAATTTCAGGGACTAAAGGGAACATAGTTACATGGAGTGGAGGTAAGGTAGCAGAGAATGGAAAAAGTTAAGTCACTTCCCCCAAGCCACAAAGTATACAGTGTATTGACAAAAGAGGATTCATATACCAATGTTTATTGCCTTTTCATAAATAATATGAAGCACTTTACCTGGACTCATTCAAACAGTGATTAGAAGTCCCAGAAAAACTATAAAGAACACTATATGAAATAATCTGGCAAAATATAGCATGAACATTCTAAGATCCACACCCATATTAACAGTATACTGTGAATATTCATTTAATTCCAGCTCTGTATTAATTAATAAACTCATGAACATGAGTCTCTAACATTGGGTTAGAGAGGCAACCAGAAATGAAAGCTTTTATATTAGAATTATAAGTATTTCTCCAACAGTTACTAAACAATGAACAATATCTATGGATGGTCAATACCAGAATATAATCTTAGAGACTCTCCAGGATCAATTGGCACTGTGTCGTGGCAGAACATTGACTTTAGCCCCATCCTGCAAGACTCTGATCCAGAGTTGGGAGTAGTATCAGACCTTCTACTGGTATGAGAGGAAACAGGAACAAGCCCTGCGATTGGCCAAGACTGATCACCTTAGGCATTGATACCTAGTCTGTTACCTTCGAGCAGTGCACATGGCCAATTCTTTTCCTGGAAGGCCAGATTTCAAGAAATTATACTTTAAAAAATTAAACTTAACTCTCGACTAATGAATATCCATAGCAATGGTCATGGCAAAGGTTTTTTATATTTTGAACACCTTTGTTATAGAGTTAAAAAAATGTCTCAATTAGTATAAAACAATATTTACAAATTTCAGTGCAGTGGTTGCTAGATTAAAGTGGTAAAATCCATTCTTAATGGTGCCAATTATAACCAACGTGCCAGAAGACAGAGTTATTTTCTATATTTGCTTCATTATCCTTGCAGCAGTCCTCTCTTATTACTAATTCTTTAATCACACAAGGGACCTCAGCCAAATTTTTTACATCGCACCCTTCCTCACTTACTGAGTAGAGCTAATAAGACCCACCTCTTGGGTTTGCTGAGGAGACCTACATAACGTGTTCAATGGATGTAAATTTCACAACCCAATATTGTGTCTTAGTAAATATTGAGAAAATGTCAGTATTTTCTTTAAGTATTTTCTCCTTAAAACATACAATATAAAGAAGAAAGTTAGTGCTTTTTTCTGATGAACATAGGAATACAAGCACTCATTCTGGGAATTCCATAAAACCACTGAAAATTTTGGGTTCAGACTTACCAAGAATGGCTTCCTTTTCTAGCCAGACTGCAACCAATAATAGTGCATATATAGTTTCCATAAAACCAGAGTATTGAAGGTATACTTAAAATGTTTCATCCGAAACCAATTGCAAACATATCAAACTAGAAATATCCAAGTTAAGAATTTATATTTATTGCATGTAACTTTTCATATAAAATTTTCTAAATTTGAGTTTTTCAAGGGCAGAGTTGATGTAACATTCACCTTCTCTGAATACATCTTATGGGGAAAATGAATCCTAGCACACTAAAGTTACCACTGTCTTTCATGGTCAGAAAAAGTATTAAAGATGAAAGGTTCATGATCCCTAGTCTCTGTTGTTGACATTTTTGAGAACCATTTTTTTTGTTCTTTTTCTTTTCTAGTATATATAATTCCAGGTCCCTTAAACCTTAGTTTTCCACCATCTGATCTACTTTGAATCTTTGGATTATCTGTTTTACTGACATGATCAAAGAGCATAACATTTACTAAAATTTTCAAGAAAGATACAACTTGCAATTACCTTATCATTGTTCAGATCTATTCATAGTAATTAACTACTCTTGAGTTGGGATGTTGAGACTGATTACTCAGTTCCCTCTTATCCCTAGATAATCTCTGAGATACTTGTAAAACTATCATACATTCAGTAAATAATTAAAAATCCCAAACATTGCAATTCTCTATTTGAGGATCTTTTTAAAACTTTCTTCCCCTGAGAGTACTTTAAAATGGAGAAACAGAACATATTAGAGAGACTGTTTATACATTTGTTCCCAGGGAATCAACTGCCTTCATGTCATCCTGGCAGGAAGATATTCATTTTTCCCTCTTCTGACAAAGGAAGGCTTCCTTTGAGGAAAATATAACTCCTCAATTGTATTCAAACAAGTAAGAAAAGCCACTGCAGAAAGCCCTTATGTGAATAACAAGAGTAAAAAATTAAGTGCAGCACAAGGACACCATCCATATTTGTCAGAGAATAGTTGTTGCTCACAAATGTGACACAGAAGCAGGAAGAAACAGGCATTCACAGCATCCAGGAGAGAGAAGGTTCAGTTCTTTTTCTGTGATTATCATCTCCTTATTTTACATCTTGTCACAACATTGTTTGCTTCAGGCCTGAGACTTCCTAAAGTTTCTAGACAATTTGTGTGACTATATAAGTTTAAACTACTTAGCACAGCTTTCTAGGGACTCTACATTCTGGTCCTGCAATATATCTGCTGGATTCCCGGTTACTCACCAATACCCCAAGGGCTATTGCTACAGTATGTTAACCTAAAATTAAAAAGCTGAAATGAAAGGTAACAGGTATGTATTTGGGATCAAAGAATTGCAATTCACAGAACATAGAGACAGGAAGAAAACTAAATATTTTGTTGAATATAGGGTGAAGGCAAGGGGTTTTATGGGAAAAGACAAGGAATAATTACATGAAAGAAAGAAAGGATTCTTTTAGGTGCTGATAGGCTAAGCTATTTACTCTTGGCTACACATGATTGGTTACTGGGTCTATCTTCAGATAGAGAGTCCATAATCATCAGTTCTTGTGGTCAGGATGTTTACTGTCTTTCTGACTTTATAAACAATTATTTGTAAGACAACATTGGTTTGGCCCAGTCCAAACAGTCCAAAGGGTTCAAGGAGTAAGATGTGCAAGGCACTACCTCTGGAATGGAGGTTCTGACTCCAGTCCGAATGGGCTCCATTTATGGCATTTTTCACAATTCCATCAGTGGTTGTTTCCTAAACTTGTTTACATTTCTGCTTTTGTTTACTCATTCAAACATCCCACTGCATGCAAGAATCTTCCTACCCTGATCTGTGTCTGTTCAAAGTGTAACTGATTATTGTAGCTTTATGATTGTAATCTCATAAGTGTAAACATTATTTTTGTCTTTATAATCTCATTCTCATTTTTATGTACATAAAAAATATCTTGTTAACAAATGTGTAACTTGTAGATAAACAGCTTGCTTTTTTGAGAACTCCAGGAACACACTTCAAAGGAAGTTGACTTGGTTACTAAACCTTTCAGTGCCAAGAGACTGACTGCAAAATCCTCCCCTAGACAAAGCAAACAAGGCCTTAGCCTGAACAGCTACAGGATGTTTATTAGAGCAGGCTGCAAAAAAACAGAAGGATAGTTTGTCAAGCTGACTCCATCCAGAGAGGAACTCCTCACCCCCAACTTTGTTCCACTTACCTCCTCTCCAGGTTGCATGAAAAACAAGCCAAGGCCGAGACAAGGTAGTTGCCCTAGAGGCATTTCACCTCCCACCTACCCTTGTCTCTCCACTATTGTCTCACCAGGCAAGCAGCCCAACCTGAGTTAGGTAACAAAAGCCCTTCTGAAGTACTTTCTGATTGTAAATAGTTGCCTGATTCAGAGAGTTAGAACTAAATTTTAGCTTCAATATAAAAAGTGCAGATATGTAATATATCTTTTATTCTTATATTACAAAAGCAACAGATATTAATAATAATAACAACAGATATTAGAAAATACAGCTATACCAAAAGAAAAAAAATGTTGTTCAGGATACCAATAGAGTAGGCCATCATTCATTCATTCTACAAATATTTACTAAGCTTTTAATACTATCAAAGATTATCATGTGTTTTATATGAATTATTGTGATTCTAAAAGGTAATTTCCATTATTATTCTTAGAGGGTCAAAGACACATAGTTATTAAGGGGTGAAATCAGGATTTAAATTTAAATAAACTTGATTCTTGAAGTTATATTTTTATCCACATATGCATATTTACAGAGTAGATGAATATATATATATAGGTGTGTATATGTATATATATATATAGTGGATGAATATATATATATATATGTAAGTTGATTGATAGAAATATTCTTATCTTAATTTGCATTATAGTACTACTAATAAAGACTGTCTTTCCTTAATTTTATCCATTATTTTTGTTCTTTCTCAGGGCTCAACCATGGCATCTGACACATTCTTTCTCCACTTTTGGAAAGCCATGTTGTAGGGAGACTGAAAGCACAGCACTGGAATTAAACAGCATGGCTCTAGTAGTGCTTACCAGCAGTAACGGAATGGGTTACTTACTTAAATCTCAATGTCCTCATCTGTAAAATGGTACCAATCCTCTAAATTCATAATATGATCATACTGTGGGGTCATGACACCCACCTGACAAATGGTAAGTGCGTAAAGATTAATTTACATTATTACATAGAAGATAAGATACAAAATGCTAAGGATATAATTATATCTCACTGAATTTCCTGGCACTGATAACACCTCAAACAGTGCTTTGTCTATGGCAGACATTTAGTAAATGGGTATGGAATAAAATTATTATTGATTGGAAAAAAACCCCTCCTATTTTCATGGCCAGATTATTCTCATATAATTAGTCGGGGGGAAAGCCCATCATGGTGGATGGAAAGGAAAGATTCAGAGCAGTATGGGCTGCCCAGCAATCCGAGAGAAGCCCAAAGAATGGCCAGGGCAAACCCATGTGGAGTGCTTGTCATGGGATGAATTTTGTGCTTTTGACCAGCATACTGTCTCATGAAGGAGAACACAGTGCAAAGAGATAAAATATAATATATTAAGTAATTATAATTGATATGTCCTAGATTGAATTTTAAAAAGAGACTGTAAAAACTGTATAAAAGGAATAGAAGAGTTTGATGACTGATGAGAAAGAAAGAAAAGAGAATATGAGAACTAGACACACTGGAGTCATAAAATCAGTCTATTGCTGCTTAATTTGGGGGATGAGAAACCTAATTTCAAAGAATTGAAAGCTGTTAAGAGATTACATAGCCAAAAATAGAACTTACAGTTCCTTCATTAGAAGTTAAATATGTAAATGCTTAGGGTAAGTTTGAACTCATATAAGCAGTCAGTACATATTATTTATTACTATTATCATTGTTTCCATTAGTCTTTATGGTTACAGAATTGATTTATAGACTCTTGCATTGAGTCTTAAGCTATTAATTGACCTATGTCTTGCTATTCTTAGGTGTTTTTGCTTATAAAAATTCAATATTTTAGAAGCTGATTTTCATAAATGCTAATGTAATTAATTTATATTTAAAATACATAACTTGCTTTAAAGAACAATTTGACTCATAGCTCTTCTCTTACTATAGCCTATAATAATTTCATATTTTGGTAAACTACTTCTATATGCATTTTAATAAATTCAGTATTATTCAAGAACTATCTGGGCTATTGGCAGCAAAGTCTCAAAAATTTACAGTTTTATTTCTCAACCTATATCTATTATTTAACTTTAGGCAAGAGTTATTATTTTGGGGGGAAAATGAGCAATTTCATGTTTGACAATTAGTTGTCTTTACCACAGAGCAAAACCTGGAAAATGTTAAAACATTCTTACATTTTTATTAGCTCTTTACCAAGTAATAAACATTATAATTTCTCAATTTTGAGAATGATTTGTTCTATTGTAAAGAATAATCTTTCTACCAAATTTTACCTTTAACATTTATGTTACCTGAAAAATTTTTCTAAAGAAAGAAGATACAACATCTATAAGAGAAGAGAATCTGCTAAACTTATCCAAAGCTAGTTCTTTCTTAGATCCCTATACCTTAGATGAGAGAATAAAATTCAACTGTCCACTAATTTAAATTCTGATAACCTACAATGGCTTGGAGAGGTTATACATTTTTCCCCTCAGTTTCCCTGCTAATGACATCATATCTAACTTTTATGGCCCAGTTCAATTGCCAGTTCAATGCCCTAACAGTGAAACTTAGTTACTTGTTAATTTTTCAGAAAATTCGATACTTAATATAATTTGTAACGACTAAAAGAATAAAGCATTACAGAAAAAAAAGCCCTCATATTTAGTTCATGCTCTGTCAAACAATGTGAGAAAATGTTCTAGTTTAAAAACTATTTTCATAGAACTCTTTGTAATAGGTTATAAATCATTATCTTAATGTGTAGGGAAAAAGCTACAAAATGCTGTGTTGTATGCATATTAGTAAATAATGAAACTGGAAATTAAAACCACTGTTGTGGATTTAATTGTTTACTCTAAAATTCATATGTTAAAGTTTTAATCTCTGGGATTTCAGAATGTGATCTTATTTGGAAATGAGGTCATTGTAGATGTAATTAATTAAGATGAAGTCGTATTGGAACAAAATGGGCCCCTAAATCTCATATGACTGGTGTCTTTATACAAAAGGAATTTGGACGCAGAGACAGAACATGCATCTAGAAAAGATGATGTAAAGAGGCACAGAGAATGTCACGTAAACATGGAGGCAGCCATTGGAGTGATGTATCTATAAGTTAAAGGATGCAAAAGATTTCTAGCGAACCACCAGAAGCCAGGAGAGACACAGGAACAGATTCTCCTTAGGAGTTTTAGAGGAAACTAATCCTGCCGACTCTTTGATCTCAGACTTCTAGCATCCAGAGCTGTGAGAACATAACTTTGTCATTTAAGCCTCTCAGAGTGTGATACTGTGTGATGGCGGCCCTAAAAGACAAACACATCCAAGTCTCTAAGGTTAATTCTTTCTCCACTCTAATTATTTGCTCTCAAATCACTTCTCCGTTTAAATATGCTCTGTACCACATATAAAAATTTTCATAGAATCAAACTCAACAGATGGTGTGATCGTGTCCTAAACATATATAATTTCACACAGAGTGAATCAATAAGCACTTATCATTGAAAAAATCTTAGAATAGAGAAGTTTGTAGCAATGGTGAATTTTAAAAAGTCCTTGCCTTAATACCAAGAAAGAGAGCTAGTCCGATTTTTTGCACTCGGCATTATTTCTATCCCTTGAAAGGTTGTCTCTTATGCAAAAGAGTCTAGAAGCCTAGGAATCACATATTTCAGAAATCCTTGATGCAGGATTCCAGTTTAGAATGTACCAATAACAGCCACTCTCATAAGATTTGAAAAGCTGAAGGGAAAGCAGGATCTTTACTACAGTGGAGATGGCAGACAAGCACAGATTTTATCAGACCTGGCATTTTGCATAAGCTCTTGGGCTCTGCCCCAAAATCTTGTCTTTCTCAGTGCTGCAGGTTGTTCCCAAATACACTTTCATGACCTATTTGGCAGTAGCAATATCTAGATCCTTTTCTTGAGACTAACAGCTACTGATGCTCCTTCCTGACCACACCATCAGTCCTCCCAAAGATGTTTCTGTGTTAAATCCCTTCTTAATTGGACATTCTAGAGTGGTTTCTGTTTTCTTGAATGAATCTTCACTGCTAAAGAATGAGAGAGAAGTGCAGAATAATATATATTTTTTCTGGTTAGCTTCCACTTAGAGAATCTCATCACTGTGCATGCAAAAATAGGAAGCAATTTCAAGAGATAGAAATACATATTTTTCTTAGTACTCAATGGGCATTTTCACAAAGGAACATCCCACTTTACCATTCAGAGGTGATCTCAATCTAACTTTCTACTTGACGGAATTAAAAAAATTTAACTCCAACTATGATGACTCCGGGGCATCATACAAATCCAAAAAATACACTCTAGATTCTGTCTCAGCTCCTTATATAAAATGTTTGGCTCATTCCTCCTTGTGTGGCAAACGTATGTTGCTTGAACTCACATTACCTGACTACAGGTTACCTTGCAAATACATACACTTTTTTTCTTACATCCTTATCCCTGTTCTCTTCCTAACCCTAAATTTCTTGTTGTCAATTAATTCTAAACATTGGCCCAGTCAATATGATAAAGCATGTGTTCAAAGGAGGAGATAAAATCCATTAAATACCGAGTTGAAAAATCTCAACTTCATCACTTCTACATTAAAGTAATCAAGCACTTAAATGATTTTTGAATTTGCCTCTGAGAAAAACACTTATAATAAAACCAATATTTAAATAAAAGGAGAAAAGGACATATTTTATCCCTGATATTCAAACAGGACAGTTTTATTTTAATTGGATGTGACCTATGCGTATCTTTGAAATAACTCATTTCTTCTTTCTGAATATTCTAAAATGAAAACAGACCTTTGACTGTCTAATAGATAATATATAGGTTTCGGGAATTATTTTAAAACAATAGCATTTGGCCCAATTGTTGTTGTAATGAGCTGGTGTTATTAACTTACAGTTACAAAGGTTACCGTGGCTCACTTTTAATCTTAAAAAAAATAACTTTTATAGTACAATATACTATATTTCATAATTTATGAAAATCTAATTCTTTAGATCATTTCCTCTATGTTAAACAATTCATTTAAATTCTGATTTAATAATATGGAGTTTTGTTTTCCTTTCCCTTCACCTTCTTGAAAAAAAGGACCAGAATTTAAAAAATGAAATATAATCATCTCTATAACTTCAAAGATAAATCCATTTTGCTTCAAAGGATTTTGATAAGTATTTCTCTGGATTCAAATAAGCTCTGACAGTTAATGAAACTAATTTGAAGGTGAACAGATGAGGGAAATGGCACAGAAAAATTTGAAATATTGGTGGTTTAGAGTTGAACATCTAAAAGTAATTTAACTTCATTTCACATAAGGAAAAAGGAAATGACAATTTAAAAAATATTTCCTGTAAGCTTTTTTTTTTTTTAAAGGCACTTTTCTCTAAGCAGAAGGGAAAAATAAAGCCCAATGTAAAATTTGCTTGAATTCTCTTTATATGGTAGCCCTCCTTTATCAGCAGGGTATATGTTCCAAGAGCTCAGTGAATACATGGATAGTACTGAACCATATACGACCTATGATATATAATAAAGTTTAATTTATAAATTATGCACAGTAAGAGATTAACAACAAATAGAACTATAACAATATACTGTAATAAAAGTTATGTGAATGTGGTGTCTGTCTATCTCTCTCTCTCAATATCTGTCTCTCTCTCCCTTTGCTAACCAATTAGCCAAGCTAATAACCTAATGACTACCAAGTGACTATATGGGCATGTATTGTACACAGCGTGGATACACTGTACAGGGGGATGATTTTCATCCTGGGTGAGAAGGCACAAGGTTTCATTGCACTACTCAAACAGCAAAAATTTAAAACTTACTAATTGCTTATTTCTGAAATTTTTTAGTTAATATTTTTGGACTATGGTTGAAACTGTAGAAAGCTAAACCATAGGTATGGGGGGACTACAGTATATCACAATATCTAGGTGTCTAGTGTTCATTTATTTTTTATAAGCCCATCATAAGAAATACTAACCCAGGATAAAAAAAAAATCAGTGATTTTCTCTGGTTTAAAATATTATTTACTAAATATATTATATCCTTTAAATATCTCTGGTGATCAGGTTATACACTTTTAAAATGACAGAAAATGTATGTTAAGGTTAGGCACAAACTTTGATGTTGTCAACTTCAACAAGAAGCTATGAACTGACCCAAAACTTCTTTCCTACATTACTTTTCTATCTTACTCATAAAGTTGAGTTTTAAAACTATTACAGTTGAGATTTAAATTAGTTCCAGAAAATATATGTTAATAGTTAGTTTCAAGAAATATAAATAAAGTAATATGATGAAATGGGAATTTATTTAAATAAATATAGAACTTCCATTTTCTATTTGTAGAAGAATTAAAATGATTTTTCTGTAACTCTAAAAGTAAGCATCAATATAGGCAACTGTTTTCATATAATACTGTATTCTAAATCCTCTGTCACAACAGCTATCCAGCTAGCAGTGGCAAACAGCCCTTTGGGAACACTGTAGTGATGAATGGGTAAACAGATTGAGCTAGAGCAATGACTCCCGATCTTTACAATTTAGGATTTTCTAGTGAACCTTAGGAAATTCAGATGACTTGTCCCATATTAGATGTAATAGATTCAAATGTGTAAGGTGTGTGATTCAGAAATATGGATTGCTAAAAATTCTAGTATGTGATTCTGAGTTATATAATTTATAAAGAACATTGAGGACAACTGGTCCAGATAAGCTATTCCTAGTTACAAAATGATGCATTGTTAAAACTAATACAGAAAATCAATTTCTTTACTCCCACCTGACTTCATGCTCACCAATGAGGCAATTTAGATTCTAGCTTTCAGCAAAAACAAACTCTTTGAGTTCAGACTGCAATTACATTTTTATTTAGTCAATACAAATGTATTGAGCATCTAATATGTCGCAGGCACTTTTCTTTTGTAGGAAAGCAAAATGTACCACCTTAAAATGTCTCTCTGGCATGAGGATTATTTTATTTTTTAAGAAACAAAAGACTCAAGAAGAACCTTTAACGTTCTCTTTAACTGCCTAAAAGAATTTAGATAATGGGCCTATTCCAGAAAAAGGAGCTATCACGAGAGCTAAGTATAACAACTACAACTAACTACACACACATACACACATACACACAGTGTGCAGTCCCGTGTCTCATTGTTTCTGTGTGGCCCAGCAAACATTTGTTTACCAAACATTTGCTTTTTTATCTCCATGTGAATTGCCTTCATCCCCTTTGAAGTCCCAAACCACTATCCAATTTCTCCTTAATTCAAGATAGCATACAAGCCTCAAGTGCCTGATTTGTCCTTGGACCCCATATTCTTATGAAAACCCCATTGTACATGCATAATTAAATGTGGTTTTTTCATGTTAATCTGTCTCATGTTAATTTAATTCTTAGGCCAGATAGAAGAACCTAAAAGGAGAGAGTAAAATTTCTTCCTCCCCAACACATTCAACTCCTTGAAACTCTAGTTTTAATTGCTCTTCAAAATCCTTCTCATAATCCTGGAATCTCCAAAGTTCTTATGCATGTTATTTGTACCTCCACTGGTCTCAAATATCCAGAAATCCACAAATATAAGGGGTAGAATTGTCTAATTTTTAAGAAAGCACATTCCTAATCCTTATGTTATGTTACCCTTTCATGAAGGCAGTGGAAAACGTGTGGCCCCAAATGGTAGGGCACATGATTACAGTATTTCTAAGGTGAAAGGAAGAAGTATCTCCATCAATTACATTTTATATGCTTTTTTTGGGGGGGAGAGGGCAGCGGGAGAACATATCTTTATAAATTGCAATATATTTTTAGAGTTGACGAAATCAAGGCAATATATTTTTAGAATTGACGAAATCAAGGCAATTCAAAAATTGGATACAAACAAATATTAGACGATTATGAAGGTAATTAACTGGGAGTGCATCTAGAATGACACTTTAGAAATTCATATCAGCATTGCCAGCCTCTCTTCTGCTGCCACCACTTTTATCAGCCATTTTTTTTAAGGTTGACAGCTGAATTGTCCTTCCCACACATTTTTTTTTGTTACTACAGTGATAATGAAAGAGATAATAAATTTTTCTAGGTATTCCATCACGTTAACAATTCACCTCATTCAGTGTCTCACAGTTAAACATTAGTATATCATTTGATCTAAAAAATGCATCCAATTTCTAACAAAACACAACTTTAGAAAAAAAAATCAATATTGCATTAGCTTTGAGGTTAATAGCAACATATAAAGAAAAGAAGACAAACATACTTAAAATAGAAAGACTAGTGAAGAAAAATAATCTTATGAGATCAAAATGTCTTGCCAAAGTAAAACTCCCAAACCAGAAAGTATTAACCCTTTCATTATTGTTAATATGTCTCCATTTTGAAAAAATATGAGCTTTGAAAGGCATAGTTACAATGACTAAAAATGATGAACTATTGTACACAGCCAAACTAGTAGATGAAAGCGGTAATCTTTGGGACAGGAAAAAGCTAATATAGAAAAAGTTAAGAAATTCTTAATATCCCATTAAAAAGTTTTCTATTTGGGTCATTTTGAATAGCTTTTCTAATGGAAGAGCCTTACTATATGAAGATGAAATGAAAATACTGATCATATCTCACTTTCTCAGTTCTATACAGGGAGAGGCAAACTGAAATGTGTAATCAGATTTCAACTTTTTCTGCCCTTAAAGTCTCCTTTATCAGCATGCCAATATCACAAACAATGTTTGATGGTATAGTTATAAACCATTATAGATGGTAAGGATACCTGTATTCCTGAGGTTCAGTCTTTTGCAAAGCATACCTCTATAATAAATAGTTCAGAAGAATTTGTTTAAGAATAACTGACAATAAATATTTATTGTCATTTAGCACTGAAACCCAAGGGGAGAAGACAATCAACAAAGCTGCCTATGTAACCAAAAACCATCTGCTTGGGAAAGGAGAAAATGCAACCCATCATTTGAGTAGTTTGCTATCCCATCCCCATAATCTGGATGTTTAGATAAATACTAGATGGTGTGCATTTTCATGAGGATATTATGTAAATATGGACTGAAGCCAGAAGAAAATAAAGGGGAATACTGTATGAAAATTGCATTCTGCTGCATAAGAAAGCATTTAAGAAAACAGTTGATGGTAAAATTTTAACATATGTCTCTAAAAGTATTATTCTTGTTGTAGTATTATGTAATGTCTTTTTAACATGCAAAAAATGATCAAACAATGTCAAAATTATTTCAAAGGTAAAAAAATAAGTTTATTTTGTTTGCTATAACTTTAAAATATTTTAGCTTTTTTCTCCTATTGAATCAACCTATTTGATAAGTATTTAGTATTAACATAACAATTAAAAGTAGTGATATAAATTATAATTAAAGGTCTACATGAAAAAGTTTGTATTTCAACCCAAACCTAATATTACTTAAATGTAACTGGTCTAAACACTCCAGTTAAATGTCAGAGATCAAGAGAATAGATACAAAAAGTGGAGACACAACTCTATGATGTCTATAAGAAATTCACTTGTAATACAAAGATTCAGATAAGTTGTGAAAAAATAAAAAAAAATTACCGTGTAGTTAGAATTCATATAACAGTGACAGTGAGTAAATAGTAATATTATAACAATAGAATATTTACTGGTTTAAGAGAAAGAATAATGTTATCAATATTTCTGCCCACTGAGGAAAACTGTTTTCAATATAATCTAAAAAATACAACTGAAGAGTACTAACAAATATGTTGAGTATAATATTGATTATAAATAGCTATGTATCATTTAAGATCTATTTGGCCATCAAACACGTTTTGTTCAAGATAACTGGGT
This sequence comes from Cynopterus sphinx, assembly GCA_030015415.1. NCBI lineage: Eukaryota > Metazoa > Chordata > Mammalia > Chiroptera > Pteropodidae > Cynopterus > Cynopterus sphinx. The sequence continues at coordinate 133,391,238 of CM057383.1, forward strand.
TTAATATTGCCATGATTTTCTATGGGTCTTATAGTTATACCTCAAAATTTCCACCTGAAATTTGAAGAATCCACATTTCTATTGATCTTCATCCAAAACTGATCAAGTATTACTGTGTGAAATGTTAATTCTCCCTTGATTTTAAGTTCTTTATGCTTGGGTGGGATCAAGTAGATTTCCCATCTTCAGCACCAGAGAATCCCAGAAGTAAAAATTCACTGAGGTAAGAGGTTACCCCTACATGAAGCTGGTTGTCAAATCAATTCTTGATGTAAAAGACCAAGAGAATATGAGAAAGGGCTCTAGAGCTGTGCAAACTAATGTCCAATATCTCAATATGGCATGTCCAAAACTAACACTATCATTTTTATCCATCCCCAAACATATCATCCTATGGTTCTTCCTATCTTTATAAATAGTAACTCCTTACTAACAGTTGCTTAAGCAAAAATGGCAATACCTATAATCAAAGTAGGCACGTTATATGAGCCAGGATGTTAAAGTAGAAACATTGTAGAAATGTGATATCACTACATAAGAATTCAGTCATATTTATACCTATGTCAAAATAATTCCCTGTAGAAACATATGATAGAAAATATGATTATTTTCTAAAAATTATCCATATCCTGAGTTTTTATTTATTCTTTAGTATTTAGAGAAGATCATTGGAGACGATCTCTTCCAGAAAATTACTTGAGTTGGAGAATGCATTAGAAAAATAAATAATAATTAAAGACATGTAGAGATTCTGTGTGGTAGATTTCCAGGGATAGTGTCAACATAAGAATGAGAGCAACATGTAACCGATAAGCAAATACATACTCAATATATAATTTTTGCAACATGTTATTCATCATTTCCTACAAATAATCTTAAAATATATTTAATACAATAATATAAAATGTTAATAGTTACTAATGAAACTTGGTGTTTCATAAGTCTCAGAATATCATTAGATTTAAAGTCTGCTAAAAAACATTTCAAATATCTCTTATTTATTTACAATCAATTTCATTGCTTTTCCAGTAATTGCTCCTCTAAACTACACAATTACAACTATATATGGGTGAGTAATAAATTATTCAATGACTTCAAGACCAAACCTTTACTAATATTTAGGTCTCCTCTCAATAATGACCTCCTCCTAAATTAGTGAACTTTTAATTTGCTATTAAACTTTTTTGGTATTCTTGTCTATCAGTGTAGTAAGTTACTACAGATTTATATTTGAGGTGGGCTGATCTGCTCCTAACAATTGCAGTTTTGGGGGTAAGAATATAAATTATTTTTAAAATTTATGTTCTCCAAAGAAATTTTATTTAATTCTTTATTAAATTAAAAGGCAAAGTACATATTTAAACAAATAATGTCAAATTTTAAATCAAATACATTTAAAGATTTTAATCCATTGGCTTGTCACATTAAATATATTTATATAATAAAATAATTCTCATTATTTAGCATTTAATGTTAATTGCATTTGATGTATAATGACCAATATAAAGAATCTGTATCTTGTTTCTTGCATAAAGCACTAGACTTGCAAATTCAGATTTAAGAGTAATTGTGTCAGTTAATATTGCAAAATGTTTCTTACAAAATCAACTTCAAGTGTTCAGAACATAACATAAATTTGTGAATAACTCTGGAATCATAAATTGGAGCATGGAGAGAAACTCAAAAAAAATAAATGCTCAGCACTTCTTGCAAAGTTATTAATAATGCCAGAATTGATTGCATTCATGCTATCTGAAAGAATCTGACAAGTTAATTTTCCTTTCTCTCTGTAAGCATTTATGTCTCTCAAATACTCCCTGCACTCCTTCAAGCAGTGGCACCACCCAGAAATCTTCACTGCATTCACACATTGCCATCTTTTGTTTTGAAGATTTTAGACAAGTGTTTCCCCAAACCCTAGTAAAAGGAGAGAATGTTTAGGGTTACAAAAGAAGAGGATGTTTAGGCTCCCAAATGAACGAGGCACCCCTAAATTCTTTAATAAATTCATTTTTAAGTGTCTGTGATATAGAGAGCTGAAGCAGGACTCTTTCTGTTCGGTTCTTAGTATACTCATAGTGAGATGTGCCTTGTTAGACATTGGAGATTCCTGTAGACCTTGGAGATTTCTCTGTTGTACAAGATTACCCTTTGTGTTTCAGCCTCTGGAATTTTTTATTCTTACCTATGCAAAACCAGTAACACCCACCAATCACTGTGAGAATCATATAGCCTTTTCCACATTTCCTAAAGTTTTCCTTGGGGATAATATTGCTTCCACTGTTATACACTATTTCAGCATCAAACAAGTAAGAGCTGAGAACTGGAACAATTTAAATACGTGTAGGCATGACTTCATTTGAACTTACAGGCTGGTGAGATTTAGCAGCGTTTGGTTTATAGCCCTATAAATGAGAGAAACAGTATGCAGAACATTTGGATAGCAAAGGAATTCAGGCTGCATGGCCTCACATGCTTAATTTTTTTCTTTTTTTTGACTAGCAATTTCTTCAGAGAATTACAAACAATAAGTGGCTCATTCACTTTTCTACATTCCTATGCCAGCTTATCCATACTGATCAACAGGAAGAATTAGTATAAAAATATATGAATTCTGAATGGCAGGAATGTGACAAGTAAACTCTTATCCTGTGTCAATGGCATGCAAGACAGATTACTGTTTCTGCATCCCAGCCCTCTTTCCTGCCTAACAAGGTGAACTTTCCCATTGTTCTCAACCACGCATTCCAGGCAGCCACAGCTAGTTTTGCTAACTTAGACATATGATGAAATCTGTTTGCCTTCCTTATTATATATAAAGGTTAATAAACTATAAATAAGGCCCCAGTTTAATTACATGTTGTGGTTTGGTTCACTATCATAACCTTCAAAAATTCCGCAAAAGCTAAAATGCAATACTAGATACGAATCACTACAAGGTAGATAAAAAACAGCAACAATAATGACTTTGCAGCTTGGCAGAAGAAGACCTTAATTTATCTGACAGGTATACCTTTAGTTAGGCAACCTATAAAAAGTCTTTCTTAAAGTTTATTTACAGCAAAACTACTAAGATATGATTAAAATATTCAGAAAAGCATATTGTGTTAGAAGCAAACTGTGCTAAGAGCATTTCTTCTTCCTAAGCTTATAAATCTCTCTACATATAAAAAATAATAATTTGTAAAACTTCTACCAAAACCTCTAAAACTTCATTTCTTAATTCTTTTTATAACTGTGAAATTAAATGTTGAATAAAGTGAATAAAAATTGAGAGATTAACATTCCAATTATAAAAATATTTACTGGGCCAGATTCTCACATTATATTTGTAAGCAATAATATTTTTATATGCTATTGACACCTCCAAAATCATAATGCATTTAAAAAAAAAGCATTATAAACCTATATCAACCTTTTCAGGAAAAATGGCAAAAATACACAGCAAGAATGACATAAGCATTTATAATTGTTGGTCTTTTAATTCTGCACTAGGAAATCATCATAGAGAAATGATGGAACAGAAACTATACACAGACACAGAGTAATATATGTGTACAAAAATCATATAACAATTTTTAAAATAAAAACATAGATTTTAGGTAGATAGACAGTAGCAGATGTATAGAAAAGAACACAAATGTTTTAGAAAATAGCTTATTAAATTATGAAATATCAATAGAGAATAAGATAGGAATTCATAACTATTGAGCCTCTCAACAAAAGGAGAATTGTTTATAATATGATTTCAAAAGCAGAAAATCCATATGCAAAGTGACTAAGATTGTGTAAAATGCCTATGCATGTGGATGGTGAGCAAAAGTTCATAAGTGACAATAAAAATAATTTTATTTGAATGGAAAAAGTAATTTACTTTTTGTCTCTAAACATCTCTAATTTGTTATATGTATTCTTCATAATAAAAGAAACTGATTCATTGAAAAAACATTTTAAAATATACATCAGGTAAAAGCATACAGTTGTCCCTCATCACCTGCCAGTGGGGACTGGTTCTAGAAATGCCCACGTATACCAAAACCCATAGATACTCAAGTTCGTTAAACAAAATGGCATAGTATTTGTGTATAACCTACACACACCCTCCTATAAACTTTAAATAATCTCTATATTACTTATTTACAATAGCTAATACAATGTAAATGTTATGTAAATAGCTATGTTGTATTTTTTAGGGGATAGTGACAAAAAAAACGTGTACATATTTATACAATACAGATGCAACCATCACAGGCCTAACTACATAGTCAGCAACAACATAACTTAAAATATATATGTATATATATATTTTCAATCTAGCAGTTGGTTGAATCCACAGATGCATAACCTGCAGACATAAATAAGACCGACTATGTGTGCGTGTGTGTGTGCATGTGTGTGTGTGTGTGTGTGTGTGTGTGTGTGTGTATGTAGGGGGGGGGGGGAGAGAGAGAGAGAGAGAGAGAGAGAGAGAGAGAGAGAGAGAGAGAGAGAGGTTGAGAATATTCTTGTCAAAGTGGCACAGTGGAAGTTATTTCTATATTGGTGTAATTATCATCTTGGTAAGAATTAATATTTAAATAAATTTTCAGAGTGCCATAAGTGAAGGCTAGAATGCAAAACATTGCCTTGTTAATAAAATAGACTTGAATGATAGGGTTTATACAAATTTGACTTAAAAAATGGTTTGCCTATAATAGCATGCAGTCAATAGTATGACAGCAAAACCAAGTATACCATAAAATCTTAGCTAACTAAAGATATAAAAAGCAATTTTAGCTACTTTTATCCACTCTGTCCCAGCATTATACAAACTGAGAGAAATATTAAACAATATCCTTTCATAGAACTTTATGAAACAGCTCTTATCTATGCAGAAATGGAATGTGATGTTAAGAAATAACTCAAGCTTTGTGAAATAAAAGAATTAAAATTTAGAGAAGGGGAAAATGCAATTAAGTATTGTAAAATTTCATGACGAAAGTATCTCAGAACTTAGAAAAACTCAAATCTTCTCTGAATACCTAGATATACTCAATTATTTTCTTCCCCTTGCCATTTCTGCAGTGGCTAAAGAAAAATCTTATCACATGGTTCTAGTGACTATATCTTAATCATTGTATTCTCTGTGCTTGCAGCAGTCATACAAATCAAGAAATTATGGAGTTTTGAAATAAATTAATTTACAAATAGAAGCATGTCTATAATCTAGATCACTTATCATAAAGCCTTAAATTAGATGAAAAACAGAAAGAAAAGTATTGTTTTCTACATTTTCCACATATATCAGATTTAACCTCATCACTGCAGTCCTGGATTTCTATTTCATTGTTCTTCCATTTCACAGACAGAAAACTGAGCTCAGATATTTAACTTGTCAAAGTTGCTTTTGCTTTGAGTAGATAGAATTGCTTATCTCTTTACTAATTATGTATCTCTCCTTCTCCCAACTTTCGTATCCTCCTTTGCCTTAAAAATGCAAAGATAAGAATATATAAAATCAATCAAATTAATAGAATAAGACTACCTATTAAATTAAATCTTTCATTACTATCAGGCACTTATAAACTGAATGCTACCAAAGAATCCTCTGTATATCTGAAATTTTAGTAGACAGGCCAAAACGGTAGTATCTCAATACTAGCAGCAAACTATAGGTATCAGTGGCATGAGACATGATATATGTTGCCATGTGTTCTTTCTATCAGAAAAGCATATTTGAACTGTAGAATGTAGTAATATGTGCAGGAAGAAAGCAAAATAAAAGACATAAAATATTTTTGAAGTCACAGAGGATTATATCTCTCTCCATACATGTGTTTATTTATAGCAGATGACTAATGCAGCTATAGTCAAAATATACTTCAGATTCATACATTTGATAAATCCTTGGCACATGCAGCATGGTTATGCCTTTCTTTAACCATTAATAATTTAATATTTGGGAGACCTGAGTTTTCTTATTATTATAAAAAGGGGGAGAATGACATGATTAATTATGCACATTTGCATCTGATCAGTTATAATCATAATGCTGGAATAAGAATAACTCTACATGTTAATTAGTTCAACTTCTCTATAAAAATGAAAACATTTGGTCACTATCCAGTCACAAAGTACTAAATAATTACATTATTCTTCTAAGACAAGGCACTAAAAGGAATTGTTACAATGCAAATATTTTCTAGGAAGCATAATGTGTGTCTATTAATACCTTATTTTAAATTAATAAATGAGCTACAGTTAACTAGAAACACCATGAATGGAGAGAAAATGGGATACAAGTATTCTAACAAGAAAAACAGAGGAAATATCAATGTCCGAAATATTTCACTGACAAGAGGATTTGCCTAAGGCGGCTATGTATGATGCTTGTACCTATGTATGATGCTTGCTATAGCAGAAAGGCTTAAAGTACAAAGAAAAAAATATCACCCAAAAAGAAGAATGAAGACCAGAATGGTCAAAGACAAACTTTGTAATTCCTATGTAGGAGTAAGGTTAAGGACCTCTGAACTTGTATGACAAAGTTTGGTGAAGACAATTTCTTTACTGTCAGTATGTTTTAAACTTTTGTGAATCCATCTAAATTCCATGAAGTTTGTATATAAAGATTCGAATTTCAGGATTCAGCATAAGCCTGAATCCAAAAGATAATATATCCAGTAGTATATTTGTTAGCTTGTTTGTTTGTTTTTAGTAATGGGCATCATTAAAACTGGTAAGGGATTTGAGTCAATATTCAGTTCATGATTTCTGGCACTCAGATGCTGCTGCTGACTCATTTCTTTTTTTCCCCTCCAAGTGCAACTATAGACCCTCACAATTATTCAGAAGAACAAAGAAAAAAGAAGAAAGAAAGAAAAAAAGAAAGAAAGGAAGGAAGGAAGGAAGGAAGGAAGGAAGGAAGGAAGGAAGGAAGGAAGGAAGGAAGAAAGAAAACTAAAACTAAAACTAAAACAAAAAACAAAAACTTTGAAATGTGATTTTAAAAAACAGGTGAGCTGGATGAGACTCCAGGATTGGAGAGCAGAGTGGTAAGGCATCTTGCATCCCTCCGTACAACAGAATAAGACCTACACTAGTTGTTTCCTGACCTCCAATCTAGCAACAGAAGGAAGCTCAAGTGTGGGCATTTCTCTCCTAGAACAAATAAGAATCACCAAGAATAAGCAGCCAGGGCAAGTGTTCCTCTATAATGGACCTGAGAATCCCCATACCTACCAAGAGATACAAAGGTGAGGATCAAGGAAGAGTCAGACACAGCAAAGGAAACAAAGAATTTGTCACTTGGAATCTTACTCAATTGACAGAAAAGATTAAACAAAAAGAAAATTATAAAAGAAAGAATCTAAAAACATCAGGAAAAAAAAACAATGGAGTAAAAATAGCAGTACATGCAGTATATGATACTTTCCTTTTATGAGTTTTATAAATATATCACAATTGAAACAAAAATTAATATTCAAGACAATGACATGACAGAAAATAAAAAGAGTTAAATAAAAGTGAGGTTTCCACTTTTTACTTAAGTGATGAAAGCTTGGCTCTAGTAGACTGACTCTTGTAAGTCACAAAACATATTGCAATATCCAGAGGAACCACTGTGAAAAATATACAAAGAGATACACTCAAAAACATTATAAATAAATAAAGACGGAATCCAAGTAACCCCCAGGAAAGCAAGAAAAGAGAAACAGAAACAGAACTTAAAAAGAGAAAAACAAAAATAAAATGGCAAACACACAATATAGTAGTCCCCATTCCCCACACTGCCTTATTTGTGGTTTTCTTTCCATGGTGTCAGTTACCTTGGTCAACTGCAGTCCAAAATCATTAAATAGAAAGTTCTAGAAATAAACAGTTCATAAGTTTTAAATTGTGTACCATTCTGAATAGTGTGATGAAATCTCTCACTGTCCAACTCTGCCCCACGAGACATGAATCAAACTTTTGTCCAGTTACTCCATGCTGTATACTCTAGCCACCCATTAGTCCCTTAGTAGTTGTCTCAGTTATTGGATTGGTTATCAGAGAGACAGACAGACAGACAGACTACATTCAGATAACTTTTATTGCAGTATATAATAATTGTTCTCTTTAATTAGTGATTATTGTTAATGTATTACTGTGCCTAAAATATAAATTAAGCTTTATCATAAATGTGTATAAGAAAAACATAGTGTATATAGGGTTCAGTACTATCTGCAGTTTCAGGCATCCACTGGGGATCTTGAAACATATCCCTCATGAATAAGGGAGACTATTATACTCTAAATGCCAATGTTTTAAATACACCAATCAAAAGACAAAAATTGCCAGTGAATAAGTCTGTCACGCTCTGTCTACTCTCTCTCTCTCTCCCTCATTCTAACACACAACCAACTAAATATAACTCATAAGAAACTTAGTTAAAATATAACACAAGTAAGTTGAAATAAAAGGATGGAAAAAGGCCATGTAAACATGAATATAAAATAAAAGCAGGAATGACTATATTAATGTCATAAAGATAAAGAAGACTTCAGAGCAAAGAGAGACATTAAATAATGATACAATAACCAATCTACCAGAAAGACATAATGGTCTTAAATGTATATATACCAAACAGTACAGCTTATGATATAGCTTGTGTTAGGCCTAATAATCATCCCCCCAAAAAACAAAATCTAATCCCAGAATCTGTGACTCTCATTACCAATGAGAGTCCAATGTAGTCACTTGCCCTTATAAAGAAAGTGATCAAATAGTGAAAGACTCAATGTTTTCTGCCTAATAGTTAGAACGAGACAAGCATGGCTATTCCCATCACACTATTCGACACAGTACTGGGAATCTACCCACTGCAATAAGGTAAAAGAAATTCGTAAAAGGCATACTGAATGAAAAGAAAGCAGTAAAATTTCTCAGCCCACAGCTAATATCATACTTGATAGTGAAAAGCTGAAAGCTGTCCTCTGAGATTCCCACTCTCACCACTTTTATTAAACGTAGTATTGGAAATCCTAACCAAAGCAATTAGGCAAAAAAAATAAAATTAAACAAACAAACAAACAAAGACATTCAAATAGCAAAATAACCACAATTCTTTATTTGTGGATGGTATGATATTATATAGAAAAAATACTAAAGACTCCACCAAAAATCTCTTAGAACTAATAAACCAATTCAATAAAGTTTCAAGATCAAAATTAATATATAAAAATCTCTTTCATTTCTGTACACCACAATGAATTATCAAAGAGAAATTAAGAAAAAAAATCATTTATAACATCAAAAAGAATAAAATACTTAGGAATAAATTTAACCAAAGAAGTAAAAGACTTATAGTTTGAAAACTGTAAGATATTGATGGGGGAAAAAAACCGAAGACACCAATAAATGGAAAGATATTCTGTGTTCACAAATCAGAAGAGGTAATATTGTTAAAATGCCTATACCACTCAAAGAAATCTACAGACTGAATGCAATCCGTATTAAAATTCCAATAGCATTTTTCACAGAAATACAACAAACAATCCTAAAATTTGTATGGAACCATAAAAGACTACAAATATTCAAAGCAATCTTGAGAAAAAAAAAAAAAGCTGGAGGCATCATACTTTCCATTTTCAAACTATATTACAAAGTTATAGTAATCAAAACAGTATGTTATTGGCATAAACTTATGCACATAGCTCAATGGAACAGAACAGAGAGTTCAGAAATAAAACCACGAAGAGTCAATTAATTTCAACAAAGAAGCAAAGAATATACAACAGGGAAAAAATGTTCTAAATAAATGATGTTGGAAAAACTAGATAGACACAAAATAGATTAGTGACTTGAATATAATACCTGAATCTGTGAAATTCCTAAAAGAAAATAGGCAATAAACATTTTGACACTGGTCTTGGCAATGATTTTTTTTTTTTAATTTGATACTAAAAGCAGACAACAAAAGCAGAAATAAACAAGTATGATTATATCAAACTAAAGAGTTCCTACACAGCAAAGGAATCCATCAACAAACTGAAAAGGCAGCCTATGGAATGGAGAATATATTTGTAAAACACATATCCAATGAGGGGTTAATATCCAAAATATACAAGAAACTCCTCTAATTCAATAGCAAAAAACAAATAACCCATTTAAAAAAATAGGCCCAGGACCTTGAATGGATATTTTGCCAAAGAAGACATACAAATGGCCAACAGATACCTAAAAAGGTACCCATTATCACTAATTGGAAAAATGCAAATCAAAATCTAAATGAGATGTAAATACAATTTTTAGGATGTCTATTCTCATAAAGACAAGAGATAATGCTGGTAAAGATATAAAAAAAAAGAGAGCACTTGTGCACTGTTGGTGGTCATGTAAACTGGTATAGCCACTGTGAAAAAAAGCATGGAGGTTTCTGAAAAGATTAAAAAATAGAACTACCATATGATCCAGCAATACCAAAGAAGGACCTGATACAAGGATCTCCTGTCTGGAAGAAATGACACAAAGAATCTGATATAAAGGAGATATGTCAGGGTAGAATATAGAATTAATTCAAGCATGGTCCCTCCATTTACTCAGAAGACAAAAAGGGCTTGCTTGTTCAGCAGCCCCAAAGAAGACAAGAAACAAAGGGCTCTGGGCAACACCTGCTCCCAAGAACATTTTCCACTGTTCCCATGGGCACCTGCATGCTCCTTCTGCAGTCCCCATGGACATTATCTGCCTGCTCCACTTGAGAAGGTGGCTGGTCAGCCATTCTCAAAAACGCTATCTGCTGCTGTAACTAAGCAGCACATTTCGGGAAAGCAGTTTCTCACTCGTCTGATGAGCTAGTTTTACCAAGGAACAAGATAATGGGATGTTGCAGCAGCTGATTCCAGGACCGGAGACCCAGTTCCTCTTGTGTCCCCTCAAGATGGCCCAAGAAATAAGCTTTGGCTGGAAAGACAAGATAGATGGCCCTGGCCACCCCCACTCCCTTAATTTCCATGACTACTGATTTCCCCAAATAATCAGTGTTCCCAAGGCACTCAGAGAGCAAGGCTTTTGGAGCAATAGCTCACATGTCTCTCCAGGAGCTGCAACCCTCTAATAAATGCTTATTCTATTTAGCCGAACTACTGTGTGGGTCTTCTAGCTGTGAGTGGTACAGGTACATGAGCCCCAGACTCATTTTCCCTCCAATCTAAATACTACCTCTGAGTATATATTCAAAGGAAATTGTACATATGCTCATTATCTTAAAGAGGTATCTGTACTCCCATTTTCACTTCAGCACTACTCTCAATAGGCAAGGTACGAAAACAACTTAAATGTTTATCGATGGATGAATAAATACAAAAAATACAATATAAAAGTGATTGCAGATGTGATTAAATTCAGTTGTTTTATATATATCATATGTGTGTAATATATATCATATCTATCATATTATTTGTAATTATATATAATATTATTCACATCTCAAAAAGAAGATTCTGCCATTTGTGACAACATGAGTAAACTTGTTAGGGCATTATGCTAAGAGAAATAAACCGGAGAAAGACAAATACTATATTGTATTACTTATACATGGAATCTAAACAAAGAAAAAAAAGTTGATCAAAACAGAGAGTAGAAAAGTGGTTGCCAGGGTTTGAGGAGTGGAAGAAATAGAGAAAGATTGGTAAAAGGGTAGAAAACTTTAGTTATATGATGAATAAGGTCCGAGGATCTAGTGTATAACATGGTGACTTTAATTGATAACAGTACTATAATATTGAAATTTGCTAAAAGAATAGAAATACACATGTATATACTTCATTATATATATAAATATAATGAAGTGTATATATATATATATAATGAAGTCTATATATATAATGAAGTGTGTGTGTGTGTATGTATGTGTGTATATATATATATATATATATATATATATATATATATATATATATAGTGAAGTATATGAAGACAGGAACTTTGCTGTTAAACACCATCTGTGGTTTATTGATAGGAGAGCATATGTCAGGATTAAGCGAATTTTTTTCTGCCTGGCAGGAAGCTGCTAGATATCCGAAGGCTATAAGGTGTTTGTCGTGTATTACTATGACTCTCACTTGTTAGCTTGTGATGTTTTCTCAAAATATATGTCTGTACGAAAGCAGGTTTTTTCCTGATCTTATTATCCTCTTCCTAAGAAGCATGTCTAAACTTGTGCCATGTAGCCTATCTTGCAGCAATTGGCTACATTCCAGCAGTCAGTTACCTCAGCTGGGTCCTTACAACCCAGCAGTCAGTTTCCTCAACTGAAGAAGAGGAAATGCCAGTCTTAAAAGTAGAATCTGTTGATCACTGTGAAATAAAACCTGAAAGTCTCTCTCATACCCAGAGGATAGGATGTTCTTATTTCCTCAGAGAACTTCTAGCTCCTGGTAGCTGACTTTCACAAACTAATGAGAAAGAGGTAAACCTGGACTGCACATTTTATATATTTGTAATGTGAAATATCTAATGATGGGAATGCCTGAATCCCTGATCCAGGAAGAAAATACATGAATACAAAGATTTTTATTCAGACTATTGGGTAAACCCAGATTCAGAATATATTAAAGGTGATATTTCCTCAAGGTCAAAGAGCACCATTGAACAGAAATCCCTGGCTTCACTTGACTGGTGGACTTAGGTGGTCACTCCTGAATCAGTCACTATGGCTGGTAATTGCCATGCACTGGTTTACATAGGTCTAGGTGGTCAAAGATTACCTAAAACACTAGCAAGGGCAAGGTACATGACACTTTGCTAATTGAATAGGTCCATCTGGGCCTGATGCCAGGATATACAGACAGAAGCAGTCCTATTTACTATTATGTTTTTTACAAAATAAAAGAGAATGGATGAGTAGGCAACTAACTGCTTATCACATTTCAGGAATGCTGCTTTTTATTGGGTAAATTAAATTGTCTTCCTTGCAGCATACTATGAATACTGAAGAAAATAATATATCCAAAAGCCTTCATCAATGGAAAAAGAGTTGCTTTTAAAAGGATGCTATTTTTGAATGAAGGTACAATGTGTAAAATTATTTTTAATACATGGTACTTTAAATTTAATTAAAATTGAATCATTCTTATAACAAATAATCTTAGTTTTAATGATAAAACTTTAAAATTGGGACAATTGGAAGCTAATACAATAAAGAGAACACAATATCTAAATTTGATTAAAAAAATTTTTTTAAGTTCTGAGTTTGAGTTAAAAATTTTTTTAAATAGTATCAGTCTTACATGAACTAAAATTTTTATTTTCAGTTAGAAATGGATATTCTGTGGAAGCACATAACAATTAAACAAATGACTACATTAGAAACACATTTGGAAAAACTTGTGCATTATCAGTTCTGTCTGTTTTACAAGTGTCCTATTATAATGCTATTAGCTTTGTTACTTTTTTTGAATTTTTGAAAATCCAAAATAACAAAAGGCCCCAAAAGAAAAAGGTTACCTTAGAGGATATATTAATCAGCACTGTAATTGGAAGTTTATTTTCATTAGTTCAAATAAATGTTTCAAGTAGAAATCATATCTAAAAAAAGGTAAATACGATTAACCTCCAAATCTTACCACACACCACAGTTTTGTTAAAATATACATATTTTAAATATTTATATTTATATATTATAGTTAGTATATAAAATCTCAATCAAGTTACACACAAAATTATATATCTAAATTATAAAATATACATAATTTTTGTTAAATAGTTCATTTAAAGTTATACCTTATAAAGTAAATAATTCTTTAACATCACCATTTATTAATGATACATTAGCCTTATTAGCTCTTTTAAAAAACTACTAGCTTTACTTTAGTCTTCCAAATTATAAGAATGAAATTATAATACTTATTATTCATCATACATCAGAACAATCTGATGCTATGGTAGGATGCTGATCCGTAAAAAACCAACACAGATTACTTTTTTTGGAGCAATATATATATCTTGGATATATAATTGGCAAATACATGCACACTTCTATTTTTTATAATTAGACTGCCATCTTTAATTTCATAGCAACAATTACTAATGATTCTGGGAATGAACTTAGTAAGGACAGGAAGTTCTAGGGACAGAGGACTTGATTAACTTGAGAACATAGAAGAGTTTTTGTCTCATGTCTAAGATTTTTGTGATTGATATCAAAGCCTCTGGATATAGCAAGAAAACAAGCTTTGAAAGACTAGAACACAGCAATTCATTAAACTTGCTATATTTAAATAGCAAATGCACAATGGTTCATAACCTGGGAAGCTCATACTTGCCTTACAGTTTTAAAAGTACTTTAAAATGGCAGAGATAAAATAAATAAAATAAAGTAAATGTAATCGCTTTGTATAAATCTCTTTTTTAGGCATGTCAGCTAAATTTTTTAATCACAAAGAATAGGCTTGAATCCCAGCAGTAACTCTTATTAACTATATGAATTTGAATTTCTATTTTATCCACTACAAACTAAAGATAAAATCTATCTCATAGCATTGTCATGAGGATTAAATAACATAATGTATATCAATCTCTCAGAAGGCCCTGGAACATCATAGATGCATACAAAAAAATAACAATTTATTTTAATTTATTACATAAATACAAGTACTAGAGAAGAGTTTTGCTATACAGCCAAAAATAAGACAATCTGCATTCCAAGATCCTACTTTTCTTTTAAACATTAAAAATCGATTCAGTTACATACACAGGTAAATATACACAAATAGGTGACTGATAATCTAGATACACATATCTAGATATAGATATAGGTATTAGATAGACACTGATATTTATATCTATAAAACCTTACTTTTCTACTGTGCTTTAGGGCCATATGAATCTATGGGAGATTGTTAGGAGAAAGCGCTTTCCATCGAAGAGCTCACACTGATTTGAAAGCTATGCTTTTACATAAAAACAAGAACACAAGACAGCACTATAATATAGGTAGAGTTGAGAGAGATCAATTTTAGCTGAACAATTTCAATTTGGTAGATTTTTTTTTTTAACAACATAAAGCCAGGCAGTTGAAAGATTTCCACAATTGATCTACTCTTATAATGAAGACTGTTTTATTTACAGAGGGAATCAATATAAGGGGCCAGTATGTTCTCCGAAATATGTGCCTCAGGGAATCTTATTCTTTAAGCAGGCTTATTTGTGGACTTTTGACTACAATTGCTCTTCAAAATAAAAATAAAAAGCTTTTTAACATAAAAAAGGAAAACGCACAGGAGAAAGATTTGTGCTCCAATGAATTTCAGCCTCGGTCTCAGTCTTATTAAAATTATAACAAAATATCAACATTAGTCATGTTAATTAATTAATATTAGTTCTGCTTGGATTGTTTTTCATGTTAGAGTCATATTCTTAATTCAGAGGTTACAGGGTATCTTACAAAGGTGCCAAAAGGCATATGAATGCTTACATTGTTCATTGAATCTGAATGGATATCTGTATCTCTTGCATGAAATTCATTAGATGTATTTTTCATCATTTACTTGACAGCTCTGCTACTGAATGATATTTAGATGGTTTCCAATTTTTTGCTGGCACAATAACATTGCTGTGAATATATTATTTATATGAGGTCACATCTGTAGGTAGATTTATAAGATAGGAGTGGTTAATAGGTCTTTGCACTGTGATTTTGAAATTGCAACACATACTGACAAATTCTCCTATATAGTTATCTACCAATTTATACATACTCCAATATTATTGAGAATGCTTATTTCCCTAAATCACTATTGTTCATCAACACTTTATTTATCAAAGTTTTTGATCTTTAGATAATGTGTGCTTGTGTGTATAATGACATAAAATTCTGTTTGAGAGTATTTAGAATTTTTGCATTTATCTTCAAAATATTGTTTACCTATTTTACTTTCTTACAGTCCTCTCTGGTGGTGAGTTGATATAAAAGTTTTATATGTTTTATAAAATGTTTAGGATCATTCTCTCTTTTCATATCATCTTGAATATAATGTAGGCTTTCTACTCCCTCAACTTACAAAAATATCTGTCTGTAAAATTCTTGGAACATAGTATTTTACTTGTATTAAATTTTTGATTATTGTTCCTGTGTCTTAAATGGTACAAATCAAGACTCAATGCTTTCACATATTGATCAGAAAACACCTTTATTTGTATGTGTTTTATATGGAGATTCTGTATATGCATTAGTTTCAATAAAGGTCTTTTCTGAAAATAAATGTTGGCAATCGACTGATCAACCTAATCCATTTCCAAATGAATAACCTGATGCCCAGGTAGTGGAAATTATATATAATACATAATAGATATTACATATAATTTATTATATATACATATGACATACATTATATAATGTATAAATATAATACACATTATATAATATATTACATTTCTGTAAATATATATACATATATATAAATATATTTTCAGTTTTTATATAAGGAAAATGTAGAATAGTCTTAGCAGGAAAGAAAATCTGACATAAGTGATGCTTACTTTTAACCCCTAATCACATTGTGGTAGATGTTCTCTTCCCTTAATTTGCATTTCCATAACTTTACTAGTTTGAGGGAGTTATAAGCCACCATGGGAATGGCATCTATATCAGAAATATTTCATGAGATGTCAAAGATGTTATTAACATGGTAAATATTTATGATCTTATCCCAACTATCTTGCTTTACTAGCTCTATTACTTTTTATAATCCTCCAGAGGAGGAAAATGTCTGTCTTAGGCAATGAATTTCCAACCCCCAATCCTGTCTAATCTTTAGATTTGTTTCCATAAGTCTGTTATTAAAAATGAAAGACAGCTTCTTCTCCAGATGATGACAGAGCACTGACTGATATTGTCCTTCACATAAACCCATTCTCACCTCCACAAACAAAGATGAGCTTGTACTCAACACTGACAGAGTAATATCATATTAAGTTAAACAACATCATTACCATGGAGCTCATAAATATTTCATGTGAATACAAGGATCCTTTTTTAAAAGGCAGGCATCAGATGATCCCCCAGCTTCTTCAAGGTGCCTGTACTGATTGCTCTCACCTTCCAGTTGTCCTTTTTTCAATTTCCACAAATTAAAAAAAAAAAATCTTATAAAAGATTTCACACTCTTGATTTTAATTATAAATAGCATAATGTCAGAAAGAATGAAAGTGTTTCTAGATCATGAGTTTTTTCTCCATTTTAGATATAAAGAAGTGAGAAACAGCATTTAGTAGGTGCTATTTAGTGAAACAATATACACTCTTTGAGCTTAGCTAGGAATTCATCTTAGCCCACAATAGTTTCATTGTCATCATTGAGCTTTTCCTCAAATATAAGCATTAGCTTCATTTATATTCAACATCAGCTAGCACATTTATCCCCTTTTCAACAGTCTTATCATGAATATTACCTTTCTACAGCAAGATTAGCCTAAAGAACAAGGATGGATTAGCTATAAATAGACTATAAATACCTGAACTTTTCAGATTCATTCCAGAGTATGACACACATATGAAAAAATGACATCAGAAAATAGGAACCACGTGGTTGAAATAACTAACAGAAATTATCTTAGAGAAGACACACTTTAAGAATATGAAAGACTAAGCTATAAACTTGTGAAGATGGCTTAAACTCATTCAATTTGGCCTTGGGTTCGATAGACGTTAGAATGTTAGTGGAAATTTTTTCAGGAAAACAGTTTTTTTAATACAAAATAAAGATATCTTTGAGGTCAGACTTTTCTGAAAATGTAAAATTCAGATTCAGAACATTAACAGTTATAATGAGACTTCAAGTACTGAGTTAATAGTTGTTCAATCTTGAACATCTGGAATTCTGTAGCAAGAAAAAAGGCACAGGGCACTAACAGGATAATTAATAGAGAGGTTCAAAAAGGAAATAGTAAAAGATTAGAGTGAAATTTAAATAAAGTGTGTGTTAGAGCATCTTCATTGAATAATAAAGGAGTTCAGTTTTATTATGTAAACAATAGCAGCTGAGAAGATGTAGGAGTGCTCACTGAAGACTTAGAACTTACTCAAATGAACAGTACCTTAGAACAACAAACTTGCATACAAAACAGATTAAAATAAATGCCAACTCTTCCATATTAAAGAATACTTTTCACATTTGTATTAGGAAGATGCTGTTACCTTTACATTATATAGATTTGGTTTAGAATAACATTCAGAGAAATTTAAAAGAATGGTGATAAAATGAAAAATATTATAGGCATAAGAAAAAATTTTGAAATGACAACGATTAACAAAAAAACTAAAATGTAAAAAATTATCAACAAATATTCTAAAAGAAACAGCAGCAGGAACTCAATAGAATCTCATTTGCTCATATAATTCTCCTTAGGGGTCTCAGGAAATAGCTAGTATATATAGAGTAGTAGCTATACACATAGAGTATGACGGAAAGTAATGAAACAGTTTAATGAAACTAGGTGTTTTTTTTTTAATCACTTAATGTATTAAAATTCATTGCTGAGAAAAGTAGAAGAATCGAGGTAAAATTTGCTGTGTTTTTCAAAGCTGGCTTTGGCTGGACAGTGTGTCTTCCTTTCTTCCTAGAGGTAACAGGGTTGTTTTCCTTTCTACCATAACCAGTTGCATTGCTGATGAGAATATATCTAGTCCATTCTAAAAGAACTCACTGTTGTCAAAACAAAGGAATACATTTTCTTACACAAATATACATAAAAAACAAAGTGTAAGAGAGAAAAATAATGTGTAGAACACATCATTTCAATATTGAGGATTGTGGAACCCTCATTAAGGAGGAGATATCTGAGCTAAACCTTGATGAACCCTTGACATCCTTGGGGAGATAAAGGGCAGGATCTATTCTAGGTAAAGAAAAGAGAATGCATTAAGTCACACAAACAAGAAAACCCACTAGATGAGGAACATTAAGTAAATTAGGTTGCTAGAATTGAGGCATATTGCTTTTAAAGTTATCATAGTGATATTTTCAAATATTTCTATTTACAGTGTTTTTGGTGGTATCAAGTGTAAACCTCTACACTGAAAAGTATCTTTATTATCTCTGAAGAAATATGATAAATTTTATCATCACTAAATTTTATTATCAACTAGTATTGTTTAATTCAAGCTATATTTAAATTAAAAATTCTAAAGTTGGTTTTATTATTTTTTAAAATCCTAGAGTTTAAAACATTGCTTGCACACATTTAATTATGCCACTATACAAAAGATTTCTTAAAGAGTCCTCAATATAATATCTATAAAACATTTCTAAATGAATCTAATAATGGTTAAAAAATATGTACAGCAATTATTTAATTTTGACTTCATTTTCTCTATAAATATTTATGAATAAAGAAATATTAATATTTACAAATAAAATATTGAGCATGAAAAATGTGAGTTGATAATTAAATAATTTTTATTGCTTTTTTACAAAGAATTATATATCTGACTCCCAAAGAAGCAATCTATTGACCAACATTCTCATAAAACAAATCAAAATGGAAATCTATACAGATTATTAAAAAAAAAAAAACCTACTTAAGAACCCATTACAACCAGAAGGGAGAAAGGAGGGGAGAGGGGAAAAATAAACAAAATAAAATGTTTAAAAAATAAAAAAAATAAATAAAGTAAAAAAAATTACAAAGGTAACAGAAAATACCCAATCAAAGCAGCAACAAGAAGAATCTCAAATAAAGAGGAGAGTTTAAGGGGCCTCTGAGACCGCATGAAGCATACTAACATTTGCATCACAGGTGTACCAGAAGGAGAAAAAGAGAGCAAGGAATTGAAAACCAATTCAAAGAAATACTGACTGAAAACTTCCCTAATCTGGTGAAGGAAATAGGCATACAAGCTAGGAAGGGTAGAGTACCAAACAAAGTGAACCCAAAGAAGTCCACACCAAGACACATCTTAATTACAATGCCAGAGGTTAAAGACAAAGAGAGAAGTCTAAAAGCAACAAGAGAAAAGCAATTAGTTATGTACAAGGGAGCTCTCACAAGACTATCAATTGATTTCTCAACAGAAACTCATCAGGCCAGAAGAGACTGGTAGGAAATATTCAAAGTGATGAAAAGCAAGGACCTATGACCAAGATTCCTCTACCCAGAAAAGCTTTCATTTAGAATCAAAGGACACATAAGAAATGTTATAGGAACTTCTTTAAGGAGAAGAAAAAAAAGATAAAAAATATAAACAATAAAATAACAATAACCACATATCTAGCAACAATTACTTTAAATGTAATTGAGTTAAATGTTCCAGTGAAAAGATAGGGTGGCTGAATGAATAAGCAAACAACACCTTTATATATGTTGCCTGAAAGAGACTCACTTCAGATCGAAAGACACACACAGACTGAAAGTAAAGGAATGGAAAAAGATATTTCATGAAAATGAAAATGAAAAAAAATTTCGGGGTATCACTACTTGTACCAGACGAAATAGAATTTAAGACAAAGGTTATAACAAAAGACAAAGAACTTCATAATTCCTCTTCTAGGTATTTATCCAAAGAAATACAAAAAAACTAATTCGAAAAGATATACGCATTATTATGTTAATCAAAGCATTATTTACAATAGCCAAGATACGGAACTATCTTGTCCATTAATAGATGAATAAAGAAAGAAGAGGTAGTATATACATACAATGGAATATTACTTGGCCATTAAAAGGAATGAAATCTTGCCATCTGCAACATGGATAGAGGGTACTCTGCTGAGTGGAGTAAGTCAGTCAGAGAAAGACAAATGCCATGATGTTTTTCACTTATATGTAAACAAATAAGAGAGAAACAAACATAGATATAGACAACATTTTGATGGTTGCCAGATGGGAATGGGGTTGGGAGGTAGGTGAAAAATAGGAAAGGATTAAGAAACACATAGTTACAAACAGTTATGGTGATGTAAAGCATAGCATAAGAAATATAGTCAGAAATATTGTAATAGCTATACTAGATTTATCAGGGTGATCACTTTGTAAGTTATATAAATTTCTAATCACTATGTTGTATGCTTGAAAGTAATATATTATATGCCAACTGTAATTTAAAAATTAAAATACTAAAAAAGTACCAATTACAGTGAATTAAACCAAATTATATCTTTTATTAAAAAGAATATATTCCCTTGACTGAGACTCTTGAATTACTTTGAAAAATTATTAAACTTCAAAAAACCTTTGTAAAGCTGACAGTGAGCTTTGGATATAATTAATGAAGATAATAATTACACATTACATTGAGCTTACATGCTGCCAATCTTTTATAATTACATTGTATTGGATAATGAGCAAATATAAATAGCAAAAATAAATCACTAGAGATATAAATAGCAAAAATAAGTCACCAGAGTAAAGAATTAACTGGCTTTTTCTAAGAATAAAAGCAACTCAGTGAAAGAAGTTTGAGTATTTTTTATTTAGATAACTATACTACATAGCCTAATGCAGCAAATGTAGATGCTTGATAGAGAAATTAGATTGCAGAATATTTTAAAATTAGGCAATATCAATCAAGTAAATATAAATAACTTGCTAATCAAACTGGAGTCAACCTAACTGTAAGCAATGGAGATACAAAGAAGAAAGATTCAATGGTGAGAGCTGTAAGGGATATAGATTTCCTACTACATCTATAGTACCAGCATATATGGGATTATTTAACAAACTTTTATTGAGTATCTTCTTTGAGTTAGGAACTATGCTGGGCACTGGAAATTAAATTAAAGAAAAAAAAGTTGAAGATAACCCCTATTCTCCAAGAGCTCAAACTTTATGGGTACAGGATTTATTACCTTAAGTATTTTGGGGGCTAGCCTGGAATATGTAACACTGTATGAAATTTAATAACAGCCAGGACTCTTACCTTCACATGATTCTTTGTGAAGTGCCAGCTGTAAAGTGGGTCCTTATATTGGCTACACTCATAATAACTAAACAAACAAACAAACAAACAAACATTCTGTAATAGTTCTACCCACAAAAGGGTTTCTATGAATATGTTTTCATTTAGAGTTATAAAACCAATGAATTCTTTTTTGGGAATCTAAGCCCCCCACCCACCCACACACACAACTCCTTTCTCTTAGTGTATTGAAATTGTATGTTATTCCAGGCTCACCTACTAGAACAAAATCTCCAAGAAAAGTTTTTAATCTTCAATTTCTAACATAGTACATGCCATATCATTGACTAATAATTGCTTTATGAATACAAGAGTAAATGCATGAGCGAATTAATTACTTCATCTAGCATAGCGAATGGTAAGATCTAATTTGCCTCTTCAAATATTTTCATTATATTCTTATATTCTGAAGTAATTACAAGATTAGTGATACTTGGACCCAGATATTTCCTTTTCTTCTAACAATTTTACCATTCAAATGATATTCTGATATGCTATATTTTTTTAAAAAGTGGGAAAATTTTATCAAAATTTTCATTATGGATTACCAAGAATCCAAAAAATACCAACAAAATCCCTAGATAACTCATTCCTCTCTCTCTCTCGAATCTGCTCTTTCTCTGTTGCTATCTCTGTCTCTGTATCTCTGACTCTCTCCATCATAGCTTAGGACTACTTTTCATTAGGAAAGTTTAAAGAAAAAGCAATGGTTCATTATATTATCCCCAAAGTCAGCATTGTGCACTTTTAACTTTTTTGCTGAGAGCATTCTTATTTATCATATAAAGCGACTAACTTAGTCGCTTTATATGATAAATATGAAGTAATACTTTTTCACAAATGCAATGACATGTGATATCATTCAACTAAAATGGCCTCCCCAAATACCCTACATTTTACTCAGAATAGGGGCTTCTGGCTTTAGTTAACTACAGAAAAAAAAATTGTCAAAATTTACAATAACGTTTTAAAAGATTAAAAAAATATTCTGAGTATTATGACATGTATAAGAAACGGACACGTAAATAATTTAAAATGCTCTACATTGTTCTGCTGACTTTTTGCAGAAATGGAGGTATTAAACTTTGCCATTTCTTTGAAATTGTGACTTTTTTTTAATCTAAGAAGCACAAGATTTCTCAGTTAACATTATTCTTCTCCATGCCACTTTTTCACATGTAATATGCATACTTGCAACAATGACTTTCCAAATTATGTGCTTAATACTGAAAGTAGTTCCCTTTGTTGCACAGTATCTCATCCCAAATGGCACCTGGAACACGAGGTAAGTTAAGGTTTTGGAGAAGCCAGTGAAATTTGGCAATACTAATTCTTTTACTAGGGTACCTCATAAAGATCCTTATTTTTATGTCCTTTAGTCTTTAAACACATAAAAACTGAACAATAACAACAAAAATCTGCTAATTAGTACATCTATTTGCTCTTTTGCACATGAAATTCATCCAATATGATGACACAAATGTTTCTTTACACTGAAGAAACAAGAGACTGTGGGGTGAGGGTTTTGGGTGCTGCCTGCACAATTCAGTCACAGCAAGTTAGATGACTAAATACTAAATACTGAAGCTGTGTAGCTTTCCCTTTTGGTACAGTTTTCATTTTGAACCACTTTTTCAACTTTAAAAATAGCCCTCATTCTTCATGCAAATAAATTTGTAACAACTGCTTTGTGTATTCATTATAAAAATGGCATTACCCTCCCATACACTGCACTGTGGGATAGTGGTAAGATGTCTTTTGTCTAGGGTGGTCAGTAATCACCTCAAGCTGGTTCAGAGGCTCATCTAATAATAAACCACTTTTTTTGAAAAATAACATTAAACAATACCAAAACAGAAAGCTTAAGTTGGACCAAGATATCATTGAATATCTAAAAGATTATAGTTTTTTGTCCAGCTGCCATTAGTCTCTACATTCTCCAGCCTCTAGCCAAAAAGGATTATGCTATAAATCCATTGGGGGTCCACATTGCAGGAGTGTTGGAAGGCATGTGCTCTTAACTTAGTAGTTCAAAGAACTACGATGCAGGTAACCAAAGGGTAGAGATTGTGATGTCTTTGGGCAACCAGAGATCTCTCTGGGTACCCAAATATACAGGGATCCTAGCTCCTGAATCTAAAGCTACCTGAATTAGGCAGAAGAATGGGGAAGGAGAGGAAACCAGAGCCAATGCAAAGAACAAGGTGTAGTAATTTAAAAAAGGCACAGAAACTAAAGATAAGCTAATTGTAGATGAACATATTTACAGTGATAGAAAAAAAGTTTAAGCAGGGGAATTAGCTTATCATAGTGTCATGGGTTCAACTGCATCCTTCAAACATACATGTTGATGTTCTAATCCCCAATACCTGTGACTGTGACCTTATTTGGAAATAGAATGTTTACAGATTTAATCAAGTTAAGATAAGGTTATTAGGGTGGGCCTTAATTCAATGTGACTGGTGTCCTCATAAAAAATGAAAAACACTGCGTGAAGACAGACATACCAGAACACCATGTGATGACAGAGGAAGAGATTAGAGTGGCGCAGTTACCAGTTGAGAAACACCAAAAATTGATGGCTTCTACTAGAAGCTAGGAAAAAGTAAGGAAGGAGTCTTCTCTGCAGGTTTCAGAAAGAGCCTGGCCCTGTGGATACCTTGATTTTGGGCTCTTAGTATCTCAGACTATGAAAACAAATAAATGTCTACTGATTTAGGCCACTCAGTTTGTGCTACTTTGCACAGTGGTCCTAAGAACCTAACACGAGTAGCAACAACAACAAAGAAACAAGTGGAAAAGACAATGGTACTTCTCCCAGACTGCCTATGTGAACTAAGTCAGAGTTCTGAACTACCCTGAGCTCTTGTCAGAAGAGTGTTATTGGGACCTAAATGGAATATTTACTTGCACATTTTAGTTAACCTAGGCTGTACTGCAATCAATTGAAAATATAAAGAAGGCAAAGTTGTTTTAAGTTTCCATGTGCATTAATTAAATTGTGTTCCATCATTTATGAACATATGTTTTTGAAGGCCTATAACCATGCTGGACTCTGGAGTTTTAAAGATTAAGCTCAGAGGAACCCCATATGCATGATTGTATTATATCTTATTAACTATCTAGAAAGATACACACTAGATAGATGATGGAAGAAGATACATACTGGGAAACGGTGTATATTTTGGAATCATACAGATTTTGGCTTCAATCTTTACTTTGCAAATTATTAGTTCTAGATTATGGCCCACGTTGTGAATTTCTTTTTTTAACCCTCCAGGTCCTTACTTATAAAGTGTGATAATAATATAAATCTTATAGAATTTGGGATGGAATTAAATGATGATCTATATCTATATATCTATATCTATATCATCTATATCTATATCTATATCATCTATATCTATCTATATCTTTTTATCATCTATATCATCTATCTATATCTATATATATCTTCTAGGATGCCATAAAGCAAATGTTCAATAAGCATAAACTCTTATTATAGATAGTCATAACATAAAATATAATACAAAAAGGTAGGGAAAGGAGTAATTATATCTGCTAGAGGGTATCTGGGAAGGCTTCAAGGAAAAAGTAGGTTCCAAATCTCTTAGTAAAAGAGCTTCATAGGAATTCCTCAGAAAAACAAAAAGTCCAAGTAGTCCAGGAAGAAGAAAGAAACTTGAAGCACAAAGATATGGAGACAGTTTCATATCCCGATGCCCATTCCCACCTGTTTGGCTGACACAAGGTATATAATAAGCATTCACCTAATATTCCATGTGCTCTCCCAACTCGCCTTACAATTAAATTAGGTAGATGATATTGCGTGCTGTTCAGTGAAATAGGCAGAGGCAATGTAAGCTACTCTCAGTTCTTCCCTTTGAAAACATCCTGTGTGCAATACCAGCTCTCTTTTAACTTGTCAGGTTGATCTAGTAGCCTACATGCTGAGGTGGCTCAATCACAGATTTGGTGAAGCCTGTATCCTTGTGTCTCAGGATGGAGGAGACCTTTCACTGGAATGTACTAGGCCCTGTACAAGCAATAAAGACATATTGTGTGTGTGTGTGTGTGTGTGTGTGTGTGTGTGTGTGTGTGTGTGTATGCGAGCAACTAAGACCTCAGAGTATGTTGTAGCAGCTTCCATTACTTATCCTGACTAATGAAAACAGCCTCTCTTTAACCCCTCAATACTGAACATATAATATTTCTTTCAACAGCTGCAGAATTGAACAAAAATGTATCTAAATTAAGAGTGATTATGACCCATCTAGTAAACTATGAGATAAGATGGATCTAAATGGGTACCCATGTAAATATCTGTACTCTACCTTTTCACTAGTGGAAAATAATTTAGTCCTACAATGTTTAACATCTCAGGTTTTTTTTGTCCAGTAATTCATTAACTCCTAAGTATTAATTGCAAGATTTTCAATAACACAGATGGTTTGTGAATAGAAAAGAGGCATGAAGTATGATATACTCAAAATAATGATATTGTTATGGCTTTTGAGAGCACTGAAGCTATTAAAATATATTTTTAAAAGTGAGAACAGAATGAGAATGTGATTTTAAAGACATAATCTGTAATAGTCCAAATACTTTGCACTATGCACAAATACTTTAAATATAATTTAGAAGATGTAGTACAGCTAAAGTATAGTAAAATTAGATTTATGAAATATTCCCAATGTACAAACAAAAAAATAAAAGTGTATAATCACCTCATTCATTAAAATTCTTATAAATCTATGCTAACCAAGGGAATATGATACACTATGAATAACTTATTATATAAAACCAAATAAAATTAAAAGTTTATGCTAATAACCTTTCGCAAAGAGGTTAAGTGACTGTATCCAATAGGATCCAGCCAAGAAAACAGAAACTATTATTCAGATAGAGGTAATTTAATGCTGGCTGGTACTTGTAATCCATGGTGATGATGAATCTGAGAAAAAAGCAACATAACTTTTCATAAACTGTCGAGGTGAGTGGGATCTAATTTTGCTGACTACTGACACTATGTAGGTGTATATCTTTTATAAAAATTTCCCCAATTTGGTGAATTATATATTATTTTAACATCTTTAAGATAAAATACTATGAATCAAATAACTAAGTGATATGCCCAAGTCACCAGCTAACAAGTGACAAAGATGGAATTTGAACTGTCTGTCTCTATTTAAAGAACCCCACCTACCATACTCTGTGGTAATAGGTAAGCAAGGAGCAGATCAAATTAGGACACTCTCCCTATCTCTGCATTTCCACAATAATATGGACAATTACTTTCATAAAATATTTAATAGCACTATCCCAGGTTGTAATTGTATCTTTATGAACACGAAGTGTGTAACTGAAATGAGGCTTAGCTATGCATGATGGAGCATGTTCTACAAACTGAGACAGCTACTTGCTTAAATAATAAATAACAAGGGAAACCCCATGTCTTCTTTTCACAGACAATTCTGTACTCAGTTTCAGAAATAATAAAACATTGTGTTTCTTAACTGACTTTTTCAAGTTTTGTATTCTGCTTGTCTCTTCTCTCAACTCAAATTTGCAAATATTTTCTATAAGAATATCTGGAGATGGATTCCATTAACTGGTTAAATTTTTTTGTTAAGGGATTTTTAAGAAAAATTATTTGCTCAGCATTCTGACAACAAGAGATCTTTGACAAAGAGATCAATGTACTGGAAACCAGGGCTTATTTATAAGACACTGAATTATACAGGTTTCAAAAACCTGCTTAATCAAGAGAAATTCTAAGGGCTTCCCTCAGTAACTATCAACTTCCAAGGAGTAATGATGGATTTCAGTGAAATCTGAGAGAATTGGACCATTAGTCAAAATCTCCTCTTTCCAGAAAAATTCTCCTATGGCAGAATGTGTAGCTCCTTCATTCGAACTACCTGGTGAGATTTTTCTTTTCTCTGCTCAAGAAAAAAGCCAGCTTTATAGTATAACACATCTCTGAATCCATACTCCATTTTCTTTCTTCAGTTATACTTCTATTACTTGACTGGAACTCCCAGACATCAGGTTCCATCTGTATATAAGTTACTGAAGTGTAATAAAGTCATTGATTTGGAACCAACCAACTCCATCATTAAGGAAATGAAACATGAGTTAACCATAGGTAAGTTTAGTTGTATAAAATAACTGGCTATTTACGGGTATGCTTCTCTACATCTACTCATGGGTGTTTTTTCAATTACACCACAATCCCACTTTAGGCCATTTGGTCAAACAACTTCTAATTAAATGGGATTAGAAAAATTAAATGTTATTGTTGTTGCCAGCTAAATCCCTCTATTTTGGCTATCATACTTTAAGTTTCTCTTGAATCTTACTGTAATATCTCTCCTGTTTGGATTTTCTTCTCTCATTTTTATCATCCTTTTTTTTTACTCCTCCTTAATCTCTTTGATTCTTTGATAACTAGTTTTATAAATTGTTTTCAAAGAGTTTTTGTGAATACAATGAAAACATATCCTGTATTAATTTATAGTAAATATTTCTATTTCTCCACTAAAAATGCTCTTTAGTATAGGTAGACATATTTTAAATTGTTTCGTTTTGCATGTGTGTGTGTGTGTGTGTGTGTAGGGGGTGTGGCTACTGGCAAAAATGTTATTCCTTTTAATATACTAATTATTACATGTCTCATAAAATAAGTTTAAAATTTAAGTACAAATATATTTGTAAAGCTGTAAAATTACATACTAGAGTTGCGACTCATGTCTTTTCAAAATAAGTAACTTTTATTTTAACAAGCAAATCTGAGACCTGTGATTCAAAAATGGTGCGGCTATGTTTTATTCATTTTTTCAAATGGCTGTTTTGATAAATTATAGATATCAGTTTTCTCAAATACACTAAGAAATTTTCTTATAAGAATCTTTCAGCTAAGACATACACACACGTTCCCTAAACTACCAGTGGACTTGCTCAGAAATCCAGTAGAATGATGCCTTTACCTCATGCCTTGCAGACAGCTTCACATGGGGAAAATCAATGGCCAAAATTACGGTTTTGGATCCCAAAGACATAGAAAATTACATATTGGATCATTTGTAAGTCTGACTTTTTAATAAAATGTGTTTTCAATGCTCAAATCAGTTCTCATCATTCTCTAAGTAATCCCTGCCTAAGTGGTACTCCTGGGGCACACACATAAATAAGGGTTTAACTTGATTTTTTAAGGGCCCCATCCAATGAAAGTGAGAAAAATGCTCCTTCTTGACTTTTTCATCACTCCTTATTTTCATGAACTATTAATGCAATATTGTAGAAATTGGTTTAATTAACAGGCAAAGGCAGCAACAACTATTAGTTCTGCTGCTTGCTTACAATGACTGAAAAGTTCCATAGCAATTAGATTTTTTCCCTAAGTATGAGAAATGCTCATGAATGTACAGCCAGCAGATTTAGAAAAACTGCCCACCAGGACTTGCACTGAAATGAAAGGTTTACGAACCTAGGCTGAAATAAATGAAGTAGTTATCACAGACAGTTTAGCTACTATAGGCTCTGGGAGAATTTGATTATGGTTGAGACAGTAAGTGAAAGTCTAAATTAGGTAAAAGAGTCTGAGTATAAAGTCTGAAGGATGAATAACACAATAAATGGTCACAAGCCAAAAAGCTGAAAAACTGATTGGGTTGGAATAGAAGTTGGATCATTGGGGAGGTAGATAAAGGTAAAGGGGATCGAATATATAGTGACAGAAGGAGATTTGACTTTGGGTGGTGAACACACAATACAATATACATATGATGTATTATTAAACTGTACACTTGAAACCTATACAATTTTATTAACCAATGTCATCCCAGTAAATTTAATTAAAAAAGAAGTTGGATCATGACATGAAGTTGTAGGGCATATACACATGGTTTTGTGCTATGACTGAGTTTGTGTGCCTATAGAGTTCAGAAACAAGGCAGATGATCACTTACCACTGCTGAAGAGCTCAAGGACTCTTCCCATTGACAAGTTCATGTGGGTTCTAGCACAACTTTTCTGAGTGTCCTCTCTCCAAGCTGCTGCCAAATGTTTAGTCATTAATATGAAATTGATGATGCAAGAAATGCTTCCTGAAAACCAAAGAGATAAGAATAATATCTCATTAAGAGAATTTTCGACTCTTACTATCACTAATTAGTTCTGAACACCCCATTTATCCAAGTGAAACTCCTACATCATTATCCTACAGCAGGATGTATTCCATAACCTCTCTTGAGACTCCTGATTTGACAAAATGAAAATGCTACTATCTACTACAAAGAAAAAGCTCATTGTAGAAACTGATATATGAAAGGTTATAAAAACATAAATGATTTTTTCCTCTTTCCATTGTTAATCCATATGGAACTGAAAATTAGAGAGATAGTGAAAATAACTTGTAATGTAGAAAATAAAGGTAGAAAATACTAGAAATTCCAAATGAGAAGAATGCATGCTTAAAAAGAAACAATAAAGGAATATGACATTATGTCAGAGGAAACAGACACTAAAAGCAAATATGTAAAAAAAAATAGTAAATAAGTAAATTAGAAAAAAGAAGCTGACATAGCAAGGTAAAGGAAATGGAAAATTAAAGATTATTTCTTGTACATGGAGCCTTTGCAGGAATGGTTTGATTGTCTATGTATCTTACCTAGTTAGATGAAATTTATCTAAAAAATACATTTTTTTAACACAGAATTAGGTATCTGAAAAAAATCTATGGAATCACAGAGGGCAAGGAGAAAGAAAATAGGACAAAATGTAGACAAAAAATATGTTAGAGACTAACTCCATGATAATAGTAAATTCTAAAATGCATAAGCTTTGCAGCTGCAGGGAACTCCAAGGTGACTCAGAAGAAGCACTGTAGGTTTGTGTAAATTATGAAATATTTGCAACACTTCTCAAATAGCTACCAGTATCCAGAGGGAAGATATACCATAGATTTTTCAGATGTTCAGTTCCATGGCCTTGTGCCAAGGACACTACTCCACTTTATTCCATTCTTAATTGAAAATCAACAATCCAGCACTATATCAAAACCTTTTCAGCACTTACTGTTTCCACTTTCCTCCAATAGTGCATGAATAATGAACTTGAAATAAGTACTGCTTACCTTACTGAAGCTCAGAAAACCACCAAGGTAGAAAGGGCAAATGGTTAGGCTTCCTGAAACAAAACCATGAATTACTGAGATGGGTACTACTTACATGTGATAAGGAAGAAATCCTAAGCACTATGAGGCAGTAGTAATGAATACGGGAACTGAAGGAGGGATATGAAGTAAAATAATCAGTCCTTTTGTTCTCACATTTTCAAAGTTTATAACCTCATAATTTCAAGATTCATGCTCTAAATATTATGTCTTCCATGGATGCTACATAAAATTTAGCCATTCTAAGTGGCACTTGACTTGCTTTTTAAGTAGTCTTTATTTCTTCAAACCCTAAAAATAATGCAAAAACTACTGCTTAACTTTACATAACCTTATTTTTGTTAAAACTGTGGTAAATATATAGAACACAAAATTTATCATCTTAACCATTTTTAAGTGTACAATTCAGTGACATTAACTGCATGTATATTGTTGTGCAACCATCTCCACCATCCATCTCCAGAACTCTTTTCGTCTTCCTCAACTGATACTCTGTACCCATCAAATCCATTTCCCCACCCCCAGGCCTCTGATAATCATTATTTTACTTTCTGGCTTTATGAATTTGACTAATCTAGTTACCTCATATTAGTAGAATCATACAGTATTTGACCTTTTCTGATTGGATTAGTTCACTTAACATAATGTCCTCAAAGTTCATTCATATTGCAGTATGTGTCAGATTCTCCTTCCATTTTAGGATTAAATAATCTTCCATTATATGCATATATTACTTTTTTTTTATCCATCTATTCATTGATGGTCACTTCAATGGTTTCTACATCTCGGTTATTGTAAATAATGCTGCAATGAACATGGATGTACAAATATCTCTTTGAGGCCCTGATTTTGTTTAACATTTACTCTCTCAGTCTCCTTTTAGGCCTGGGCAATAGTGTACCCTCTATCATCCTTGATTTTCTAAATATGGGAAAGCAGCACAGAGTATCAGAATCTCGGTAGATGAAATTTCAAAACAGAAAACAAATAGATAGGCTTATTGTTAAAATATAAGAGAACAGAGTTCCATGTACATTCTTAAATGCATTTCTCAGAATTACACATACTAACTGCTAGGTCTTCTCCTGGGAACTACCGATGAGATAAAATATAAGATCCATTACAGGTGTGCAAAAAGTGTTATGGGAATATTTGATGGAAATTATTTTCACTACCAATATTGGAATGTTTCTAAAGAAGGCTTAATAAAAGTCTTCCAGGCATTCAAGCAGAATACAAGAAAAAGTATCCCTGGCAATAATATGAACAAGGGAGGATTAAGTCCTTTGGATAACTAAGAATAAAGAATAGACTATTATGCCTAGAAAACATGCTACCAAGCAAAATACTGTGTGAGAGGATACTAGTCGGACATGGTATTAAGTGGTCTTGAACGCCATGTAGACTTGTTCTAGCTCAGTTGCTAAAAAGTTAGACCCAATATTTACTACCTCAGTACAACAGGAATCTATTCTTACTCATATACAGTTCTAACAGGTGTGATTCAGATAAGCGACAGCATTTTTCATGTGGTTTTTCAGGGATGTATGAGTCCACAAAAACTCAGAGCCTTCTCACTCTCACTCAATTCTATCAATCAGAACTAAGGCCTATGGCCCCATCTAATTTAAGTAGTCTAGTTATGCACCAAAGTGCAAGGGAGAACAGACTATGTTGAAGTACAAATATGTAACTCAGTAAGTAAAATGGAACTCTCAAAGTTTGTTTGTTGACAGGGTGACAGAGCAAAGCAAAGTCAGAGGGGACATCTATGTTACTGCACAATGAACCAAAGGTTGTTGATCTTGGTGTGGAAAATGATGAACCAAATGTCATGGGGTCTCCCTCTTGTCCTTGAACAAATAGCACATGGTGACTACCATATAACCAGCATCAAATAATTAGATATTTTACTAAAACATCCATTTTCTTTATTCCTGAGAAGCTAATTTTGAGCACTTTTTTCAACACAGACACAACTGATCTGGCTTCATTTTAGATTCTAAGTTTCATGTTGAAATGAAAAACAAAGGAATTAGATCTCTTCTGTGGCATGCCCAAGGATAAAAAACAAAACAAAACAAAAACAAACAAACAAACAAAAACAGAAAGAATTTGATCCTACTGAGTAGTTGACTGGATTTTCTTTTTTTAAAAAAAAACCCTGTATGGCATTTTGACAATTGCTTTTTCTGTCACTTCTGAAAAAATAGGTTAAACTTACTGTTTTTTGAAGTATCATTTACCCATCTGTAAGCATTAGGATGCACTTCCATTCAGGCTATTAGAAAGCCCTTGATATCCTTCAAAAATATTCAAAAATTGAATGTATTAGTCTAGAAAAAGTGTAAATTGTAACAGATCAAAGAACGATAAAATCTCAGTGTAGGATAAACTTTAGTTCTCCTCTCAATGAAGATGCATACCTTTGGCACCATTGTTGACAAACAGATATGACAGAAAGCTTAATGTGAGACAATCAAGTGATCCTTGAAGAACTCTAAATGTCATAGTGGTCATACTATTCAGACTATAAGGTATAATTCTAAAATAGCAGTAGTAGTGAAAGAGGAAGAGGTAGATTTTAAAAACTACATTCTCTTTTCCATTCATTGTTATCATCAAACTTGAGTGATTCAAATAGTCACACATCTGTTTAACTGCTTCCTTTGTTTTAAATAACTGAAAATATATCTGTTATATATGCACATATATGTATATATAGATCTTCAGACCTTGGTGCACTATATTAGTGGAGAGCGTGTATAGGAAGCGTAAAGAATCACATTGTTCCTATGACTGGCATTTAAAATTGTAGAACTGATTATTTCTGAAGTAAGCAATATACAAAGTGCACCATGATTTTTGGTAAATTCCAAATTTTGAGTTAATGGTGACTCCATCCTTTCAGTTGGTCAAGCCCAAAATTGTTGAAATCGTATCTGAAACCTCTCTTCCTTTCACACCTCAAATGCAATACACAAGTGTACAAAGTGTTAAATAAATGACATGAATCTCAATTACATAAACGTATTAGCTTTGGAATACTAGAGAAAATTAATTAGAGCTCCAAATTTTAATCCCTTTCTTATATCATAGAAGTAGTAAAAATAATAATAACAACAGTAAGTATAAGTTCATAATATAAATGAAATTATAAAATAAGCTAATAGATAAAATCCTATCTAGTTAGCAATGAGTGGTTATTTAAAAAAATCAGTTCTAAATTTTGTCATTTATTTAAAATTTTTCTCTTGGAAACTTCCCATCTCCAAAATGATCAATTCAAATTTTAATAAATTCATCTACAGTAAAAACCCATCCTTTCCCAATCTTTAGGGATGCAATACATCTCTAGGCCAAATCACACCACTAATACATTTAAGCATAAGAGCATATATCAAACAAGGTTTTTATATTAGATATCCTTCCACGGTTTCTTTTTCACCACTCTTCTAAGTTATGTTCAAGTAGACTAAGAGTAAAGCACTCCATTAGCCCATTAACCCAAATCTGTTTATTTGTGGTCCAAGATTTCAGATGCTTTATGAATTATATCAGACAGGATTATCTCAGTTTCTAAGAATAAGCAGACATGAGGCACAGCCGACAAGCTAAGAAATATCAGGAGACTCCTTATTCTGTCCTAGGTTCTTTGCCCTTTCATTTAAGTGAATGAATTGGGTACTTTACTAATTTATTTACTTAAGCTAGCTACTAATTTAACTTTTAAGAAACAAAATAACTGTGGAGATTAATTATGATTGTTGAATGTTTCAATGTTAAAGTGGCTCAGAAAATTTGCAACTATCAGGTATACTAGTCTGGGTAGCCAAAGATATTCATTCTATAGTAATATAAGAACCCCTAAAACTTAATAGCTAAACAAAATGCAGGCATATTGTTGGATCACTGTTACTCAGAAACCCAGGCCAATGGAGGAGGCAAGGATTGTGATTCTACTTCTTACCCTTACCAGAAGGGTAAGACTAGAAATATCACTGAACAGTATAAATGACAACCAGATATATGAAAAAAATAAATATATCTACATATCTATATATAGATATATACATATATACATATACATATATATATAGATACATGAAATATATATACATCTATATATACATATATAGATATATAGATATAGATATAGATATATATTGCACTGTTTTTTTAAGCAATTATTTCATAATATAGAAAGTTGTTATTTACATCAACCCATTCGTAAATGAAGATAATTCAAGCCAAAAGAGAAATTTTAGCCTCTGGTGTCTGAATATTTATAATAAAAGAGAGGTTTAGTCTCTACTAGAAATCTCTTTTATATAGGTAAAAAGAAAGTGAGTTTGTCTTTCATATACCCTAAAGTACCGAAGAAGGTTCATTTTTTAGCTATATGATGTATATGGTTCAGTAAATATTTATACATTTAATCATAGAAGAAAAAAACATGAAAATATTATGGAGGTAACAATAAAAATATTATTAAGACCTCTGGAAGATCAAGGTAGATTAAGAGAAGCCATTGAACTTTTTCTGTAAACAGTTAAAATAGAGGCAAAACAGAGACTATTATATAAGAAGAGAAAATGTTATATACAAAATTTTACTGATTAAATTAAAAATATAATAACAATTGAGTAAAATTTTTAATACAGGCTACTAATTAGAAGAATGAGATTCTGATTGTGGAATAATATTTGGCTTATATAGAGTTCAGAGCTGGTGTTCTCTCTTATCAAAATCAACTGCAGATGTTATCTATTGATGGTGATCTATAATAAAATTATACATATCTTATATTAAAGATGACTTTTCACATAGATACTGCTAATATTGATATCAGTCTACTCATGTGGTTTTAATTAAGCATATTAATTCCTTTGAAGACATTTATAGAATTCTAATACATTCTTCTCTTGATATTTAACTTTTAACATGCCGTTACTTTGAGATAATTACTTCTAATTTTAAAATTTGCTTAGAAAAACTCAATTTCCCACTTACATAAATTTGAAAACATGAAAATTTCTTGACATTTGCTCTAAAGTTCTTAAAATATTCCTAGAATTGTAGTTGAGCTTAGCAAAATATGTTTACTATAAATCTGTGTGAGAATAGAGACCTCTATTCGTGTTTTAACTGTTGACAGTATGGCAAGTATACAAAGCAACTTAATATTACTTTTGATTCAAATTACAGTCCTTGATATTTTTCATAGAAGCATTACTTTCTTTATAATTGTAAATTTATAAAATAAGTATTTTACTTTGTAATTTTAGGTTGAATTCATTAAGAAACTTTATCAATTCTTCAACAAAAGGTTAATTTCCAAAGACACTTGGTGTTCAATAATGGTTTTATAAGGTAATTCTTTTCAAGAAGAAAAGTTCAGTTCAGTCTTGGTCCTGAACTGAAATTATCGCCATAAAACTTTACCACTGCAAAGTCGTTGAATTACTGTGTGGTAGGTAGCTCAACCCAGGACAGCCATTCTCTATTGCTGACAAATATTCATGATTTCACAACGAATGAGAGCATGCATGGGAACAAATGAGGTTAACTATGAACAACACTATTGTGAGATGACACAATGTCTTTCATAAAATAATTGCTGATGAATACAAGGAGTAACCATGGTCTTTGCACACTTTTCAAACATTGTAAATCCATTTAGGCATTTTTCTACTTCAAAGATATTTTTGGGGGGGATTCCACTTCAGCTTATACTCGAGAGTTTTCTCAACTTTTTTTGAAAATATTCTCTCCTATAGGTTTTCCATGCAGACTATATGTAGAGGTTAATTCTCCATTAATTCTTGGTGCTCTCTCCAAGTGAGCAGTATCAATAACATCTGTTAACTAATCAAGAGAAAAAGCCACCAAAAAATCATTTCCTTTTTTTTTTTTAAATGACTGCAATGCCAAACTCTTCAATACACTGCTTTCACCAAAGGCTACCTCTGAAAAAGTTTGTTTTCTGCATCACATTATTTTCAATTGCTGCTATAAAATATAATATTATTAATTCACTATCAGTAAATGTTTTTTTTTCCCCCTGCTTGGGTTACAAATGAGCTAAACAGAAAGTTACTTTACTGGCTGGCACATTTTAATTTTTCTATTTTTATAAAAAAAAAATTCCTCTTTGGTGACATATTTTAAATTTCCTACTGTTTCTAACCATTGCTTTCTTATGAGTTGGAGATATTTGGTGAGTACTCTGGTAATATCAACATATGCTGTACTCTTTTCTCACATCTTTAGTGTTATTCCATAACAAACTCAATGTTTTCCATCAAAACAGTCACCGTGGACTGTGTCTTATAAGCACATCATTCAAGTCCACCTTTCTCCCCTATTCTTGTTTTTTCATGATTGCTATGAACTGGTAAAATAAGATAAACTAAACTAAAATAAAGTAAAATAAAAACAAAAATGTAGACTTGTTAGTGCACCGAGTGACATGCAAAACACCGTATGTTGTTTCTGTTTTAACTACTCAACTCCACCATTGCAGTACAAAAGCAACCATAGACAATACATAATTATAGCATTTTCCAATAAAATCTTACTTATGGAAACAAAAATTGAATTAATATATTCTTTGTCATAAAATAGTATTCTTCTTTTGATACCTTCAAGCATTAACACATGTCAAAACTACTCTTAACTCACAGTCTTTACTAAACCAGGCAGAGTGTCAAATCTGGCCTGGAACCATATTTTGCCAACTCCTAGATTAAAGAAGAAATTTATTTTCAAGTAATTAATAAAAGAATTTGGTGTATAAAAGTGTTTTGGGTGTATAAACTTTTCAAATAACAGAAAATTCAATCCAAAATTCTAAGGAGCCAAACTACTTTAAATTCCAAGAATGATAAAAATGATGAGAAATCCAAAGCAATTTGCTTCTTTATTTTTTCTCCTCTTTGGAAAGACTTGATTTTTGTTGTTATCCCCAAAGTTTCAAATTTTCACAATGATATGCCTTTGTATAATCTCTTTTTTCTTCTTCATTTGTGGGTCCTTTAAATTTAGAAAGTCAATTTCTGTAGTGTAAAAATGTTTCTTGAATTATTTTGTTACTGATTTTTTGACTATTTTATTTTGGGAATATACAAATATTTTTTGTTTTATTTTCTGCATCTTTGTCCTCTGTTGTTTCTACTTTTTTTTTTTTTGCATTCTCTATGTTCTGGTGAAGTTATGACATTTCAAAAATATCCCTTTACTGTAAATTAATAAACATGAAGAAATATGTTCAAGTCTGAAGGATTTTTAGAATTCAGGAAATTCAACTATTTTTCAAGGTCTGCTCCTTTCTCTCAGGCCCTTGTAATGGTTTACAACCACTTAGAGCATACTTCCAAATCTACGACTAATTGGAATAATTATTAAAATAAACCTAACTCACAGAACATTCACCATTTTCTTAATTCACTTGTGCTGATTGATTGTGAAAGCCTTTTAAGAGAGATATTCTAAGTTGTGCCAAATAAAAGCTAAGCATTCATATTTCTTTGGACTCTTTTCATGGGTTCTAAAGCCTTTACTATCTTCTGAAGGAGCTCCCGACTGACAAAGTCCCACTTATTGTTTGCTGGCAAGAATCAGTGTCAGTCTTCCAGACGCAGGCTGACTTTGGTTTAGAAACTAAGGACTATTTCCTTCTTTGTATTAACACAATGTTTAAAGGAAAGCAACCTAAGTAATACTAAACTTTTATATGAATTAATCGTATCGTTGCCTCATTTTGAAAATTACTTTATATTTTCATATATGTTTCTCCCATCATTCCAATAGCTCACAGTGGTATATCCCCCACTTTATTAATGATATAACTGACAGCTGATAATGTTAATTTTTTTTCCTAGGTGTTATAAATAGTAAGGAGATCCAAGCTTCGAAACAAGTTTAGTCTGTACGTTTGCATTAGAAACTATTTTTTATAATCATTTCCTCTCTCCCTCACTTCCTTCCTTTATTCTTTTATTCATCTAGAACTGTAAACATAAATTAGATCATGATTAGAATTCAATCAAGTAAAATATAAAGTCCCTTTCCAAGTTTCTGAAACAAAAATCATGCAGTTTTCACCATATATGTTTGTATATGTTTCCGTAGATATAAGAATTGGCATCAGTAGTTCAAAGACAGATTAATAAACTATAGTGATGCACTGTATAACGAGGTTTCATTCACAACAAACTGCATAAAGGACTGACAGCGGTCCCATAAGGCTATAACAGAGCTGAAAAACTTCTACTACCTAGTGATCTCATAGCTGTCACAATGCAATGCATTACTCATGTGTTTGTGGTGATGCTGGTATATAAAAGTATAGCACATACAATTATGTACTGCTAATTATACAAAAGCATAGCACATAATAATTAATACTTATTAAGAAAATTTGGTGTAAAACTATGCTGTGTTAAGCTAGCAGCAGCCTCATATGTCTCAGGTTTATGGCATCTTTTGATTGCATCATTTTTTTCCTTTGTGCTTAATTTAATCTCATGTTGTTTTGTATAGTAATATGCTTTACAGGTTTGTAGCCAAGGAGTAATAGGCTATCCCATATAGTCAAGGCATTCAGTAGGCTAGACCATCTAGGATTGTGTAAGTGTACTCTATGCTGTTCTCACAACAAAATCGCTAATGATACAGTTCTCAGAACAAATCCCTGTTAAGTGGGGCGTGACTCTATGACTTTAAGATATGTCTTTTTCTTCAACTACATTGTTTTTATTGAATAAATAGTTTAATTATAACAGTGTACAAAATACTACTTATGTTGAATTCACCAATTTTCAGCATGAATTACCTCACATTTTCAAATATTGCCTGATAATAACATAATTTGTTGTCATTACGTGGAATAATCCTTTGCATCCTTTTCCAATCACAGAAGGGACTCAAAGCCTCTAAATGACACAAAGGGTTCCTGCATTTTAAATATAATCAAACAGACTGTTATTTATTTTTCAGAGTAATGCCATGAAGAAATAAATGCTACATTTGAAAGGTGCTGGATAAGTGCATCAAAACAATTTTTTTAATGGACTGTCCCTGGTTAATACATTTCCTCTCCTGGAGCTCTACCCTCATACTGATGTCCAAAGAGAAAGCAAAAGCCATATAAATTACTTCAAAATAGATTCCAATATTTTATAAATCTATGTAAATCCTGATCGTTTGCTTTTAAATAGTCATTAATCTCAAGGTGGTGCTATAGAATTGATTTATAATCTGACATAGAAACCCATTATGACTAATGTCCATAGCCACAAAATAAAATTTGCTGTATTCATTCTTGATCCATATGTTGGCTCACAAATGCATTGAGTGCGATGTTCAGAGATTGATTATCCTTATATATATTTAGCTGTGATATTACTCTCTCCAGGCAAAATCCTGTACTTTCCTATTTATCTATATTACCATGACTGGTCACCTGCGTACTCTTGCTTAATCTAGTGAATGGGTAAGCTGGGAAAAGTCATAAATAAATGAACACTGGAAAGCCCAAGTGCTTGACTTCTTAATAGGAAATTAGCTCAGTTTTGCTCATTGTTGGCATAACTTGATTAATGCTAAAATTCTATGTATGTTGCTCCTCCACTTCCCTGTTTCTCGTTATTCCTAAAATGCCCTGTTTACACTCTATCTGCTGCACAGGACAACAGTGAGCTAGGAAGATTTACTGGACTTGCAATTTCACCTTTATATTTCATCAGCCTTTAACACAATGCCTCTGGACACAGTTGAACTCTCTCTACACTGTGTGCAAGTACCATGTGAAGCTGTAAGGCATCCAAACCAGAACACTTGAGAAGGTGATAGAGTACTCTATTTAAAACTAAAATAAGTAGAACAAATAAATATAAATTGCAAACTGGGTTGTATGATCACTTAGGATGAAAGAAAGAGTTGAGATCAGACATGGATTTAAATCTTAGTTATGGCCCTTAACAACTGTGTGACCTCATGCAAGTTACTTGAACTCTCTGGATCTCAGATTCTTTGATATTAGAATAATAATCACACTGGTCATAATATATTAGGATTAAATTAGTTAAAAGGCTTAAAATAATGTCCTAACAAAAAATATATAGTTATTATACGTACTTATCAAGTTTACTATCATCATTTGTATCCTTAGTACTTGGAACAGCATCTGACACATGGAAGGTTTTCAACTAATACATTCTAAATATATTAATAAAATATAAACGAATGAACAAATACATTAAGAACTGAATTTCTGTTGGAATCAAAATTATATTTGCTTTTTATGATAATCCTATAAGTCACAGAATAACTGGAAATACAGAGCATGTGCTAGGGAGCAACCAAGCCAGTCTTCAAGAAACTATAAAATAAATTCAAATTAATACTATTCAGTAGAAAATAATCTGCTTCATTTATAAATATATATTAAACCTCAGAAAAATTGTAATTGTGACTTTGAGTTAAGCATTAAAAAGAGGTTTATTTACTTTGGTTATCAAATATTTTTGTTATTGTCTCTTTTCTGTTTTAAAAGATGTTAATCAAAATAGGCTAGGTTATATTGCTTAAACAAATAAGTACATGATATTGATATCTTGATGTTGACACAAGCCAACTCAAATAAACCTAGGTTTATTTGTCATGCATATGAAGTGCACAGTGGGTCTAGGTGACTCGGCAGGGCAATATCCTATTGTCTGTAAAGTAACTGTGACCAGGTTGCTTAAATTCTATAGCTCTGCTATCTTTTTTTTTAATTTTTATTTAAATTAGTTTCAAGTATACAGTACATTGGTTAGACATCTATATAGTTTATAAAATTATCCCCCC
Source organism: Cynopterus sphinx (assembly GCA_030015415.1). Taxonomy (NCBI): domain Eukaryota; kingdom Metazoa; phylum Chordata; class Mammalia; order Chiroptera; family Pteropodidae; genus Cynopterus; species Cynopterus sphinx. Next base: position 133,433,182 of record CM057383.1, read on the forward strand.
AATTGCTCCCTCCCCTGGCTCTCCACCGAGCTATCATATCAATGCTAACTACATTCCCTCTGCCATGCTCCCCGACCCTGTGACTAAATATTAACTACTAATTTGTACTTCTTTAACCCTTCATCCCATTCTCCCGGCCCTCCAACTCCTCCCCTCACACTGAGCTCTGTCCATCACCAAATTGTCCACTATATTTGTGAGTCTGATTTTGATGAGTTTGCTATTTTTGTTCCTTAGAGTCCACATATCAGTGAAATCATATGGTATCTATCTTTCTCTGTCTGACTTATTTCACTCAGCATTATAACCTCGAGGTTCATCCACATCACTGTAAGTGGTAGGATTTGATTTTTTTTTAATGGCTGAGTAATATTCCATTGTATATATGAACCATAATTTCTTTATCCAATCATCTGTTGATGGGCACTTAGGTTGCTTCCATATCTTGGCGATTGTAAATTGTGTTGCCATGAATATTGGAGTTCATAGATCTTTATGAATTATTATTTTGGTTTTCTTTGGATAAATACCCAGAAGTGCAATCACTAAGTCAAAAGGTACATCCATTTTTAGTTTTTTGAGAAACCTCAATACTGTTTTCCATAGCAGCTGTACCAATTTGCAATTCCTCCAACAATGTCTGAGGGTTCCATTTTCTCTGCATCCTCGCCAACACTTGTTGTTCTTTGAATTATTGATGATAGCTATTCTGACAGGTGAGAGGTAATAATGTGCTTTTGCCTTCCTCTGATGGTTAGCGACCTTGGGCATCTTTTCATGTGTCTATTAGCCACCTGTATTTCCTCTTTGGAGAAGTATCTGTTCAGGTCTTCTGCCCATTTTTTAATTAGACTGTTTTTTTGATGTTGAGTTGTATAAGTTCTTTATATATTTTGGATATTAACCCCTTAACAGATGTATCATTAGCAAATATCTTCTCCCAAAGAGTCAGTTGTCTTTTTTGTTTTATTGATGGTTTCCTTTGCTGTACAAACACTTTTTAATTTGATGTAGTTTCATTTATTTTTTCCTTTGTTCCCCTTGCCCAAGGAAATCTATCTGAAAAAAAAAATTCCTCTTAGTAATATCAGAGAGTTTACTGCCTATGTTTTCTTCTAGAAGTTTTATAGTTTCTGGTCTTACACTTAAGTCTTTAATCCATTCTTAGTCTATTCTTGTACATGGTATAAGACAGTGGTCCAGGTTCCTTTTTTGCATGTATCTGTCCGATTTTTACAACACCATTTACTGAAGAGACTATTTACCTCTTTGTATATTCTTACCTTCTTTGTTATATATTAAGTGAGTATATAGTCATGGATTTATTTCTGGGCTCTCTATTTTGTTCCATTGATCAATGTATCTGCTTTTATGCCAGTACCATGCTGTTTTGATTACTGTAGCCTTGTATATAGTTTGATATCAGGTAGTGTGATTCCTCCAACTTGGTTCTTCTCTCTCAAGATTACCATGGCTATTCAAGGTTTTTTATGGCTCCATATAAATTTTAAGATTATTTGTTCTCTCTCTCTGAAAAATGACATTGGTACTTTGATAGGGATGGATTTCACTGAATCTATAGATTGCTTTGGGTAGTATGGCCATTTTAACTATGTTGATTCTTCCTACCCATGAACACGGTATATGCTTCCATTTATTTGTATCTTCTTCAATTTCTTTTTTCAATGACATTTTCTGAAAACCAATCTTTTACCCTCTTGGTTAATTTGAATCCCAGGTATTCTATAGTTTTCAATGCAATTGTAAATGGAATTGTTTTCTTAATTTCTCTTTCAAAGTTCATCATTGGTATATAAAAATGCCACTGACTTCTGAATATTTATTTTGTAACCTGCTACTTTATTAAATTTACTGATCAGTTCTAACATTTTTTGGTGGAATCTTTAGGGTTCTCTATATATAGTGTCATGTCATCAGCAAATGATGAGAGTTTTACTTCTTCCTTTCCAATTCGGATGCCTTTTATTTCTCTTTCTTTGCTCTACTGTCTTAGAAGCAAGCAAATGGTGATTCTTTAAGCATGTCTGTGTTAGAATCACAAAATTACACACTCTCTTCATTCTTATTCAACTTTCTATCAGCCTTTCAAATCTTCATTCAGCAAACATTTAAAGGATTGCTTGCTTTGTGTCAGTTACTAGGACTAGAGTGATAAAGGGATGGCCATTCTTTCAATAAATAATCTATTTTCATGAAAAAGAAGTTTGTGAGTTTACATATATTAACAAAAAAATTTACTGAAACTATTTCAAGGTGAGACCCTATACCTGCAATGGCATATTAATTACTCTATAAATTGATAATAAAAGAGAGCTGAATGCTGCCTCTCCCCAAAAGATAGGATCCAGGTGTTGGAGAATGGTGACTGGTAATAGAGGGCAATTACTAAAGGTTTTCTTCTTGAAGTATGCTTTCCAGCCAGGCATAAAGCCCTATTCAATATATCACATTGTTCTACTGAAAATCACAATAGACATTGCTTGGTACAATACAACATGCCACCCAACTTCATTAGAAAAAGTACATTGAAAATAATTTCTCAGCAACACATCATCTTCAGATCTTGTGAATTCCATCTTTAAAGTGCCTTTCTAATTAATTTGCTCCTCTTTAACAAAACAATCACTTTGAGTTAGCCTTTCCAATTACACGGATTTGTAGATAAAGTTCGTCAACCATACTACCAACTAGTTCTCTGTCCAAAACACATATCTGATCATCTAATTTCCTGACATAAGTCTTTGTTCATCAAAGGCCAACAAAACTCCCTGGCAAAGTAAACAAGTTCACAACCTTGAACACCTTTTTCCCTTTTAATTGTCTCCCCTTCTGGATTCTTGCTTCAACCTTCCCCCATACATGTTGGATACATCACCATTGCCAGAACACAAGATGTTCTCTGGCATCCACTTACCAATGTGTGCATTACTCCCATGCCTTGAAGTCCACACACCCAACGTTATCTGCCTGGTAAACATCCACTCATCCTAACTTCATTCTGTGAACATTTATTAAACGCCAACTAAGTCTTAGTTACTGCACTAGAAATGAAAGATACAACGATGATTAGAACATTTTTCCTATATTCCAAGGTAGTAGCATGGAGATTATACATATAAATAAATATCATAACTTGGCAGAAAAAAAATACTCTATAACAAGATTAAATGATATATAGAAAAAGGAAGAATGATGAAAAGTTCAAAGGAGTGACTTAGAGATAAAAATTTAAAACAATTTAAGAGGCACAAGTATGGGGAAAAGTTGAGATTAGAAAAAGCACTCCAGGCAGAGGAAACAGAATGTACAGAGGTGAAAAACAGCAGGAAGTGGGTAATCTGGCATGATGTTACTGAAAGGTAAATGTGCAGAAATAGAGGCAGATACAAAGGTATACAGATTCAGCTTTGTATTCTGAATGTGTCAAGATCTACTTTCAAAAACAATACTTTATTGTCTTTTTTAGTCCACAGTGTTCTTTAGATAGTGTGTGAGTGAAAAACTAAGTTATATTGCAGAGCCTTCTCATATTATACCTAATATCAATGCACCAGTTTTTTTTTATAGTTGATACTTAAACTATAACATGTCTATATTTATATAAACAAGTATGTACTTTTGATATAAAATTTTTTCTCATTGTAGATTGTTTTAAAAATTTTATATAGAAACCCCAACTCTTGTGAATTTCTTATTATAAACTATTTTATTCCTGGTAGGGATCTGAGAGAATCTTACAAAGGCAAACAAGCAATTCCACTAAATCACAGTTCTTATGAAATTTGTCCAAAAAAAGTAATTAATGCTCTTCTGAAAGGACAAAATATATGTAGGATTAATACTTATAGTTAAATAGTTGACAGGTCATAATATATTCATTAAAGTTGCAAGAAAATATCAATTTCAGGTTTGGCTGTTTATATGTGTAATATATTTGAATACTTACCAAGTGTTCTTGTCTGATGAGCAAAGACATCTGTTTAACATTGGGTAAAGATTTTTTACTGAAATTTCTAAACACAAATATCCAGTATAAAGATTCCTCATGGGTACTGAGTAGAAACAGTAGGAATATTCTATATCAGCTTCCTAATTTTTCTCAGAAAGTTGAAAGAGCACATGACAAATTATGAAAAACAAGAACTAAAGTCGAATTTAAGAATTACTAGAAAAAAGCAATAGTAGTTAGAAATAGAAACTGAGGTATGATCCTTACCTGGCTCTATTTAAAAGTAATGGTCAACTTTCCCTTTCTTGGATTTTTTTTTTAATCGATTCATAAGCTGACCACAACCTATCCTTCCAGACCCACCTCCTCACTTCCCTGTCCTCTTAACATGCACCATCCGCACTGACCTTCCTTTATACCTTAAGTTTATTGCCATTTCCAAGATTTCCACATCCTGTTTCCTCTGCTCCAGCACATTGTTTCTCTCCCTCCTCCTTCTGTTAAGTCATCATTACACAGCTCACCTGACTCAACCTCAGTATCCCTTCCTGACTGACATCTTCTCAGGATCAAATCTCCTCTTTATACATCTCACAGCCCCAAGTACGGTTTGCTCTGTTCCTGGTTCACACGTTGACAGCATGGCAGGGAGGTTCAAAGCACAAGTTCACAATGCTGGAACTCCAGCCCTGTTGTTTATAAATTATGTAAAAAATGGTGGGGACAATTAACTGAGAAATTGTAATACGCACAAATAAGCTGCTAGAAAAAATATATATACCCGGGATTAAAGCTTTATTCTTCCCTTTACTGGCTCTGTAAGATAAGTTTCTACTTCCAGGGGTCTTGGTTTCAGCAACTATAAAACATGGATAGCAACAGAACCTAAATTATAAGTCTATTTTAAGTATTAAAAGAGTATCTGTCAAAAAATGTCAGCTATCATATAAGCCATGCAAGATTCTTACATAAATAAGAATGTAGCTCAAATCCTGGCAGATAGTAAGCAGTCAATAATTTATTAGATGTATTTGTGGTAAAACAGATATGACATCGTAAATATATTGTGAATTTTGTGATTGTTTAATGTTCGCTCCCCTATTACACAGATAACAATGGTATCCATCTGTTAAATACTACGTCCCTAAGACCTAACCCAATGTCTGCCCTAAGGAGCATGCTTACTAAATACAGCTACACAGTAAATGAACTCTCTCCCTTCAAGTGAAAGATAAAATCACTTAACTTGCAGTAACTTCTTGGAACTTTTGTGAGATTTCAATTAAATAACATATATTAAAAACACACAGCACACTGCCAGAAATACGGTAAGTATTCAGTACATGTAAACTGCTTCTCTTCATTCCATGTCATGAAGAAAAACCACACATCTCTTTAATGCACCAAATTTATGATCTGTGTCCATCATATGCATCTATATTCTGTCATTAGGACAATTTCCAGGACAAATGGTTATTCTTTTATAACTTTCACCAGTTATGAGAGTTTCACTAGGTAAATGGTTTATGGAGCTCCTTCTACAATTACAGAAGTTTTTCTTAAACTGATTTTTAACATTTGTTCTTCCTGTAGCTTTTTGTGTCACCTTGGGAAGTCATACTGAAAAGTGGGGTTACACCAGGTGATCTCTAAATGATGTACATTTGCTTGTCTTGCCAGTTAGAAGAACAGTGAATTTAGCAACCATTAGGAAGAACATAAATGTCCATGAATGGCATTGTGCAAGCATGCAATCACACACACACACACACACACACACACACACACACACACACAGTCCTAACTGAACTGAAATTCATATAATGTCTTTCATTTTGCTGAAATTTTTCAATAGCTGGCATTCTAAACAAGATTTCAAAAACATTTTAAGTCATAAACCACAGAATGTAGACAGCTGCTCTTGTCTCTTCTTACATTTGAAAATCACAGACCTTAAAGCTTTGCTGAAAAAAAGCACAGGGAAAGCTTTTATCTCTAACATGTTTAGGGAGAGGTTAAAAGGGGCACTTGCACCATTAGAAAGCCATGGGGGGCTCTCAGTGGCTGTCTCATCTTTGACCTCTGCTGGTAAAACATTTCCTAGACGTAAGCCCTTTCATCAACAGGTATGCTGTCAATTTAGCTAGTTCTTTAGATTGGATGACTTACTATATCAACTACTGATCCACTTTTCAATGACTGGTAAAACTTAACTGTTTATAGATGTTTTCTAAACATTATTTGATATGTGTCAAAAATTTTGCTCCAAATTTAATGACTGTGGCACTCAGAGGTTCAGATCACTATAGGGACATCTCACAGACTTTCTGTCACTTCTAATTTACTATAGTAACAATATGTGGCTGACATTTAGTAAGCAATATTTAATAAGAGCCAGATGCTTTATTGAGTGATTTGTAAACATGTTGTTTAATTATAATAACCTCGAGACACTGGTATTAGGACTAAATTATACAGGAATTATTTATGGTGATAATTACACAATTATTTGAACATGCAAAAAAACTACTGAATTGTACAATTTAATATAATACATTATGTGAAATATATTGTAATAAAGCTGTTATGAAATTAGTTTGAGCTATTTTTCCTTTTCTATTTCTGCTGGACAGAATCCATAAATATTCTAGTGCTATGCTATTCTCTCTGAATCTTCATTCTTACCACACCCCTACAATTTCCACTCTCTTACTTAAAACAGATATACACTTTGCCCCCACCATACTGGCCACACTTGTTTCTGCTTTTGAGATTGTTTTTATCTACCTCTCTCTGAATGTTCTCCTTGTACACATCCATTTCTCTAAATCATATAATCATGCCATAAAAATTGAGAATCTATTATGTGCTCAGCACTGAACAAGGCACTGGAAAAATTTTTAAATATAATACAGAAGTAATAGAATACGTGAAAATTTTCCTTTATTTCCTGATAAAGGAAATTTTCTCTCCTTTTGAAATTCTCTAGCACTTTATCAGACATCTCTTATACCCTTTGTTATCCTCTACCATGTCTTACAATTGTTTGCATCCATTATGAACACTCCCAGCTTTTCTGTGGACTTCCAGTACACTGACTCACATTTAACTGCCCATCTCCCGAACGACATACACTCTAAATTGAACATTATAAATGTTTCATAAATAGTTTTATTAAAGACTGAAAAATATGCAAATGAGAATAAATATTTTCTCATTTCTATGAGGCTTCAGCATAATTCCAAAATATTTACACCCCCAAATCTCAAAGCTTTATGAACTTATTTCATACATCCTTGCCATATATTCATTCATCATTTTTTTCATTCATATAATAAATTACTTTCGATAAACATCATGTGCCTGACACTGAGTTAAGGAATGAAAACATGGAGGTGAATAAAAAAAAACTAATCTTTTATTAAAATCAATTTGGAGAAATGGATAGATGAACAATAAATCCATACTGAGTGAAAATATCAAAATTATAGAAAGGGGAAATGACTTATAAAGGAAAGATTGATTCTATTTGTGAGAGAAACCATTAGTGAAAGAGGTGGCTTGGATGTGGGGTTAGGAAGAATGATTCTACTCCAGAAAAATAAACAGATTCAGAGTCAGGAAGAGAGCCTGGTCTGATTAGAAACTTTCAGATATGTGAAAGTATTGAAAATACCTGAAGACAGGAGATGTTTAAGGAAATGGTGGATGGTGAGGCCAAACAGATAAACATTAACTATATCATGCAGAGTCTAGTTTATGTTAAAGATATTTTAACCTGGAAGCCAGAGCAGTCTTCTGTCCTCCAAATAACATGACACTCTACTTTAATCATTATACTTGTTTTCATAAAAAATTTACTGAAAGCATTCTGGTGACATAATAATTTCTTCTACAGTATATTAAATTTTAAAAAATATTCTATTGTATAAGCCATTTACTGGGTGAGTGATTGGGCAAATTCAATTGTATGGGTTTTAATTTTGACTTGTGGAAAATGTCAATAAAAATAAAACCTTCCAAATATGTTTTTCTTTAATGGAGACTGAATTAGTAAATATATATGTAAAGCACATAGAACGGTGCCAAACGTGTAGTAAACATGATACGATTTAGAAATTTCCTTCCCCTAAAGAAAGTGATTCTTCATTTTCACATGTTGCAACAGGGTAAAACATATTTTTATTACATGCCATAGAAATGTGTCATTTAAGAATTATTACATCTGATTGTTATGATCTTTATTTATTTGTTGAAATATGTTTTAGGAAGCCTAAAACTTTTCAAAGCACGTATGCCTCATTTATTGTTAACTTAATTAGATGCTGTGATGAAGGGAGAGGAAAAAACCCTTGGCAAGACTGCACTACATGACTTTCTGTGTCAAATCTCCCTGGATTGATATCATTTTGATTTACAAGTTCTATTTCTAAACTAGTACTTATTTAAATGAGAGTAGTCTGTTCCCTCAACTTATCTCTCTCTGCTCATCACAAATTCCTATCAGAGAAATTACAGAGGACCATGAATTAATTATTCCTGGCCTTTCATATATAATGCTCCCACTCCCATCTAAAATAAAATAGTGAAAATAAAATAACCTCAATATATAAAAATTTGAGGAACATTACTATGTGGCAGACACTGTGTACGTCACTTTATATACGTATCAAGTTTAATCCTCATAATATTGTTATAGAGAAATCACTATTATAATTCAAATGTTTTGGGTAGGGAAACTGAAGTACAGAGAGACTAAACGATTTGCTTAAAGTTACAGTATTTTTTTTTCATTAGAAAAACCTTTCATAAACTATATTTACTTTTCTCATGTAAATACAAGCTTATGTGGTCAGGGATGTTTTCCTGGAAAAGACAGGACATGAGTTGGTGCCCAAAGGAGATTCAATTAGTTACAAAGGCAAAGTGGGTATTAGCTTTAGAACATGGGGTAGTGAGCCAAAATGACGTTAATACAGATATTAAAATATATTACAAAATTATGGAAAATATAGAAAATTATACCAAAAATAGAGAATTAAGAAATATATGCACACAATTTTTCTTATATGTACATCTTTCTTATTTAAACAAAAGATGGTCTAAAATGTACAGAAAATAAATTCTGATAAACAATGCTGAGGCAACTGGATATTGTTATGTCCCCCATCGCATATTAAACACAAAAATCAATGAAGTATTTTACATTTAAACATGAAAGGTTAAAACTTAAAGCTTCATAAGAAAATATAAGAAACGTACTTAAAATCACTGCCTATGACATAGCAGTAAATGCCTGTTACTAAGCAGTTTTTCTATGTAATGATACTGTTTATAGAGAGTATAGTAAGTCCTCAGTATACACCTGCTGAATACGACATGAAACAGAGGCAGAGACAATTTATTATTTAATTCCAATCAACAGAATTTCCTGTCTTTTAAACGTAAAGTAAAAATCTAATAAATGTCAGTCATTCAAAATTAAAATCAGGAAACAGCAGCTGTCCTAATATTAACTTTGATTCAAACTAAGATTCTAATAAATCGATGACTGACAATCAATTGAAAATTATGACATATTATTAAATATACTATAAGCCTGTTAATTGAATTCTTTTAAATTAGTTATTCTAATAATTTTTAATTAGGTCCCCTACTCCTGTTCTTTTCCTTCATGTTTATTTTATCTATTCTTGAGTCTTGGAGTTACTAAATATACTTTTAAATCAGCTTACCGATTTTCACATAAATTTTAAAAATGTACTGAGATTTTCAATGGGAGTACATTTATGAAAATAATATAGTGGAGAATTGGCATCTTTACAATATTGAGTCTTTCAATTCATTAATATATTACTCTGTTCATGTAATCTTTAAGTTCTTTCAATCATCTTTGTAGTTTTAAGTGTTGAGTTTTTGCAAAACTTTTAAATATTTATCCTAATTAATGTTTTATTTCATTCTCCATTTTTGTGTTGGTGTGTGTGTGTGTGTGTGTGTGTGTGTGTGTGTGTGTGTGTTTGCACTATCCTTTTTCTACCTCCTCTCTGAAATGTGTGTTTTACTGCAGAATCATTTTCCTCTTTAGTATTTCTTTCAGTTCTGGTTTACTGACAATTAACTGTGTTTTTATATATCAGGAAACATTTTTATTTTGCCTTCATTTTTGAAGCACTGTTTTGCTTTGTATAAATTTACACTGGCAGTTATTTGAACACTTTCCATATGTTATTCCAATGTTTCTCTGTTCCATGACTTTTGCGGGAGAGTCAGCTTTAAGTTTCATTGTTGTTCCTTTAACATCTTATTTCTTCTCTATCCCACCCGTACTCCACCTTTTGAGAATTGTTTGTCTTTTGAGAATTCTGTTTCTTTGTTCCTCAGCAATCTTCTGTGATGCCCCTATGCATTGGATCCTTCGTATTTGTTAGTCTTGAATTTGTAAGAAATACAAATTTCTAAAAAATACAGTGCCTCTGGGGAAATTGTTTAGTCATTATCTCTTCAAATATTATTTCTCTTCCTTTTCTCTCCTGTCTTCAGAGGGGACTACTACATTTAGATATCTTTTGGACTTTTATTTAAACTTTTATTCACATATCTCTAAAACTCATTTTTATGTTTCCTTTTTTTATGTGTTTCAGTTAGTATTGCATTGATAATTCTTTTAGTTCACTTTTTCTTCTTTTGGATTGATAATTCTTTTAGCTGTACTTAGTCTTCTGTCTTCACATCAGGTGATGTCTTTAATTCTAGAATTTGCATTTTATTCCTTGTTTGAACTTTTGATTCTCCATCATTTATTTTCTTCTATTGGTTTCTACAGTAAATTTATTTTAAATTCCTTGCCATCTATTACATAAATATACATCATTTGCAGCTGTTTTTGTTGTCTGTTTTTAATCCTGGTTTTCATTTATGTACAGCTATGTTTTATCGTATTTTTGATTGCCAGAAATTATGTATAAAACAGTTACAAAGGCTCCAAATATTATATCCCTCCAGAGAAGATTCATATTCCCTCTGCTAGGCTAATAAAGTAGTAGAAGATTATGACTGTCAATTCAAGAATACAGTGAGTCAAAGACTGTTCACAGTACTGTAAGGTTCACTCTACCACTGGTTTATCCCTAACCACCCATAATATTGAAGTGACAATCCAGCATTGTTTACAGGTTTCCTTCCTATAATAAGTTCTAACCTCTAATTTGTGTTTCATGAGACCACTGAAATTCCATTTGGTATGTTAGTAGAATTATGTTTAATTTTTTAGTTTCCCATCAATACAGCCCCAGATTTCAGCAAACATGCTGAGGGTAAACCTAGGCACGTGCCAAGGCCAATGTCTTCAAAAAACACTACTGTTTTTTTCTGTGCCCCTTTCAACAGCCTTATACAAGTACAAAATTTGAATCTCAACCACAGGGAGTAAGTAGAATTGGCAAATCCCTAGGGGAAAAATGGCTACAGAAATTAAGTGCACCTTGTTGAGGTTTTACCACCCTAGTAAACTAGTCCCTCAAGTGTTTTTTTTTCTCAGCACCTAACCATTATGTACTCATATAAATGTTTTCTCTCTCTTATCCAATTATTGTTCTTGGTGGGAGTTATAGGTTGCTACTAGCTTAGTTCATCCTACCTTGTAACAGAATTATAAATTTAAAAAAATCCTTTTTATTTCTCATAAATTATTCTATTCTCTTTTGTAAAAAAAACTAAATTACATAGCATGAAATACACTAAGGGGAACACTGTCAATGTACCTGCTAATATAAAATAACCTAATGAATTGAAGAATATTTGCATAATTCTTATTACCAAATCATATATTTCTACCAAATTGAAGCATCTATAAGAAAAACTTTAATTCATAACTTTAAGAGTGCAAAGACCCAGAAATTATATTTATAAAGGTTTATTTCTACAAAACTAAAGTACATTAAGACATTTCCATTTAAACAGATTCAGTTTAAGTTAATCTAAAAATCTATCTTCATAATCATGTGGAAATACTTTTGATATGTATAAAAACCAACATATTGAAAATAATCTCAGATTTCCACAAAAGTTTGAAATCAATACAAAATGCAAACTTAGCACAAAAAGAATCTAGCTTTATAAATATTGATACCTATTCACATAAATTAACTGAAATAAAATCATCTCAGAATGAACTGTAAATCATGCACTGTTTTATGTTCCTAAAATTTAGATTTCTAGAGAATATAATTCAGACATAATTTTTTAATATGACCATCCTTTAAAAAAAAACCTATTGATTTTAAAGAATTGAAAAGAACAATCAATATTTTATAAAAATTTTAAGTCAAAAGGAATTAAATACTTAACATTTTAGTAGAAAGTTTCTGTGTTTTTGTCTATAGTTCTTTTTCTCTCTCACTCTCCCTCACTCTTTTTCTCTCTTCTCCTTCTTTTTTTCTCAGCAGATGTGCATTCTGATATTAAATTTATTTCAGAAAAAAAATCACAAAAAACATAACTTCTGTTATTTTTAATAAAACACATAAAATACAAATTTTGGCAACTTATAAACATCTAACTTCTAAAACATGTTTATACAAATAAGGACAGGATGAAAGTTATTTGGAGCCTCAGGGCATAGTTTCAAATTTCAAAACTCTTTTTCTCACTCTATCATATTATAGCTAATCAAACTGTAGCTTTGCATCTATAAAATTAAGTTAATTATGGCTCATACCTCATTCAATTAATGAACTAATGTATACAAATATCAAGTGATATCACTAAGTTGGCTATTTATAAATAGTTGCTATAATTCTTATCATTTTTGTTGTTACTATTAATGCCATAAAAATTTGGCACAGTAGTTAATCAAAATCTCACTGAAAGTATTTCATTTTAAAACTGAAAAGTATCAAAAGAGATAAAAGAAAGTATATTGAATGAACTGACAACTGCAGAGATCAAGAGATCTTCATGCTTTATCCACATCTGTTGCTTCCTCTACAAGTTGCTATTTTTAGAGACTTCCCGTAAAAGATCATAGTTTTCATCTTTTGAGAATTAAGAAATATGCAATAATATAGAAAACAAAATTAAAGAGAAATATAAGTGCTAAGGATATATAATTATGGCAAAGATAAAATTTATGAAGCATTACTCTCACTAACGATAAGAAAACCATTAAGATGTTTTAGTATTATTACCCAAATCTTGTAGATGAAGAAACTAACTACTGAGAGGCTTTCTAACTTGCCCAAATTCGCAGACTTCTTAGTGAAGAAATTTCACTTTCTGCACTTTTAATTACTTACTCTCTTTTGTTTCTAGTAGAGTTAACACCATAGTGACTTTTGCAAATATATTTCACAGTCCACATGGTTCAAAACTGTGGAAGAAAATAATAATAAATCACTTTACTGACCTGCAAAAGACTACTATTTCACACCATCTAATTCACTTAAGAACTCAGTTCAGACAAAAAATGTGCTATTTGAAAAAAAAGAATATAAACAGAGATTGTAGTAAACTTGTATGAGAAACGGTTTAGATTATTTTGTTTGCTTTAAATGTTTAATTATTTTAATGTCTTTATACAACATTAATCTTTCTGGAATACCATAAGAAGTATGACAAGTGCAAAATCTCCATTAATTTGTTTAACATTGGAATAAAAGTACATGACTTTCTTGATCATGCTATATCTAGATTTCACTTAGCATCAGAAATCTCCCAATTTAAAAGTATAAGGACCACATATTAAAATAATCTCAATGCTCAAGTTAAAATGATAAGAAAACATTTTTAATTTTTAGAGTTCTAAATATGACGTATTGCTTTATGTTATGCTTTAAAGGATTTGAATATTTATTAGCCCCTCATATTAAATTTCGGGAAGAGAGAATAATTTAAATCATACTCAGACCATAAAGCCCAGCAGAAACTAAAATACAGTGAGAAATAATGAACCGCTTAGAGGAAAACTCTCCCTACAGTTCTTGTTTTTATTACTAAAAATTAAACTTATTTCAACTATATATTCTTAGTAATATTATGAAACACATATGTGTCCTGTTATGTTGTCTCAGAATAGTCCTGTTAGCTGTTGCTTTACTAACAAAGGCATATTGAACGTGTGGTAACTTCTCAAATTTCAGCTATCATTAGTAGCAATTACCAAGTTGCTATAAAGTTATTTATTAATACTAATAATTTTAAGAATTTAGAGCAGAACTTCTCCATACAAAATAAACAAAAAAAAATATAAAATTCTAAAATTACATAAGAAACATATCACCTAATGAATAGCTTGATTCTATCATAGAGAATAAGATTCATACTTCAATCACAATCATCTGACTCTCATATTATGCTCAGCAATGAAAAACTACAGTGCAACAACCTATTATTGTAGGACATACAAACTCTAGGTTTTTTTTAAACAAAGTCATTTCTTACCTTATTTGTGGCATGACAATAAAATAAATCTTATTTTTTAAAATATAGGACATCAAATTTTTCTTCCCTTAAATGACTTTGTGTAAATAAAATTCAAAATATTCCATCTGTGCCAGCACCAATTTTACAAAAAACTGATTTCCTGTCAGAAAAGTAAATCTAGAGATGTGTGGATATGAAGATTTTGTGCCACTGAGTAACAAAAGCTAAATTGATCTGGCACTTCTTGCTAATATAGTTCATCAGAAAGCTGAACCCATTCTTTCTGTACTTTTAATCTGTTTCTGTAGAGAGAATGCACAGCAGGAGAAAGAATGTGATTCCCAGTCAGAAAACCAGAATTCTAGCTCTCGTCTGTGCCAAGAATAAATATTTGTTTGACTTTTTGTGTGCATCACAGCAACTTCCAAGTTTTAACATCTCATTATAACAGAGCAAGGACTTCTGTATCGAATGCTTGACTTCTAATTTAGGATCCCTCCCACCCTTCTGGGCCACTTGGTAAAGACATTAATAATGCTTAATGTCAGATAACTCATCTGTGACACTAACTGGGTTTATGTGAACATCATGTAAGATAAACTTCCTGATTCTACTTTTCCATAGCTCCCTTTACTCCTTTCGTGAATACTCTTCACCATTGCAGTAAATTGTTTCATGTAGCTGAATCTCCAGTCCTTTGAACAGTGCCTGAAAAATGAGACGTTCAATAAAACAATTAAATGCTTAACTCTATTAATTATGTGTAAAGCATTTAACATAGTTTCTGACATGTAATAAGAGTTCATTAAATGGAGTTATTATTTCTTGCTCCCCCATATATTAGTGTGGTTAGGCAAAATACACCTCCACAAATAAAGGATGGTAGGTGAGAAATTAACTATTATTTTGGTCATCTATTTAAAATTATTTCTTTAGCACTGCCTTTGTAATATACATTATGCTCAGAACCGAAGGAAAAAATACTTATAATACATATTTTTTTCATTCACTCCAGGAACCACTACCCCTATTCCAGGAATGACGTGCTCTCATATTATGCTCAGCAATGAAAACCTGCAGTGCAACAACCTATTATTGTAGGACATACAATATGAGACAGAACTGAGCCTCCAAGAGTCACATTTTCACTGTGCAACCCCAAGTGTACTTATCATGGTTAATTAACAGTGCAGGCAGCTGACTCAATTAACCAAGTAACATCTCTCTTCAGAGATGGTCATTAAGTCTCTGTAAAAAAAAAAAAAAATAGAACTAAAGCAATGGCTTTTTCTGAGCTATGACTCACTTATCTTTTGGCCCTTGCAGAGGAGGCCAGTTATAAAAAAATTGAAGTAAGATAGACAGTGCAGAAGGAAGAGAGGCATACAAAGGTATGAGGGGACCAAAAGAATTAATAAAAGATTCTTTTCCACCCTCTTGCAAGAGCTAATTGCATTCTTACTCTTGGGTCTCATGATGTACCTGTACACTTAAAACTTTAGAAAAAAATTCTATTCTGGTTTGTTTTAGTTAGGGTTTGTTGTTTATAACTGAAAGGGTAACACATTCAGGCTCATCTACCCATCTTCAAAAAGGAGGGATCCCATTATGGAAAGTGAATGTTACAAACTCTTCTCTAATACCTAAAAAAAAAAAAAGAGAAAAGAATATCCCTCTTGAAACACCAGATGACATTTATCTCTATAGGCCCCTTTTGAAATATTAATCATAGAAATCATTGGTTTTATTATAATATAGTGAGGATAATTTATTGGGTAAAATTGGAAAATTTTAAGCTAATGCCAGTCTTGTTAACCTTTTAACATGTGGAGACAAACTGAGAGATGAGAGCTCACTGGGTGTACATAAAACATTTAATCCAACTTATTCTAAATATAAGAAACCAAGGTCTGAAAAGGTGCAGTAATTTCACTCTGTTCTGCACTCTTTGCACCTGACCAAATTCACCTTGCGTTGAGAATACTTTTAGATGTCTTTATATATATGTCTGTTAACCATTACAATAGAGAAAATCATATTTTTAGTCTGCCAAATGTAGTCATTTTCAGACAGGGTTCTAGGTCTCAGGAGAAAGAAAAAGAATGTTGAAACCTTGGGATATTGCATTTGATATGAATAAAGTTCTTAAACTGCTTTTCTTTCTCATTGGAACCAATTCAGGAGACCAGAGGAAGATGATTATGTATCATGAAATTCAACTGAAGTAGAACAGCATTTTAATTACATTCAATGAATTATTAAATATTTTTCAGAAAGAAAGACTACGTGGTACATCTAGTCAGTGGAAAATTCATGAGAAAGGGACTGTAGGAGTGGTGTTTATATCTAGCAGGGCCACTAAATTGCTAGGCGAGGAGGAACCAGCTCTGTGAGCAGAGAATAAATGATTTCAAAAATCACTTTCAACTTTACAGGTCATTTATATAATACAAGAAATAAAGTTCTAAGGTATTTGTCTAACCAAATTTCACATTCCATTTACCTTCTTAAAACAGTGAAATTTTACTACTTCATTTGCCTTTCTACATTTTTAATCCTAACAAATGTATGTTCACTGAGGCATCTTTAAATTAGACCAAATGGTTTTTAATGACCGATAATCATATAATCGATTATAGATGTGGCTTCATTGTATTGGGACTCGTTTGCATGATAAATCTTCTATTCGTTGTTAATGTAATAATGAACTACCAATTAAGCATTGACATTTGCCTGCATAGTTGAACTCTATTTAATTTACTCATTTCTTATAGCTGTCACACCTATACTTTTAGTTAGTATTAGTTTATTTTTAATAATATTCTAACCGTGGCAATTAGTGTTCTAAATTTAAATTAAATTTACTGTCCCCAGGAGAAGCTGAAGTATATAATGTTAATTTGTTTTTGTTCATATAGCTCAGTTTTTCTTTAACTAGTTCAGGCAATTTCCAATGGCATCTATGTAAAATAAACATGTTTCATGAGATTACTTTTGTATATCATAATGTAGTAAAATATTTAAATTAAAAAGTTAAAATTTTTATCCTGGATTAGTCTATTTATTTAATTAAAGCCATATAAATTTTAAATTTTAGTGAATTTCATTATATATCCAAAAAAACCACTAAGTTTTATAAAATAAAACTTTCCTTTATTAGGAGCTTTTTGGGAGTAACATCAAAAGCATGGCAGTGTGAGGAATCTCTCCTGACCTCTCCCCATGAAACTATAAGAAGCTGAACATCTTCATCCCAACAAATAATTCCTAACCTGCACACAAGTATATCTGACAGATCTGTGCATCAGACCTTGGGAAGGTGGGTGGGCTATTTGTAAGTGAGACAGAGAGGTGGGTAGAAAGAGATAGAGGCAGGTACTGTGCAAAGCAGCCTGAAGCGACTGGCAGGGCGAAGGGGAGGGAAAAACAATAATGAGATGATTTCTTGGCCTTTTGAAGCCCCAAACAGTCTTGTTTGAGGAATAAGCATATTCCACACAGTGGAGCTCAGAGAACAGGGTAGAGACCAAGCACGGAGGGGCTATCGTTGTGTCTTAGCAACTGCCTTTGCCAGGCAGAAAGCTGAACCATGGACCCTGGCTGCCTATTCCCACCATCCCAGAGTGTGCTCTCCCTGCCCCACCCCATCCACCCTCCAAGCATGGACACTGAGTCATAGGGAATATTGCACAACCAGAACTTAAACATACATAGCACCACTGGAAGGCAAACAGTTACACACAAAGCTGGCCTCTCCTAATGCACCCACCCCAATCCAGTTAGGCTGATTCACAAGGAAGCGGTGCAAGCACTGCACCTGACAGTTGTTATAGTCCTGGGGCTTCAGGCCCTTTTCAGAGGTTTGAACTTCCATCGCCCTTCACATTCTCCCATGGGAGTGGAACTCTGGGACTGAGGTGACCTGGTCACAGAGAAGATACATACCTTTCCAGAGAAAAAGGGGCATTCTTAACCCCAAAGTAGATATCCAGAGGGCTTGGGTAGTGCAGGACGCTGGGGTACCACCTATTGGAAATAAAAAGAAAAACTTCTTATCAACTTGCTAAAGAGAAACGAATCTGTAACAAATTGATAAAAAAAAATGGGAGGGGGATTACATTTTCATTAATTCCTAGGTGGAGAAATAGTCCATCAAACACCATGAACAACCAAGGTGACAAGGCAGCTCTGAAAGAAAACTAAAAATCTCCAGAAAATAAGCATAGAGATATAGAAATGTGTGATTTAAATGACATAAAATTCAAGATTGTATTTCTGAAAGAAACTGAGATGCAAGAAAATTCTGATAGTTGAAAGAACTTAGAAACAAAATCAACGAACAACAGGAATACTTTACCAAGGAGATTGCAAGTCTACAAAAGAGCCAAATAGAACTGGAGATGAAGAACTCACTAAAAGAGATGAATAATAAAATAGCAAGCTTAGGAAATAGAGAGAACATAAAGGAGCAAAGAATTAGTGATACCAAAGACCAGAATATCTGGAAATGATGCAAAAGGAAGAAGAGATAGATAGAAAGAAAGAAAGAGAGAGAGAGAGAGAGAGAGAGAGAGAGAGAGAGAGAGAGAGAAAGAAGAAAGAAAGAAAGAAAGAAAGAAAGAAAGAAAGAAAGAAAGAAAGAAAGAAAGAAAGAAAGAAAGAAAGAAAGAAAGAGGGAGGGAGGGAGGGAGGGAGGAAAAAGAAAGAGGGAGGGAGGGAGGGAGGGAGGAAAAAGAAAGAGAGAGAGAGAAGGAGAGAGAGAGAGAGAGAGAGAGAGAGAGAGAGAGAGAGAGAGAGAAAGAAAGAAAGAAAGAAAGAAAGAAAGAAAGAAAGAAAGAAAGAAAGAAAGAAAGAAACTCTATAAGAACTATCTGACACCATCAGAAAAGCAATATAATAATGGGTATACCAGAAAGAAAAGAGAGGGTAGAAGGGACCATTCAAACAAATAGTTGAGAATTCCCAAACCTATAGAAAGAACTAGATTTTTGAATTCAAAAAGCAAACGTAACACCCAATTATCTCAACCCCAAAATGTCTTTTCCAAAATACATTATATTAAAATTGTCAAAAATTAATGACAAAGAAAGAATTCTCAAGGCAGCCAGGGAAAAGAAGACAGTAACCTATAAAGGAAAGTGCATTAGATTATCATCAGACTTCTCAGCACAAACCTTGCTAGCTAGGAGGGAGTGGAACCAAATACTCAAACTACGGAAAGAAATTACCAGCCAAAAATAATATATTGAGCAAAGCTCTCCTTCAGATATGAAGGAGAAATAAAGACCTTTAGAGACATACAAAAGTTGAGGGAATTTTCCACTACAAGGCCTGCATTACATAAAATACTGAAGGGGGTCATTTGACCTGAAATAAAAAGAAAAAAATATATAACTATGTATAAGATGACCAACAGTAAGGCAGAACTAGAAAAATATTACATAATGGTTTTGGTTAAAAAGATACTTCAAAAAGAGAAGACAATAGTTACTGTAACTTAAAAAGGAGCATACAGAATAAAGAGGGACAATGTGAGACAACAAAAATAGAAAAGGGGAGGAAGTAAAGATCTGAATCTGTAAAGGGGATAAAGCACATGCAGAAGAAAAAGGATTACTGTATATGTGTGTGTATATATACGTATATATATATGTAAATATACACATGTGTATATATATGTATAAATATATACATATATATATACATATATATGTATAAACTTATGAATCTTACATAAACTTATGAAGTTGACCTCAAAGGTAAGGGAAGTAAAAGCAAAAAGAAATGAATAAGACTATATCAAGCTAAAAAGCTTCTGCATAGTAAAAGAAACCAACAAAATAAACGGCAATAACTAAATGGGAGAATATATTTGCAAACAATGCCTCTGATATGGGCCTAATATTCAAAATATACAAAGAACTCGTAAACTCAATAACAACAAAAAGCAAACAATCTAATTAAAAAATGGGCAGAGGACCTCTCAAGAAAACATATAAATGGCCAACAGACATAAAAAAAGATGCTCAAATTCACTAGCAATTAGAGAAATGCAAATCAAAACCACAATGAGATACCATCTCATATATGTTAGAATAGCTGTCATCAACAGGATAAGTAATAACAAGTGTTAGAGAAGATGTGGGGAAAAAAGGAACCCTCATACACTGCTGGTGGGACTGCAAATTAGTACAGCCACTATGGAAAACAGTATAGAGGTTCCTCAAAAAACTAAGAATTGAATTATCATATGATCCAGCAATCCCTCTTCTGAATATTTACTCCCAAAAAAGCTGTAAGCATTTATCTGCAAAGGTATATGCACTCAAATGTTCATAGCAGCATTATTTACAGTGGCCAGGACATGGAAGCAACTGAAATGTCCAACAATAGATGACTGGATAAAGAAGATGTGGTACACGTGTACAATGAAATATTAGCCATAAGAAAAGATGAAATGGTGCTATTTGTGACAACATGGATTTATCTTGAGATCATAATGCTAAGTGAAATTAAGTCAGACAGAAAAAGTTGGAAACCACATGATATCACTCATATGTGGGATACACATCTAAAAGCAATAAACAAACATGACAAACAGACTCACAGACATGGAAAGTGGATTAGAGGTTATCAGAGGAAAGAGGGTAAAAAGAGAGGTAGATGGGAATAAAGTAGTCAAATATTTGCTTGCTGACATAAGGAAATCTTAACTATGGGTGGTGAACACACAATGTAAATATATATATAACATACTGTTGAATTGTACATTTGAAACTTATTTGATTTTGCCTATCAATGTTACCCCAATAACTTTAATAAACAAATATATATATTAAGAGTGTCTTTAATTTCTTGGAAAAAATTATTTAAAAGTTTAATTGTTTAATTACAAAGCCAGCTCAACTCTTATAAAAATAATAGTATTGATATACTGGAATAATTTGACAAATAATATTTAGCAGTTTAATACTGTAGAGCTTGAATACACAAAATCATTTAAAATGAAAGATTTCTAGCATAATGGTAACGTGAGAATCTATAGAAAGAGACTCTGAAATCAAACTTCTGAGAAAAATAAAACCCTTTCTTCTACTGTTTTCATACACTTAGCAGAACATTATGGCCCAATGAATCAATATAAGTGTTTACAGCTATTCTATATATCATCCTGAAACTGCAGAAAATAGGCCCTCAACCTGCTTAAAGTACTAAATCAAGTCTGGATTGTCTTTTGCCATTTGGAAGACAAAGATTATTGCTAAGAATACCTTCTTTTTGACACTAACGCACATTCTCGGGAATGTATATGATTCTGAATTAAAAAATAAAAGATAAAATACTTAGAGAGTAGCAAGGGCAACTTTAAACCTTTGAAGTTCATAGTTGTACTATTTTATTTTAAAATGTCTTCTCTTCCATTTATATTTTAATTGACATTACAATTAAGCAAGGCATTGAATTTGTTTTTACTTTTATATTTAAAATTTTATTATACATTTTGTGTTTACTTAAATGAGATAATTTTCAACATTATTTAACAAAACCTTTTTTTTCCTTTTTGCAAGGGGAAACCATGAACAATGTAAAATACTTTGGTCTTTAAAATTCAACAAAAATTAAAATGGCTTTAATTATACAATTACACAGGAATGATGACTGAAAATCTTCTCCCAGAACAGTCAACTTTATTCAAATGTTTAATAACACATTCAAGCAATATCAAATGTATAATTATGTTTCATTTAATTTTTAAAAGTTCTTTGACTCTATATACTCATAAAGGTAGACTGCCATTTAAAAAGATATTTCAATTGCATATTTTATTCATATTTTTGTAGTTTCTTCAAAATAAGCAATTTTTAAGACCAAGAACAAAAGCATCTAGAACTCATTTATATTGAGAAAATATTAAACATTATAAATTTGCTCTGCTTAAAAGTATTTTCTTATTAGTAATACTCTCTGATATTCATACCATGCAAAAATATAAAATTATTTATTTCATAGAACTAAATTAATACATCTAGAAAACTATGGCAGCATTAGGGGAAAAAATGCCCCTTAAGTGGATCTATGCATGTGATGTTTCACTCTTTATCTTAAATTCTTGGCTTCAAGAATTTGGGCCAGTCTTTGCAATTTAGAAAAATACTGAAAAAAACATTACTCATCTGCTGCCTCAGGGATGTTGCTCATCTATATTTAAACCAAATAAATATAATCTCAATAAGGCTGCATAGTTTCATAATTATACAAAAAATATGAGTCTTCAGAGGATGTTATAAAAATGAAAGGGATCCAAGATATGCTACATAATACATTCCACGTGGTGGATGTGTATCACACACTGCACTGACTATATGAGAATGGGGAAAAAACAAAGAGGAAGACTAGCTATGACAATGTAGCTCCAGAATAATGTTACATGGTTTATTTGGGGAAATCCATGTGGGCCACATACCATCATTAACATAAAGCCATTATCGAGAATGATTTGGCCATGAAACCTTGAAACTTTTACATAGTTCTAAGAAGAAATAGATCTAAGAATTTTTACAAGTTACATTAATCACACATTATCTGAGAATCACTATGTTAGGCATTTGGTATGTATTATTTTTAGCTTCTTATTTAATCAATTCGACAGCCATTAGAGATATTCACTATTCTCATTGTTCCCTGCTGCAGACTCCTGAGAAAAGTTAATAGTCCCAAATCACATAATTAGTAATTGTGAGAACCGTGATCAGTCTATTTCTAAGCCCATAAGCACCATCTGAACGTACTACTTCCAAAACCTTTTCTAAGATAAAATTTCAAAATCATAGAACCATAGATTCTCAAGGTTAATAGTTTTAATGGTTATGTAATTCAACCTTCCATTCACAACATGTCCATCACTTCTAATATTAGCTCATCTGTCCTTTTACTTTTAGGTAGTTTTTCTCTAACTTTCAGTAATTCTGAGTATTACTAGGTGCCAGATAGTCTTCCAAGTCCTAGCGACTGAATAGCAGCCTGGTAGACATGGACCCATTCCCACGGAACTCAACTTTCTAACAAAGAAGGCAAGTCAGTCAAGGTGCCGTGACAGTGACTGGGAGCTATTTTATATCAAGAGACCAGAGACCTCCTGAAAGACATACATATGGGAACTGTCAAGACAAGAAGCAGCTAAGCACATGAAGATGATGAAAAATAACACTTAACAACTCCCCCCAAATTTCCTAAGTCAGGTAATTAAATAGACATTGCTTTAGGAACAGAAAAATGCCTATGTTATCTGGAGTAAGATGATAAAAAGGAAAATCACATATATATTTATATATACACACACACACATACATATAAACTTTGGAGGGGTAAACATGGTCTTATGGATTCAATTGAAAATTTATATTTTTATTCTAAGAAGTAATATTTTTAAACAGAAAAAATACAATATCTGTTTTATGTTTTAAGAAATTACATCATAAGAAGGCCAGAATGGGAGCAAGGAGACCAGTTAGACCTAGTGAGAGATGGTGGTGACTTGAATTAGCTTTGTAACAGTGGAGATTAAAAAAAAAAAGTGGATGGTGTCAGAATACATTTGTGGGTTAACTCTGAGGGAAGTGGCTATGGATTAGGTATAGAGAAAGAAGGAGGGGAAAGGAAATTAAGAGGTAATCTTAGAATTTAGCTTAATCAGAAAGCAATACACTTTGCTGAATCTTGATGACATAAGAGAAAGGGGAAAAGAATGATGGGTTATACTTTGGTAGAATCAAGTGGAGATGCCTATTAAATTTAGCAGGTAAAACATATCTTTGTCATTTTACCCAGTTGGTTTAGTTCTCCTCTTTACTGTCATAGTCAAAAAAAACTATCTCCTCCACACGGCAGGTTTTTCAAATATTGTAATAATTCTCTTCCAGTACTCTTCAATGTAAGACATGTTTCCATCACAATTCCATTTGCTGTCCTCTGAATATGTTGTACTTGATTGTAATGATCAGAAAAGTGGGCCTGGAAAGTTAACATAATTGGACACAGGAGTAAATTGGGGGATATTTTAAAGAAATACCATTGGCACTGCTCAAACTGAACCTCAATAGATACTACTGTATATAATTTTATCTTTTCTCATACAGTTTATTCAGATAAATTTCAGGCTTTAGTAGGGGGATACATTGATAGAGAAGTAGAGACAGATGCCATGCCCAAGGAGGACGGCATGTGGCTGTGAACTAGAGAGAGTCCCAGAGGGCCAGTGGTAGGGTGCAGTTTTCAGGGCTGGAAAGAGAAACACTTAAAAATAAAGAAATAAAAAGAAAAATGATGTTGTATATTAGGAAAATATAGATTTCACTAGTGGAGAATAAAAGTGGAACAATATATGGAATTATGGTAAACCAATACTGAGGGATAACATGGATGGGCCTTGAGACTGTCATGCTAAGTGAAATAAGTCAGGCAGAAAAAGTTGAAAACCATATGATTTCACTTATATGTGGGATATAAAACTGAAATCAACCAAGGAACAAGACAAACAAACAAATTCATGGATGTAGACAACAGTTTAGTGGGTACCAGAGGGATGGGGGGAAGAGGGGGAGGCAGATAAGGGTAAGTAGGGTCAAATCTATGGTTACAGCAGGAAATTTAACTTTGGGTAGTGCACACACAATTCAATATACATACAATTACACTTGAAACCTATATAATTTTATTAACCAATGTCACCCCAATAAATTTAATTTAAAAATTTTTTGAAAAGAAAATAAGTAAATATAATTATTCTGCTTAGAATTCATTATCCTCTTTAAGCTATTAATGATTTTAACATTTGGTTGAAGAATTAAAGTGCATCCTTTTTAAAATGTATACCTTCTTTTAAAAAAAAAAAACTGGGGGGGTGGGGGGTGGTGGTCAATGACCTTCATAGATTTTTGAACTCAGAAATATCCTTAATGATCATTCTATTTGTTCTGCCCACGGAAAAGACTTTTGAGAGGAAATAACTGCTGTCTTAAAAAACTAGAAAGTATGCTCAGCAGAAAAAAAGAAATGGGAGTTGTTTTGTGTGGACGCAGAAGGCAAAACTAAGACCAATTGGTGGGAGCTACAGAAAAATTGACTTTATGGTGAATATAAAGATTGGTCTAATAATTACAATCATACAGTCACTTAATGTACTACATTTTATGAATGGGAACTTCATCTCTATGGAAGATTAAGCAAGTTGGACAATCACTTTGGAGAAATGGATATAAGAGAAAGCAAACATTGAATAGATATTTGGACTAGATAACCTTAGTAACATTTCATGAGAATAATCATTGTATAAGCTAAATAAATAAGGACTTACATTAAGTTGACAACCAAGTTTGGGGTTGAAACTTAGATTTATTGATGTCAGTGCTTCTTGACTTGCAATAAAAAATACTATTAAATTATATTTCAAATCTTTCCTGAAATTAATTAAATATTTTATGTCTAAGGAGTTTTATGGTAGCTATTAATAACCCTACTCCATTAATTTTTCTTTTATTTTTTAAAAACATTTTTTTAATTTGTAATATTTTTAGATTTTCAGAAATATTACAAAGATAGTACAGTTAGTTTACATATGGGTATATGTTTCACCTGTTTCAGTTCTTCCTGTAATACCTTACATTATATGCATTAGGTGTGTTGCAACTAAGAAACCAACATCAATACACTATTAGAAACTAAACTCCAAACTTTATTTGAATTTGCCCAGTTTTTCTGTCAATGCCCTTTTTCTGTACTAGAACTTTAGGATAACACAGCACATTTAGCCTTCATGTTTCTTTATTTCTCTTAGTATTTAACGATTTCTTTCTTTCTTTCTTTCTTTCTTTCTTTCTTTCTTTCTTTCTTTCTTTCTTTCTTTCTTCTTTCTTCTTTCTCTCTCTCTCTCTCTCTCTCTCTCTCTCTCTCTCTCTCTCTCTCTCTTCCTTCCTTCCTTTCTTTTTTTTTTTTTAATGTTTCATGACCTTGACTGTTTCGAGGAAGACTGGTCAATGATTCTGTAGAATGTTCTTCAAATCAGAATCATCTGATGTTTTTCTCATGATTAGAATAGAGTTGTATGTTTTTGGAAAGAACACCAGACCTTAAGTACCCTTCTTATAATATCATACATGATATTACTGATGATATCACCATGAGCCTTTGATTAAAGTATGTTTAGCAGGTTTGTCCACTACAATGTTAATATTTTTCTTTGTCACACTCTGTTATTTGGAAGTGAATCACTAAGTCTAGTCCATAAAAGAGAGGGCAAAGAAAGACTAAGTTGAACCTTGATGTATCTGTATATATTATTTGGACCCAATAACTTTTAAAGACTTTATTCTCATTGTTCTAGTCTGTTTAAGAAAGGAAACATTCCCAAAGTATATGTAGGTATTCTGTTGCTTTTCCTCTTACATTTAAAACATTAGCTTAAAGGTTATACAATATTAAATATTCTCATGAAATTGTAAAAAGAAAACACGAATACATTTTATGTTCACTGATAGAGAATATGTAGTTATTAAAAATCCAACTTGTCCTATCTTAATGTAAAAACAGTGTGTCCAGAATACTAAGTCTTTTTATGTTAAACCAAAATGCACATTAGATAGATTCTCATGTAATGAAAGAAACTGGCTTTAAGAAAGATTTTATACTGGAAAGAGAAACATGGATTGCCTCCAATGTGCACACCACATATCCTTTCAATTTAATATCTAATTATTGTCAAGAAAATAGTGTGACCATGTAAATATGAATCAAATTTCATGGTTAGTTTATCTTTTTAAAATACTTCATTTTTATGCAAAATAAATTTTTTTTCAGTTATGAATATCCACTAAAACTTAATTTATTCCTCCTATTACTTCCAGGTAAAGCTTTATGAATATAAAATTAAAGAAAAATAATTTATAGATCTTTGAGTCTTCTAAATATTAAGAGTGAATACATAAATGACACAATCAAACATAGGATTTAAAGGAGACTAATGAAAATTTTGTTCACAGAAAAATCAATATTTAACTGTAAGTAAAATAAGATACAACATCATGAAAGGGAAAGAACTACTGCGGTCTCTGGAAATGTACTGTGGACAGTGTATCTATTGGGTGAGCAGTGGAAGGCAAAACAACACATACACATAGTAAGTACAAGATCTTTTTGCATATTAGTTAACAATATGCTATAAATACTCTAAATGAGAAAGATGTTCCCCTAAAACAATATAGTTGGAGAGTCCAGATTTCATTTCAAAATGATTAATAGGATCATATCAAGTAAGTTGGATTTTGTATAATGTTTCTCAGTTTCAGTTTGCTGATGTTTGTCATGTTAGATAATGATTATGAATCATAGGAAATTAAGGTAAATTTGTACCACTTTTGGTCATGTTATATAATTAGGCAATAAGAATCCAAGGCTTGGCTTCATCACTTGGATAAGTTGAGGTTCCACAGGTTTATTTACTATAATTTTCCCACTATAATTAACCAATAATATGTGAAAAGAGACTTTGAGAATATTAAAATCTTCTATTTCTCATTAAACTTTCACAAACTTGTTTTAGGAAACATTGAAGATTGTTACCTAAGTCAATTACTACTCTGAAGGTTGCAAAAGGTGATTTTTTTAACTTCGTTATTTCTTTATGTTTTTTAATTGGCAGTCTACTATAAGGAGAACACTTGCTAATATGCTGAATGTATAATGGAATGTCATCATGATTTTAATATACAGTTTTAATGTAAAATTCCTGATATCTTCTGGATAGTAGCAAAGTGGAGCACATTTTATATGCTGTGTTGCTTGTCCTTCAATTTCTATGTGTGAGGTTATTTGTCCCCTCTCTGGACAGAAATAGAGAAAGGACTCTATTCTTTTTGCTGGCTTCACTGACAGGCCTAAAGAAGTAGCATAGAAAGAAAAATTCATGCCATTTGCTTTTATCGTGAGGGTAATTCAGGTCTTTTAGTTTCTTAAGATTAATAAAAGACCAATTTATACAACCTCTGTCCCCTACAAGTGATTTTTCCAGAACTTATTCAGGAATCAGAAGTGCAGACTTTGCATACTATTTTACCACCTAAAATAAAAGCTTTTATTTTGCATTGAATGCAATTGTTTGTCCCTCATGTTATATCTAATATCTTGTTTACTGATCACAAACATTTTCACAAGCTCACTTTTAATTAAAATCTTTAGTTTTCATGGTTGACATCTTGTATCAATTACATTGTCATGATTTTACTCATAAATAGCAATCCATCTGAGAAATAAGTACTTTCTATATAAGAGAGTTGATGAAACTAATAAAATCATTGGGAACTTACATATGATGACTACATTAAGCTTGTTGTCCCATATTGTAGTTTCTTTCATCCTTGTTCATGAGTGGATGCAAATTTGAATTATTTAAGTACTTGATAATGTTTTCTGTCTTTAAACATTTATTTCCTTGTTTGCCAAAATTTGCAGGTTTTTCTTAATCACTAGATTATGATCTCATATATAAATTTAAATTTTTGAAGACATACTGATTGATAAATACTATTATCAATACTTAGAATTATTATCAATTCTTAGAATCTAAGAATATTTATTAACATCTCTCAAAAGCTCCCTATTTTGAAAAGCTCTTATTTGTAGCAGAAAATGATGGTGAATTTAGTG
Organism: Cynopterus sphinx; assembly: GCA_030015415.1. NCBI lineage: Eukaryota > Metazoa > Chordata > Mammalia > Chiroptera > Pteropodidae > Cynopterus > Cynopterus sphinx. Next base: position 133,462,271 of record CM057383.1, read on the forward strand.
TTTTTAATATTCTCCAATTACAATTTTTAGTAATTGGCCTCTTTCTAAGTATTAACATTTTCCACAACAAATAACTGGAGAGATATAGCTCGTGGTAAAGAGAGCTGGAGACTTACGAGAAAAAAAAGCAGGTCAAAGACTGTTGGCTTGAGTAATTACATTGATGAACAGGTTATTTATTTTATAGTTAACATCCAACAACAGACAATAAAATCCTCTTGACTGACAGAATTTGAAACAGTTTATCATTCAATTGCAAAAATCTTCAATGATCATAGGTGAATGGGAGGTCTTTGTGTGATAATAACAAGAATTTAATAAAGAGAGGGTTTTTTAAATTGTTTTTTCAAAGAAAGTGAACAAGTAATAGCTTTGACTTCTGGTTTTAGTTCCTACATGTAAAATCACTTGTAAGTTGTCATTCGCATGCTTACAAGAAGAAATTATATAAATTTAAAAAAAAATGACTTTGCTTGGATCTGTCAGACAACTGAGGTTGCAGGACAACCACTGACCCTGGTCCCTCAAGGAACTCAGTCAAGTTCTGATTATTGTAACAAGAACAAGTTCTGATTATTGTGACTGGAACAAGAGATTGGTATGGATGCTTAAATGCCAATTTGACTAATTGACAGAGCTTGAGTTGAGATTAGTAAGAGAGTGAGAAACTCCAAGGGGCCATGATTTTAGGGAGAACTCCACACTTGGTGAATTTTCCCCTCAGAAAGTCCACAAGATTCTCAAAGTAAAGATCCAAGAAAGAACCTTATATATTCTCATTGGAAAAAGTAAAGAACAATCATTATGATGTACACTTAGAATCTTCTCCATGACAAAGGCCTACTCTGCACCATACCAACAAGGCTCTACATACCAGGGGATTACAACTGGAAGAGCTATAAGATACAAACTCTGAGGAGGAGTACTTAGGGAAGCCCAAAGTCAATTTAAGAGACAAAAACAAGGATACTAGTGGAATCTGAAGCTTAAGGCACCTACAGCCATAACAATTACTAAGCATAGCTCAGTTCTTAGCCTAATTAACATAAATCCTCACACTAAAAGTTTGTATCCCTCAATTACTGATACCCAATGCAATGTCTGTCCTTTAACAAAAAATTACAAGGCATGTGAAAATGCAAGGAATTACACTGAAGAGACAAAGAAAGCATTAGAACCAGTATCAGATATGACACAGATGTTGAAATTATCAGATAGTGAATTTAAGATAACTGTGATTTATATGTTAAGGCTCTAATGGAAAAGTAGACAATATAAAAGAAGAGATGAGTTATGCAAGCAAAGATATGGAAACTCTAAAGAAGAAACAAAAGACAAGATTAGCAATCAAAAACACTGCAACAGAAAATTAGAATGCCTTTAATGAGCTCATTAGTGGACTGAATATAACTGAGGAAAGAATTACTCAGCTTGAAAATCATCCAATCCAAACTTTCCAAATGGAAGAGCAAAAAGAAAAAGAATAAACATAAAACTAAAACAGACTATCCAAGAATTTTGGGATGATTCCAAATGTTATAATATACAGACAATTAGAATATCTTGAAGAGGAAAAAGAGAGTATGGTGGTGGTGGGGAATACACACGCACACACACACACATACACACATATCTATGTATATGTGTGTATATGTATATGTGCATATGTGTGTGCATATATGTGTATATATATATGTGTATATATACATATATACATACATATATACATGTCCATATATAGTGATAACAGCTGAGAATTTCCCAAAATAAACTATAAATCAACTCACAGCCATGGGAAGCTCAAAAAAAAAAAAAAAACCAAGGAAGAAAAATTACATTACTACTCCCCCCACCCCACACATGTATATCTTCTCCAAACTCCAGAAAACTGAAGACAAAGTGATAATGTTGAAAGATGCTGAAGGAGGGGGAGATAGTACCTATAAAGGATAATTATAAGAATTATAGTAGACTTTTTATCAGAAATTATGAAATTAAGAAGAAATCCAAATACCATATGTAAGGTATATTGATTGGGGTAAAAAACCCATTTAGAATTCAAGATACAGTGAAATCAACCTTCAAAAATGAAAAAAAAAAAACTTTCTCAGAAAAACAAAAACTGAGAGAACTGCCAGCCGATCTACCCAAAAAGAAATGTTAATAAAAGTTCTGATAAAGGTCAGAAACTTAGATTTATACTAAAGAAAGAGCACTGAAGAATGAACAAATGAGGTACGAAAAAAAATTTTCTTAATTGATTGAAAATTCAGCTTTTTATAAAAGTAATAAGTAATATTAGGAGTTATGCTATATGGTCAGGAGAAATGAATGACAGCAATGTCAAAGGGACCAGAGAAAGGGATTGGGAATGCTGTTATAAGGTACTTGCACTGCACATGAAGCAGTACAATGTCATTTGAAAATGGACTTAGATTAGTTAAAAATGTATATGGTAAACTCTAGGGCAATGATACAAAAAAAAGTTGATATGTTAAGAGAAGGAATAAAATAAATCATAAAATTCTCAATAAAGCCAGAGAAACCAGAAAAGACCTTCTATGAGATATATGGGAAGTGACCATCTTCCAAGATGGCCTGGGTTTTATTTAAAACAAGTTATTTATGACAATACTGTGAGATAACAGTTCTGAGCAAAGAAAATGTAGGAAGTTTTATTTAGAAATGGTAAAAATATATTGAGGGTTGTGAAGGTCCTAGTGATAAATATTAGGAGGAAGATTGAGCTAAGAAAATTTAAAAAATAAAATAAAATAAAATACAACAAACAAAACTGTAGACTGGTAATGCAACATTAATAAACACATTTGAGGGAAATTTTTATCAACACTATTAAATAATTTTTATATCAAAAAGTCCAATTTGAATCAAAATCCATTTGCTTATTAAAACAAATTTCAATATAACACTTGTCATTTAAAGAAGTCTCTCAGACTGAAAAACTGTGCTCTTAAAAAACAATTTAAAGAAATTATATTACCTGAATTTCTGTTAATGTATAAGATGTTCCTATTCCCCGCCAAAACTCAAAATGATAAATATTTTTTTTGCCATTTGTTACCACTTACTTGTACCACACCTTTATCACAGGTTGTAACTATAAAAAATTAAGAGTTATATATGTATAACCATTTTGAGCATGAAATCTGATTTAATAAATAAAGCTACAGAAGTAAGTTCATTTTCAAAAATGGAAAAAGTTCTTTTCTTTATAATTTTAGAATCTAAATAAAATGTGATGGCTTATTTCAACAGACTAGAATGTACATAGACCTAAACTTGCTCTCATTTGGCCCAAGTTTAAATTCAAATATAATTTTCTATATAAATTATGACATGAAAATCAATGCTAAAGTATTATAGATCATTCTTGGATGGTCTTGAAGAAAAGCAGGTCTAATTCCACAGTTGACGGGGTAACAGTGAAAAATTAAAACTTCAGTTAAATAAATAAAGTGAAGGCAATAACAACATTAAGAAACTATGCAAAAATACTATTTTTTGGAGAGTTGAATAAAATAAGAACATAAATCATTGGAAAAACTAAAACAAAACAATAATAATGAAAGGAAGTCAAAGACATAAGACCCAAGTCATTTCTGATTTAGATCATTTCTTCTGAACTAAAAATCAATAACCTTCTTTTGGAGAACCATATTGATGAATCGGCTACAAAAATCATCTAATAGAGACCTGATGTGGCAGACTTTGAGATTTGAACAGATGAAATATGTCCTTCATCACAGCTCTAGAGATATATACTGATAAGCTTCACCTAAACAGCCACCCATACAGTGATCATATAATTCACAGTTCAAGTGGAAACACTTCTGAGAGAAAAGTGGCACCAATAATGCAAAGACGACAGGCAGAAACCAGTACTGTCCCAAGTGAACTGTGGTAGAGACATCGAGACACGAACCACAATAATATAAAAGCTATACTTTTCTGGAGCTTACCAACACTATTGTGGAACACAACTGCAAGAGGCAACATATCCACATTATGTTGTGCTCCAGCGGGAACCAATCACATATAGTCATTGTGAATCATGTCCCTGGAGCTGTGAAAAGCGGCAGTTCCATTCCTTTCTCTAACCCAGGCATTTTAGAAGTGCTTAATCCATATTACATTATTTATTATTCAGAAAATCTACAATGATTGTTGTCTTCATCTCACAGATGAAGAAACAGAGATGGACTGCTTGAATAACCTGAGCAGAGTCACACAGCTACAACAGCAGGAACAAGAAGTGGAAGCCAAACATTCTGGCATTCCAATTTTTATTTTAATCACTGTACTACACTCCATCTTCTTAATATCTTTTTCTCTAGTATAAATTTTCTTTAATCATCAGGACAATACTCTGAGAGTATAAAACTTTCAGGATGCATAATGCTCCCAGAATGTATTCTGTTCAAATAATTTCCATTGCATTGATAGGGGATATGCAGGCAAAATGATAACTTGTAAGTTGGGAACATTCCACAAAGAATAGGTTAAAAGTGACAGGCTTTGTAAGTAAGAGCTTAACCTCTGGCAATTTTATTTTGAATTGCAAAACAAAATGAAGAAACTATATAGTTTTTAGAATTACATTCAAGTATTCAATATTTCCAAGCTCAATGGAAATGAAAAGGAGGTACATGTGAAAAAATTCACACCTTCCCTCCTCCTTAAAGTCACTCAGCAGACAATTTTGTGAACTAGTATCACTCTCCACAAAATATAAATTTTCTCCCAATGAATTATTTCCCCTAAAGAAGGAATTCTAAATAGCCTCAGTTTTAAGTATCAGATCAAATGTGAAGTAAAATATACATATAGTAATCCTGGGCACACAATGTTTGTGTACCATGTTTGTTCTCAAACCCAAACCTACCTATGCAAGTCACTCAAGAGAAAGGTGGGTGCATAATAGGAAGAGAACTAAATTAGAATGTGTGTTGGAAGTTGTTCAGAAAATGGTAAGAACAAAAAGAAAGCTAATGAATGTATCAAAGATAAAATATTTATTCCTGGAATGGTTCTTTTAATCTTTATTTAGCTTCTAGCTTTTTTACATTCAGTGCAATGCAAAATTTATGTCATTAATTGAAAAATGAATGTTAACATGTTCCATTATTATTATTTTTTTTTTAAGAATCAACTTCTCATCAGCTACTACAAAGGATGACGACAGAGGTTGTTTGTTATTTGGCTTCCTAGACTGGTTGGTATAGATAGTGGGTTGGCTTCTTGGTCTGAATGCTACATATTGTTGGTCACTTCTATTTTTATGTGTAGTCAGTCTAGCCATTCTCTATTTGCATATTTAGATTCTTGGGTATGCAAATGCCTAATCCCCTCCATCAAATTTTGAACAAATCTAAAAGGTCTTTTGATTCCAAAACTCTCATTAGGGTCAGCTGAGGACTTTCTAGAGTTCCCTGTCTTTTCCACCCTGCTTCCTTTTACACCCCATAGATATTGACCCAGAGCACTCCCTAATAAAGAAATGCTGGCCAATTTCAATTTCAGTATCTGTTTCCACAGGACCCAACCTGCAAGAAATGGTAAGGGCTGCCTCAGGCCCTGCTTGCCTGTTCCAAAGGTTGAAGAGTTCAGTGTGTCAGCACACCTTTAGCCCATGTCTATCACTCCAGTGACTGTAGCACATCAGTGCTCAAGACTACTAGAGTCTAAAAAAAATAAATAAAAAATGACTACTATGAATATAGTTCAACCAACTAGGAAGTTACTTAAGGAAAAATAATTGTAAGCAACTAGCTTCCCTGGCCACATCTGCTGTTTAATAAAGAGCCATGAGAGACAATGGGAAAGCCAATATGAATGTATAAATGCCATTGATTCAAGTTACAGATTTATGAGAATTATCCTTCTACATGAACTATGTGAAAACACATCATAAATAGTCATATAAACAAGCATTAATTAATGAGTGATTAACAACTGTCTAAATGTGAATACATGTTTTGGATTTTCTATTATAAAAATGTAAAGATGTTTTAACTGAAGACTTACTACACTCTCTGAGGCTTGAAACTGCTGCTGTTGATAATAGCTGTTTCCAGGGTAGTAATTATCTTGTGGGCAGTGGGTTTTCCTTTCTCCTATGAATTGAAGAGCAAATGACTGGAGTCAATGAGAGAAGTAAAGTAACACACAAGAGAATAGAGAAGATGGTATACTAGAACTCTATGGTTCTGCAATCTTGCTTTTATTATTCTGCTATGTGCATTGGTAGAGATCCCTAGTACAATCCTCATTGTGTAAGAATGGAACCCCAAACCAATGCCAGCCTTTGACAGGACTTTCCCTTTTTGATCAACAGGCCTTAAACTATAATCACAATGATGCAATTTTTATAATACAGTAGTTCATATTTAGGTATAAATGTGTGCTTTAATTGTAAAAATATAACAGGCTTTTATGATATAATTTGAAGAAACAGACCCTCACTTGTGTATACAAAGTCAACCCTATAAATGCCTGACCACTCCTGATACAAAAGTCAAGGTTACAATAAGTAAACAACATAAAGGGTGGGTCTTCTCACCAAGGCATTAATTTTTAATACACTTAAGTAGCTAAGAAAATTGTTCTGTAAAGAACTGTCTTTTAGCAGCACATTAAACATCAGTACCGTGTCTCAGATACAATCTAACTTATAACATTAAAACATTATCTGCAATATTTGCAATTCTTATTTACCCAGAAACTTTGGTCTGCCAAACTAGCACTTTTGTTTCCCATATTAATCACTGATTTTCTTCAGAGGGTCTCTTAGCAACATAAGATTGGAAAGAAAGCTTGATCTCAAATGCTTAAGGAATACCACATCCTTCCCATGTGCCTTGGTTACATACACACACATTCACTAATTAGATCTCTTTTGTCAAGTGAAAAACTCCAATTCAGGCATATTTTTAGGTTATTTTCTCCAACTGGTGTGTCGTTTCTCCATGGCAATTATTCCTTCCAAAGTCTTCTCATAACCATCCTACAATGGGCAAAGACTCTGGCAACCTAAGAACAAAACTGATTAATTGAGGATGAAATTATATGAACATCCAATAAAACATGTACCCTAAGATTTCTATAATTATCATACAGATGGCTCTGCAAAAAATCTTCAAAGCATTATAATTGACAGTTTCTGGCTATTTTTCTATTTTGGACATGTCCACTTTTCATTATCTCTTTAGGTTCCAGGAAGACACAAGCTAATGAACAGAATAAGCACAACAGCATCCTGATTGCCCTTGAGTACAGACCACATATAATAAAATGCTTCATGTTTCTGATCTTTTTCTCCCTCCATGTATAGAGAGATGACAAAACAGTAGTTCAAAATGTTCTCATATTCCTCAGAGAAAATATCCTTGATTTAAAGAACACAAAGAAGAGATTCTACTGTTATCAAGTATATAAGGAAGTATACTACCTTCATGACTCTAAAACTTAATAGCAAGTTTTCATCCTCTCCCCATGGCTTATCTAATGATCATGGCCATTAAACTGGATTATTAAATTCTAAAACATGTAATATTTCTCAAAAAATAATTTGCAGCCATTTCTTATTCAGAAATTATAATCTTATAAAAATAGCTTGCTACAAATAAAATGAGTAAATACAATGATATTTATGTGAGATAAATAATCACTGCATTGTGCTTTAAAATTGGAAAATGTAGGTGGAGGAAGTGACTTTGTTATTATCTCAGCTCATATTTATAATCTTAATAAAACTGATCCAATGCTTAAAATTTGTCAACCAATTCATTTTTTAATGAAATTACCTAAAGCCTATGAATAATATACAGATATTCTCTATAGTTTTCTTATTTTTTGATAGAGCTCTTTAAGTTGCCTTAAAAGTTGGTTCCCATGGTTTATGTTTTCTTTGGATAAAAGACACAAAAGTTAGAAGTGGCTTTGCCTCAGATCATCCCCAAAATAGGTAAAAGGACCTGCAACCAACTGCCATTACAGGTAAGACTACCCAAGGATCAGTCCTCTCCACCTATCTGGAGCTGCTGAGTGCTCCAGTTCCAAAAGCAACTAAACACAGATCAATTATTAAGACAGAGAGTAAAAAGAACATGTTAGTGGAGAATCCTATGGGAAAATAATATGAGAGTTTTAAAAAGCAAAATCTGCAAAATCTCTCTCTCCCTCTCTCATTTTCTCTGTGTAAACATATGTGCAAAGAGGTCTTAAGAAAGAGAGCTTCTTATTGATCTATTTCACAAGAGTTTCTTGTACTAAAGCAATACTCTGTGGTCCGTTTATACTCTATATTCTATCTTAGCAATTTTAGGAGTTGCTAAAAAGTTGGTTCTTTTTATTACAGTTTTTCTTCATTTCAGAAACCTTGAGCTTCTGAACATCACGCTCAGGCTCTCTACTCATTAAGAAATGGTTTTAAGCAATTCTTATATTACCATAGATAATGTATTCTGTTTAAGGAATAATTAGTTACTTGATTCCTTTATTTCACAGACCTTTTAGCTTCTCATGTGCACCACTTCCAAAGATATGAACAGGCTGAATGGAAGAAAGTGAAATGAGTATCAATCACATCCTGATTCCCAATATGTGATAGAGACAACTTTCATTTATAAAATAAAAAAATTTTGAATAGATGCTATTACAGTATGAGTACTCTAGGAAACAGACCTTAAGTGCAGTTTAGGTTTTGTCATATTTATGAGAGAGTATCTTTGGTATCAATTCAAATGCAAGGAAAAGGCAGGCAGCAGCATTAGGCAGAGGGTGCAGTTAAATGAAGGCGTGACTGTTTCAGTGGGCTCCACAGGGAATCTAGAGCTGCAATTGCCTACCAGTGGTAAGAATAGCTAGGTTATTATAGTTTCATTTTGATCAGTCATTGGATGTTGATCAAACATAAAAGGGCATAAGTTTGGGCAAGGCATAATCCCTGGGGAGGCTGAGAGGTAACTGATGTTCACTGACAGCACTCACAGAAATGGAGTCAATAAGTATTTTCTTGAAGGGTGACTGGATGGTAAATCTCCATGCCCACAACTGATGCTCCTCTAAGGTACTTTCCAGCCATCTTTCATTCTTCCACTTCTAAATCACACCTCATTTCCCTTTCCATATATTTGCAGTTAATGCCAGTGTTTCTCAAACTCAATTATAGATCTCATTTAATAACAATAAAAAAGTATATCAGAGATTTTCAGTTTTGGTTTAATGTACTCTAATCATAATGCCTTTTAAATGTCTGTAAATTGAAATTCTTTAAAAACATATTTCTTAAAAATTATATAACTAAATTAAGTTTAAAATACTTAATTTAAATACTTAATTAAGTTTAAATGCTTAATGTAAGCAAACAACATGTCAAGAACTTCCAACTTCACATTAATATGTTAAATAATCCCTTGGTTTAATAGTTGAAAGATGAAATGTCAAAATAGATCTGTTTTTTAGTTTGATAATACTAAAAATAATAACAAATAATGCAATAAAGAGAAAGCTAGTTGTAATAAGTAAGTTTGAAGAAACTGAATTATTCTCAAAATTCTTCTACAGAGCATTCCTTGAATGCTTATTTTAATAAGGTGAAATTCAGCAACGTTCTAAAGCTCTCTTGTAGGTAAGATTAGCATTGAGGTCTATTGAACTCCTCACTGAGGAGTTCAAGAACAGAAAAACTCACATAATAATAAACGATGTTTACTCACCATATGTCATTTACTCTTTTAAGCATTTTATTTACATTTGTTTATTTAAATCACAGAGAGGTATGTGACAGGTTCTATTAATAACACATTTTATAAATAGCAAATTTGAGGCTCAGAGAATTTAAATAGCTAGCAAAATATCTCAAGCTTCACTGTACTTTGAATTTTAAATTATTTATTTACATTTTTAAACATATTATTGTGCTATCTATTCTGATTGTCACAAAGTCATTATTAATTTTGTTATATTTCAGCATAAATGGGATCATAAGCACAAAATACTTATATTTTCTATTATTATAGTATTTCAAATTACCTAGTGATTTATGTAATATTTTATAGGACATCATGAAAGTGAAATTACAGATGCAAAATATGTATGCTACACTTAATAAAAGAAAGAATAATCTAACATGGAATATGGAACATGTAATCTAATTACCAGACCCAATGGAAGAAGAGAAGTAAAAATCTCTGATTTTATATCCAAGTAAAAGTGGTTCTTATAAAGGTTAGTAACCTCTTTAGCAAGTGACAGAATTAAAGGTAAAAACCAATTTCAGAGTTTGAACTCTTGATAATTATGTTATAATGTTTTCAAAATTTATTGAAGAAAAATATTTTAGACAAAGTGATGGGGCTTGAATTAATGAAGCTGTGACAGAGAGAAACAATTTACTTTCCAAACACACCATAGAAAGTTAAAAAAAACACTATTTGTCATTGAATATTCTAGTAGGTGGCAAACTTAGCCGTATAAAACACAGTGTTAAAAAAAGATATGCAGTTATGCAATGATTTACTTGCATAAAGAAACATTTAGGCCAAAATAAGATGCAAGATAGACAATTTCTTGGTAAATAAAGTAATAAAACTTTGAGTAAATGCCTCTGTCTTGGAAAAGATATCTTATCAGTTACTCACGACTATAGAATGAGAAAACATTTTATGTTTCATTTTTATGGTCTATCAAGTCCATCCTTAGACATAAGGATAAGAGCAATATTTGTGATAATAAACAAAATCAGTATGAGATTTTATTAAAAGAAAATTTTTCTCTTTTTTTAAATCTTTTATTTTCAGGGAACATATCAGTTTTGTCTCAATAGCATGTATCACTTAAAAAATAAGTAAACAGAGTCCAGTTCTTTCTCTTTCATAAAACATATTTATTTGAAAAATCACAGTGATTTTTGTCAGAGCAGGTTACCAACAGTTACCACTCCAACTGTATGGACACTAGGAAAGAACATCACAATGCCTGGCACAGAAGTCCAAATACTTCTACCCATTGCATCTTGGTATCAGAGTCACCAAAAAGAACACAATGCAGTAAATCACTGGATGCAACGCAGTAGTGCTTTACTCACAGAGAGAAGAGACAGAGCAGGATCAGCTTTAGTAGATGGGGTTGTTCTCTTATGGCCAGTGGTTCTCTCCCCAAGGACTGTGTGCACCTGCCTTGTGCTACAGTGAAGTACCTTATCTACTCCCTGCAGTGGGGTTGGTCAGGTACCATATGACCCACAGGCTTTAAGCAAATATTAAGGGCTAAGCTTGGCAGAGGCTGTGTGAGTTCTTTATGCCTAGGGAAGGACGTGTCCCAGTCCAAGAACCACTCTTAGGTGGCCAAGTGGGATGGAAAGACTGCATGTACAAGAGTGCTTTCCCCAACAGTTTTCTTCTCTGGATTAATTCTGTAGTGTCTCACAGATATCCCATTGTCTCTTGTATAATGTTTAAGAGAAAAATCTTTTTTTTCCCCCATAATATCAAAGAGCATTCAAGAGTTTAGTGAAAACATCCATCCCATTGGGAGTTTCTCATAATTATGGCTGACACCTTATTTATTGTGTAAGCAATATCCTGAATAATTTAACAGACAGAGATTCAAGATAATATACTTTTGGACAATACGGGCCAGAAGAGTTTAATATAGCCTGTCAATACACATCTTTTTTTTCCCTCATTCGGTAGAATTTATTTCTTCCCCAGAAGTATTTTATGTCTTGATGCATTCCTTTACGCTCTACATTATCTCTGAAGCAGCCTTATCACTTGATGCTAAGTTCTCCCTGCTTTTCTTGATAGTATAGATTTCATAAACAGTTAGATTTTGCTTTTAACAATTTAACTCTTGGATTTAAACAGTCTTCTAAGGTGCCGAGAGCACCAAATACTTGGTAATTGCCTCAATATCTGATTTTTGATCCACTTATTAATAATTCTAAAAGGAAAAAATGAAAAGCTTCTATTCCCTTTCCTCTCAGTGATATATTGGGGTCAATAAGAAGAATTTACATACAGTAATGAACGATTTGGTACCAAAAGTTGCTGCAGATCTTCAACTTAGCAAGTTCTTAGACGATTCAGTGAGTGTTACTGTACAAAAATATACCTATCAATGCTGCTAGAGGCCACTGCTTTAACAGCACTTCGTTACTAAAATAAACTCCTTGGGCTCCTTTATTGCTATGTCTTATTGCCTCGGCAAAGTAATTTTAATTTCACTTTGCTAATAGCCTATATATTGTGACAATACTTTGAATATTTATAACCCACACAAGGACCAGGTTATGACAATAAAAGTATGGTTGGGAAAATTTAAAAAGAATTTATTTATTTTTCAAAAATGCAGATCCTAAATTCCAATGCATTTCTTCCACAGCAGGTGAAACCAACGGAATCAGAGATTCTGTTGTATTGTGAACACTCATATTACTTCTGGATATTTGCACTTGCATAAATTGAGATTTGGACAATGATTACAGAAAGGCATTTGAATAATATGACACTGTATATGGAAAAAAACTGTAACGTTTAGATGTTAAGCAGAGTGATTTTTGAGAAACCTGAGACAGAAAGAGTGAAAGAGCTAGCACTTTGGACATCGAGGAAGAGGTGGGCCATGGAGGCAGTATTGAACAAAAAAGCCTGGCACTTTATTTCTGACAACTGAAGATCATGACAAGCTTCCCTGGAAAAGAGTTCAGACGATGACAATATGAGATTTCAGACTTCCATAAAAAATGGGGTGCTGGGAACCACACAGAGCTATGATCTGTGAGGCGCCACAAGAACTCAGTGGTATTCAGCAGAGCAAGATGCCTTTGCTCTCACTGGGAATGAAGAGGACTTGAAAGGAAAGAGGCCTAACCCAGAAAACTACAGTCTACTCTTAATTATTATCTCCTTTAACGATCTATCTCCAAGCTCCTCATTGGATTTCTTAATGTTGTTTTTTTTACTAAATGATATAAACAACTAAAAAAACTAGTCTACATTTTATCATTTTTCTCTTCATTTTCCTATTTCTTTTTGAAGCAGTGCTAAAAAATAATAAAATAAAAAATGCATTCATCTTTATGTATTCTAATTGCATCAATATTTGCATATTCTTAATATTATTTGATTCTTAAAATCATAGCCTATGTCTTCATGACTCAGACTAGAAAAATTCTAACTTTCTATAGCTATCGCCAGGCATATACCTGCTGCCCTTTATGTACCCTTCCCCGTTCTGATCATTATCATGTGTTAACGATCACACAACTCTCCTGACCATTACCATGGTGCTACATATTGATTTAAAAAAGCAAGTATGAGCAGAGGTATGGTTGGATTTCTTAATGTTAAATTAGATGTGTAAATTAGAAATGAAGACATGCACTACCAAATTAAGAAATACATGAGGCGAAGTTGCTCGGTGGCGAATAAGAAAGGAACAAAAAGTCTGGCATGTGGCATGCTGCTCTGAAGGGACAGGAAATTGAGAGAAAATACCTAAAAAGACAGAAGAAACTAGATCGCAGAAATCTGTGCTTATAATTGCTCTTCGTGTTTCACATGCTACTTTCAGAACAGTATCTTATTTAATTTTCACAATGGGTTTTATTCCCCTTTTCCAGATGAAGAAAATGAACACTAGTGATTGGTTTGCCCATGGCAGGAATATGCACAAGCTCTGAACTCAGCTTCATCTCTGTATTCCATGGCCAGTGAGAATGATTCCTTTCAGCAAATATGCATTTGAAACTCACCCTGGCAATACATTCTACAGGGCCCTGCAGTTCATAATGACTAAAAGTTAAATTTAACTTCAGGAGCTTACAATTAATAGTTGCAGAGAAATGGAGAAATTTTGGTTCAAGGCAGATCATTGCAAGTGCACTGATGAAGTTGCAAACATCCTAGAAAAGAAATAAAGGCATATAAAAATCCTGACTGTATCTGGGGAGGCATCTTTCAGAGTGTAAAATTTGAGTGGGTTTTAAGAATATCTTTATTAGGTTTATGTGGTGGAAAAGAATATTCTAGGCAGAGGGAACATCTTGAGCAAAGAGTTAGAGGCAAGAAAGAATCAGGGTTGTGCGAGATAGCTTCTAAGTAAGACTAAGAAACTAGGTACATGGGGATTGTAATCAGAGATGGGTTAGAAAGGTAGAGAAAGGACAAATTGTGAAGTTTTTAAAGGCAGATTGATGTTTTGAAATGAACTTTTTTTTTTCTCAGAGCTTTCCTTAGGCTAACTTTTTATTTTTTTAACCTAAAAAAGCCAACAGAAGTGTGGGAAAAAATGTCCACATCTTCTCAAATGTTGAATATGTTTTTTGAACACAGTGTTCCAAGATTTGAAATGTCATCATAAAGGATTTGGACAGGCATGTTCACAATACTTCAAATCTAAATTATTACAATACACAAAATTCTTTAGGAAAAATGCCATGTGCAGAAAAAGATTTAAAATTCACATCACAGAATGACAAGGCACAATGAAATCCTGAAAAGAATCCTTATCCCAGTTATAAATAAATAAAACTCTCCATCTATAAAAAATAAAATGCAGGTGCCAGCTACCTAATAAATGTTAGCTGAGTAATAAACATTATGAATAATTTAGGGCCAAAATAACTTGCAAAGTGAGAGATGCACCCACTGCCCCCCACCAAACACCATAATTCAGAATAGCCTTGACATTGGCAGCTGTGAGCATAAAATAAACAAAGAGAAATTAAAAAAGAAAAGAATTGATGAAATTCTTTGGCCCATTTGTATACTTCTTGATTGAAAGAACTTGTCAGTGAGAAGGAAAAAGCTGAAACTGGAAAGAAAACTTAAAACTTTGAAATATAATTTGAGTCATCTACTCTGTCATTACTTGTCCAACAAACACATGTAGTGCTTACTAGATACAAGATATTTTTCCAAGCTTTTAACAAGTTGCAACTCATTTAATTCTTATAATAATCTTAAAAGATGGGTAAGGTTACTAAAGTCAGATATTACTAAGTGGTGAGCCAAGGTCCATGTGCATAATTAGAGTATTTCTTCTTCTGTTTATTTGCAGATTTTCCAAGCGGTAGCAAAACTGTCATTTTTAACAGGTGTTAAAAAAGATTCATTAGCCTCTATTTTAGTAGCAGGCATTTGCTAGATACCCTGGGATTCAGTGGTGAACTAAAGATAAGTAATAATGCTGCTGTTCTGGATCTCAGTTTCTTTTCAGACAAGGAAGGGGATACATAATTAAGCCATTAAATAAGCAAGATTATATCAAAGAGGAATATGAACCATGAAGAAGATAAAGAGTAGACCAAAATTTACAGACTGTGCAAAACTGGCTTTGGGAATGGGAGACTCGATTTCATTGTCCCTCCACCAGACAAAATTCATTTGCATATCTTTAAATAAGAATCATTTTCATTACCATCAATTATGTATAATTTACATAGTTGCAAAGCAGCTCAAAGACAATAAAAAGCAAAATTCTTATAAAATCGAATAACTCAGAAGAATGTGTTTAGACAAGACATAATTTTCCATTGATTACACACAATAATCTTGATGTATTCATTTTTAAAATCTTTCACAATTTTTCCTGACACTATGTGTCAGATTGCTGGTGTCATATGTTATACTCTAATGACTCAGAAATGTGTACCTAAAGTTAACATTTTCTCTGTATTTTGACTCATCTACCATGTACTTGGCTTCTGTACTTGAATGTCTGAAAGGCATTTCAACAACATGTAAAAATAAATTGATTTTTTTCCATTGAAACTGCTTCTCTTCTGATTCCTGCTCACATGGTAAAAGACAGTAAATGACAATCACATCATATCATCAGTCTCTGCATGAAGTTCATCATCTAAGCCACATTGTAATTTGTTCACTCTTCTCTCATTCCATGGTCACCACCCTTGTTCAAACCATTTTTGTCTCTCAATTGACTTCAATAACCCTAAAAGTCATCTCCAATTTTCTGTTTTTGTCCCTCTTCCTTCCATTTTTCTGACATCAAGGAGCCAGGAAATTCTTCATAAATGTAAACCAAATCATGTTATGAGGCTTAAAACCCTTTGGTCCATTTCCACAGAATAAAGCACGATGGGCCTGTAAGGCTCTGCATGAATCATCTAACTCTCCAATGGTATCTGGTACTCTGTTGGCACTTAATACATGTACTACAGACATAAAATTTCCAGTTCTTCAAATATCACACTGTTCTATCTCAAGGACTCTGCACTTTGAGTCTCCGTCTTTGTCTGTCCTGGCTCTTCCCAGACTGGATTCCTCACTAACTTTGGATTCCAGCTTTACTATCCTGTCCTCAAAGAGGACTTCCCTGACTTCTCTATCAGAAATAGGCCACACCTTCCCATTATTTTTTGTTATATCACCCTGTTAAATTTCTTCAAAACACTTACATCAAACTTAATTCATTTACTTGATTCTTTATTTTCTGCTGCCCTAAAAAGAAAAGTCTAGGAGGAAAGAAGACCTGATTTTCTCATTCTTGCACATATTAATGCTCAAAAAACATGTGTTGACTGTTTTAAAATACTTAGATAAATATTTACCGAAGCATATTTTATAAAATAATAGAATGCCAAGGACTGACACAGAATGATTTCATTAACATCCCTAAAATTAGTAAATGCTGAGGAAATGCTTTTACAAAGTTTTACAGGTTTCTTTCTTTAATAGATTTAATATACTAATGTAGACACGAATTCGCAACACAAGGACGTAATGTATCATATTGTTATCCTTGTCTTGCTATTTTGGATTAAAAACATGTTTAAGCTGATCATACCTTAACTACAGTATGTTAATTCTGGTGTGTGTGTGTGTATGAATGTGTTTATCTGGCTTCATTGTAAAATAGGAGAACATGTATAAGACAGTCAGGTTGGAATTTCTTGTCTATTCAGTTTAGTTATTTTAACATTATTTTTGACAAATTCTTAGTTATTTATACTTTTTTAGTGTTTTTGACTTTCTAAAATAAATAAGCAATAATTAACAAGCATTAGATTAGAAATTAATAACATTAATTTTAAAATTAAAAGTGTTTCACAAAATTGTTTTCTCTTTAAACGGATTGAGAAATGAGAAAATAAAACTAGCCAATGATGAAATTTATAAGGCCATAGGTTCAAGCTTGTTGACTAACACTGAACATCTAAGTCTGTTTAAATTGCACTAAAGATTCAAAGCCTTTAAGTTATTCCTCACCTGGCATATATATGAATGATAAACCCCTTTTCAATAATATGTTGACTCCTGAACAACACAGGTATGAACAGCATGGGTTTACTTACACCAAGATTTTTCGATAAATACACAGTTGGCTCTCTGTATCCTTAGGTTTCGCATCCATGGATTCAACTAACTATGGATGAAAAACAATATTTTCCAACCACAGTTGAATATGTGTGGATATGGGGGGCTGTAGAACTATATGCTCTGTTTTATGCCATTTCATATAAGGGACTTGAGCATCCGTGGATTTTGTTATCTATGGAGGGTGGGGGTTCCTGGAACCAATCCCTACACTTCAGATACCAAGGGATGACTAATGCTTTGGGATTAGTTAAAAGTTATATGTGGATTTTTTGAATGCACTCCCACATTGTTCAGGGTGAACTGTATTATTTGATTGTTAATACCTTTAAAAAGACATTACATGAAGAATATAAAATTTTTTATAATTGGTACAAAGTAACTTATTATCATTGAGTTGCTTTGATGGGTCTTTGAACTCTAGAGTAAGAAAGGAAAGAACTAATAAATCCTTTGCCTCCCGATTTGCACATCTAGAAGAGTTGATTGCCAGTGAGAGGGAGGCAAGAGGAAGACTTTTTCAAAGCTTCAACATTAATCTGTCCTAATTCATTACATTTCAAATACTGTACAAACATATATTTGACTAGGTCTTTACTGAAAAAGTTAAGAGAAACAAATATCTGAGTGCCTATGCCTGATTGCCCTGCTATTTATAGATGTATCATTTGAATAAAAGTTACTTTTTAATTGATCAATTTTACAAACATTTACTGGACACCTCCTTCCAGACAATGGGATTTAGCTGGGAGAAAAACAAAACAAAACAAAACAAAACAAAACAAACAAACAAACAAACAAAACACAAGGCTTTACCTCTCTTGGAATTTATAATCTAGTGAGGAACACAGCTCTTAATAAATAGTAATTAGGCAAATAAGCCCATAATCACAAAAATGATAATTGCTATGAAAAAGAACAGTATAGGTAACTGAAAATACAAAGTATCAGCACCAAATTTAGACTTAGGGATCAGTGTAGGCACACTTTGGGAAGAGACATTTAAAAGGTTCAATGAATTTAACTATCGTACAGTACCATATTAATTTCATTTTTTGTAAAAGACTGGCCATTATTATTTATAATTCATTTACCAGAGTAACTTGTATATAGATATAGATATATAAATGCATTTGCTCCTGAATTTCTCCTTAACACTGCTATTCAAAAGAATGACAATTTAAAGAAGAATGAGAATTAGCTCTACTCAATGATATTCTTACTATATTCCACAAAAACAATTTTCTATTAACTAGTTTATTCATTAGTCTTTTCTAAAATGTAGCAGAGAGCTTTCCAAAGAATATAAATTTAATATTGATTTTGGCATTTACCATGTAGGTTTGCTTGAGTTTTTGCTATCAGATCTTAAATTAATGAGATTCCAAACTCTGTAAACAGGATAAGAGCATGTCAAGAGGCTGATAATTTATAGTTAACATGCTTTGCCTTTATCTATTAAAAAGAGGAAGTAAAATTTAGAAAGGATATTAATAATCCTTGGCTTCTACGAAAGAGAAAAAATAACATGTTTTGAAGATTCAAAGACTTTTTTTTTGAATCACAAAGAGCATCACAATCATCTCCACTTCTTAAAAACCTTTTGAAAATATGAAATGAATCCTTGCCAATCTTCAGATAAGTAATGAGTGTGTGAAGTATTAAAATTTTTAGACAGGCATATTTTTGACAGCCTAACCTTGGTTTTTAAACTTTTAATAAAATCTTTAAATCCCATTACTGTAAAGTTAGCACAGAATACATCTGTAGTTGTTTTCTGTATAATTCAGGAGTTATAGTAGTTATAATGCCGTTTAGCCATGAATTAGCAAATGTGATTGCAGTATATAACACAGATGCTTTAAAAAGTAAAATACTTAACTTCCTAGTCAAAGAAGTAAAAGTATACAATGAAACTAATAAATATATTACTAACATAAGTTTCCAGATTTAATTCAATGACTCTTTGTGGAGTGTTTACTATGTGTCTGCCGCACTATCAAGTCATACAGCAGGAAATCACAGATCCTGGATTGTGTGGTTAGGGGTAAATTATGCCGATTTTGAAAATATTTATTGAGCACCATCTATGTGCCATGGCACAATGAAAGGCACGGACTGGATTTCAAAGTGAAAATAAGATGGATTGCGGTACCAAAAAGTTTACGATATGGAAAGGTAATTAGGATATTATTACAAAGGTTAGATGATGGTTATAAATATTTGGAGTAAAATGAAATGATTTTTTCCTTATATATTTTCTCATTTAAACACATCCTTAAGTATGATATGTATGATACAACAGAAACAAAAATAAAAGAATTTACGTTGTAGAAAAGTAATATGCAGAACAGAAGAGTTTCAGTGTGATGAAACTACTCTATATAATATGTTAACGTTGGATATTTATCATTATACATTTGTCCAGACTCATAATGTATAACACCAAGAATCCTAATGTAAACTATAGACTTTTGCTAATAATGGTGTGTCAATGTAGGTTCATCGATTGTAAAATATGTAGCACGTTGGTGTGAAATTTTGATAGTGGGAGAGATCGTGTGTATGTGGGAGAGAGAGCACACAGGAAATCTTTGTACTTTTTGCTCAATTTTACTGTGAACCAAAAACTTCTCTAAAAAATTTTGTACTTAGAAATTGGAAAAAAAATAAGATGAAAAAAAAAGAAAAATTCAAGTATACCCTACCTTAAAGCCCTGAGCATTTTTTAAGAGTGGGCCAAAAACGTAGCTTTTGACAGTGCAAAGAGAAAATTAATATCAATAACTCAGTTTTAAAAAGATCAGGTACTTTGTCTCTATAAAAAAAGACATCATGTTTTGTAGTGAAATATAATACAATAAATACATCAATGATGTTCCCATAATTATTTCTTATGAAAGAACAATCCAACTAATGTAATTCTAGGAAGTACTAAAATAGTGCATTCCGAATGTGCAGCCATTTGGCGATATGAATGTTTCATAAATAAAATGTAGACCATCTGGAAGATATGGTTCTCTAATTGTGTTAAGAACATACCAGAAGATATGTTGAAGTATGCAGGGGTATTCAAAGTCACATTTTACTCAATGTAAAATCATTTTAGCGATAATTTTATATTAAAATGGCTATAATGAAGCTGTACGCATTCAGCATAATTATCCCATGTGACCCTCCAAAAAAGGAAAACCACAAGACTTTAAGGAAAATTGCTTCCTGTTCATAGCAGATCATCAGGCTTTTTGCTCTTAGTCTCCCATGAGTACCAATCTACTTTTTGTTCCATTAAGGTGATGTCAGTAAAAATATTTGAAATTATGATTCCCAAAGAAGGATATGAAATTGTGTTTGAGTTAATATTTGTAATGTGCTTCACTGGGCTACAAACTTTTCAGTCTGGCCACACTCTCTGTTTTCCCTCCTAAGTCCATCATCCCCTGAGAGGAGAATTCCAAATGAAGTTAAAAATGAAGAGACTAATGATAAGGCAGGCATAGAGGGGAAAGTTTCAAGAGGCAGTATGTGTAGTGGGTTAAGAACATGGGATTCAGAGTGAGACAAACACTTATTTGAAATTCTAGTGATGCCACATATATGTTGTATGACTTCAACCAAGTGACTTTACCTTTCTAAACTTTAGTAAGGTAAATATTTAGTAAATAAGAATGAAAATAATGAATATAATAAAAATAATATCTGCTTCATTAATTAAAATGAGGTTTATGTGATATAATGCTGCACTGCCCTATCTGGTAGCAACTACTCACTCATGATTATTGAGCACTTGAAAGATAGGCACTCTGATTTGAATTGTGCTGTAATTATAAAATACAAACTGGATTTCCAAGATATAGTATGAAAAAGTAATGCAAAATATTGCAATCATAATTTTCTACATAGTTTAAATTGTTTACATCTCATTTTATCTTGGATATAATGGTTTAAATAAAAATAAAACTACCATTGACTATTTCTTCTTACTTTCTTTTTTAATAATATTTTTTTTTATTTTTCAGTTATAGTTGGCAAACAATACTATATTAGTTTCTGGTGTACAACATAGTGATCAGAAATCTATATAACTCACACGGTGATCACCCCAATATATCTAGTGCCTAACATCATACATAGCTATTACAATATAATTGACTATATTCCTTATGCTATACTTTCTATCCCCATGACTATTTGTAACTATAAATTTGTACTTCTTAATCTCCTCTCCCTTTTTCACTGACCCTTCTAACCCCCTTCAATCTGGTAACCCTCAAAATATCCTCTATATCTATGAGTTTGTTTCTGTTTTTGTTGTTGTTGTTGTTGTTGTTGTTGTTGTTCTTTAGATTCTACATATACATGCAATCATATGGCATTTGTCTTCCTCTATCTGACCTACTCCACCCAGCACACTACCCTCTAGGTCCATCATGCAATATCTTTTCCCATGCCCTTACTTTTAGTCTATGAGTATCTCTGAATCTGTAGTAAGTCTCCTGTAAGCAGTATAGGTAAGGGTCTTGTTTTCTTATCCATTCAGCCACCCTCTCTATTGAAGGGAGCACTTAATTCTTTTTCATTTGAAGTACTTGTTAATAGGTATATAGTTATTGCCATGCCTTATTCATATTTTTGCTATATATTTTTCTTCTTTTAAATATATTTCTCCAACATTTCCTGTAATGCTGGCTTTGTGGTGATGAACACCTTTAGATTTTTCTTGTCTGGGAAGCTCTTTATCTATCCTTTGACTCTAAATGATTACTTTGCTGGATAAAGTCATCTTGGATGCAGACTCTGGGTTTTTTATCACTTTGAATATTTTATGCCAAGTCCTTCTGTTTTGCAAAGTTTCTTTTTAGAAATCAGCTGCTTTTTTCTTGCTGCTTTTAAGATCCTTTCTTTGTATTTAACCTTTGGCATTTTAATTATGATGTCTTGGCGTGGGCCTCTGTGTTCATCTCTTTTCGGACTCTCTGAGCTTCCTGAGGTTGTATGTCTATTTCTTTTACCAGATAAGGTACATTTTCCATCACTATTTCTTCAAATAAGTTTTCAACTTCTTGCTATTCTTCTCTTTCTAATATTCCTATAATGCAAATGTTGTTACATTTGTTGTTATCCCATAGGCTCCTTAAATTATCTTCATTGTCTTGGATTCTTTCTTCTTGTTGCATTCTGTTTGGGTGTCCTCCACCTTCCCATCCTCTATATTGGTGATTTCATCCTATTCTTCTTTCACTCTAATGTATTCTTCATTTCAGTTATTGTATTCTTCATTTCTGACTGTTTTCCTTTTATAATTTCTATCTTTGTTTTTGTTAGTTTATATATATATATATATCTGTTAAAGTTCTCACTGAGTTCATCTGCTCTGCCTCTAAATTCCTTGAACATCCTTATAAGCAGTGAATTTGGTATATTACTTGTCTCCATTTTGGTAAATTCGTTTTCCGGAGCTTTGTTCTGTTCTTTCAAGTGGGACATGTTTCTTTGTCTCCCTATTTTGGCTGCCTCCATGTATCTGTTTCTATGATTAGAGTATGGTTCCTAACTCTCCCAGTCCTAGTAGAGGGACTTTATGTGGTAGGTGTGCTATGGGACCCCTTGGCCACACCTTAGAGGAGTTCAGCTGCAGGCCAAGTTCAGACATAGCCTGTGCATCTCTGGGGCCACCTGGTAAGTGTCACTAAGCAATTCATAGATGGCTGTCACTCATGCTGGGCTTATGTGCCTCAAGGGGTCAAGTCTGAATCCAAGACTGGCTGCCACTAGAGCAGGGCTTGGAACTGCTCAGCAAGAGGTACACAGCATGCCAAGGCCAGATGCTGCTTCTTTGGATTTTATGAGCCTTTGAGAGATTTTATGAAAGTTCGCAGCAGGAGCCAAGACAGCCCGTTTGCATAGAACAACTCACTGGAAGCAGTTTGAGTAGACTCACAAGTCGAGAGTGGCAGTCTCATCTTTTTACTTTCTTAATGTTCTTAATATTTGTCCCTTTTGTCCATTTTGAAATGGGTTGCTTTCATTATCCCAATTTTACAGGTGAGAAAACAGGCTCAGAGAAACTAAGATTTATTTAAAATTCCACAAGTAGAGACAGAATATTAAACCATCTCCCATCTTCTGTTTTTTATCACTTAACTGTGCTACCTCTAAAAATCAGCATCACTACATAATATTAGTGATAAAAATAACAACATCTGTATTTATTGAGTGCTCTTCATGAGCCTGACACTGTTTTAAGCACTTTAAATGTATTATATAACCTGATACTCTCATCTGCTCTGGATGGAGGTGAACACAATTTTGAACTCTTGTTTTACAAACTGGGAAAACAAGGGGCAAAAAAGCAGGCTTGTATGTACTGGCTTCTTGCATTTTGATCTTACTCACAGACTTTGACTTAAATAGGAAGCAAATTAAGGGATCCTGAATTTATTTAATCTTCAGTAATTAAAGTCAGAACTTCCTTGTACCTCCGATACATTTCACTTTGTAATATTGGATTGTTAACCATTACTACTGAGCATCTTTTACATTCTATCAGCGACTTAAGTATGGTGATACTGTGTTGTTCTATTTCTAAAATTTAAATATAATTTAAAATACCAGAATATAAATTACAATTTAGAGATTAAATTTTGTCTATAAAAAACTTTGGCATCATACCCTTATTTTATATTTTTTAATATAAGAAATAGATTGACACCATTTTTACTACAACATTTTTTTTCCAGGAATGTAAACTATCTAAACATGTGAACTGTTTGTATTGATCGAGCTCTGTGTACTTGCTTTGTAATTGCTAAGTCTGGAGTGATAAGCTTGCAATACCTCTAAGGAAATGATACAAGGTTGCAGAATAAATATAGACAACACTATCTAAATTTATGAAGTTTTAAGCATTAACAGTCATGAAATAAATATAATCCAATTCCATTTGGATTACATATTCCCCATCCAGCATTTACAACATTCTCTTAGTATTTTATTCCTCTCACTATTGTAAAAGTAATGAAGAACATGTAACTTAAATTCATCAATAACTTTGAGGTAAATTTATGGGGAAAAAGTTACTAACTGCACTCTGTTGACAGAGCAAAATAAATAGTAAACCTTTCCTTGATTCATTGTTATCAATTTTATCTCTCTGGATTTGGTAACAGCCTCAACAGCTATTTAAGCATATGAGTTACATACATAAAATCCAAATACTCATCAACCTAGCACTACTGAAATAAAAGAGATACCATATTTAACATTTAAATCCAGTAGTACTTATTTGGCCATTTTTTCCAATTCTAAAAATGCTAATATCACATTACAAAATAGTTTATAAATTTGTTAAATCAGTATATGTTTTTAAAGTGTTTCATCTTCGTGAGATACCATGATAGACTCTGTTGTTAGAAAGATGTCTAAGAAACGGTACCTCTCCTCAAGTAACTAACAACGAGAATATAATTTCATTGGTGCCAATATTTTTCACTGAGAATGAAGAAAAATGAGTACGTATGTAAATGCACCTAGGTGAGCGACAGCCAGAGGACAGAGAGGGACACGGGGAGAGATTCACTAGGCAATATTTAAATTGCCTCTTTAATGAAAACTGACCTGGCAGACAAGGCGGAATAGTTTGGGGCATTGGACAGACAGTATATGGAGAGAAAATCACTCAGAGGCAAACACAAACATAGAAGGATAACAAAAATATTATTTAAGAAACTGTCAATAGTTAAGTAAGTTTAGTAGGTTCCAAGTACACATTATAAGGTAAAAGGCAGGGGTGAAAAAAGATGAGATAATTGGGGGTTTAATCATGAAGCAGGACTTCCTGCAGTATCTGTGAATCATGAGAGAAGAATACAAATATAGGTCTACTTATCATTGTTCATAATTTTAGAAATTATGTCGCTTTAAAAAATCTTAAATACAATGAATTATGTCATTTTTACTGTGACTAATAATACCACAAAATGATTTGGAAGGCTAGGTTGTAGAATTTCTTGGGAATTTATGCCTGAATGTGGCAGTGAGCAAAAGCTGGCGCCTGGTCCCTGGCCTACCAGTCCCCTTTTCCTACCTGTCTCCATCCATGCCAACACACACACACACACACACACACACACACACACACACACACACACACACACCACACCACACCACACCACACCACACCACACCCCAACATGCATATCCAAGCCCTAGGCTTGCCCTCCTACCCAAATGGCTAAACTCTGGTTACTCACAGCACACAAGAGAGCACATGTAGGGAATTAGAGCCCCAGCTACCCAGAGTGTGGTATGAAGCAGCTTCCTCTTGGTCACTCATGGGTTATAGGGGTGCACAAACCTTTGACACTGTCTATTGTCAACAACCGACTCACGTCAAGCCTACCAAGGCCCTGGACACAGGTAACCATTGGGCAAAAAATTCTAAAGTACAATCTGAAAGGTGGGGAATGCAGGAACAAGAACTACAAGTGAGCATATCTCCTTGGTTCCATGGGCTGCCTTCCTGCAGGGAAAGGTATGGTAAAGCTAAAGGAGGGCTGTGTGGTACCCTTCAAAGCTCAGTGAGGGCGGGGGTGCCCCTTGCTTGGGTCTAAGACTGAGGGCCTTCTAAGCTTCGTGTAAGATTTTTGAACTTTTGGCAGCCTAAAGAGAGCCACTGAAGACTTTTCAGTAGTAAATGTCTTAAACGACATTTTTATTGTTTGCAAAACTACAAATTATGAAAGATACAGGTAAAAATTTTTCTTTTCAAGGTAAAGTAATGCTATATACATATTATAACTTTCTTTGAAAGGACTCATTTATTAAAGTGCTCTACAATAGATATAATTGGCAAACTATATAAAGTATGCACTACTATTTATCACATGTAATGCTTTATTATATTTTAAAACACTCTGAATAACCATGCCAAGCTGTGGATTTAATCCCGATAATGTTTACTGTCAGCAATGAGAGAAACAGATTTCTCAAAAAGGAGGTTTGTAAATGTCTAGGCTGTGCCTCATAGACTCCTTAGGAGAGACAGGAGAAAGGAAAAGTGAGTCCAAAAGATGCTGAGTTGGAAATCAAATCTAGGCAGCCTAGTTTTTAAACAGCTCAACCCTATTTTTCTGCATTTGTGCTTTAAGTGCATAATGGCAAATCTGCGAATCCTCTAGTAAAGCAAATTCTTCTGCTTTAGAATTTTTTACCACACAATGACTCATACAATATATAAATAGAATAATGATGTTGAAATATGGAATTTAGATCTCAAAAAAGAAAATGACAAACACACTGTGGTGGATGTTCTGGTGTGTTACCCAGATACCTGCCCCCTACAGAACAGAAGCACCCATTTGGTGGGACTACTGTAAACCATTTTAAAGGATAAAGAAACTAGTGTTACAACCTAAAAAAAGTTTTCTGAAAGGCCTAGGAGAAGCCATCTCTTTGAAATGTAAGCATCAAAGAAGCTGGAGTCTCTACTTCCTAGTCATCAGAACTTTAGCCTGGGGCCTTGCTCCCTGCTGTAACTAGCAGCTTGTCACAGAGATACAGAAGTTTTACTATTTCTTCAGATAAAAGCAGTTAGCTAGCCCAGCTGGCTACCCCAATTACCAGATGAATTGAGGATGAACTATGAAAAAATATATGGCAATGCAGTCTTGTCAAGTCTTTTTCCAAGAAGACGAAATATCACTAGACTTGAGAACATGTATGAATGCAATAGAGTGTGTTTGCTCAGTGGTATACAAAGGATGGGATTTCTTTCTGTCTTTATAATCATAATCAATAACAGATTATCGACGATGCACGTATGAGTCTAATCTATCATTTATTCAATAATAAAACTGTTCTTGATATTTGTTGAAAGAATTTTCTAGGTTGAAAGATTTCATTTCTAATTTTTCTTCAGCATGCTGAACAAGTTTCTGTCATAGTAAAAATACAAAATAAAATGGTATCATCAATGCTAACTGTGCTGATGCCAGTGGTTTTCCTGTCACTTGATCCTTCTTATGCAAAGAGTTAGACAGATGGCCATACTCAGTCTCTGGAATCCTCATGGGCATAAAAAGGCTCTGGGTAAAAATCACACGACACTATAGAATTTGAAACTCCCCTCCCTGTGTGGACCCTGGGTATTAATAAGCTGACTTGAGGCATGTGTGTGAGAGAATTCCTCGCTTAGAACTAAGAGGCCTGGTCCTAGACCAGTCTTCCTTGCTCTCTTGTTCCCAGAGCAGAAGGGCCCCATTGTGATCCCCATAGTAGAGGCCTAACAAGCATCCCCAGCTTCATTTTCCTTGCCCTATCACTTAACAATAGATTGTCCCCAGTGGCTTGACCCCGAGCTTGGAAAGTCCCCTGTCATAGAAAGTTGCCTTGAAACTTATGATTAATATCCACATGCTTATTGATCACAATCTCTCTGGTCCTGATCACAATCTTTTTGGTCGAGCATTCTTTCCAGACTATTCCCATCTTTGTTCCTGGGTTGCTAACACCACTGAAGGAACACATTGCCAAAGGAAAGGCTTGGTGCAGCAAAACAGACCACCCGGAACCATTGCCTGTAGCCCCTGGAAGAATGCCCCAACTTTCCCTTAAAGACCCTAAGCCAGACGGAAAAGGCAAGGCAGTTTTTGAAGGTGTTGATCTGCTGTTTTCTCAGATCACCCGTGCTCTGATGATAAATGCTTAATTTAAATGCCCCAGCTCCTGTGTAGGTGTGCTGGCTGAGTGGCACAGGCAGCAGTGCCAGCCCCGGTCTCGGCTGTCCTCTGGTTATACCAGGGCAGTGGGTATAAATACTTTTGAAAATATCATTCATTCTTAGAAACTCTGATGACAGCTTTGGACATTCTACTCAGAAAAGCACAGATATCTACTTAGAGTGAAAATTTTGCATTCAAATTTAGGAAAGTTCTGAAATTCTTGGGCCTCTTTTTTTCCAGTAATCATGCGACAAGTATTTTCTAACACTGTATGATTTTCATCTGAGAAAATACTCAGTAAATATTGACTGGGTAAATCCCAGTCTTCCTTGCAGAAATGAATGATGCCTATAATTAAAATGGCAAACTAAGTATTTTTTTTTTCTAATTTTCCTATGAAGCAATAAGTTTCCATAGGAAAAGAGTCCTCGGCTATCCTTGAATTTCAATTTAACTTCACTGTGCTTCTAGCAAGAGCCCTCCCTTTATACACCACTATGCTTTCAGGGTGAGGATAGAAAGTAAATAAGAACATAGACTCTGGAATCAGATTGCCTGGGTTTTAAATAATAAAGCTCTGTACCTCAGTTCTTTATATAGATATATAGAAATAACAGAGATAGAGATAGAGATATAGAGAGATACAGATGGATATAGATATAGATACTGATATAGGTAACAATATCTCATTTGTTTATTTGGTGACAAAGAAGGTAATTCATGTACTATATTTAGCCAATATTTGACACAGTAAATGCCAATAAATGTTAACTATAATGATTGTAAGAAGAAAGGTTATACTTATAATATGCTATGTAAGGATTTATGTGGCAATCCCTTGAAAAGTTAACAAGTAGTGTGAGATTTATATTAGTGCTTAAAAAATGAATTTTCAAATAAAAATATTAGAAAAAGTACAAATCTCTTTTCTTTTGGGCCAGGCAAATAGAATGAATGGAGTACAGGAAAAGAAAAGAAAAAATAATGGTAGCTTTTCACAGAGGTGAGTGGAATCAACTACAGGCTGAGAATTAATCCCACATTTGAAGTTTTAGCACTTAGAAATTTTAGGAGCTTCAGTAGGTGATACACACAGTTCTTTCCCTTTCAGATAGATTACATATTCTACTGAAGTTTTCATAGACTTAAACTCAGTGAATGAGAAAAGAAAAATGAGTCTTGATGCTAAAGCTGTGAACAATGTGAAAGTTCAAATAATATAATTTGGGAGTGATTGGAAATAAAAGCTCATATTGACACTTATTCTGCTGTTTCTTCCTGCTCCACTATGCCCCCCACTTTATTTAGATTTTTTCTATTTTCTAGTGAAAAAATACGTTTTGAGAAAATATAATCATTATGAATTCTAATAGTTATTATTCCTCTTTTAATACAATCATGCTGAATGTGAAAAGCCATATCATTCAGTCCACTATCTGCAAGCTGCTTGAAAATGCATAGATATGAGTTAATGCAGTTCCAGGTTTTTATTTTGCAATTTAGCTAGGCAGACAGAAAGCAAAAACTTATTTTTTCTACTTCATTTCTATTACAGGCCCCAAATAGGATGTGCTAAATTGTTTTTCCTTTGCAGAATGTCCTAGGGATCAAACCTACAAATCTTGTCCACCACTAATAGTGATAACTTTTCACAGCCAAAATAGTCAAGGTGGATTTATTACAGGAGAGTTCAATTTTGTGCTTCATTCTTCTGCTTCTATAAATTCAGTCTTTTGGACTGACCATCTGGAAAAGAGAGACATTCTCTCTATGTTTTCATTTGACCTGAAGATAAAAGTTTAATGACCTCTATTTCATGTATAACCGTAGAATAGTAGACTACTTTCTCATAAATATTGGCAATATCCACAAAGCCATTATTCTGTGCTGTTGTTTTCATGACTTCCAGAGATTATCTTCAAATTAATTGCATCTTACCCTGATTCTCACCTTTGTTAGGTAGCTAGTCAGACATGAGCGAGAGGGGAACAAAGGAATAAAGGATCAGCCTAGAGACTACCCAAAGAACACCCCAATGGTAGTAGAATTCTGGGTATGCACCTGCGCACTAGGCAAAGAGTTATATAGCAGCCAAGTGTCCTCACTTGTCAGTCACTTAGGAATGTCTTTGGAACTACCCATCACGGCCCAAATATAATGCTTCTGGGTCCTTTTTGCCCTTTTGTGACCTTTTGTGCAGCCTTTGTGGCTTTCTGTGGCCCTTTTGTGGCTTTTTTGTCCCTTTTGTGTTGGTTATTGTGATGGTTGTTACAACTCTTCACTGAAACCATGTATCTCCTTGGGGCCTGCTTTGTCTTTCTAAAATATACTTTTAATAAATCTTGTCTAAATCTCACTGACCTGTGATTCTTCATTGCATCAATGATGAAGAACTGAGGTAAAATGCTGACTACGCTTCTGCAGCATTATCCCTCTCCACACCTGCTGCCACTGATCAGTCCCAATGGTAACACCTTCACTTCTTTGCTCACTTTGTCTCCCATACTTAGAATTCTTTTCTTCTCTACATAAATTTATAGAAATTCTACTTGTAGATATAAACTTTATTAAAGTTCTGCCTTTCCCATAAAACCTAAAATTTGAAATGATATGTCTTTCCTCTCTACAGCATTGATTATAATATTTATCTAATGTCTATGATTTGCTGCCTGGGCAAAACCACAACTTGCCATTATATGTGCAAGTGAATATGTTAGATTCTTTGAATGAGGTTGTCAGCTCTTCCAAAACAGAATCATACCTTACATTTTTTGTCTATGCCACAGAAAACTAGTACTTTATTTTCTATTTTCCAGAATGAAATCTTCCTCAAAATTCCTGCAAAAGTTTATTCCTTATTTCATCCATTCACTGGGACATTAACTAAATAAATTTTGATCATCTACGAGGCACTCTGCTAGTTATGAGTGCATGCTGTTGAATAAGAATTAGAATCTGCTTTCTAGTTTCTTTTAAGTTTAGGAGAAAGAAACACAAATTGACAATTATAAAAAAGCTTGATATTGTCTGGGTAGAAGAAGGCATAAAAGAAGCTGGAAGGACATCAGAGGAGCAGCTAGAGCAATCTGCTGTTATCAGAGAATGCTTCCTTGAGAAAGGAGACCAAAAACAAGACTCAATGAATGAACAGGGGTTAAATCAGATGAAGAAAGAGTAAGGAACAAGAGAGATCTTCCAGAAAGCAAGCGGCAGCTTGTGCAAAGGCAATGAGATGTGAGAGCATGCCTTGTTAATGGTATTATTTTTAGTTTACACTGTTATGTAGAAAAAGGGTCTCAAGGTCTGCGCAGTTCTCACTAAATGCTATTCACATAGCACAGAATTTTCAGATGCAGCTGTAATGGAAGAGCTTGAAGGCAATACAATCTGGTAAGTTTAACAAACTGCACAGAAGAAATAAACATGTAATTAACTGAATAGTGTATATAAGCAATGGATAAGCCTCCCTTCAGGGAGACAGAGCTTTGGATGCTAATCCTGTCTCCTTTACTTGCTGCAAGTAAAAAAAAAAAAAAATAACCTAAGGACAACCAATGTCTCATTCTTGAATAGAGTACCCCAACCTATGAACTGACGAACCCCTTGAGTTCTGTAACGATATGAGTGTTATGTAGAGAACATGTAACAGAATGAAAGAGAGATGGTCGCAGAAGTGGGCAGGCCCAGAATTAGTATATTTATCTTTTTACTATCACTCTATCTATATCATACTTTTGTTATTAAACTATATTTGTGATATGGCTAGTTCTATTACTAATCTATTTGCACAGTGAAGTTGTGACTATATCTTAATCACATCTCTGTTTGTAGCCTCTAGCATAGTGTCGGGTGCTGTACTCAATAAAAATCTAATGAATTGTTTTGTGCATATAAAATGTTCAAAAAGCACTTGGTTATACATGCATGAAATTGATTTAGCATTTTTAAGGTCAGTATTTGAATCAAAACTCTATTTTAGTACAAAATAATGAACCAATGTAATGAACTGACATGCAAGAAACTACATCAGTGCATTGGACTCAGAATAATTTTTTGTTGTTATAGGAATATGGTTTGTGTCTTTTAACCATGCTTTATGCATATTTATACCTTTATTTGCAACATGTTATCATGAAAAATGTCAGAGGTTCAGAAATAGCCAAAGTAAAACCAATGAATCACTGAAGTCGTAATTAGTTTAAAAGTTTTTTGTGCACACACCAAAAAGATAGCTTGCAAACTGAGAATACTCAAACCAAAACATGGAAGGAGCCTCAAGGGTATACCATTATAAACCAGTGTTTTCACAGCAATTGCTAATTCAGATAAGGTAGTGACTAAACTGGTTTTGTCTACTCAGAAAACATTCACGCTGGTCTCCATTTGCTTTGAACTTTAACACAAGTTAACAAAGAATTAGAATATGTTTTGCATACCATAAAGTTCATGCATTAAAAAGAAATATTCAAATGGCTTTTAGTATATTTATAGAATTATGCTTTCATATTATAAGAGTTTCTAGTAATGTAAGTGAGGAACAAAATTTCATCATTTAATTTTAACGGATACCAAAAATGGTAAATTATAGCATTCTCTCTACTCTGACTAGGTAGGCAACATTACAAAAGGTTTTTCTTCAGTTATTTTTATAGGTGCTTTGATTGTATTAATGACTCTATCCCCATTTCTGGAATTTTTGGTTCCTATGTTATTATTCCAGTTGTCAGATTGCATTCTTAGTTTATTGTCACTCAATCTTATTAAGACCATCTACAGCTTAGCAACGTGCACTCTCACTTTTAAAAGGTGCTTGAACTCAAGAGAAGATGACTGGTTTACAATGAATCAGGTCAGGTTCTATGAACCTTTAATTTGACATGTTTTTTTTAAAACCTGGCAACAACTGCCTCCTAGCTGTGTCCTATTCATTAGTTCCTCACCAATTCCTACCGAGCATCTTGTCAAGGAGCCATACATTTCAAGTTTTTGACTTGTATTTCCTTATAATTTGCTGTGGGGCTTGTTGTCAGCTAATGAAATTGGAAACACCAAATCTTTAAGTCCCTTTGTCTATAGTTACTTTGATGAATTACTCCAGGATGTAGAAGAAAAGCTGTAGCACTGTCAGAAATTGACTTGGCGTTACAGCACGTCTCCTAAACTAGAAAAACAGCACCATAAATTTTTTGCAAAACCTTCAAGTTGGCATTTGACCTATGTTTTCCAGGAGGTGATTCTTTTCTTTAAAAAATATTTTCTTTCTCTGTAGTAGAAAAAAATCCAGAAGTTTTTCATAAATGTACCATAAGATACAATAAAATTTATGACAAAAGTTATTCGTTCCTTTAGTTTCCCCTGGCTCCATTCTATCCTGTACATTATTTACAATCTCCTTGGTCTTTTGCATTATTCTTGTAACTCTCTGAATTTAATATCTCTATTCAAAATTATGTACACTTTTGCAATATTAAGTTGTCTAAAATATAAAATGCTATCTTTTTCCTGGCTCAAAAATTCTTACTGGCTCTGCATTTTCTTTAGGATAAAAGTAAAATATCTTAAATGGTATTGAATGGAAGAGTAATTTGTAGGGATATGAGTTTGTACTTCTACTCTGTCATTTTGCAATTTTGTGATTCTAAGGCTATTGAATGTTTATGCAAGTCAGTTTCTTTTTCGACAAAATTGACTATCCTTGAAAGGTACTGAGAAAGTTAATTAAGTTAATGTGTGCCCAGTTCCTGGGAAACAGTAGGCACAAAATAAATGTTTCCTGCATTTCCTTAGTCTTATTTTTAAGCATTTTTTCTATGTTGCCTCAAATTAAAAAAAAAAGTTCCTTAACACCCACAGTGTGTTAAGTATATTTTATCAACTTCTGTGAGTAATATACAAAAAAGACAGTGTTATGGTTTTCAAAAATGTTTTGAAAGTTGGGGAAGCATAGATCCCCTATCTGATCTTACTGCAATGTATTTCAAACCAAGTGATTTTGACCTGATCATACTAGTGAGTGAATAATAACTACAACCCTCAGACACACATGGCAGCAGAAATGTAAGCACCTTGAGGCCAGTCCTTAGAAAAGTCCTAAAGAAAAAAGTAAATCCTTTTGTAAATGCTGGTTTCCTACTAAGCAAGTTGGGGCATAGATGGCTAAATGAAAAGTTGCTCACTATAATTTCAGATGGGCATCTGTTATTTTACATCACCTACATCCTCACTCCCCCCACCACCACCACTACTCCCTCTCAGAATCTGTACCAAGCCATTGGCAATGCTTTCCACTCCATTTACCATCTCCGTGTGCTTGGCACACAGATTCTGAATTTCCTCACAGATATTCATAATAGTAAAGCTTCTGAAAAGCATTTTCACTGACACACTAAAGAAAGGTAGATGCCACAGTGAGTCAGGGCTGAGCATGCCTACTGTATCCATTTCCTGTCTGCTGTACAGTGACACAGGAAGGGCTCAGGCCACATGTCAAGTGGAGAGATATCCCCAGAGGAGCAGAGTTCCTCTTTTGTATAGGTTGTCCTCCATCTATATTTTTTACTGTCATTTGAAATATAGATTTTGAGTCATGAGAGCTTTTTGAAGTATAGGCATCCCTCAGTAACAGAGGGGGTTGGTTTCAGGACTTCCCACAAATACCAAAATCTGAGGATGCTCTAATTCTGGATCCACGAATTCCAGAACCCATGGAGACAGGGCTGACTGTAATCTATTCTTCACCCGGCTGATTGCCATGGAAAGAGAAGAGTAGGAGACTATAGGAGTGAGAGACAGAATGTATAGAACAATGACTCTAGGGCATAAGGGAACTAAAGAGAATAGGGCTTGGCTTTTACTAGATTCTCTACAATTTTTATTATGTGGATGAATGAAAACATAGTTGCAGTCTGAACTCAAAGTCTTGTATTCTCAGATGGCTGAAATCCAAGTCATCTCTCCACACAAGAGGATATAAGATTAGAATGGAGAAACTATCTTTTGATGTTAACACAGAATCCTCTAAGTGATATAACTGAAATTTGTCTTAACTTTCTAGTTTTACTAATAGAGGATAGGATTTTGTTTTACATTTCTAATTTTTTTAAAATGACAAAGTTATCTAATGTAGGCATCTGCCAATGTTGTTTATAAACCAGTCTCACTAGAATTACCTGGAAAGATTTTTAATGATTCTAATCCTGGATCTTACCGCCTATGTATTTAGATCCATTAAATTATAATTGGGGCCAATTGATCTGTGTTTTTTAAAGGTTCACTGGGTAATTCTGACATGCCTCATTTAGCTCAACTTTCCATCCAGTTCATCAGTGTCTTAGGTTATTTGCAACCTTTTGCTTGATTCTAATGACAGAAGACTCACTATTATACAGATTAATCTTTTTTTTTTTTAATCAAAATTATTATGACCTTGGGAAAGTTATTTAGTTTTTCTATGCTCCTGTTTCTTTGCTTATAAAAATGGAGATAAAAAGGCATGCCGGATAGTCATTCCAGATTGCCAGTATGTATGCATGTTGACAGACAACAAAAACATCTGTGTACTAAACTGTTCCAAATACAATATAGAAACATGTTTGAAATATCACCTTCAGCAAAATTAAAAAGAATATACACTAGCCATGCAACAGGTGTTTCTGTACATTTATTGAGCATTCATGTACCATATGTGGGACCAGGATCTTTACATTCCTTCTCTCATTGAACCTTGTGGAACAAAATGAAGACCACTCAAATGAGACCAAACATTTCTGCAAAGCTTGCTATTTAGCAAGCCACTGTGGCTAGCATTTGGCAGCAACTCAAGGGTAGGCAAGGAAATAGAAAAATTATAGTGAGAAAAAGAAAAAAAAAGGTTCTGGTATGCTCTGACTGGAGGTCATTGGCATGGGGGAACCAGAGGCGGGCTAACTTAAAGCAGTGATTAGTTTGGGGAGCATATTTGGCTTTCTATAGTTGATCGTGAGTTGTAAATAGGGACAAAAAATAGGAGAATTGGCAATTATAGACCAACTCCTGATCAGCTTGGGCTAGTTGCTATAGAGGTCATTGTTCAGCATCCAGTGCCAGTTGCTACAGAGGTTGTTGGTCAGATTCCCTATTATCACATATGTCCTGGCCACTGTCTGTTTTTATATGTAGTCTCTCAGTCTTCATGACTATCAGGCATGCCTTTTTATCTCCATTTTTATAAGCAAAGAAACAGGAGCATAGAAAAACTAAATAACTTTCCCAAGGTCATAAGTTTAGGTAAATGGAGGAGCTTAGATTTAAATTCAGGTCTATCTGATTGAAAATCCTTGTTTTTAAGCACTATTCTACCTGTTTTACTATAAGAAATTATGTTTAAAAACAATAACAATACATTATACCTCTATTTATCTACAAAGATTTTTGCTTTTACTGTCATCTTTTAGAAGACATTTGGAGGATTGTCTGGCACACTAGAGAAAAGTGACCATTTGGAAGAATTCTAAAGCATCAAGTAAGAAAAAGAAATCCTTCTCTATACTGCTACATGTTTTCAGCATGACTTTAGAAGACCTCACTTTTCCTTCTTTTATAAACAGAAAATAAAAGTATTATATTTTTCATAAAGTATTCACAAAGTAGCTCCTGAAGTAATTACCATGTATATTTTTAAAACTTATCTGAATTTCTTCTATATTTTAAATGTCAATTTTTGTGAACAAAGTAGAAATGTAAAGAAAAGATAGAAATTCTAGTTCAGTTCATAAGTGCTTACTGAAATCGACAACTCAAAAATATTAGTATGGCAATTAAGATTTTTCAGTAACTTAAAAATATTTCTTTTTAAAAAATACTATGATTATAGAGATTTCAAAAATAATGTATTAAATAAATGAATACAGTTTTAAATCAGACATATTTAATTGCTTCTCATTCACTTAGCTATTTTTTTGTTAGGCTTATGAGATAAAATGGACCACCGTATCTAAATACATTGATATAAAAAAAGATTTCTAGGCCATTATTTTAACTTCAGCATATATTTCTACACTTGTAAAGAAATATAAACCTTCAGAGAAATTATATTTTTAAAATAGCATTTCTTTGTGAGATTTTTCAGTTGAGTAATTTTAGATGCTCACCTAAGTATCCATAAAATAATTTTCCTCATCTAATCGCTCAAAGAAATTTCATTACCTATTACAGAGAGTATTTAGATCCAGGGAACAACTTTTCTCAACTCTTTTAGCAGCAAAGGGATGTTTTACATTGAAGTACCATATACAAAGGTGGTTCTATGTCTAGTCCTTCTAATTTCAATCTCCACCTATTTTAAAAAGGAGGTGAAGGGACAAAATTCCACAATATTAAAATGAATTTCAATAAATTACTTAAAAGAGAAGCATGACCTACTTAAAGTTTCATGATCAGTATATAAAATGTATTACACTATAAAAGTTTTTTTAGCTTATAAATGAATCATGATAACTCATATAAGTAATAGGTTAATAATGCAAGTCCTTCATTACTATTATTATTTATTATTATTATTATTATTATAAGATTATAATAATAGGTAAGTCACATGTCTTTCTTTTGAAACAATACTTAAAATCTGAGGTTATCATTAAGTACTATCCAAAGTCTACTCTCATTGAAGAATAAACTTGAAAAATGTGAGTTACTTCAAAGAACAGCATAGATCACCCCCTATACAGTTGATTTATCCTAAAATGTGGGACAAAAGCAGATCTCTTTATATATTAGTTTTAGCATAAAGAAATTTTAAAAAGTATTTAATGAGAGCTCTTATTATTTGTATTTGAGATTAAGATTTCAACTTGAGACTATTTAATAGATTTTTATCCTCCCCTGCCCTTAGAACACAGTTTTGTTTTTGTTTTTGTTTTTGTTTTTATGAGTTGAGGATGTGAGACTAGTTAGAAGAGAGGTGAGTTTGAGAAGAAAAAAAGAGAAAGGATGAGAATGACATACCAGTATATATTTCTGAAAGGCACCCCCAGAAAGTTAACATAAGTTCAAGAAAGTGATTTTGCACTGGAGTGGGAGAAGGACTAATATTCATATCAAGAGGAATTGATGAAGAAGGTCAAAACTGCATGCTATTATTTTTGGTGTTGTCATGAAGTCATCATGGATTAGGTTTACAAAATTATGGCAAGTGGGGAGAGAGGTTGAGGCCATCTTGGGATCCAAAAGTAAATCCCTTCTCTGTGAAAATGCTGATTACCAACAAAAAAGATTTCTAAAAGTATCTATGCAATAAAACTCTCTCCTTAATAATTTATTTAAAAAATGTGTATTTATTGTGAATTAACACACACACAGGACACTGTGAGATACATAGTGTGTGAAATACATACCGTAAGGGCACAGTCACTGTCCTATGACAAGTACAATTATATGCAAATTTTTGGCTTTGATACAGAGTAGGTTTAAATAACAAAATGTTTTGAAGACAAATAATTAGAATTAATTAGGTTCAGTTGGGTCATGATATCACTGGAAGCATGTATGAGCTACAGATACCTAGAATTTCTCCTCTATTATTTACTAACTTGGGTAAGACACAGCATTTTGGATCTCCAGAGTTTTGATAAAAGCCTATCTGGGGATACACCACCTACTTCAGTGTTCTGCCATTAAAATACTTAGTCCTTTGCGTGACAACATGTGCCTAGCACACTGTCCATTATAGATGAGATATTATTATTTTTTATTTATTCAAGGAAACTGAATATTGTGTTGGGAATTCAATAGGGATATAATTTTGAAAGAAGATGGCATTGGAAGAGGAATAAAAGTTGGTTTACAGGGCCACTGTAGGTTTACAATCTGAGTTTAAATTAATAGACAATTTAGTTTCTTTTTTTTTCTGGCTGATATTTACTCATGTAAGGACAAAAACGGTTAAAGTTTGGCAAAGTTGGATGAATTTTCTGTCACAGTCCCCTTACAGATTTTCTATCACAGTCCCCTTTCTCTGAACAAGGATTCCAAATTTGTAGGAAATGTAAGTTTAAAGGGGAATTTCAGTAAATGTGATAGCACTAGATAGTATTATTCTGTACAATAGAGAAAAAATTCTGAAAGTTAAAAACAGATGCTTTCAATTATTAAATTTTAATTCTGATCATTTTTAGTGTTGGGTGTTTAGGTTTACCTTAATCTAGCTTATATTCTAGTTTAAATCAAAAACAACTTTGTCAAAAGCATGAAAATGCATATTTCATTTTCCAAAATATTTATTTATATGTTTTAAAAATTCAGACAAAAACAAAACTGTATTTCTTTAATATATTATATCTGAGTTTTTGATAATTCTTAAATTTTTTAGAATTTACTGAAATGCAAATACCAGCCATTCTCTAAAGAATGAATTGAACACTGGATATGGTAGGCAGAGGGACAACTATTTTGACCAAATTCTTTTAAAATCATCTCATGTGGTAACTGATAACATAAATTATGTAAGCAATTTTGGTAAAACCAATATTAAAAACACTGAACTTTTATAAAATGGCCAAGCCCAAGATTATTGAATATGTTAAGAAAGAGCACAAGTTGAGTAAAGAAGTACAAGAATTTATATACAAGTCATATAACCACTAATGGTAATGAAAAAGATGATAATAGTCACAGCCAGCAAGAGTTTACAAAGTACAAAATGCTTACAATGTACCTGGTGTATTACTGCAAGTCAAATTATTTTAATTTCTATTTTTATCTATGTGATCTCTATCCATTTCCTGCTGTTACAGATTTTGCTGCCCTATGCCTGTAACTTTGACTTTGTTTCTTTTGTGCTTCACTCATTTTATATTCTGTTGGCATCAGTTTTCTGCACCTTGTAGGAGGTAGGAGGGTTGTAAATAGTGTGAGGCAAGTGAGGTACTGACCTTGGCATAAAATTTAAGAGGGCGTCAAAAAACTCAGTCAACAGAAATTGCATTTTAATGCACTACTTTTAAAAGATAAAAAATTAATGCAAAACTCCATGATGAACAAAAATATTCAAATTTTAAATCAAGACATGATCAGTAAGCACCACATAGAGACTGAGATGAAACGAAAAATCCGAAATACTGATGTTCACCATGGAGCTTTTTCATTCATATTTATTTTTTATTGTGCCTTAAAATATTATCTAAATGACTAGGTTTTGGCATCTCTTAAATCTTGTGTCTGATATAAGTCTCACTGGCCTCACACTAGTACCATCTCTGTGGGCAGTTGTTTCCATTTTTGGTTTTATCACAGTTGGAGTGACCTAAATATTTCTCAAATGAAGCTTTTTGCTATAAAAGGGAAAAATGACTAATTTCCTGCATAATACTATCAGGACAACCCATATACCAGGAACAAAACCATACACTGTCTCTCCTGGATATTCTGTTTCTCTATTTTCAGGTACTAGCAGGGGAAGCTAAGAATAAAATGGAAGTTTAACTCCTGACTTAAAGTATATTAGTTATGCAAGCATTATAAAATATGACTGAGGGATCACAATAAACTTACAATAATGTTTCTAAACAGTTACTGCTATTTTCAATAAAATATTGATTAAAATTCAAAGATAAAAAAATTGATAAATTATAATTTAACCCTCCATGACTCATTCCCAATGATATATGCTAATTAATTAATAGCATAAACATTCTAAAAATGTTTTAAAAACAGATCAAATAATTGCAAAAAGAACTCAGGTTACAGATGCCCAGCTTTATTTAAACTGAAAAAGAATAGGTGTGTTATAATGATTCACAAGAATACCAATAATTGAGACTGGAGACCATTTACTTTCTATTTCTAGTATTTTCTGAACATAAAAGACATTGGTAAGCTGCCATATACGTAGTCAGGGAACAAGAAAGAATATGGTATAGCCCCTGATACTGAAGAGTTTAAACCTTGATATGTGTATACAAGTCTTTTTTTTTTTTAAGAAAAAATCAGACTATAATTCTGTCTTTTATTTTGATATGTTTAAAATTCACATTACAAATGAGTTCTTTTAATTTTCTATCACTGTGGCATAATGAACATCTTTAATATAGACTATTATTTGTTGAATACGAGGTGAGAAATTCTGATAAGCATGAAGCATGAGATAAAAATATCCATTGTTTCTTAGAATTCCAATTGTGTTCATCCATGTTCTTAGATTTATCTTAACAATTTTCATTCCCCATTTCTTTGCTGTGTACTTTGCAGAAAATGTAAAGATAATTTTTATGGCACTTTTATAATGTGAACATAAATAAGAAATTCATGTTTTCTCAATATCTACTATGGCCCAGGCACTGTGGTAGGAAAAGTGATGTACTGTGTATCACACATAATTCCCACAGCAACCCCAAAACATACATATTATTATCTCTATTTGATATGAAAGAAAATTATATTACAAAACAATAAAAAGATTTTTTCAAGATCACATGACTAATGGATCTCAGAGCTTCTATCTAGCCCTCTCCCTTCACATCTACCACATTTTTGTGCAGACATGGTCCCACATATCCATGAGTGAATTGAATCACTCTGGGAAGTATCAGGGTGTACAGAAAGTGCCAAGCTGTAAGGGGGTAGGATGTTACTCTCTACCTTTCTTCTATATTGTGTGCCTTAAAAATGTTATGAATGGGTAAAGAGATTTACCTGATTTTTATTTATTAAATTTCACAGGATAAGAAGTAGGTCTAACTTATTAAAATTAATTCCCTGAAGGCTGGCCTCTCGAAACAGAAATTACCACTTGCAGAGCTCCATGAAAATTAGTGTTTAAGGCTGTCATGCTCTTGTTAAGGCTTGACCCTCAGACTCCCTGCCCTCACTCCAAGGTAGCCAGTGCTACTAACAACTATGAATGTGAGTTGCTAAGGTAGGTCTGGAGTCAATGTTCTATCAATAACTATGACTGCTTAATCCTAGCTCTGATTCTACCATAGAAGGGTCTGGATCTTGTCTAATTATGCAGTTTAAAAGCCACAGATTTCAAAGGGTCAAAATCACTTCCTAAACCATAATAACTGGTACTGCTAGTTAT
Source organism: Cynopterus sphinx (assembly GCA_030015415.1). Lineage (NCBI taxonomy): Eukaryota > Metazoa > Chordata > Mammalia > Chiroptera > Pteropodidae > Cynopterus > Cynopterus sphinx. Next base: position 133,504,408 of record CM057383.1, read on the forward strand.
CTGTGTACTATCCAAATATGAAAGGGTGATGTAAACTCCCCACACACCCTACTGATACTATCAACATAAGTTTTCTTCAGTGAAGATAGCTTCATTATGCTTGACATGTCTACCATTTTGCCCTTATTTATAAGAGTATAACATCAAAGATATAGATACTTGTACAGTTCTTATTCTCAACTCTAATTGGCAAGTAGTATTCAAGATGATGGTAATAACAGGAGACATGACTAGTTAAAGCGGCAAAACTTCACAATTCTGAGTTTCATATGTTATTTTAAGTTTCCCAGAACTTCCAGGACAAGAAAGTTTTAGCATCTTTTCCCTCCATTATTTAATCAGGAACTTTCCTGATTGTGTGTGTGTGTGTGTGTGCACACACATACACACACATACACATCTACATACATACATATATGTGTGTGTGTGTGTGTATCTTTGATCTTTTGATTTTGCTTATAGGCATGTAGTTTTTATTATGTAATCTGGAAACTTCAATCTATTTAAGGTCTTTATATGCTAGAATGTATTGTTGCTAATCATAGCATTTTGATAAACATACATTCTATAGCAAATCACTAACCAGTCTAAATTTGCAGAGGAGTGGTTCTAATTCCACAGGAAGAATGTGTCTCTTTTTGTTAAGGGTGCATTCTTTTTGTGCAGTCTCTTTGACAATGCATATAAAGAATAGTTTTAGGTCTCTGTTGACACTGAAACACAGTAAAGGATGACTTTCACCTTCACTATGAAAATTTAACATTGGTCCCTGTCTTCCCTCCCAACCCAATAATTGTATGCCAACAGGTGTATTATTATTCACAATCTACTACTATTTTAGGTTCAGCTGCTGAAATAAGTAGGCCATATTTCCTGGCATCATTTTCTCCAGATGCTGTTTATGGCCTTTCTGAGGCATCAAATAATTGAATGCATAAATCCAGATGAGTTTATGAAAAATATATTTATAAAGAGACAATACACATTTGTTTCATCAACACATATTTGTCACTATGTGTGTGTCTTGGGGGCAATGATAGGCTCTGCTTCTCTTCTTCCACTCCTAAACCCCACTCATCTAATTCCATTATTTTTTTTCCCACTGACTGTGTGGGTATTAAAGTATGTTCTCATGTTTTGAGCCAGACCATCCTCCTTGGCTTATGAATAAGGAGATTCAGCCACTTTGCTCTGTTTGTGTTTATCTTGGTGTTTACAGATTTGCCCAGTCCAAAAAAAAAACCAGCAACTGTAAATGTAATGAGTCCCCTCATCCTTTCCTTCCAAGGAAGCAACGTCAGGTGTGATATAGCTTAGACATTTACTCACCACCTATTTGTAAAAAGTTTTCTATTTCATTTTTCATACCAGACTCCCTAGGGATTTTGATGAATTTCTCATAGAACTGAAGCTTTCTAGACAGAGACACACACACAGACACTGATAAAAAAATTAATCGGTCTTAGAAACATAAAATCCTGCTTTGCAAATCAATAAATCCCTATTTATATTAAACAAATAAAAGTGTTAATTTTAAGTTTCAAAATAAGTATGGCTAGAAAAGAAGTTTATTTGCAATGCTTCAATAAATAACATAAAAGCAATGCAATAAGGCATAAATATTTTTGATTTTGTGATTTTTTTAAAAAATAAATAACATGTTAAAAAGATAATATCTTGCCATAAAAAAAGGAATGTGAAACATCATTATCAATGTTGCTTTTTATTGGCATTTTTACTTTAGGAAATAGTTCCCTAATTAATGTTGATAATATAAAAAAGTTAAAGATCTCTGATTCACTCTGTTTTGGATTTGTTCTCCACTGAGAGAAAGAGCTCATTAACGCCTACTTACAATAAAATAATTTAATGATTTTCGCTGTAAAACAAATGTTTTACCTAGATATGATCTTCAAAGAAATAAATAAATTGAGAACACATTGGATAACATTTAAATTCAATTAAAAAGTCTCTTTAACTAATACCAATTATTCCTTTTTTGTTCTCTGTATTAGGAGTACATAAAAAACAATGTATGTACATTCAAAGAATGTATTTAGTTTGGTGAACCCATGATAGAAATTTATAAAAATTTAAATATCAATCTACAATTATGCAATCAACAATATAGAGGAAAATATCTATGCAGAAAAAAATGACTATTTACAGACAATAAGAACATTGACCTGAGAGAAGGAGAAATCCTGAGTGATACTGGATACCTGAATCCTAGCTTAAAAATATTTTTGATTGGACCAAAGGTCCTTTTGCTTTCATTCTTTCTTTCTTCAACAGTTTTTCTGAGATATACTTGATACACAAAAACCTGCACATATTTAATGCATACAATTTTTCCTGTCCTTTAATGCAAACACCTGTGATACCAACACCACAAACAAGATAAATTAAAATAGACATATCTATCATCTTCACGTTTCCTTATATCCATTTCTTTTTTTTCTTTCTTTGTTTCCAATTACAGTTGACCTTCAATATTATTTCATATTAGTTTCAGGTGTACAGCATAGTGGTTAGACATTTATATAATTTATGAAGTTATCTCCCCGAAAGTCTAATACCCACCTGGCACCATACATAGTTATTACAGTATTATTGACTATATTCCCTACACTATAATTAAATCTCCATAGTTACTTTGTAACTACTAATTTGTACTTCTTAATCTCCACATTTTTAACCCTCCTCCCAACCCCCTCCTTTCTGGCAACCATCAGGTTGTCCTCTGTATCTATGAATCTGTTTCTGTTTTGTTTGTTTGTTTATTTTGTTCTTTAGATTCCACATATAAGTGAAATCATATATTTGTCTTTCTCTGTCTGACTTGTTTCACTTAGCCCTTATATCCATTTCTTTTTTGTTTTTGTTTTGTTTTGTTTTGTGATAAGAACACTGAACATGAGGTTTAGTCTCCTAAGAATTTTTTAAGTACACAACAAAGCATTGTTGACCACAGGCTCTATGCTGTACAGCAGATCTCTAGAGCTAAGTTATCTTACATAACTGAAACTCTACACCTATTGAACAATCCCTCACTTCTCTCCCTACCCTCAGTTCCTGGTAACCACTGTTCTAGTCTCTACTTCTATGATTTTGACTATTATAAGTACTTCATGTAAATAGAATCATGCAATATTTGTCCTCTGGACTTGCCAATTTCATTTAGCAAATGTACTGCAGGTCCATTTACAACAATTCTGTTGTAAATATCAGAATTTCCTGTTTTTTTGAGGTGGAATAATATTCCATTGTTTGTACATATCACACTTTCTTTATATGTTGACAGACATTTGGGTTATTTCCATGACTAGGCAATTGTGAATAGTGCTGCAATGAACATGGCAGCACAGATATCTCTTCAAGATCCTCATTTCAATTCTTTTCTGTATATACCCAGCAGTGAGATTGATGGCTCATATAGTAGTTCTACTTTTAATTTTTTACTATTTTCTATAGTGGCTGCACCATTTTACATTCCCATTAACAGTGAAGAGGTTTTCAATTTCTCTACATTTTCAACAATGTTTGTTACTTTTTTTCTGTTTTTATTTGTTTTGCCTGTGAAAGGCAATGTCCGAAATGAGAAGATAAATCAAAGACTGGGAGAAAATATTTGCAAAAGACAGATATGATAAAGGACTAATATTCAAAATATACACAGAGCTCTTAAAACTCAACCATAAGAAAACAACCCAATTAAAAAAATGAGCCAAAGACCTTAACAGACACCTCACAAAAGACATATAGATGGTGAATAAACACATAAAAAGGTGATCCACGTCATAGGTCATCAGAAAAATACAATTAAAAACAACAGTGAGATACCACTAGAAACTTACTAAAATGACCAGAATCCAGAACCCTGGAAATACCAGATGCCAACAAGCATGTGGAGCAACAGAAATGCTCATTCATTACTAGTGGGAATGTAAAATAGTACAGTAAATTTAGAGAATAGTTTGTGCTGGCTTCTAACAAAACTATGTAATATAGCAATTGTGCTCCTTGGTACTTACTCAAAAGAGTTGAAAACTATGTACACATATGTTAATAGCAGCTTTATTCCTAATTGCCAAAATGTGGAAGCAATCAAGATATCCTCAGTAGGTGAATGGATGACTAAATGGTGGTCCATCCAGACAGCGATTATTATTCAGCACTAACAAGAAATGAGCTATGAAACCATGAAAAGACATGAAGAAACCCTAAGTATTTATTAGTAAGTGAAAGAAGGCAATCTGAGAAGGCTACATACTATATGATTTCAATTATATGGCACTGTGGAAAAGACAAAACTATGGAGGCAGTTAAAAATCAGTTGTTGCCAGGGGTTGGGGAAGGGGATGAAGGGCAGGGATGAATAAGTGGACCACAGAGGATTTTAAGTCAGCGAATACTATAATGACAGATATATGTCATTATAAATTTATCTAAAATAGAATGTACAACACCAAAAGTGATCCCTAGTATAAACTATGGGTGACTGTGCTGTCAATGTAGGCTCATCAATTGTAATAAATAAACCACTCTGGTGAATGATGTTAATGGGGAAAGCTATGCATGTGGGGGTAAGGAGCATATGAGAAACCTCTCTATCTTCCCTTGCAATTTTGCTATGAATCTAAAACTTCTCTAAAAAATAATGTTTATAAACTTTCTAATGTATATAAACTTTTACTAAGAAAGAAGTACGAGTGTAAGGGAAGGACAAATACAAAATATATGTAGAATTTAGATACCAATGTATAACATATAAACATTAACATAATTAGATTTCAGAACTGTTTCTTGCATATTACTTAATTTTAATTCATTTCCATTCAGTTGTAGCTATTTTTAACACATTCAAAATTATTTTATTTAATAAATCTGTGGCTAGTCAAGTTTACAGTGGGTGATATATTTGAATATTTTTGCTACTGAACAAAGCAGAAGTAACCTCAACTGTAACATTTATTAGATTTTGCTTTTAGAATCCTTATTTAGCATATCCGGACTTGCATGTCCCCATTACTTTGATAAATGAAACCCGATTTATCAAAGTAATAACTGACTTCAGTTTTAAATTCCTACATCAGTGAAATAGTTTCTAAAATACTAGTACACTTGGAGGAGGGAAAAGCAATCTATCTGATTGTATCGCCTACTATCTCTGAAATCAATGACTTATATTCTTCAAATATAGATAGCTTGCTTTTTAAGCAAAACACGTATGCAGACCTCAAGGCATGATGAGTAAGGAAGAGGTATAAATTAAAAAAAAAATTATAAGGATGTCTGAAGATACTAGGAGCCCTGGATAGAGGGACAGGAGAGGAGACAAAAATCCTGGCAGAAGCTAAGGATGAAATCGGTATAGAGAATCTCAACTTGGAATAAGGAAGACTTTCTTAAGAACCTGGATGCACCATATTCAATGTTATGTTCTTATGCTATAGAGATATGACATAACTTTAAGGACTAACTCTTTTGAAACGGGCCTTACAATCCCCTTAGGTATCTTTCCCAATTACACAGCCACATTGGAAGCCACCGTTTCCAGAGAGTGTTGCTGCAGAAAAGAGAAGAACTGCCTGAACCACACAATAACCTTTGCTTGAGCAAAAAAGTTTCATTGTGTTAAACCACTGTGGTTTCAGGACATATTTGTTAATGCAACATATCCTGCCTTACTTGATTAATGCTGTAAATATATTGGAGAATGGTGGGATTAAGATGATATCTAGTGAAGATAATGCAAGTAGAATTTTAGACTTTGACTGAGGTACTCATGAGAGAGCAAAATCATCCATAAACTGAACTCAGGAGAATTGGTACCTTGCCATCCATGGTGACAAAGAGAATTGTAAGCCATTTTAGATATTGGCTGAAATACTCCTGAGTTAACAAATACACCCATAAACTGAATTCAGTGGAACTGGTACCTTGGCATCGAAGGAGACAAGGAGAAATGCAAGCCATTTTAATCACCCCTAGAATGATGTAAACAGACACTGGCTTCCTATATGATCTAGCCGGTGTTTAAACATGAGTAACCTCAGTGACTGGATTTTAAGAATAATACCCTATATTTATTGAGGTATTTTAACATGTTAGTTGCTATGTTAAACATAGAATATTTGTCATTTATCATTCAATTTAATGCTCACAAGGCATTCTAGGATTGCTGTTGTTATTATCTCCACTTTAAAATTTAAGAAAGTGAAACTTAAAAGAGAGGTTAGCTAACCTGTCCCAAAAAGGTGGAGCAGAAACTTGAACCCAGATCCTTTAAAATTAAAGCAAAAATTCATAAGTACTTATACGTACTGCCTCTCTAGTACATAAAGGTAAATCAAGTAAGTTAAACCTAGGATCTTCAGACATATTTCTAATAAACCACTGGTCCTGGATACTAATGTACAGAACAGGAGTCCCCAACCCCTGGGTTATGGGTTGGGACCAGTCTGTGGCCTGTTAGGAATCAAGTGGCACAGCAGGAGGTGAAGTGGCAGGTGAGCAAGAGAAGCTTCATCTGTATTTGCAGCCGCTCCCCAAGCACTAGCATCACCGCCTCAGCTCCAACTCAGATCATCAGGCATTAGATTCTCATAGGAGCACCTGTCCCTGGTGCCAAAAAGGTTGGAGACTGCTGGTATAGATGTTTGTGGTACTATGTCTTTACATTCCATGAATCTGTATAAAAGTTCCCTTAAATCATCTTAATAATTAAAAGTGAGCAGAGGTGATGACCACTTGATTTTTATGTCTTACCACTAGGCAGTTAAAATAATAATGTCTATTTTTTCCAAATTCCCATTCTCCTCCTTAAAATTTTCCATTTCTGCCATTGCTTTCTGAATAAAATTCAAACTGCCTCACTGTGGTTTTCAGCCATGGCTGTGTTCTATTGCCTGACTATATCCACCTCATTTCCCTCCCATTCTCTCTTTACTCGCTACATTCTAATTACCTTTTTTTTTTTCTAATTATTGAACACTCTCAGCTCATTTTCCACGCAGGTCTTTTATAGTTGCTCCTCCCTTTGCCTGGCAAACATCATTTTCCTTGATTTTTAAATGGCTGGATTGTCCTCAAAATTTAGGTTTCAGACATATTTTTCCTGGCCAACTAAGTAGTTGGTTTATATATTTTCTTTCTCTCTAAATTCTTCTTTGAATCACTGTAGTATCTTACTAGGTCCTCGTTGACTGAGTTGAAAAATGTTTGACACATATTTATTTTATATTTGTATTAAAGTTATAATTTTCTAATTAAAAACATATGTTAACAAAAGTCCTCACTGTGTGTTGGGCCCTATTTTAAGTATTTTACATTTATTAGCAGATTTACTCATTTTAACAATATAATGAGATAGTTACTATAATTTCTATTTTACAGATAAGAAAATTGAGACCAGAGAAGTTAAATAATTTGTCCATGCTCAAACCGACTTTAAGTGACAGAACCAGGATTTCGACCCAGGCAATCCAGCTCTGTACTTTTCTTTTTGACTTCTAGACCAAATTATTATTTTATGTCCAGGTTTTAAAGCCTTAGACTTAATGAGATCTCTTTGGTGGAGATTATGAATAGAGAAGAAAAGAGGGCCAAGGATCAAGTTCTGTCACTGAATCCATGAGCAGAGAGTATATCAAGAAGGAAGATACTGTTAACACTGAGGTCCAGATAGATAAGGACATGAAAAAGATATATTAGATATGACAACACAGATGTCCATTTTTGACAATGAAAAGAGGACTTTAGCAGACTTTAGGGAAATTATATTGAATTTAATCAAAGATAGCAGAAAATGAGGGGAAGGGACTGTATAAATAGACAAGGCTTGAAAAAAAATATATATATATATATATTTTTTTTTTTTCTGTATGAAGCAGCAGGTAAATTGTTTAAGGGAAATACTGTTGTGTGAATGTGTAATATATAAAGTTTGTTAATTAGGTTGTTCAATTAACAAATGTTTGATGTGCTATATCCATCAATAACTGAGAGAGGTACATATGAATCTCCTAATACGCTGTGGGTTTCTAAATTTCTTCTTGCAATTCTGTCAACACTTTATAGACTTCCAAGACTGCTGAGAGGGAGCTGACAGTGAGTATCATAATATTCCATAGAATAGGTGTAGAAATTGGCTTCACTAAGTACATATAAAAGTTGAGGATTAACATGAGAAGATATGTGGTGCCCAGATTTCTCATCTTCTCTTGAAGAAAGATGGGACCAGTATGTACTGCTGGAGACACAAGAGGATGTGTTCTCGAGGAGGGACCTTACACCTCTCCTACTCTACCTTTGTACAGTGTAGGTGAGAAACAGCTTTGGATGTGAGATACAAACAGAGAACTAAATTTCCAAATTGAATGAATGTGGAGGACAACTAAGCAGGAAACTGAGTGAGAATGCCAGGAGAAACAGCTGGCAGCTTTGCAAGAAAATGGACCTGAGATATTGGGGGAAAGTGATTCTCTGGATCCACAAGAAATTAAGCTCAGCACAGTCCTTTCCACGAGAGAACATATCCTAGTCCAGCCATCGTAAGCAGCACTGGCTGCACAATGTGCAGGTCTCAGGCTAAATGAATACATGAGGTCTTTTGTTCAAAAATTATGAACTCCAAAATGGTGACAGAAGAGCATTAAAACAAACATGCTGCTCTTTTGAACATGGGGCCCTACGATTGCACAGACTGAAAATCCATGAAGCCAGCCCTGATCCTGAGTTTTCAGTCCTGTTTGTCTTTCCTTTGTAATACTTCATATATGTTTATGGAAATGAAAGTTCCTAATTATTACTTTTCCATTTTATCATTATGTAGTATTGCTCTGTATTCCTAGTAATGCTTTTTGCCTTAGGGTCTGTTTTGTCTAATAGCAATACAAATACAAAGCGCTTTTATTTGTTTTGGTTTGCTTTGTTATCAGATTTACATTCCTGAGTTTCTGTTGTTATTAATTTTGTTTTGAGGTTATATATTAACAAAGACCTTCAATAATATTTTTACTCTCCACTTCAGGCATAGATATCTACTTTACAAATACAACTTTTGCATTTCCATTTGAAAAGATGTTCTTTTTCTATTTTATTCCAGCAAACAGTGTGGCTTCCTAAAAGATCAACTAATACGAAAACATAATTTATCTTTCTGTGACTATACAATACTGAAGGGTTTCACAAAGGGAAAAAATAGTCCTTGTAGATTCACTTTCATTTCCAACACATAAAGAGTTTGGAAGTTATCGTTAATGTCCTTTATAACAAAAAAAAATTTTTTTTGAACAAAATGGAAATCAATGAATTTTCTTAGCTATATCAGAGAACTGGGCAAATTGCCACTCAAAATATGGAGAGGCAAGTTTACCCACAGGAATATAACCAAAACTACTTAAATAGAGCAGAAGGTACCAGAGGTAAAAAAAAACTAGTAAAAATACTTATGTGGCGATTTTAATGAATTACTGGAGGCTGAGCATGACTTGCGTGAGAGTGGATATCTCTTGAAAATCACAGTATTATTGGGACCCTCAGACAATATTACCTCAAGGAACCACACCACATTCTCATAGTTGAATGTCCAGGAGGAAAAATATCTTTGGCTTCTGAAAGGGAAGTGAAAGAGTAACCTTTGTGAAATATGACCAGAACATTTTTCATGACAAAGACCTATGTTCTATGAACAAAAGATTTTGTTGAAGTCTTATGCCAGTTGGTGAAATGTCAATGTGATCATATCAATTAATGCACAAAAACATCTGACAAAATTCAATATCTGTTCAAGATAAAACCTCTCAGCAAATGAGGAAAGAGAGGCACTGCGTCAGTTGAGTAAAAACCATTTATAAAAACCCCATAGTTGGACACTTTTCCTCTAAAATCAGGAACAAGAAAATAATGTCCTTTCTCACACTCACTCCTATTTAATTAGTCTTACTGAGTGAAGAAGACAAAAAAAGTCAATAAAAAGGTATATAAAGAAAGCAATAAAACTGCAGATGACATAATTATAACTAGAAAATTTCTAAAAACTATAAAAATCCTTTTGAAAATAATAAGTGAATATATCAAGGTTTCAGGATACAAAGTTTATATACAAAAATCAGTTGCTTTCCTATAAAATAGTGATGAAAAATTAGAATTTAAATATTTCAAATCATATCATTTACAATAGCGCGTGTGCACACATGCACACACACACACACACAGAAATACTTAGGTATAAATCTAACAAAATATATGTTTCATATTGAGAAATTTTAAAAATGATTAAATAAACCAATGAGAATATAAGTAAATGGTGAGTTACACCATTTTCTTGGGTTGGTATAATCAATGCTAAGATGTCACCTTTTCCTAACTGAATTTATACATTCAACAAAATCTCAATCAAAATCCCAGCAAGATATTTTGTAGATGTAAACAAATTTATTCTAAAATTTTCATGGAATGGCAAAAGACCTAGAATACTCAACACAATATTGAAAAACAACAAATTTGGAGGATTCATATTTCTAGACTTATGTAAAGTTTCAGCGATCAAGACAGAGTGGTACTGGCAAAAGAATAAATATAGATAAATGGAACAGAATAAAGGGTCCAGAAGTTCACTGACATGGATGTAGTCAACTGATTTTTGACAAAGGTATAAAGTTAATTTAATGGCAAAAGGATAGCTTTTTTAAAAAATGTAAAAAATGATACTGAACTATGAAATTCCAAATATAAAAATGTGAATGCGTACCTTACACCAATGACGAAAAAATAAACTCAAAATGGACTACTGACCAAAATATAAAATCTATGAAACTTCTAGAAGAAAATATAAGGGAATATATAAACTTAGGTTTGGTGATGAATTTTTATATACGACAACAAAAGCATGATTCATGACAGAAAAAAAAAAGATAAACTGAAACCTATTTAAATTTAAGACTTCTGCTGTATAGGATAAAATAAAACTATCAGGAGAATTAAGACTCTTAATGGACCAGGGGGAAATAGTGCCAAAATACATAAGTGATAAAGGACCTGAATCCAAAAGGAACAAACAAAAAAAACAAACCACTTAAAACACAACGTTTGAAATCAAACAACCCAATTAAAAAATGGGCAAAATATCAGAGCGGACACCTCCTCAAAGAAGATATACAGATGGCAAATAAGCATATAAAAAGGTGTTCCACATCATTTGTCATCAGGGAAATCCAAATTAAAACAATGAGAAACCACAACAATTGCTAGGAAGAAAGCTGAGTAACAGTAACCATCATTCATTGCTGTGGGAATGAGAAATGGTACAGCCACTTAGGAAAACAGTTTAGCAGTTTCTTATAATGGTAAACAAAATGAACTAGTAATTGTGCTTCTATAAATATAGATATTTATTCAACTGATAAGAAAATTTCTGTCCACACCAAAACCAGCACATAAATATTTACAGCAAGTTTAGAGCCAATCACCAAATGTACATAATCATTGAAAACTAGAAACAACAAAATGACCTTTAATATGTAGGTAAATAAACAAAATGAGTTAAAGTTCATGAATCAGAATATTTTCAATGATAATAAATGAGCTACTAAACCCTGAAAGGACATGGAGTAACCTTCACTGCATATTTCTAAGTGAAACGAGCCTGTACAAAAAGGTTACAAATTGCATAATCATATTTATATTAACTTTTTTATGCAAAAAGCAAAACTATAGATATGACAAACAGTCTAGTTATTGTTAGCAATTGTCAAATAAAGTGCAAGGGATTTTTGGAATTGTGAAACTATTCCATATAACAGTATAATAGTAGTTAAATAACATGTATTTATCAAAATATATAGAATTTTACAGGTTAAAAAGTGATCTTAGTGTATGCAAATTAAAAAAATGTTTGGGAGAGTAGAAGAGCCTAGGATGAGATGCATACTGTGATAAAATAATTTTATTACAAACATTTCAGACAACATGACTGAAAGGGATGAGAGAACACTTCTTTCCTAAGTAACTGAAGAAATAGTGGAGTCTGAAAGACTAAAGGCAAAAAGAAATGCACATACAGTGCTGTTCTCTAGTTGATAAGGCTGTTTCAAACTTAGGCATGAATTAAAATTATATACGTGGACTAAACTTGGACAATTAAGTAAGTGGATGGTCAATGGTGGGAATAAGTTTTTCATTATGAAAGGTTATAGACAAGCAAGGGGAAGCCAGAATGATCCATGTGGTAATGGGTTATAGTTGGAGACATCAGTATGACCTTATATTTAGCTTAATGTAGATACAGATGGTTACATATGGAAATATTTATAGATATGTGTATATATATATGAGTGAATATACTCAAATTTATTTTCTTGTTTTGTCATCTAAGAGGGCCAAGAAGCAATGGCTTCTGTAAAACAAAGCACATATCAGCCTAGTTTCTATCACTATTTTCTAATAAAAGAGTCCTTAGAGAAATGGCTTCTAAGCAGCATCCATAGTGCCAGAAATTAAGGAGTACTAAAAACAGACAGACAGATAGACAGAACGAGTACATAAGCAGAGCCAGCTGGAAAAGCTACTAATCACCCAAACTGGAACAGTTTGAGTAACAAAACAAGCAGTTGTGGGCTGTAATGGTTAACTTTATGGGTCAACTTGACTAGAATGCTTTACCTAGATATTTACCTAGGTCCAAAGTGTATGTGTTGCTGTAAAAATATTTTTTTAGCTAAGATTAACATTTAAATCAGTTTACTGAGTAAAGCAGATTGTCCCCCACAATGTGGGTGTTATTATTTAATCTTAAGAGAAAAGGACTGAGATCCCCCGAAGACAAGGAAATTCTGCGTTCACACTGCCTTTAAACTCAAGCTGCGACATGGCAACTCTCCTTGGTTGCCAGCCTGGCTCACATGCCTTGCAGCTTTTGGATGTGCCAGCCCCCACAGTCACGTGAACTAATTCTTCAGAATAAATCTCTCTCAACAGGCACATCCTATTGATTATTCTTCTGGAGAATCAACTAAAACATTGATTACAACACAAAATATAAAATATATATCTATGTGTCCATGCTAACATGACGTAAATACATGATTAATTAACTAAATATATGAGTGAGAATAGAAACACCTTGAGCAGAAGAATTCTAATTAATTCATGTACATCCTCCAATTTTAAGGTGGTAGAGCAGAACTCCCCACCCTTTGAGTGTGGGCTATGCATAAAGACTTCCCCCCAAAGATTACACAATGGCAAGAAAAGAAATCTGATGAACATGGTCTCAGCCATATCATTAAAGTGAACATCAACAGTGACAAATCGTTTCAAGGGCAGATACCCTTAAAATGATGTGTTGAGAACGGCCCTTTTACCCTGGTGCTCTTCCTTCACAAAACACATAATCTCAATCTAATCATGAGAAAAATAACAAAGTCCAAACACTGGCATTCTCCAATATGCCTGGTCATTACTCCTCAGTATTACTGAGGTCATCAAACACAGGAACGTTTGAGGAACTATCACAGTCAAAAGGAGTCTAAAATGGCATGTAATGTGGTATCCTGGATAGAGTCCTGAAGCATAAAAATCACATTAGATAAAGGAAATGAGTAATATAAGGACTTTAGTTAATATTGCATCAATATTGGTTCATTAATTGTGACATAGACACCATATTAATATAAGGTGTTAACAGGAGAAACTAGATATGAGAACTCTGTACTATCTTTGCAATTTTCCTATAACCTAAAACTTTTCTAGAATAGTTTACTTTAAAAAAGGATACCCTTAGATCTATATTTCCAAACAAAAGCAATGACCCTCATAGATGCACTTATTTTTTTAGTGCTGACATTTAAGGAAAAAAGACATATATTTTCAGAGGGTCAATTTCAGGCAGCTATGGGTGCTACCAGCCAATTTTTTATTTAGAACATTTCATTACATTTTCCTCTAGATATTATCGATTGCCAAGTGGACCGTATATTGTTTTGTGTCAAGCTAAAATATAACTAGAGCTCAGTATTTTCTGGAAGCTTAGTTTATAGCAACTGTCTACTTTCAACTAGTAACTTTATAATTATAGTGACAGAATTCATTAGTTCACTCACTGAAAGTGGGGGAAATGCCTTATTTTTCTTTCTGAAAGTTTATAAACATTCCAGCACACTTTTATATGCAAACTGAGTCAAAAATACTAAGTCAGTATCAAAACTGACTTCAAAAACATATCTATGTTCAACTCTATTTTTGGTCTAGGTGTTTTGAAAGTATTTCTTCTGTGTCTACCTACAATTGATCAGCTCTGAAGAAATAAAATGTATTGTAAAATACTTTTTTGAAAATTGCTAATTAAAAGCTAATTGAATACGAATAGCTATGAGTCCAATTTTTAAAACTATTGACTTTAGGTTCAGTTCTTCCCTAAATCCTATCAGTGTACATTATTATAACCACATTTCCCCTAAATGGTTAAGATGAAAATTTTGAAATAAACTATAATTTAAAAATTATTATTTACATTAAATATAATTTAAAAGTATATAATTAACTATACTGAATATAATTAGTTAATATAGTTAACATAAAAATTTCATTAAATATAATTAACTAAAAAGTATTAAAATTTAGGTCTTATACAAATGCTATAAAACAGCAACTAAAGCCTGGTTGTTTTCCACTGACTCTTTAGAGTGGTTGGTTCCGAAATTTGAAATAGACAGGTGAATTGATGTTTCTCATTTTCTGCCTCTGGGATCCTAAGATTATTTTCTTCCCTGAGGAAAACACCATAGTAGGTAATATGCGCAAATTAAATTATTCCTGGCTACAAAAGTACTCTCTTTCTTGTATGAAGAGAAAATCTGGTGTCTTTAACTATGAGAGGCAGTGAACACATGTCTAAATCTGGAGCAGATCTAGCCCTCATTGCAGCAAACAGGTTATGGCTTCAGGCCAATCCATGAGACAAAACAGAAGCACGTTGTTTCACACATGCCAGCAATATCAGGACTTCTAGTCTGTTAGAGAAAATACAGTTCAATGAAATCAAACATATTTAGCCAACTTTTTCTAAAGTTGGCACGTTCACTGGTGCATACGAAATCGGTAATTGTACATGTAAGTAGCTATTTTGTCAGTGAACATCTGTTTGCAGATCCAAATGTGCTGGTTAATGGAAAGGGAGATAGCAGAGAAATGCTAGCAACTGTCTTTTGAAGATTTACCTTTGATTCTTAACATACAATATAAAAACTTCCACTGTCACCTAAGCATAATTTATATGCCCTAAAAGCATTCGGTTTTAAAAACGAAGGAAGAATAATAATATGTATTCATGAGCACCTACTGTATTCTCATACCTCAAGAAAATGTCTTTAAATAATGAAGAAATACGACACTTGATTTCTTACTCCTATCAGATTTATAATACATTTAGAAAAATGAAGCTAAAAAACTAAATCAAAAAATGAATAGCTCAAAACACAGTTGTTTACAAAGGATTCTGAGACAAAGGATGGGGAATTTTGAGTTAGAAGAGCTAAGTCTAGCTGCCCAATATAACAGAAGTGGCAAAATGAACTTGGGCTAAAGAATCACTCTGAGTACAATTTCCACTTTGATGCAACAAGCTATTATGACTACCACATATCTTATTGGGCTCTATCGTGAAATGCACATTGAGCATTAAGGTGTTAGGCAACAAGACTGTGAAATCGGAATGACCCACTCTTATGACCTTCGGATACATAAACCTCTTGTTCTTATCAACAGGGCTCCTATTGTATTCCCCGAGCAAGTAAGAAGTGTTGTTATCATGGAGGTGAGAGTACTCCTGGGATAGTCACAGGTGGCTGGGGAGACATACCACCCAGAATCTCCAGTGGGAAGAGATCTTTGTTTTCTTCACTGTTTTCTCATATTCTTGATGTTGCCTTTCACAGAGTAGAAGTGTTTAAGTTTCATGAAGTCAAGCTTATCAATTTTTGCATTTATTTATTGTGACTGTAGGGTTGTATCTAAAAAGTTATTGCCAGACCCAAGGTCATCTAGGTTTTCTTCTCTGTTATCTTCTAGAAGTATTATAGTTTTGCACTTGATATATAGGTAACTGATCTTTTTTGAATCAATATTTATGAAGAGCATAAGGTTTATATCTAAATTTTTTTTTGGATGTGGATGTCCAGTTGTTTTATTCTTATTGCTTTTTCTTTTTATTTAATACTTTGGTACTTATTACTAACAGGTACCAGATATTAAGAAAATATTTTGTAGTCATTATCTTATTTAATCACAGCAACAATTCTATGTGCTAAAAACTATTATTAGCCCCATTTTTACAAAGGAGCAAGCTATTTATTTTAATTTTTAAACAAACACACAGTACTAATTAGTGCTAGAAAGTATACTAAGCACTTTAGAAGTATTAACTGACTTTTAACCCTTATAAAACCCTCTGAGAAAGGGACTGTGATTATCCACAATTTTCAGATGAGGAAACTGAGAGGCCGGGAGGTTAACCACTTGACACAAGGTGATATTACTAGTCACTGGTTGGGAAGGAATTCAAACCAAGGTGTTCTGGCACCAGATTGACATTTACAGTGGTTCGGTGACTTGTCTAAGAATGCACAGCTAATATTTGATGAATAAGATTTAAACCAAGGTCTAACTGTACTATCACTATTATATTTGAGTAAAATGAGCCTATATCCTGGGTTCCTATACTTCAGAGAGCTCCCCTCTGGTCCTTCTCTCACCAAGCCCCCTTCCACGCACTTGGACTCGACCCCCCTTCTAGAACCATACTACCAGAAACTAGCACTGAGAAGTGCTAGTTCCAGGCCATCCCTGCCTATTCCTGCTTTTTACCTCTTGGGTGTCAATTAAGAGCTTACTTCTCTATTAGATGTGAACCCTCAAGTGTAACAGGAATCTAGAAAGAACCTAGATATGCAATCTCAGGACTTCCCCACAAGTGTACAAAAGATGCCTTACAATTCAAGACACATCCAGGGGTAAGAAGAAAAGAGTGGGCCAGGGTCCAGAGGCCATCAGCCTCCTCTTTCTGTATTGCCATGTTTCAATGAAAACTCCACAGATTTTGAGCAATGAAATTTGAAAATGGCTTTCCAGGTCATTATAAAGAGTATGTATAAAGGTAAGAAGATATAACATATTTTGTGTTTTTAAATTTTTTAACATTCATCTATTTAGATAT